>JAFEMH010000350.1:0-600000 GCA_022495995.1 Adenophora triphylla var. japonica
ATTCTTTCCATTTCTTAAGGTTCCCTTCATTTTCTCGACATGGCTCCCTTTCCCAAGTTATCGTCTCGGATGCAAGAGCGATATTTGGACAACTTTCGCCGTGGGTACGGAACCACACGAGGCGTAACAAAAGGTTTTTCGAAGGTCGTTACGGATTAAATATGTTTGGGCTTTCAAGGAGCTACATGCCGTATTGGGATCTTTTGAGAGCCGCGCCTGGTTCGGGACGTACGGAGGAATGTGTACAGCTTTTCGTACAACGAAATCACTCCTACGTTTGAAGATTTCCGGGCCATTCTGGGAGGTGACCCGAGACGGGAACGCCTAGTTCTTCCAGTATAGCCGGTGGCATGCCACTGTTGAGAAGCTAGTGTCTTTGCTGGGTATCTCGGGCCGGAGAAGCATACGGGATGCTGATACAGATACCGATTACGCTGACATTTCGGACCGCCCGAAAGATTTGGGTTTGAGCCGAGGGGAGCGTATTTTTCGTGGGACGCGTTTGCTCAGGCGCGATTGCTACTCGTTCACATTCACGTCTGGGTGTGTGCCATCACAAAGTGTCCCGGGACCCGGTGAGGCAAAGGCCGAGTGGGGAGACATCGTGCCATTGATCTTGGGCGAGACGTTCTTGGCATAGGCCGGATGGCGACCGGTAGCCGATACATGCTGGGAGGAGTCCCGCTATGCCGACCATGTGGTTGAGGGAGCAGGCCGGCAGATGATGCCCGAGGTGCCAATGTCTTGTGACGCTTGGTCTTTCTCGCGACGTCCTCTCGGTGATGTGGGCGATCAAAGCCGAGCCGGGAGCTCGATGGCCGACTTTGCACGCATCACTTGCGATGGTGGGTTCCCCATTGGAAGTTACGTACTTGTAGGACCACTCAGGAGGGTCTCGTTGGCCGAGTGCCGGGTCAGTTCTCGCACGTCTTTTCTATATTCCATCATTGGCTTCTGCGCAAGCACGGGCCGGAGCAGATGCCACCGATCGATCCGAGTTATGCCGCTACCTTTGAGGTGGGATCTCATGGATGGAAGATCCTTCGACGCTATTGCCGATCACCCGCCGGTGGCAATACGCGTCCTTTCCCGCTGTGGTTCTCTTTCATCTGGAGAGAGGGCATTGTTTCTGCCGACGCAAGATTCGAACCGGTACGAAGAGTGTATGGGAGACACAGATTGGCTATCTTGTGGATATGGAGTGAGCCGCTGGGTGCCGATCACTGGATGCCTCGACTCTTGAGGAGGACGTGTAGCAAGGGCTAACCACCGGGAATCGTACGGCGATGCCACGGCCGATTATGTGGCAAGTGCAGATCGGGAGGCCAATCAAAGCACCGCAATGATGGCTCGAAGCGAGGTGGCTCGAGACAGAGCTAGAGAAAGGGCTACGCTGATGCCCACAAAGCTTGACGGAGGCGTCTGGGAAGAGTCCCCGAGCCAGTAGAAGGCCTACCGGAATATTTCCCGCGAAGGAACACTCGCCGGGGAAAAGGGAAGGGGAAGAAGGATGAAGGACCTAGTACGGGAAACTAGGTTGACCTTGCCGCCCGTAGTATCCACCCATTATGCCTTTGCGTACACATTAATTGATTAATGTTTTATTGTAGTTTTGTTAGCGTGTAGCGAGTCAAGAGTCGACCGTGCTTGAACTTATCAAAGAATGTTTTAACCGTTATGAATTTGTAGGTTAAATGAAAAGAGTTTTTCGAAACACAAGCAATTGATGCTTATTGTATTTTTTTTTTTGTTTTTTAGACCGAACCAATGATGGCCGCCACGTTCCCCTTTTACGCTTGGACTAAGGGGCTTCAGTCACCGTAGTTCGACACTTTTAGGTGAATTTGAGAAAACAAAGACAAAAGCAAGTGCGACCTGTTTTACCTCGGATCATTAGCGGAATGTATCCATTGGGTATTACTCTTTAGCACTTTAATTTACCGAGGGGGACGATGTATGGGGAAGGAGAGTTGACTCGTGCTCTTCCTCGAAACGAAGTGATCATGCGAGCTTGCTTCCCTTCACGGGATTAACGTAAAGGGTTTCCCGTCCAAGTCCGCTAGCTTTTCATGGCTCCTCCGTGAGAAGATTTTTGTACTACGAACGGTCCTATCCAGTAGGCTCCCACTTTCCGAGGGAATTGGTCTCGCGTAGGAGGCTTTTCCTTTAGCACCAAGTCGCCTTCTCTCGATGTCTCGGATCTTGACTTTCTTGTCGAATGCCTCGAGCCATCCCGCTTTGGTAGGCTCGAGTGTGTTCCATGGCTTTCAATCTACGCTCGTCGAGTAGAGCAAGTTCGTCATGACGGCTCAGAGCCATTCGACTTCATTGATCCCGTTTTCCAAGAGGACTCCTGAGGGATGGAATTTCCAATTCCACTGCAACATCGCTTCCATTCCGTAGGTAAGTGCGAACGGAGTCTCCCACGTGGCGGTTCTCGACCGATGTTCGGTATCCCCAGAGGGCTAGATGTAGCTTTTCGGGCCTCCCGACCTCTCGGTGGTCATCTTTCCGATTATCACGGCGAGAGTCTTGGTTGGCCGCCTCTACCGCACCATTGGTTTCAAGTGGTCCTGTAGGCGAGAAGACTCGCGACGTGTGACTACGACTTCGGCCGCAGTTGGTCACAATCTCCTTCAAAGTGGGTCCCATTGTCGGAGATGATCTCGTTGGGCACTCCGTATCGGCAAGACATGATGTTCTCTCCGATGAACTCGGCCACCTTCTTAGAATCTCGGCACCTCGTACGATCTCGGCTTCTACCCATTTCGCGAAGTAGTCGATCGCGACTAAAATGAACTCGTGACCATTGCTTCCCCGGGAGGAGTGATCTTGCCGATGACGTCGATTCCCCATGTGGCGAAAGCGCCATGGCGTAGTCATGCAATAGAGTTCATGAGGAGGGATGTGATTGAGGTCGAGAACCGTTGACATTTGTCGCAGCTCTTCTGACGAACCGGATGCGCCTCGTTTCCATTGATATCCAATAGTATCCCATACGGAGAATGATCTGTGTCAATGCTCGGGCGTTCATGTGCGGACCGCAGGTTCCGTTGTGAACTTCGTTCATTAGCTCGCTGGCTTTTTCTTTGTTTACACACCGAAGGAGTGGCCCTTGGTGGCGCTTCTTGTATAACATACTGTAAGTGCTCCAATTTGAGCTTGTTAGAATTTTCATTAGAAAATTAACGAAAGTTATAACATTTCTAACAATTCCTAACATTCCTAACATTTCTAACCAAGTAAGGGTAGATTAGGGATTGCCAAAAAAAGATAAACCAAGGAAAGGAATCAAAAAAGCAAAAGAAATAAGAAAAACCAAAAAAAGAAATGGCTGGAAACAAAATCTGGCTGGTTAATTTGAATTTTAAAAAAGATTATTCCTTGTGTCCAAAGCCCGGAGCAAAGATTTAATGAACAAAGGCACGCCGCAGTCCTATCCGCGCGGATGGGATTGTAAAATTCAGAGGGCTATAAATTGAGCCCTCCAAATACAAAAATAAGGAGGACCAAGAACACAACTCACAAAGATTGGGCGAAAATACTTGAGAAAACAAAGTGAGAATTCCCTAAGAATTGTCACCTTTTTCTCTTGAATCTTCCCAACTTTCACTCACTCAAATCACACCCACTCACTTCCAAGTTCAAACACTCTTGCATCCAAGCCTTTAAACACCAAGAAAAACCAAAGAAGATAGGTATAACCTCCCTCTTCTTACCCTAAATTCTCTCATCCATGCATGCATTTTCAAGCTACAAAATGTAGCTCATTCTTCTTCTTGTCTTAGATCCAAGAAGATCACCATGGAAGTTCATCTCCATGGATGATCTTCTACAAGGATCAACATTTTCTTCAAATGTGTTCTTACTTACTTGCAAATGCATTTTCAAAACCCTAAAACCATTTTCAAGCATCAAATCTCATTTTCAAAGGATAAAATTCCCTTCCCAAGCAAATGAAGTGCTTAGTCCTAATGTACCCCAAGGATGGTTTGGTATAGTTGATTCACCACTAAAATGTCAAGTGATCACTAACCAAAGACTAGGGAAATGGGGACAAGCATGGATGCAAAAAACCCCCTTTTTAAAATCATATTTTCTTTCTTGAGAAGTTGCTGTCCAGTAGCAATTTTCCAAGACCCCAGTCCATTGTCTTAATTTTTGGACACAGATAAACTTGGAATTTGGTGTTTACTACAAAACACTTTTTGTAGCCAACATCCAGAGATTTCCAGACATATTTTTACTTTATTTTTTGGGTGAGTAAAACTCCTCTTTTCAAATTTTCATTTAGAGGCCAGTTCATCAGCTTCTGGAAATCCAGATTTCATATCTGAGATTTCCAGAAGGTTTTGACCCCTCAAATCTTCTCCAAAATGGAAAATTCCTTCGCACAAATCTTATTTAAGGTGTCTGGAACAACTTTCATTCTCTGAGTTTATCCAGATTATGAAGTTTTAAGGCCCTTGAATCCATTTCAAAATCAAAGGTCCACTGCCTTTTTCATTCTGGCAGAAGTGACTCTCAACTTCAAAAGGTCTTTTGAGTACCAAATCTCAATCCAAAAATCTTCCAAAAAATCATGGGATCAGTTTAAAGTCTTAAAAAGATATCCCAATTTTTACTTTTCTGAGTTTCAACTTATTTTGGCCAAAACACACACATACACACACACACACACACACACACAAATGATTTTCAGCTTGGAAGACTCGTTTTACGAGGCATTCCGGGTGCACACTAACGTCCTTCCCGGCGTGTAACATGACCTCCGAACCCAAATCTCTAATCTCGGGCATTTTTCAAAGTTTTGGCCCTTAAAACAAAAATGGCGTGGCGACTCCGTTCTTTTTCCGGGTTTTATTTGATTTTTCAAAGAAACGCAAAAATCGAATTTTTTCCCGAGGAAATTTTGGTGGCACATCATCACAGTGGCGACTCTGCTGGGGAAATCAGATTTTTCTAAAAAAAAATGATATTTGGTATATTGGTGGAAACCATTAAACTTCCCGTTATCGCCTCCTAACACGAGTCGGGGATAAATTGTGGTTTAACAATCCCACGTACCGGTATCACCGTTTCCAAAAAAAAAAGAAAAAGCTTTTGAGGGTCAAGCTTCCGTCCCGGCTTTAAAAATCATTTTTGTGTGTGTTGATTTTTGCACATTTTTCGTGTTGTTTTGGCCGCCTCGGAAAAAGTCAAAATTTTGACCTGTCGGAACCATGTCCCTAACTCGTCGGAATTTTTGTGCTTATGTGTTCATTAAATTTCAAAAAAATTCAAAAAAAAATTTTCAAAAAAATTTCAAAAAAAAAAAGAAAATTTTCAAAAAAAAAAAACCATGCATCATATTTTTAAGACACATAAAAATTTCTATTTTACTCGTAAAAGAAAATAGATCGCTTGCACACTACGCGCACGTGACCGTACACCGCACACTACGTCCCTAACCCGGGAAATCCTTGTCGCGCCCGTTTGGTCTTATTACGCCTCTCTGCAAGCACAGACTACCCAAACATCCCATGGAGCCTCGTGTCGACTACGCACTTGTCCGTGACACACTTTGTCCGAGACCCGGCTGGTTTTTAGTTTGGTCTCGTGTCATGCCCCGTCTCGTATAGACCTTTCCTTTCAAGCCTTTGTCGGCATACCGACTCAATATCTTTCGGGACCCTAATCGCCGAAGCTCGCCGGTTTTCCGCCGCAGACTTTGACCAAGATATTGACCGGCGCCTTGACTTCGGCTCGACCGGCACAAATTATACACCGACTCCCAAAGATGACACCGAGTCATCAAGGATTAATGATTATTCCATGCCTAATTACGGCCTAACCGACGACAAGTCAAGATCAATCGTGGACATTTATCGCCCAAATCATGCCGACTTTTCGTCGAGCCTCTGACATGATCTTGACTTTGACGTCGCCTTGTCCGTAATTTACATCGAATGCTCGTTAAGACTCGATTACCCGCCGACTTTTAGGATCGTTTTCTTCTGGGCCTATGGGACCCGCTGCCCTATGTGACCCTCGCCCGGGCCGCCCACCCCGGGAGGTCGAAATACAGGTGTGGAATACGAGGGGCTTATAGACGTAGTGACGGGGCCCACCGATCCAGATCCAGAGTAGTTTGCGAAAAGAAGAGCAATCTTTTCCAACCGATTAGGTTAATAAAACATGTTTTAAGTAAACGTGAACAAATAATCGCATGTCGTATGAGCCCAAAGCCCAAACACCTACCCTCCTTCATTCCTGCACATCTCGAACCCTCGTGCCTTTTCCCCCGCAGCCTCCTCACAAAGGTTGGTTTCGACACCGGGTCACCGTTTGATTAGTTGGGAAGAGTCAAGCGCGTCATCGCCTTCGCCGTTTGTTCCGACTCCGGTTTCGTAATGTCCGCATCGCCCGGTAATGATGGGGACAACGTCACTCCGCCTCCCGGACCCCTCGCATGTAACAACAAAGGGAATCAGCTAGCGTAACGTATGAGGTTACGACAGAAGCACAGCTTGAATAGCCTTATGGAGGCTATTAAGAGCCACGGTTTGTCGCCGCGCCCTCAATCCCGACGGCACCTTCACCGTGGAAGAAGACGAGGATGCCAACCCCACTCTCGCCGCCCGACTACTCCAGATGCCACCACCCACCTCCTATGGTGCCACTACTGCAACCCATGCTCCTCGATTCTGCCGCCCAGCTCCCAACCACGTACCACCGGATCCATGCACCCGACGGCACAAATCCGCTCACAGCCCTCAGCTGGGACAAAGCGCACGGAATGTCTTCTCATGGTTGGGGTTATCTCGGAATGCCCCAACAAATTGGAATGCCACCTCGCCCGGAACCGATCAATCCGACCTTCACAAAGAATGTGCCTACGCTCGAATGCCGCCACAACTTGGTTCTCGGGGCCACGCCTGAGCCCCTCCTCGTAATAGTACTAGTTCACCGCTCCTCACACAAATCCGTTCCTCACTCGTACTTCTATGGGTTACCAAGCCTCCATCCCTGTCATCCGAATCACCAGACCGCAGCACTCCTGTTATACACCATCGCCTCACCAAACCATGCATTTCAACAATGTGACAAAGCAACCCGCACCGAAGCCTATTTATGGGCCCCACTGAAATCCAAGCTATCCTGGCTACATTAGGATCGCCTCCACCTACTTTGCCGCTTGAAAATCAACAAGCAGCCGCAAGGTTCTTTCCCTTCGCCTGTGCTCCTACTCATGCTCCCCGGCACTGGGGCCAAGGACAAGTTTTCACCTACGTCCCCGGATCGGCCGTTCCTCTCCACCCGCCCGCCGCCAAAGGGTAGCTCCTCTCTCTAACTCAGCCCACTAGCTTGAATGCCATGGTTCCGCCACAAGACCCTCATCCGGCCTCGGTTCATGGAACAACACAAGGAAATGAAAGCGCAGATCGCCGCCGAGTCAATGCCAAGAAGTCCGCTTCCGGCCTACGCACCCGACTCCATTGTTCCTCTACCCCACAAATTCGTGATGCCTAATCTGGATCTCTTTGATGGGACCGCATGCCCGAAAACTCATCTCGGACACATATACCTTGGCAACGAAGGCCAAAGGGTGCACCAATCGCCAGCTAGCCGACTATTTCGCCTTCATCTTTGAAGTCCAAAGGCCTTAAAGTGGTTCTTCCGTTTGAAACCTCGAAGCCGTGGCTACATGGGACCAGATTACCAATGCCTTCACGTAGAAATACAAGGCCAACTTGGAGTGGGAAACAAATAGGGTCAACCTACAAACAACAAGCAGCAGCCCCCGACGAGAATGTTCGGGACTTTTACAAGCGGTGGAATCTCGAAACTCGCCGAAATGGCCATCCCTCCTTCCGAAGAGGAACAACGGACATCTTCCAGCCATGTCTCGAAACCGCATCTCGAGAGCCTCCTCGCTCACTTCCCCGTACTCGCACTTACGGGCCATGGTTAACTCTCGCAGCCTAAGTTTGAAAAAGCTTACAATCAAGAACCCCGCCGCACTCCGCCACGTATATCGGGCTCCTCCCCGCAAACACGCCCCTCAAGCCCCGCTAAAGGCAAAGAAATGATTAACTATGCGGGACAGAATGTAATAACACAACTCCTTTTGCTCCCGTAAAACCAAATGAGCCTGCACCACGGGTCATGAACCTCGAAAACTTTGGAATGCCTCTCAATGACATCTTTAGGGACTCGGTGAAAGAAGGCTTGCCGCGTCCTTTCGAGAATTTCCAACCCAGAATCCGAATGCTCCCGTGGATACTACAAAGTATTGTGCTTTTCATCAAGCTCATGGACATCTAATGTATAACCGCTTCACTTTCAAGAAGGCAATCCAGTGGGCTAATAGAGCAAGGAAAGTTGGAAGGCCCCGAAGGGCCTAATACAAGCCAAAAATCCTCTCGCCAAGGAACCATAATCGTGTGAATATGATTGAATGCGGAGAATCTTCGCATGCCCAGGAAGATGCCGATGAAGATCCCCAAATACCCGTGGCCAACCTCGTCGAGGATCCCGACTCGATTCCCCTCGCCCTTGAGGATATCGAACGAATCAACCCACCTTGGTATCATGTCGAGATTTCGCAAGAATACGAGGCCTCGCTATTTCTGATGAATGGGTAGTTGATACCGAAGAACTGGGCCGTTCCTGGCCAAAGCATGAGAGAACCATTTACACAAGATGGTTAGAACAATCAAGAAAGATTGAACAAGAAAGCTTCGGGCGCTCGTATCGGGGCTTATCAAGAAAGAAGCCGAAGAACATCTCGGAGCTAGTACACTTCGCAAACCGGCTATTGGAGAAGTCGAATACGATCCCGAAGGCAATGAAATCAAGAATCGAGGAGGAAGAATCCTTCTACATTCTCGCCCGGTGTCAAATACGTGCCACCCTCTCACTCTTCCCCCGCAGCTTCGGGAGGAGAAGCCGAGTCACAATTACCACTTCCGGAATGGGAGCATATGACAATTTCGCGCCGCACGCACCCATATTCCCCTAACGGGTTTGATCGGCATTCCCTCTCCGCCGAAATCCCGTAGTATGGGAAGATGATTCCGATGACAAAGACGACGATGATGATGACGAGAGCGAAGAGTCAACCGAGGCCCCGCATCCGGAAACAACTGGAACAATCATGCCGGAAATGAGCCCACGGGAGCCGCACAATGGCCGGTTGTCAAGCAAGCGACGACGAAGAAACTTCTGAAGACGAATATGAAACCGAGGACATGAAGGCCATGAAGTTTCCTCGGGTCTCGAGCACGCGGATGTCTTAGAATTCAACACCGCCTACCATGCTTGGGGGAAAGGGTTTTCGTGTGTCCGATCCAGCCGATAGTCGAAGATCCGATAGAGAGAGGGAAACTAACTCCCATCCGCCCAAATGAGAAAATAACCATGGTTAGATCAAATCCACCCCAACAAAGTAACACTCCTCGTCGTGGTTACCCAAGAAGAGGTCACCTTCCCGAATGTATGTCGCCTTTCGTAGAAGTCCTAGAAACCGGCATGATACCGGATGCGCCTCCCACACGTAATGCTATAATCATCTCCAACTCGAGTATTACGTAAAGGAACCGTAATGGCCGCACTATACCGGGATGAAATCGAAAGCCGCCGAGTCCCGACAATAGCGACTCTTGTTGCATGATAACTATGAGCAAGGCACTATGGGAGCGAATCTGAGGACGCCTTAGCTCGCTGGCCATCCAAGGGGCAACAACACAACCCTGCACTCAAAAGCCTCGTGACTTGGGAAGCAGCTTATAAGGGCCGCCCAGAAGGGGCCAAGAGCTCACCCTCACCGTTGCTAGACTCCGTCGTAACCAAAGGGCCGATAGCCAAAAAGGCTCCCCATCGACCTTAGCAAAGACTCAAGAAATCCACCAAGAAGCAACCGATGAGGAAGTTAACCCGTTGACCCGATCCGGCAAATCTTCCAAGGAAATCCCAAGGCGTATAAGAAGGCCACGTATCAAGCACCGAAAGAAGATCGCCGCCCTATGCTAAGACAACCAACCTGCACTCGAAAAAGAGGATCCCGTGCTCACCCAGCTTAAAGGCATTACTGTGCCAACATTTCCTCTCGGTCTCTACTCACTTCGTCCTATCCCCATAAGCCGAAGCCGGAAGAAAGCCCGGCTCGCACTCTAGTGCCTATTGATGCTACTCCCGATGACGTGGTACAGCTTGATTGGAAATATCCACTACGGAACATAATCACTTTCACGTACCTTGATCTCCCTCAATTTGGAGCCTGGTCACAACGAGCCTCTCTTCATCACACCGCTGGATGAACGACGCTCCCCGAGTTTTGGTGGACAATGGGTCCGGAATGAATATCCTCCGTGCAAAGATCATGAGCCTCGCTCGAAATCAAGACTACAGATTTAAAGCCTTCTTCCCTCACAGCCAAGGCTTATGACTCGACATCCCGAGCGCCCCTGAGTTGCTACTTTGGACCTCTCGGGTTCGGCAAGAAATTGATACATGTGGAATTCCGTGTTATCGACATCCCAATCACTTTCAATGCCCCGCCGGGAAGACCTTGGCTCCATCAAGTCAAAGGGGTCGCCCAAGCCTCCACCAAAGGTGTGAAATTGCCTCTGATGGGGATTTGACAACCATTTACGGAGATTTAGTCACTTTAGAGGGCACAGATACGGGTGGAATACCTATTCTCGAAATCAAACATGATGAGGACGGCCTCATGCCGACAAGCTTCACGCCGAGCCTCCTAAGGCCCAAGTGTGCAACGTTGATCTAACGATCACCCGGGATAAAATCCCTCCGGTCCTGAAAATGATGAGAAGGATGAGCTACCTGCCTGGCTTAGGTCTGGGTAAGCGCCAACAAGGAATCCACAAACCCATCGAGGTTAAAGGGCATAAAAATCGCCATGGCCCGGGATATGAGGCCTCCTCGCTGACACCGCAAAAGGAAAAGATTTGAAGCCGCCACAGAAGGGTCCCGCCGACGACCCTAAATCTCTTCCTTTCGCCTCCTAATTTGGCCGACTACTTTGTGAAGGGTCCCACACAACCTAGGTCACGTCATAATCAAAGAGTCCACTCCTACGCAGGGATGGCCGAGCTACAGGATAGCCTCAACAAGTTCGTAGGAACCAAGGCTAACCCCGTCCGTAGAATGTTCCCGGACCTACCCAAGATACCCGGGGCTACCACTACCATAAAGAGCGAGTATACCTTCGTAGGCGTGCTCGACTCCGGTAGAACAGCTCGAGAAGCTCACTACCACAACCCCGATTGCCCAGAAGATCCGAAGCCCGAGTTCGAATTGACAAGCATCAAAAGCTAAGGCCACAATTTCCTCGATGATCGGGATGGTCTCGGTTATGCAAAGAATTGTTCGAAGAAGAAGTCCAGTGCCGATCTGATTGATCTCGGCTCGGTCCAAGAGATGATAGCAACAATTGAGAAAGGAAAACAAACAAAACAAAGACAGCTTCCCGAGTCATGAGGCCCCGACAAAGAATGCCGCTAAAGAATTGGGAAACTCTCTCAGGCCCGTCCGCGACCAAAGAACAAATGATCACCCAGCCTGGATTGGTCTCCCATCCCTTTGTGTCAATCTAGGAAGAGTCCTCCGAGTCTCTCATTGTTAAGGTCGAGTCTCTAGAGTCGTCCGACGGCCTTACGTCTGAAGACTACGAGTCTGTAGCAAGTGTTGTATTCCTTTTCGTTTTCAATGAAATGACGAACCTTTCTGAGTATCCCCAGATTGCTACTTTAACTAATGATGAATTAATTAATAAAAAAAAACACTTAATAATAACGATTCATTAGATAAAGAAGCAGACACATTAAACAAAAAAAAAATCAAACAAAAAAAATCTTTAAGCAAAGTTGTCCTGGAAGAGGAAAATCGAGCCCAAGCTGCCGAAGAGGTTTTGACAAGTGTGAATTTGGGAACTGCGGAAGAGCCTAAAGAGACGCAGATTGGTGATTTCTTCGAAGGAACGGGAAAGGATGCCTTACAAAATCCTACAAAATCCTCAACTCAAGAAAAGTAGCCCTCTTCATCAAAGAAAACATCATGTGCCGATACGGGTTGCCATCCGAAATCATCTCGGATAATGGATCCCACTTCGAAGGGGAATGCGAAAGCCGCCGCGTAATTCCGAATAACCCGTCACAAGTCATCTCCCTACAGCCCCAAACCAACGGAGCCGTCGAGGCAAAGAAACAAGACTTTGGAAAACATCATCCGGAAAATGGCCGTCCAAGGCGTAGATTGGCCCGAGAAGCTACACTCGGCACTCGGGGCTACGTAACATCGCCGAACGGCAACCGGGGAAACACCGTTTGCCCTCACATACGGAATGGAAGCCGTACTCCCAATCGAGCTAGAAATCCCTCGCTCCGTATACCGCCGAAAGCCGTATCAACGAGGTCGAATGGCTCCAGAGTCGCCATGATGAATTGGCCCTGCTAGATGAACGCCGATTGAAGGCCATGGAACACATCCGAGCCTACCAAGGAAGAATGGCCAGAGCCTTTGACAAGAAAGTAAAGCATCGGGAGATCCGAGAAGGTGATCTCGTTTTGAAAGAAAAGCCCCTGGCCCGTATCAACCCCTCGGCAAATGGGAGCCTCGTCTGGGTCGGGCCATACGTCGTCCCGTAAGATCTTCTCCTGAGGAGCCATGCAACTTGCACCTCGACGGAAATCCCTTTGTACACCCAAAGTGAATGGTGACAAGCCGCGCAGATACTACGCGTAAAAAACGCAAAAAAAAAAAAAAGAGAAACAAAAAAAGAGTGCTAAAAGAGTAATACCCAACTAGGTTGAAAACCCGAAAAGGGCGGCCTAGGTAAAAACAGGGTTGCACCAAAAAAAAAAAAAAAAACAAAAAACAAAAAAAATCGGGTTGAACTACGAAGACCCGAGCTCCTCAAAATGAGGGGAACGTAGGCAAATGGAAACGGTTCGATCTAAAACACAAATAAAAGTCATACTTTGGCATCAATACAACCGATCGTACCATGAAAGCGTCTCGAAAACTCAAGCAATTCAAATATTCATTACAAGTTAAAAACTTTTTGATGAGTCTAAGCCCGATTCATTCCTACAACCGGTAACCTCGCTAAAAGAAATTAAGATACATAATCAAACTAATGTGTCTCGCCATGACAAGAAAGGGATACTCGGAAACCTCGTAGTCACTCCAAGCCACTCGAACCGGCCTCTCCCCTCTTCTTCCCCTTCGAGTCTTCTTCTTCTCGAACAGAAAATGTCGGTCTTCCTCCTACCAAGCTCGGTATAGGAACAGATCTATCAAACCAGCCTCCGTCGTGGCCTTAGTAGCCCTAATGTCATCTCTCATCTCCCGTAGCCTAGCCGGTAGCATAGGAGTTCTCCTCTCCCGTCTCTTGACATAAGCCTCATAGTCGGCCACACGCCGTCTCCGCTCCCGTCATGAGGATTGGCCTCGCCTCGGCCCTCCTCCTCTCGGAAACCGTCGTGTCCTCCGCACCCACAATGGCCTCACGCCGCCTCAAAATAGCCATCTCGAGTCTCTCCCAAATGCCTCTCGTACCAATCCAGGTACCAAGTGGTCAGAACACCGGTCTTGACGCCCGAGGATAACCCGAGGAGGAAAGACGTCATACCTCCATGCTCGGGAAAGAAAGGAAAACACCGAAGGATCATCCATAGAAACAGGAGCCACCACCCCGGTGGCTATATCATCAAAGTCCCCAAAGGAACTCCGCTCCAGCCGAACCGTCTCGTAACTAAAGCGGAATGTAGAAGCCGGACCGAGAAAGCCCCTAAGCATGACCACATGAGACCCGTCCCAAGTACTCTGCGAGTCTCCACCCGCCAACAAGGCACCGACCATCTGATATCTTCTCGTCCTGGAGACCAGCCATCCAACGCTCCCATGAGCCCCGATCATCAAAATCTACAAAGAACCCTCTCCCGGCGAATGTCCAAGGCTTCGATCATATCAGAGTTTCCCGAAGAATCCCCAAACGCTCCATCGCCCACGTAGTCAAGAGGAACGGGCCGCCCCGCGCATATACCGTCTTCCCGTAGCGCCCTATCGAGAGCATGGAAAGTCTCCCCCAAGATCAAAGGTACAATATCTCTGCCCAAGCGACAATGAACGACTACATCCAGCAGAGACCGATGACAGATCCCAAAAGAATAGACCATGAACAAGGTCCCGAACATGCAAAGTGCAAACGCATCCCAATAGGCATCGTCGAGCAAGCCTAAGCCCCTAAATCTATCAGGGAGACTGGAAATATCAAAATGATCGGGACCACAGATCATACCTTGCGCTTCCTCCGGGGAAAGATGAAGGAGGATGCACAATCTGTCAACGAAAGAAGCACCTCCGGGCAAAGGAATCGCTATCTCTTCCACCTCCGGACCACCAAGCAAGGCCCGAAATTCTTCCACAGTCGGAACAATCTCGTTGAAGGAAAGGCAAAAGACATGCCTTCTAGTGTCCCAAAATGAGGAAGAAGCCCTCAAAAGGTCGTAGTCCGGAACCAATTCTTTGAGGGACCATAAGCACTTCACCTTGTACCTTTCTTCAAAGAATGACCTCCTCTCATGCATAATCTCCCGAGACCACTCTTTAAACTTGTTAAAGAATGACATTTGAGAATTTTGGGACAATTTGGGTGGATTTTGCATACTCACAATTCTCTCCATGGATTTTCTCTCTTTCTCCCGAAAATGGCCGTTTGACCGGAGGTTGAAGAGGATATTTGAATTTGAAATAAAGTGAGACCAGATCTCGAAGCAAAATTAAAGGACAATGTCGATGCAGACTCCTCCGCGCGGACATGATTGTCTTTTATCGTAAAAATCTCGCAATGATCTAAACCGAACCAAAGAGGAATATTCCGTCCCTTGCTTGAAACCCGTGGAAAAAAAAAAAAACCTCCCCAAACCACCCATATACCAAACACTAAACACCCTTGCCAAAAAACCAGGGCTCATGCAACATTGCATTCATACTGCATTGCATTCATAAAAAAATAAAATCCTAAATTATTACATTCCAAAAAGGGAGTGTACAAAAAAAAAGAAAGACAAAAAAAAAAAAATCAAATAAAAAAAAAGAGGAAGGTAGGTAACAATAATTCTAAAATATTACATCCCAAAAAAAAAAAGAGAAAAGAGCAAAAAAAAAAAAAATGCAAGTCATATCTGTACAAATCTCAAAATCTCGTAAAATCGCCTAAAAAAGGGTAATCAATCGTAATCCCTAGCGCCCGATGTCTTCCCCCGGTCCTCTTGCGACTCGGGCCCGCCTCATCAGAAGCCCCGAAGATCTCGGGCTCGAATCGTCCTCGTCTCCGTAAAGAGGCTCGTCAGACCAACCGGCACGCTCCGATAGGGCAAGCCAAGATCTCGCGAAAAATCATACCCGAAGGTGAAGGCGTCGGATTCCCGGACGTACGAAGACGACCCACCATGCCGCCAAATGTGTCCTCGCCCGTGTGGATCCCCGAGAATGACGTGATCCGAAGGCGCACTGCGCGAGGATCAATGAGAGGAGACAGAGGAGTCTCTCAAGAAGTCTCGAACGAATAGGGAAGCCTCCCGCCCGACAGTGCGCCGGCCGTGGTCGCCTCGCTCTAGCCTCGAGGAGCCCCGCAAGCGACCATCCTCCCGATGAATCTCTTAGCTCCGATCACTTGCTTCGCGCCTTCGACGACCACCTCCGAAAACCGCACAAAAGCAAAAGCGTCGAAAATGCTTGAAAAAAATGATGACAGGAAAGAAAAGAAAAGACAAAAGCAAAAAAAAAAGAAAGGTGGGAAGGAGAAGCCATACCTTCATACCCGGACGAGGCCGGAAAGCTCGTGGAAGCCGCCAGCCGAGGGATCTCGCACCCTCAATCTGGACCCCATCCCGGACATACGAAAAGTCCGTCCGAGGGTATCGCGGGACCCCAACCCTCTCTATCCGTAACCCGGGGCATCCTCACCTCCTCAAAACAAATACGGGTACGGATCAACCGCCACAAATGCCGAGAAGTGCCGGCCGGCTCGGTAATCATCCCTGTGTCGCAGATCTGTCACTCGGGTGCATCATATCGGCGGGAGGCTCCACCGGTGTCATCAAAGGCGAATTCACGCCATGCCGGCGCGTCACCCTCTCTCCTGCATAATAGGCATCGCAGGTCGACCTCTCGTAATCCTCCGCCGCACACCCAAATCTCGCGCCCTTCAACCGCGCCACCTCAAAACGATCCTGTGGATAGAATATCATCCTCTCATCCGTCTCGGCCTCCGTCAAAGGAAGGCAATCCGCGTATCCGAGAGTCGTACGCCCGGAGCTTATCTTCTCTCGGGCATGCTTGGACCAGGAGCGCATGGCCGGATACGCCCGACGTACTCCGCCGGCTGCCGCCACATCGTGACGTGGAAAAACTCCAACGCCCATACCGCGAAAGGTAAAAATCAAATCAATCCAAAGGCAAAAGAAAAGTGTGTGCTCAAGAAGAAAGGGAAAGCAAAGAGAAAGCTTATACCTCCAGTGGCAAACTCAAAGCAAGACAAGGAGCTCACAGCCCTTCCTACTGTACCTATCAAGAGCAAAATAAAGCTCGTCAGCCCGGCTTCTCCCAGAGACGTCTCCACCATCTCCATGTCCTCCAAGGACCTCAAGAAGGCAAAGACCGCCGTCCTCGCATGTCCAAAAAGGGTGCTCGAAAAAGCAAACCATAAGAAGGCCCTAGCACCGCTTCGGCGCCTATCCTCTCCTCCCCAGCCTCGTAGCTCACAATGGTCTCCACAATCTTCCCGTAGACCACGGCATACTCCATCCCCATCCCCTTTTTGGTAATAGGGGAAAATCCCGTAAGAGCTCGCAGATCCGCATCGCTGTAGCCATCCCGCCACTCAATGTTGCGTCCATTGAAGGACAAACCCGTGATCGCAGCGTCATCAGCAGGCGTAACCGTAGCCTCGCCCGAGAAGAAGTGAACCGTGTGGGTCGTATCCCACCAAAGGCCGCGCCAAAGCAAACATCAGGCCCTTGCTCTTAGGGAACTTGACCAATCCCCTCAAGCACTCAATGAACTCCCAAAGCCCGGTCTCAACAACAATCTGTCTCGGACTCGGCAAAGCTCCTCGGCCCGCATTCGGAAGCCGGTCCCACAAGTCAACTACAGACTCCACCGATCCTCGAGTCTTCATCTTATTCAGCTGCTCCGTCACGTAGTTGTTTCCGCCCTGCAAAAAAAAGAATGGGAAAGAAAATGTCAAAAAAAAACTTTGCATTTGCACTTGCACAAAAAAAAGAAAGCATATACATGCATCATTCATCACAAAAGTTTTGAAGAAAATTCGGCAGCATAACGGCATGCAATGAACCGAGCCCCATTTTTCTCACAAAAAACAGTTTTCAGCAAATCCCAACCAACATGCATACATGCATATCACTCATCGTCAAAAAAAAAAAAGCTCTACATGCATTCCTACGGAAGTAAAAACTCCGTCCCATTTTCTATAAAAAAAAACATGCATACATTCGTTCAGCGGGAGCAAAAAACTCCGTCCCATCTTTCATGAAATAGCATACATAAACAATCTCTCAAGTCATTCATTCAATCAAAGGGGAACGAAAAATCCGTCCCACTTTTCATAGAAAATCACACTCTCAAAAAAAAAAAAGAGTGCATTCATAACATGCATATCATCCTACACAAGGAGTCAACGGAAGCAAAAACTCCGTCCCGTTTTCATAGAATAACATGCATTCAATCAACGGGAGGAAAAATCCGTCCCACTTTTCAAAAAAAAATCATACATTCATATCATCATCTCATGTTGGCAAAATGCCAATTCTTTTCTCAAGCAAAATGCACATTTTGGAACACCAACAAATTCATTGCAACATGCATATCATCAAGATCAATATTCAAAAAGAAAAATCACAATTTTCGAATTTACAAAAAAAAAAAAAAATGGCGAAAATGCCAATTCCTTTTCCAAGCAAAATGCATATTTTGGGATACCCATATAATCATTACAACATGCAAAGCATCAAAATCAAGATTCAAATCCAAGAACATCAATCATTCGAATTTTCAAAAAAAAAATCAAAAATCACCCAAAATTCAATTTCAAGCAAGAATCGACAAAGGAATCAAAAGGATTCGAAGAATACCGTTCGGAGACTCGGATCGGTGGCCCAATGTTGCCAAGCATCGGGGTATGGCTCCTCCGCAATCGATTACGAAAGAGTATAATGCCTCCTCATTCGGACGAGCTCCAATCGTCTCTCCGCTACCGGGCCACGTCCTTGGCCTTGAAAAACACCTTCCCCGTGTTCCATTGCTTGAAAATCGAAGAAAAACGGAAGAATTTTCAAGCTTTTTGGCCTTCAATGGCTTCCTCCCTCTCTTTCTTTCTCTCTCTCATAATTGCGTAAAATTTGAAAAACTGAATGGGGAAGAGGAAGGGCGTTGGCCCTCATTAAAACCCTCTCGAATACAAACCTCTCCGCGCGGACAGGATTGTAAGGGTCAAAATGACCCTTTTGCCCTTTAAAAATCTGGGACTCTGCAGTTCAGTCCCAAACTTGACAAAGTTAACCAAAGTTAACCAAAGTCAACCCCCTTTCAAGGAAATTACCAACGACAGTCAAACGTAAGACCGATTTCCCCGAGAAAGATAACGAGATCCCGTATCTTTCATCAAAATCATCAAACGGCAGTCAAACGTAAGACCGATTTCCCCGAGAAAGATAACGGAATTCCGTATCTTTCATCAAAATTACCAACTAGCCAAACGTAAGACCGATTTCCCGAGAAAGATAACGAGATCCCGTATCTTTCATCAAAATTATCAAACGGCAAATAAACGTAAGACCGATTTCCCGAGAAAGATAACGAGATCCCGTATCTTTCATCAAAATCATCAAACGTAAGACCGATTTCCCCGAGAAAGATAACGAGATCCCATATCTTTCATCAAAATCATCAAACGGCAGTCAAACGTAAAACCAATTTCCCCGAGAAAGATAACGAGATCCCGTATCTTTCATCAAAATTACCCCTAAGCAAAAACGTAAGACCGATTTCCCTATAAATACGTCCGATTTCCCCAAAGAAAGGCTAACGAAATCCCCAAAGAAAGCCAACGGAATCTCGAGTAGATTTCGAACTACGAAAGGGCTTGATTCCCACTAGGGATACGTAGGTAGCCTATCATTAGGTCCAGCCCCGACCAAAACGGTCACCCTATCCTTCTAAGCAGCAGACGAAGTCCACCGAAAGGCCTTTTCAAATTAAGGTTCAAGGCACCTCAAACGCCATCACCATCCAGGTCCGAGGCACCTAAAACGCCATCATCATTAAAATTCGAGGCACCTAAAACGCCATCTTCAAGGTTCGAGGGACCTAAAACGCCATCTCCAAGGTTCGAGGCACCTAAAATGCCATCTCCAAGGTTCGAGGCACCTAGGACGCTATCACACACAACACTAGGAAAACGATAAATCACAATCATCCCCAGCAGAGCGGATAGCCATCAGACCGAAAATGGTCATTCCTATCCCCAGCAGAGCGGATAGCCATCAGACCGAAAATGGTCATTTCTTATCCCCAACAGAAGTTTCTCTCCAAAGAATCGATCGCGTAACTCGCTCATCAGGTTCGAGGCACCTAAAACGCCAGGGTCGAAGACCCGAACTACGACTGGCTTGATTCCCATTCGGGATACGTAGGTAGCCTATTAAATAGGTTCAGCCACCCGATCACTCGATCATCCCGCCAAATATGGAGCCTTACTCTTATCGACGACCCCGCTTCCTTCGAAAGCGCCGTCGCCGAGGGGCTACTGTAAGTGCTCCAATTTGAGCTTGTTAGAATTTTCGTTAGAAAATTAACGAAAGTTATAACATTTCTAACAATTCCTAACATTCCTAACATTTCTAACCAAGTAAGGGTAGATTAGGGATTGCCAAAAAAAGATAAACCAAGGAAAGGAATCAAAAAAGCAAAAGAAATAAGAAAAACCAAAAAAAGAAATGGCTGGAAACAAAATCTGGCTGGTTAATTTGAATTTTAAAAAAGATTATTCCCTGTGTCCAAAGCCCGGAGCAGCATTTAATGAACAGTGCACGCTGCAGATCCTATCCGCGCGGATGGGATTGTAAAATTCAGAGGGCTATAAATTGAGCCCTCCAGTCACAAAAATAAGGAGGACCAAGAACACAACTCACAGCATTTGGCGAAAATACTTGAGAAAACAGTGAGAATTCCCTAAGAATTGTCACCTTTTTCTCTTGAATCTTCCCAACTTTCACTCACTCAAATCACACCCACTCACTTCCAAGTTCAAACACTCTTGCATCCAAGCCTTTAAACACCAAGAAAAAACCAAAGAAGATAGGTATAACCTCCCTCTTCTTACCCTAAATCTCTCATCCATGCATGCATTTTCAAGCTACAAAATGTAGCTCATTCTTCTTCTTGTCTTAGATCCAAGAAGATCACCATGGAAGTTCATCTCCATGGATGATCTTCTACAAGGATCAAAATTTTATTCAAATGTGTTCTTACTTACTTGCAAATGCATTTTCAAAACCCTAAAAACCATTTTCGAGCATCAAATCTCATTTTCAAAGGATAAAATTCCCCTTCCCAAGCAAATGAAGTGCTTAGTCCTAATGTACCCCAAGGATGGTTTGGTATAGTTGTTTCACCACTAAAATTTCAAGTGATCACTAACCAAAACCTAGGTAAATGGGGACAAGCATGGATGCAAAAACCCCCTTTTAAAATCATATTTTCTTTCTTGAGAAGTTGCTGTCCAGTAGCAATTTTCCAAGACCCCAGTCCATTGTCTTAATTTTTGGACACATATAAACTTGGAATTTGGTGTTGACTAAAAACACTTTTTGTAGCCAACATCCAGAGATTTGCAGACATATTTTTACTTTATTTTTTGGGTGAGTAAAACTCCTCTTTTCAAATTTTCTTTTAGAGGCCAGTTCATCAGCTTCTGGAAATCCAGATTTCATATCTGAGATTTCCAGAAGGTTTTGACCCCTCAAATCTTCTCCAAAATGGAAAATTCTTTCGCACAAATCTTATTTAAGGTGTGTGGAACAACTTTCATTCTCTGATTTTATCCAGATTATGAAGTTTTAAGGCCCTTGAATCCATTTCAAAATCAAATGTCCACTGCCTTTTTCACTCTGGCAGAAGTGACTCTCAACTTCAAAAGGTCTTTTGAGTACCAAATCTCAATCCAAAAATCTTCCAAAAAATCATGGGATCATTTTAAAGTCTTAAAAAGATATCCCAATTTTTACTTTTTTGAGTTTCAACTTATTTTGGCCAAAACACACACACACACACACAAATGATTTTCAGCTTGGAAGACTCGTTTTACGAGGCATTCCGGGAGCACACTAACGTCCTTCCCAGCGTGTAACATGACCTCCGAACCCAAATCTCTAATCTCGGGCATTTTTCAAAGTTTTGGCCCTTAAAACAAAAATGGCGTGGCGACTCCGTTCTTTTTCCGGGTTTTATTTGGTTTTTCAAAGAAACGCAAAAATCGAATTTTTTCCCGAGAAATTTTGGTGGCACATCATCACACATACCCCCCAGAATGACGAAATGGGATGCTAGGCGTTTTAATGCCATCATGTTTTTGGCTTTGATCCCTTCTTTGTATTTTCCATCTTCATTTGTGAAGGAAGCTTCTCCGCTTTGGAGGTACTGGTAAATCTGATTGTACCAGGGTTCGTCGATCGTTTCTTTTTCTTTTTCGATCTCACAGCAATAGGCGGGTGTTTCCCGTCTGCCTATTCTGAGGGGTTTTACTACTTTCCATTCGGGAATTTCGACAAGAGAGGCGAGGGTTGCCAGGGCGTCTGCGAAGCGGTTCCTGTCTCTTGGCAAATAATGAAAAGAGATGTCCTTGAACTGAGCAATGAGTTCCTCCATGTACGCGTGGTACTTCTGAAGGCCAGAATCTACCATCTTCCATTTGTTGAATACTTGATTGATGATCAATGCTGAGTCTCCATATACATCCACTTCCGAGATGTTGCGCTCGAGGGCGGCTTCCAAACCTCGCCGCACAAAGCTTCGTGATTCTCGCCGCATTGTTGGTTGCTTCGAAATTCGGCCTTGATGGCTATGGGAGTATGCTCTGCCCTGGGATCGACAAGGAGCATTCCAAGACCATTCCCCTTCTTGTTGGCTGCCCCATCGAAGAAGAGTTGCCACGGCTTGCGCCGTCAAGTGAAAAGATTCCGTCGTTCGAAAATTGCGGATCGTGACCCTTAGGTTGGCTGCTCGGGAAGTCGGCAAGCCGATCCGCCATTACTCGCCCTTTGTTGATTTTCTTCGACCATGTACTTGATGTCGAACTCAGCCAGAAGAATGACCACTTGGCTAGTCGCATCGACAGAGATGGCTTGCCAAAGAGATATCTGACGGGTCCACTTTGGAGACCAGAGCACCGAATGCGACCGCATGTAGTGTTTCAGCTTCCGACTACCCATACCAAGGCGGTACAAGTTTTCTCGATGCCGAGTAGCCGAGTTCACTTCCTTGAAGCTTTCGGCTTACGAAGTAGATTGCATGCTCAACCTTGGAATCTTTCTCGCTCTTGTGCCAAGATTGCTCCGATTGACGTGTCTCATACCGTCGATACAGGAGTAGTGGCTTGTCTTCATGTGGCGGGCACGTAATTGGGGATTAACCAAGTAGGTCTTGATTTTCTCAAAAGCCGTTTGGCACTGAGTCCCATTTGATGCTCGGCATTCTTCTTCATCGGGTTTGAACATGGGCTCGCAGAGAGATGTCAACCGGTTGATGAAGCGACCGATGTATCAAGTCTTCCCATGAAGCTCTTCACTTCGTCGTGGTTTGAGGCGGCTTCATGTCGATGATGGCCTTGATTTTCCCGGGATCGGCTTCGATACCTCTTTCGTAACCATGTACCCCAAGCACCTTGCCGCGCTGACGCCGAAGGTGCACTTTGCCGGTTTAGCCTCATGGAGTGCTTTCGAGTCTCGTTGAAGAACTTCCTCGGATCCGTCATGTGCCGCATGTCTCGATCCTCGAGTGGATGATCATGTCGTCGACATATACTTCGATTTCTTTGTGAATCATGTCATGGAAGAGGGCCGCGCAGCCTCGGGCCGGTAAGTAGCCCGCGTTTCTTAGACCGAACGGCATTTACCGTATAACAAGATGTCCCCACTGAGTGGTGAAGGCGCCTTGGCCTCGATCCTCCTGGACATCTTGATCTCGTCAGATATCCAATAACCCGTCCACGAAGGACTTTACTTCGAAATTTGCCGTGGTGTCGACCAAAGATGTCGATGTTAGGCAAGTGGAAAATCATCTTTAGGGTTCGGCCTTGTTGAGATCCCGGAAATCTACGCAAAGATCTCGACCTTTCCGTTGGCCTTGACCGTCACGATGTTGGAGAGCCAAGTCGGGTACTCAATCACTCGATGAAACCAACTCTGAGCATTTTCTCAATTTCTTCTTTAACTTGCAAGGACCACTCGCTTGATCTTGCGCAGCCTTCGTTTGACAGTGCTTGGATTCGATCCAGGGGAATTCTCGTGTTCCACGATTGAGGGATCGAGTCCCGGCATATCCCGGTATGACCAGCGAACACGTCAACATACTCCCTGAGGAGGCTTATCGTGGCTTCTTTTTCTCGCATCGGCGAAGAAACTACCCACTTGTGTCTCTTTAGGCTCTCAGACCGACCCCGTGTTCACTTTGGTCATAACCTCTTCTGGCAGCTGGGCCCGGTTGTCCTCTTGGTCAACTACACGCTCGAGAACTTCTTTAATGTATTGTTCGTTTAATGTGTCTCGCTTCTTTATCAATTGAATTATTAACGTCTTTTAAGTTGTTTGTTAACTTATCGCTGTTAAAGTGGCAATGAGAGGATACTCCGAAAGGTCGACTTTTCATTAAACAAGAACGGGAATACATGATTGGCTACAACATTATAGTCCTCCGGCGTAAGGCCGTTGGATGACTCGCAGGATCGGACTCGACAAAGACCGACTCGAGGGTTTGAGACCGGGTTTAGGGAGATGTGGATGCGGGCCCAGCCTTGTCTTCCACTTCGCCCGGCTTGCCCTCGTCCGGTGAAAGTTACCCAATTCTTCAGTGGCATTGCTGGATGCTTCGAGGAGGGTGCGGATCGAGAGGCTTGGCTTCGCCGTCCCAATCATGGCAATCATGCCGTTGTCTGAGCCCTAGTCGATCAAGTTTGGCAACTCCATGACTTCTTCAAACAGACTCCGTAGAGCCGGTCCACCGAGAGCGTCTTCTATAAATTTTGGTTCCTTCGCTTTGGACTTACCGTCTCGAATGTGGCCTCGCGGCCGATCCGAACAACTGCTTTCCCATGGAAGGTACCTTGAGTTGCTCCTCCAAGTCTCGGGATTCCCTTCAATGTGTACTCATGCCGGACTCGTGATGGCAGCTGGTCCAGTAGAGCCGTGATGTCGAGGAACGCTCCTTATCTGATTAGCTGAGTCCTCTCAAACGCTGAGGTCCCGTGCTAGATGTTCCATTCTTCCCGTAGTCTCGCATCGACTATCCCTCGCTTCTTTCTCATCTTCATCGCCCACCTGCTCGTTCCGCCTCCCCTCGCTGTTTGTCACGCTGGCCCCTCGCTGCTTGCCTCCCTCGGTCCCCTCGCTTCCGGTTCCCTCGTGAAGTAATGAGCGAGGTCAAAGCCGTAAGGCCTGAGATTGGGTGTGCCGCCTGAGGTTCCCTTTTGCGGCCGTCGCCTTGGTGCGGGCGAGCCTTTTGTCTTCCTTGATGTCGCCGTGTTGGCACGTAGCCAAGCCCCCGGACCGTGGTGTGGTCCTTGACTTCAATAACTTGGTGTCGGGCCTTGTAGCCTTTTGCCGAGCCCCGCCCCGGGATGAAGTTCATGAGTTTCATCATCTTCATGGCAGGAGGAATTTGGTCGTGAGACAGTGGAAGGTCCACGTTGCATATTTGGATCTTGGAGGTTTCCAGAGTGAATCCCGTTAATGGCATGTCGTCATTATGCTTGATTTCCAACACTGGAATGTCATTGGTGCTGGTCCCCTCGATGGTGACGCTGTCGCCGTAGATCGTGGTTAGCTCGTTGCCTTGCATGAACTTGAGGCACCGATGAAGGGTGGATGCCACGCCATTGATTTGATGCAGCCTGTGGACGCCCAGATGGCCGTGGAAAGTGATTGGAATGTCCAACACTTGGAATTCGGTGGGGATCACCCGCTCACGAACCGTATGTTGAGAGTAGCAACCCCGAGAACCGTACGGAAGTAGAGTCATAGGCCTCGACAGGTGGACCGAAGGCTTAAGATCTCGCGGGCTTCGATGTCAAGCAGTCCATCATCTTGGCGGGCAAGACATTCATTCCGAACCTCCGTCTACCAACACGCGGAAGGCGACGCTCGTCCACTGGACTGTGATGTAGAGCGGCTCATTGTGATCAGCCCCAAATTTTGGAAGGTCCAAATCGCGAAGGTGATTATGTTGCCATAGTGGATGTTGCCGATCATCCGAATGACTTCATCCGGGGTCAAGGCCCACGGACCATGGTACGGGCCAGCTTTCCTCTAGCTTGAGCTTGTGAGGATAAGAGGAAGTGAGCAGAGACCAAAGGGAAATGTTCGCCCGAGTCCGCTTGAGCCGAGTGAGGATCGGGTCCTCTTTCAAGGAATTTGCGTCTTCGGGCCGGCCGGATTGCAATTCTGCTCCGTCGGCTTTTTGGTGGCCTTAGGTGGTAATGCATGGATTTGACCCGATCGGGTTAGAACGCCGACATCGCTTTGGTCCCTTCGAACAGCCGCTTCCGAGTTGAGCCATAGTTAGAGGAGGATTCCTCGTGGCATAGGGCCATATGTCTTCCCTCAACTCATTGATTGTGGATGAATTCCCTGGAGCTTCTGGCACTTGACGGATTCTCGTCCCAGATACCGGCTTGGATGCCTCGCGGGAGGTAGCCTACGCTTGACGCAGCTTGTTCGAATGTCGCCGCACAACAATGGTTGCCTCGAACCGAATCCGTGTGCCGTTAACCCTCCGGGAGGTTGAGAGTTCTCGCTTAAGCGAACGGTCTCTTGATCTCTTCACGGTATATCGCGTTCCTTTCCTTCTTGCCGAGCATACTCAGGCATTCTCGAGTTGGGTCCGGCGATACTCGTGGTTTGCTAGTTTTCCTCCGCTCCGGGCCTGATCAACCTTCTTGCAAATGAGCTCGCGTCGAGAGTTAATGCCTCGCGTTTCTTCCCACGTGAGAATAGCCGTGCTTCTTTGAACCGCGTGCGGCGCCTAGGTAAACCTCCATCGGGAGAGTTTTCTCCTCTCGCTTTATCTCGAGTGGCGGGTATGTCGGAAGGTGAGTACACGGCTTCCCGAACATCTCGCCCATGTGACTCGGTTGCCGCCCCGCTGATCATTTCGTAAACGAATGCCGTAGATCGTGGAATTTCCCCGAGTAGTTGCTCGAGACGAATTTCCATCTTCCTCTTGTTTTTAAATAGACCTTCCTCCCCGAGTTGGCCTTTCAATTTGAGTGCGGAAATGATCCGTTCCCATCCTCCCAGACCCTCGGGAGTCCGGGCTTTGTTGACTTCATGCCCGGCTTGGAAGAGAATGGTTTCATCGTCTTCGCCGCCGCTTTCACAGAGAACTTGCTTTCCTCGGGAAGGTAAGCGCTGGGATTCGTTCGCCGTGTCGTTCCATCTCCTAGGTCATCGGGACCGCTGACCACCCTCGCCCGGCAGAGGGGGTTGGATGAGAACAGACGGTAGTCGTGGAAGTTGCCATGAGCAAAGCTCTTGAGGTCGAACCGGTCTAGAGTGGCCTCTAGCTTTCTCGTCCGAAGCCGCCCGTGACACTTTAAGGGCTTCGGGTCCCCGTAGGTCTTTCGAGCTTGGTCTTCGTCCCAAAGACGACTTTCTTGAGTGGCTAGTTCCATGAGGGCTTTCCTTGCGAGAGCTAAGCCCCTCCGTAGGTGCGCAACGTCCGGCTAGTGTCCGTAACCGTGATTACATTCAAATCGCCGAATGGCGGGAACACTTGGATTACGTTGACGAAGGAAGCCTGACCGGGACATTCCATGCGGCCTTCCTTGATCTCGATTACCAAGAAGTTTGCCCATATCTCGCTTGATTGACCCCACTGGGTATTGAATTCTCGCAATGTTGACAGCCTCGTGATCTCGCTCGATCGCCAAGTCTATCGAGCTAGCAATGACCGCGTGATGTCTCGAATCCGGCCGTGACGGCCGGGAGTAGAATCGAACCGGAGCATGTTGATGCCGAGGTGGTCATTTCCCATGTCGGAAGATGACTCGCTCAAGGGGAAGACTTTCGCGTATGTTTTCGGGCGGCCGCCTAAGCGTTCCCGAGGTTGATCTCGACTTGTAGCAGGTGAGGAGCTTGGTCTCCTTCGCCGTTGCCCTTCGCCTTGGCGGCGCTGAGGGTATAAGCTTGACCGACGGCACGGGCCGGTTGCCACCGGGCCGGTACTCTAAGTAGTGATGAGCTCGAGCTCGCTTGGCCAAAGCCTCGTTTACCATGAGCAAAGTCGCCGAGGGTGACCTTGGTATTGCGTAATCCGACGATAAGGACCGGATCCTTGGTATCATCGGGATATCTCGAATAGATGATGTTGACGAAGTCGTCGTCACCACTTGATCGAGGGATTCTTCGTCGTGTCAACCAAGAACTTCCAATTGTCTGATAGCCGTCAGACCGGACGTTGAGCTTGACAATTTCCATGGTATTGGAACCTTGGTCGTAGGTGACCTGATCGGAAGGAGTTCCGTCCTCAAAACTGAGCATGTGAATGCAGAGGTCCGCCCGCGGGTCCGCGCGTCCTCGACTCCGAGAGTCCAGATTCATCGTCATCCGATCGCTCAATCCAGTGTAGGGACGTATTGCGTCCGGCTGCGTTGCCGGAGCAAAATAGGAAAACATCGTACCCCATGCTTGAGAGGAAAGGATTAGCGGGGAATCCCTCTCGTAGGACAGCCCATACAACTGTCATACATTCGAGATGAGTATGACGGTGCTTGTCGACCTTTATCACGAAGATCTCTTCGCCTGGCAGGGCCAGAGAATGGGTTTGGAGAATGCTGACGAATCTCTGAGCAGAGACAGGGGGTTTATGTGCCCGCATCATGGCGATATTCGCCGTTTCCTTCCACCCGCTCCAAATGTTGGAAACGACAGCTTGAACTTGATGTATCGGATCGCTTCTGTGGTCTCGCCCGCTCGAGTACATTTACATAGTTAGCATCTCCTGACTCGAGGGATTCTGATGAGATTTGCCCCGATAGTCCCTTGGTTGATTCGAAGGAGGTACCCCGCTCGAGTGCGGACACGCCATCGTTCTCGGCTTCGTTTCCTATGAGGAAACTATCCCCTGATGACTTCGAGATCTCCCCGCCGGTTAATGAATTTAACACACCGATGGAGAGCGGAAGCTATGGCTTTCATGTGGTGTAGCCAAGGGCGTCCCAAAAGAGCCGCGAACTCGGATGGAATGTCCATCACGTGGAATTTTGCCGGCACCATTTGGGTTTCGAACCGTAGTTCCAGAGTCACCGTCCCCGTGATGGGACGAGACGAGTTGTCGTAGGCCTTGATAGTCCGAGCCGATGGAATCGATGGCTTTCATGGATGCGGAGAGCTCGCATCATGCCGAGAGGGAGGACATTAACGGCTGACCCGTTATCTACCAATACTCCGGGAGTGATATGGTGTTGAGTTTGAGAGTGATGTACATGCAGCTTCGTTGTGCCC
This sequence comes from Adenophora triphylla var. japonica, assembly GCA_022495995.1. Taxonomy (NCBI): domain Eukaryota; kingdom Viridiplantae; phylum Streptophyta; class Magnoliopsida; order Asterales; family Campanulaceae; genus Adenophora; species Adenophora triphylla. The sequence goes on from JAFEMH010000350.1 coordinate 28,803, forward strand.
CGAGGCATCTCTCGAGGTCTTCGTCGCGTAACGTGATCATACCGCCATACAAACGGAGTCGTAGATCTCGCCTCTATCCGTAGAAGGAGAGTCATCCAGCCCATCCGTTTCCTCGTCTTCCTCTTGCGAGGTAAAGCCTTTGGCCGGAACCTCGTGAGTGTGTTGAGGCCGCCCGCGGCGGTTGCCGCCTTGGTTAGCACATTGATCGAGTGCGATTGCCAAGCCGACCTTGATCTTCCTTTGCCGGTCCGAGCTCTAAGCCGGACAAATTGAATCTTGGCCGATCCCGCTGAGGGTTAAGGCTTCGACCGGGCAAGAAGATTACCAAGATCTCGAGGTATTCCGATGTCCTGTGGTCTCGACTCGGTTTCGCGGACTTTTCGGCTTTCCCACCCCCGTCTCGCTTCTAAAGCCGCATGGCCCGGAGGCAAGGAGGACTGGCCGGAGTACAAGACGTAGTAGTCGAACCTCCCGAAGGTTCTCCAAGTGTACCTACACCGGTATCCCCAGCCTTCGTATCTTTCTCTCGCCGCCGCTGAGAGGATTTCTTCTTTTGTTTTCTTGGAGGATTGCTCCTGACAGCTTTCTGACTCGTACTGTGCAAAGTGAGTAGCCGCAAACATCGTAGCCGATGTGGACATTAGAGGAGGATCCAAATGAAAGAGGCGGAGAAACCGGTTCTCGCGGCACTCTTCTTGGGCACCCACTCAATGGAATTCACGCCGTTATTGTTCTAAAAGGGTTTCCGATCGTATTGGCCCACGAGGGCGCTCCAACTTGCCTTCTTCTATCAAGTTCGATTTCGTATCGTAACCCCACACGCTTGTCGGTGGTATGGCCGTGATACCGATGGAAGGCGCAAGATTTGCTCTTGTCCGCATTGGCTACGGGAATTTTGGGTTTGTAATTGGCAACGGGCTTAAGGAGACCCTCCTTGATTAACCCTCCAAAGATCTTGCTCAAGGGCATGTCCAACTTGTCGAAGTGTACGGCAGTCAAGTTTCGAGTAGAATTGTTGCTTTGTGGGACCGGGTTTCGTTACCCGACCGTTGTCCCCGATGGACGTAGCCGATGCACGTATCTTTCCCTTCACGGGGCCGGTGCGGGATTGAATGCAACCGCCGAGCGGGATCTCGTATGGCCGTGCGGTAGCCAACTTTTCCTTGAGATCCTTCTCGAACCGTGAGCCGACATTAACCATGGCCCGAGATCCGGGAAGAAATTGTGACCGATGAGAGTTCCGATGGACGGCCTTAAGCAGACTTCAAGATCCGCATCCGTTCGTCTTCGAGAGCGGCTCCATGATCTCTGAGAGTTTCCAGCTCCATCTCTTGTAGAATTCCCCAACACTTTCATCCGCTTTCGCTCGGGGTGATTAAGTCCTCGCGACTTGTTTCCCACTCTAAGTTGGATCTCGTACTGCCCAGAAGATGTTACCGATCCGTTCCTGTGTGCGGCGATCCGCAGCTCGACCTCGAAACCATCGTAACGCCGAACTTTTAAGCGTATGCCGGAAGTGGTCGGCCATTTGCCGGAGGGTTGCTCCTTTTGCTCTCATGCCGAGAACGTAGGTATCGACATGCGTCCGAGGACATTCGGTTCCGTCGAATCGGTCCATCTCCGGCATTCTCGAACTTGGCAGGGAGAGGCGTGACCATTCCCTGATCTCGTGGATTCGAGCGTTTCCGCTTTGAGCCGCTCATGGTGGCTTTCGTGTCTTTCTATTTGCTCGACCATCCAGCTAAGGTCAGTCCAGCTGGGTGGATCATGAGGCTCAACGCCGGTGCTACCACGTGAGCGGTAGTGATTGGAGGTGGAAGGCTTGATATATGTGGATATATGGGAGCCTTTTCGAATCAGACGGGGTTTGTCCCCGTGTTTAGTGGATTCGTGTATAGGCAACGGACGAACCCGGAGGGTATTGAGGGATATTGGCATCTCGAGATGGTCCAAATGTGCGCCGGTGGTATTGAGTGATAGGAGTAGCACCGGGCCGACTAAAAATGGCGGTTGCCCCGAGAGGTGGCAACATGGAGCCTAGGCCTACTGCTTCCTCGGTTGGAAGGCATCCCGTAAGTCATGGGAGGAACCCGATTGAAGGTTTCGTGAACCGGTTTCGGGAATCGTCATCCTCGACTGTGACAAAAGTACCGTCTCGACCGGGGATAGCCGCTATACCACGCTCATTCGTAAGCCGTACCACGAAATTCCCGCCGATCTTCTTTCGCCTCAGTGAACCTCACAAGCTCCTGATGGCTTCTTCCAATGTCATATCTCGCACGGTGGCGGGGTCCTTCCCCGTCACGATTTCTCGGTGAGCTAGACATGTCGGAAATTCCCGCCGAGGGAACCGAGGGAACCGAAGAACCGTCCGACGCCGCCGTTACGGTGATCCCGGCAAGGCGCCGACCCGGAAATCAACCACTTTCTCGCTCGCCGCAGGGAACGAAAGGAAGGGTTTAGGCTTCGAAAAGTGGTATTTGGCTCAAGGTTTTCGGGCTTGTGCAATGTGCGCTACCGATTAATGTTTACTTAAAGCGCGTTTTCTCGTAGTCCTAATCGGTTGGAAAAGAGCGAGTCTTCTTTTTCGCAACTAATCCTAGAGCTCTAATCAGCTGATCTCGTCACTACGCTTATAAGCCCCTCGTTTCCATTGTAGATCATCTTTCTCAGACGGACTATCCCGAGCGAGGTCCGATAAGGCAAGCGAGTTCCACCGACAAAGGAAAAAGTGAACTTAAGGCTAGCCGATCACGCAAACTTTCGACGTGTGCGGCGTACGGGCCACTGGCCGAGGTCAACGTCCTTAAGTTAAGGCGATCGTGCCAAAATTTGGGCATGACCTCTCCCGACTCGCTTGTGCGAGAGACCTTAGCTTTTTAGCGTTGGCCAAGTTGTGGCCGGCACGATACATACGGCGAGGTTTGGTGACACGGCGTCACATCAACCTTCGGGTATATTTTTCTACAGAGCTCCGCGTCAAAGTCAAGGCCGAAAGCTCAAGACTTCGGGTCGGGAACGACCTTCGGTCTCAAACTCTCGAGCTTGACTCGAGCGGGGCCCGGCGTGAAAAACATACACTTAGGCTTTATGACACGAGCTAAGCCAAAACCAACCGGGTCTGACAAAGTGTGACACAAAGAGCGCATGGCTTACACGGGCGAGGATGGGATGTTTGGGACGACCCCGCGCGCCCGAAAGGTGTCCGCGCACCAATCGGAGTGCAACCGATAAGGCCATCCCGGTTAGGGGTCAGAAGTGTGCAGCTGTACCGAGGCGCAAGTGCACGTGAAGTGCGGTGTTCCGAGGCAAGAAGTGCGCGTAGTGTGCGGTCACTAAAATTCTTTTTCCGAGTAAAACAGAGATTTTTTCGTAATGTGTCTTAAAGAATTTATGATGCACAGCTCAAAAGACAAAGATGAAAATCAAACATGAATGGGGATGCACAAACATGGTAAGATTTTGAAAAGTTGACAATGTAATGCCTTTGAAAAAAAAACAAACCGTTCGAGGTTTAAAGTAACACACGCACACGAAAACTAGGAAGGGTAAACGAAAGTTTGACCCACTAAGGCTTTTTAGAAAACAACGGTAGTTTTGAAAAAGTATCTTTTCCCCAAATGAGTCGCCAACCGAAATTACCCGGATTTTCGCGCGGGCGCGAAACGCGGTTGTCTTTCGCGGGGGTTGGTGTCCGAGACCTCGTCTACGGGAAGGAACAAATGAGGAGTCGCCACGCGGTTTTTGTATTTTGAGCCCAAACGTTGAGAAACGGCTATTCAGAAAAGGTGTCGTTTTTATTGGTAGCAAAAACTTAGGAAAAGGCTTTGAAAACGGGATCATTTTTATTGGCAAAGAAAACGAGTAAAAAGCTTTTAGTACCGTAGATTGTTAGGTTCTGAGGTCACGTTACGTTTCTGGTAGAGTATTACGAGATCGCCCGAAACGCCTCGCATGACGAGTCTTTCTACCTTTCTCGAAATCGTGTGTGTGTGTGTGTGTGTGTCTTTTGAAATGGGGGCTTGAATGACAAGCTTAATCTTGGTTTGAATGTCAAACGTTGATTAGGTGACTTTGTTTGAAAAGACGAGCGTTTGAATGACAAACGTCGGTTTTGAGTTTGAAATGAGCGTTTGCGTGGCAAACGTCGATTTTGAGTTTGAAATGAGCGTTTGCGTGGCAAACGTCGATTTTGAGTTTGAAATGAGCGTTTGCGTGGCAAACGTCGACTTTGAGCCGTGCGAGTCATTGTTAACGATTTTTACGGGAAAAATGCGTATTAAATGATTTTAAGTGTCAAATGGCGGCTTTTAGTTTGAAGATGAGCGTTCGGAGGCCGAACGTCATTTCGCGCATTTTGAAAGAGAGTTCGACGGACGAACTCCGGTTTTGAACCTAGCATTACATTGTTAACGATTTTTATGGGAAAATGCGTTTTAAATGATATGCGATCAACGAATCGGGTTGCGACTGACTTTGAAAAGTAAATACTATCACGATCCAAACGGGCCTGACTTGTAAATGACAAGATTTAAAGCAAAGGTCAACGGAATCAAACGATCCGGAATCGTAAATGACGATCAACGAGGCCAATCGGCTCGGAATTGTAAATGACGATCAACGAGGCCAAACGGCTCGGATTTGTAAAGTTGCATGAAAGTAAAGGACGTTCGACGGATCAAACAATCCTAATTGATAAATGACAATAAAAGTAAACTAACGGGGTCGAAACGCCGTTTTAACCCGCGATTACTTCTCTTACGGAAAGAGAAGAGGATCGAGGGGCTAAAACGTATCGGACCCCGTTAGACGGAGGCGTCTACATTTTGGTAACGGCGTTCGAAACGGTTATAGCGACTGGCGCGTAAACCGAGACTAACGGGAGATTTAGAGAGAGGAGTTATACCTATGGCTGTGGTCGACTCCTTTGGCTCGAGAGGTGTGTACGGACACGGAAAGTGATTCGAAAGGTTGTTTCAAGTAGTAGGGTGCGTATTTGATCGAAATACGAAGGTTTCACGCGAATCGAGACAGACTAAGCTCGGAAGGGGTGAAAACCGCTTTGAACCGTGGGGTGAATTTTGGGAGTAATTTGTTGTTTTTGAAAGCTTTGACAAAGAACTTCTATTTATAGGTGAAAATTGCGTAGGAGTCCCACGGACTTGACCGAATCCAGGGGGTTTTTGGGTATTTTGGAAACTGGGGACTTGCCGGCAATTTCGTGAAAAGTGCACAGGAGTCCTACGACTAGGCTTGCAAATCAGTGGGTATTTTGGTCTTTTCCCTTTGAATTTGATTGAAGGGTGACTAGAGGGAGGTGGCATGGCCGCCACGTGCCCTCTCGAGTCACCACCATGTGGGATTTTGTCCCCGGTCCCGCTTTGTCCGTTTTTTAAAATAACAAATCCGAAATGTCCGAAACGCCCGAAAGTGCCGGAAAATGCGTTTTTCGTGGAAAGCCGTGCTTTTACGTGTGATGACACGTGTTAAGTACGGTTCGACGTCGGGATGCACGGGCGCCCCGGACGCCTCGTCTGGCACGGAGGAGTTTAACGAGTTCCGGTTAACCTGGAGCGGGCCAGTTAACGGATTTCGGTTAACTTTCTGACGGATTTGGACGATCCGGATTTGGGTACTTACAGAACCCAATAAGCTTTCTTTCGAATCGGACGCCGTTGCTACCCCCGGTCAGTCCTGTGCAACCCGTTTGACTGTGTAGGATCACCTTCTGGTTTCGTTATTTGTGAATCTGAAGTGGACCAGTTAGGTTATGAGTTATTCGAGGATTGTAGGGAAGGATAATATAATCATTTCAATTAATGACTTTTAAAAAAAATTGCATTATGAGAGTATTAAGTAATTGTGTAGGGTGAATAACAATTCTGAATTGCATTGATCATAATTTATTTAGTTATTTTGGTATAATAAAAATATCTATCGTAATACTCCCTCCGTCTCATGATAATACGCACATTTTTGCTTGACACGAGAATTAAGGTAAAAAGTGAAAGAGGTAATGTGTTGTGAGTGTAGATGGTTGGGTAGAAGAGAGAAAGTGAAGTAAGTGGGTAATTGTTGTGAGTAGAGACAAGTGAGTCCCATTTTCATTTTGAGATATTGCAGATTATTGTGGGACGATGAAAATGTGTCTTTTTGTGTATTATCATGAAACAGAGGGAATATCAAATTAAGAAAAAATTGATAAAATATTATTTGAATGGATGTACGACTAAAGCAAATTTTGGGAGAAACAATTCCGGATACCCATAAGCTAAAGCTTAAAAGTATGTGGTGGGGTTTGACTTTTAAAGGAACAGGTGGAGGGTGTTAAGATTGGTGCATCACAACATGTTTTGGCCGCACTCGTTTACCGTACGGCGGCGGCGGCTTTCCTTTTTCTAAACCTTTGTTTTTCTTTTTCACAAATCAATACTCCCTCCGTCCAGTTACATACTTCACACTTTCTATTTTGGGCGTTCAATTACATACTTCACACTTTGTTTCCTACATTATTTTAATACTCACAACACCATTATAATTTACTATTCCTTCCACTCATTCTCTCTCCTATTTTACTTTTACACTCACAATATTATATCATTATTTTTTTTCTTAATCTACGCGTGAACAGTAACCGTAAACTATGTACTTGAACGGATAGAGTATTTTTTAATTAATTCCTGTTATTCTGTTTTGCCCAATGTTTAGAACCTAAAGGACCATCTTGGGCTTCCAAAGGATTTTATTTATCTTTGAACTACCCTTATCCAAACAGCTCACTTCCTCCGTCCTAATTCAAATTGCAAAAAAAAAAAAAAAAAATGTTACTGACAAAAATTAAGAAAAAAGTGTAAAGTTTGTAAGTGTTATAAGTATGAAAAGTAAGACGTAAGAGATAAAATGAGATAGAAAATAATAAATGGGTAGTTGTTGTGAGTATAACAAATGGGTCTCATTATTTATTAAGAATTAAAAACTTACTGAAATGAATTTTGCAAATTTTAATGGGACAACCAATACGGTAAGTTTTGCAAATTGAACTGAAAGGAGGGAGTATATTAGATGTCAACTAATCTGGTTCGAGCTCGATAAAACAACAAAGCTTTTGCGATAACAAAATTTTAACGACGTTGCATTCTCCGGCTCGATAAAACTTGTTGTTGGTATGGTACTTTTCTTTTCTTTTTTTTAAGAATGTCAAAAAACTTTCCAAAAAATTTCACACTTTTTAGTTAATTTCAGTTATTCTGTTTTTTATGGGCCTTGGCCCAACGTTTAGAACCTACAGGATTATCTTGGGCTTCCAAATGATTTCTTTTCTTTCTAAGTAGCCAAAGCATTCCAACCCGTTACAACTCATTTAAGTATGACAAGTGAGATTTATTTTCATATTAGGAAAAGTGAACCTTTAAATTCCCATTTAGAAAATAAGTGAGCGTTAAAATGAAACGGTTTAATTAAGAGAAAATGGAGTATAATAGATGGGACCCACTGCTAAGTAAATCATAAACTTTCCTTGTAAAATACTCTCTCCGTCCCATTATATGCTTCACTCTTTTGAGAAATCACTCAAATTAAGAAAAAAAATAAGTGAAAAAAGTGTTGTGAGTGTAAAAGTAAAATAGGAGAGAGAATGAGTGGAGGGAATAGTAAATTTGAAAAGTGTTGTGAGTATAAAAGTGAAATATGAGAGAGAATGAGGGGGTGAAATAGTAAAGATTTTTTGCCATTTCAGAAAAGGTGAAGCTTTTAACGGAACACTCATTTTGACAAAAAATGAAGCTTAAAATGGGACAGAGGGAGTATTAAAGTAAAAAGTGGGAGATTGAAAGTTTTTAAGATATAAGGTGGGATGGAGAGTATGAAAAATAAACTCCCCACATAATACCTTCGAACATACTCCCTCCATCCTACTCCATCCTATATAATAATAGATGTTATTAATAATGTACTTGCGGGAATTAAGGGTAAATAAGGTAAATTGGGTATGAAAAATAAAGTACAAAAGAAAAATTGAGCTAAAAAATAGTAAGTAGATTATTATTGCAGTGACAAGTAAATCGTATTGACATTTTGAAATTATAACAGGGAAAATGACAAAGTTTAAAGGGCATGTGTTAATTTAGGTTTGATGTACCAATTTTTTCAATTAATACCTTCGAACATACAATTTGATTTTATTCCAATCAAATTGTATAGATTCATGGCACTCGATCATTATCAACCTGACTGCATTCTCGGTGTCATTTACACAAATGACCGCGTCACAAGGATAAAGTATCAGTCATTTTGCTTATTGACTTATATTTTATGTCAAAGCATGCAAATGTTTTTAGAAGATTCAAAGGGGGTTCATTAAGCTCCCTTAAAACTCATTTGAGCAAAAGTGAATTTATTTTCATTTGAGCAAAAGTAGAATTTATTTTCATTTGAGCAAAAGTGAACCTTTAAATTCCCATTTAGAAAATAAGTGAGCATTAAAATGAAAAAGTTTAATTCAGAGAAAATGGAGTATAATAGATGGGACCCACTACTAAGTAAATCATAAACTTTCCTTTTAAAATATTAAAGTAAAAAGTGGGAGATTGAAAGTTTTTAAGATATAAGGGGGGATGGAGAGTATGAAAAAAATAAGGAAAGTTATTAACAAGGGAATTTGGGTATGAAAAGTAAAGCATAAGAGAAAAATTGAGCTAAAAAATAATAGAGCTGGTCTCCTGTGAGAACAAGGGAATCCGTCTTATGTATGAGACGGGTCGACCCATGGGTGGCAGCTCATGCCTTTTAAAACAGGTATTACGTTTAGAAAAAGTAATAGTTACCATCTCTTAATGTAATGACTGTATACATATAAAGTAACATTGTTAATAAGTAAACGTAATACCTGTTTTAAAAAAATAAAAGCTCGTTTTTACCCATTTTTTCAAATGTAATACAAACTATATGTATTACATTTGAAATGTAATAACTTATTTTAGTTATAATAAGTATTACTTTTGCCAAACGAAGAAAACATAGGGAAAAACACTATTACTTTTCTGTATATATGTATTATTTTTACCCATTTTTTCAAATATAATACAAACTATATGTATTATAATACAAACTATATGTATTACATTTGAAATGTAATAACTTATTTTAGTTATAATAAGTATTACTTTTGCCAAGTAAAGAAAACATAAGGAAAAACACTATTACTTTTCTGTATATATATATTATTTTTACCCATTTTTTTCAAATGTAATACAAACTATATGTATTACATTTTAAATGTAATAACTTATTTTAGTTATAATAGTATTACTTTTGCCAAATGAAAAAAACATAGGGAAAAACACTATTACTTTTCTGTATATATGTATTACTTTAATACATACAAACTATTACTTTATATGCATACAATCATTACATTATGTTATAGTAACTATTACTTTTCACAAACCGAAAAAATATCATTTCGTCTGCTCGTCTTCTCAAAGAACAAAGAAGCCTTTCTCCTTCCAAAATCCCTTTCTCTCCAAATTCAAATATTGCACAATTCTCTCAAATTAATCTAAATCACATCAATCATCAATTCACTCAAATTTGTATAAATGGATTCGTAGTATTGATATCAACCCGAGAGGTCAAAGCTCAGATTTGGGGTGGAATTGGGTGAAGGTTTGGCCGGAGAAGGAAGGATTGGTGTTGGTGAAGAAGGCCGCCGGTGGTGAAGGTTAGGTTAGGGAGGAGATTGGCCGGAGAAGATGGATCTGAGGAGCGGGCTATGGAACTTTGCGTCTAGAGAGAGAAGGGACTGCGGCTAGAGAGAGAGATGAGGGAGAATGTCTGTGAATTGAAGGGAAATTGGGATAGGTTTGGAGGTGAGGATCGGTAATGGAGGTTGAGGAATAGGATTGGTGAAGGTTGAGAGAGATTGGTTGAAGAAGAAGAAGACGACGCCTGGTTATGGTGTTGGGTCATGGGTCAAAAATGACCCGTCTCATTCATGAGACGGGTTATGGTGTTCTCATATAAGTTTTTGTCAAAATAATAAGTATTCTCTCCGTTTCGTTCGAAAGAGAACTTTTGATCAACAGATTCTAATTTTGACTCAAACATTAATGCAAATCTAATCATCTTATCGAAATTCTAACAAAGCCCGCAAAGGTTTTTAGAAGATTCAAAGGTTCATTAAGCTCCCTTAACTAAGATTTCCTCCGCTTAATGGATAATCATTTGCTAACAATGGAAAATTCTTAAATTGAGGTGATTGGTGTCGACTAGAGTTTTATAACGAAATTGTTAGAAAAAATCGTTATATCAAGCAATCCCTCCCCCCCTCCCTAAGTTTTGGACCTTATATTGACATTTTTTTAATAATTTTGCCCAAAAAAACTTTAACTGAATAATGATGATAACTTTGGATTCTAAATTAATAAAAATGGAACATCATATTCCAATTGACATGCTCCCTAAATTTTAGAATTTGCCATTTTCCGTAATAACAATATGAAAAGAACCATGTCCCGTAAAATCTGTCTCACTTTGATTTTTATTATCAATTCTTTCAAATTTTGATCAAAATTTTATAAAAATCTAATTATTCCTATACAATTTTAAAAATGGTTATTATTCACTATTAATAATTTTATCAATTACAGTTTATTGCTTAGAAATAATAAAATTTTATAAAATTATGTTTAAATTTGATAATAAAAGTTAAAACTCGATAAATGGAATGGGAGGATATCATTTTCTCGCCCTTCCTTTTCTCCCATCCCAACTCACACACTCAACTACCCAAGTTTGATGAAGGCCACACGGGCTACCCGGCCCGGCCCGTGAGCGACGGATTAAACGGTTAAACGGGCGAAACCCGTTCTGTCCGTGTGTGTAAACGGGCTTAAGCCCGGCCCGGCCCGTGATTGAATCCTATTTGAGGCCCGCCCGTTTGGTCCGGATCCAAGGATCCACGGGCCAAACGGATTATCCCTTTTTTTTTTTTTTTACAAAATAAAAATTGGAGTGTAGGGGGATCAAACATTGGTGGAATGGGAGTGTTTCTTACCTGCTTACCACTTGGACACAATGATATTGGTGTTAATTACTCAAATATTAAATATAAATTATAAAAAAAAAAAAACGGGCCAAACGAAAATTGGGCAAATGGGCTTTGGAAGCCCGCGGGCTTGGCCCGCCCGTCACCCTAAAATCAAAGTCGGGCCTGTACCGCCAAACCTACGGGCCGGACCACGGATCACGGGCTATGGCTTAACGGGCCACGGGCCAAAAAAAAGCCCACACACAAAAACCCAAAATGGCCTTCATTACCCAAGTTGCTGCATTTTTTTATCATTTTGGCCCCCCATTTCCCTTCCCCCAAATATAATTGCTTTTCACTCTAGGGTTCTTTCAGCATAAACAGTTTCTCATGACTACCCAGATCTGTAAATTTCCCTTATCCCCAATTCCTTCCATGTTCAATTTCATCTTAAGCCCATCGAATTCCCCCCATTGGAGCACTCCCCTTGGAATCTGTCCACCCTTTATCAAACTACGTTCTCTCTCATTATCATCATCTTCATCTCTTCAATCTTCAATTCCCATTACAAATTCTTCAAAGCAACACTCGTTTACGATAAATTATCTCGTAAATTCATGTGGGTTATCTTCAGAAGAATCTCTTGTAGTTTCTAAGCGTGTCAATTTCAACATCCCTTTAAAACCAGACATTGTTCTATCATGTTTCAAGAACTATGGTTTCCCAGGACACAACATTTCAGAAATTGTTAAGAAGCACCCACGAATCTTACTTTGTAGCCCAGCAAAAACCATTTTGCCCAAGCTTGATTATTTGTACTCCAAAGGTATTTCTATCCCTGAACTTGTTGAGATTATAACTGCTGAACCAGATATCTTGAGAAGAAGTTTGAATAATTTGATTATTCCGTCTTTTAATATGCTTAAGGATTTGCTCAAGTCGGATGATGAAGTGATTCATACAGTGAAACAGTTTCCTTTCCTTTTGTCTCAAGATCCTGAAGTTCATAATGTTCAGATTTTAAGAGAAGTTGGCGTTTCCGATTCAAATATATTGACTTTCTTGAGTAATCGACGTAGAGTTTTCAAGCCCACAGCTGATAACTTTAGGAAGACGTTAGAGGAAGTCAAGAAACTGGGGTTCAAGCCTTCGAGTTCAAGATTTGTTTGGGCGATTAGTGTTCTAAGGTCAATGAGAAAATCCACTTGGGAAAATAAAGTACAGGTTTTTCAGAAATGGGGTTGGTCTAAAGATGAAATTTTGATGGCTTTTCAGAAGTCACCGAAGTTTATAGAGGTGTCCGAGCATAAAATTAATCGAGTCATGGATTTTCTTGTTAATAAAATGGGGTTGGAAACATCCGCTATTGCTGGTAGACCAGAAATGATTACACTGAGCTTTGAAAAGAGGATTATTCCGCGGAGTTTGCTTTATCAAGTCATGTTGGAAAAGGGTTATTTGTTCAAACGTAAAAAGAAGTTGAGCTTGGCTACTCTTTTGTGGCTTTCGGAAAAGAAGTTTGTTGGTAGAATCTTGGAGACTTGTAAGACGGAAGCTCCTGAATTCTTGCAACTATATCAGGAAGCAGGTGATATCATGCAAGGTAACAAAGAGTTTGATCCAATACAGAATGATACCTTTACTGTTGCATCGTCCATACAAGAATTAGTTTCAGATGTCGCTGGTAGTGAAAAATTTAGGCTTTGTTTTCAGTATCTTTATGGTAGCGAGAAAAATTTGGGCCAAGGAAATGCAATTTTTTGAATTTGTGACACAGTTCTTGCCCTTTAATCTCAAAGCATGTATGTTGCATCGATAGCTGTCATTTTAGTATGTTTTTCAAAGTCCTTGATTTGTTGTTACTTTCTCAATGCCTTTTCATCTGCGACTTGCATTAACAACATTGATTCGTGAAAATTCTAGAAAAAAAAATATATTTTAGTGGAGCTCATGAGGTGGTTCATTCGAATCTGTGATACTTCATGTCGTGACTCGTGATGGGGAATAGCCATGTCAAAGGTTACAGTTGTTACATTCTCTTTTACATATTGGTTTCTTTTCTACCATATGAATAGAGTGCGGGTACTTGCATTATCCGATCACTCCCTGTAACGAGAAGGAAGAAGGAGAAGATGAGTCGTGGTGTTCTGGATGAGAATCGAATTTTGTCTTTGTAAGTCACTTTGCAAGATCCAAGTTTTTCGGATGCAGATTCAAAACCTCTGGAGCTTTCTTCTCATAACTCTTGCGAATTTTACACGCGAATTCACTTTTCCAGACTGCATCCAGCTGTGAAAGCCAGACTCGCTTTTTTTTATTTTATCAAACCTCTATCCTGCAAAACTTATAGAATCAAAGACCTAGGAATGATCCTCTTTTTTCAAGGTCAGGATTAGAAGTAAGTGGCCTATTTCAGTGCTGCGGAAGGCCTTGGAGAGTTGGAGGAAGTCAAGAACTGGGGTTCAAGCCTTCTAGTACGAGGTTTTTAGTGCAGTTTGACAGTTTCAGTGCTGAGGTCAATGGGTAAATCCACTTGGCCTAAAGATGAGCTTTTGATGGCTTATGAGAAATCTCTAACGTTTGTTGAGCAGCCTAAACATAAGATTAACAGGGCCATGTATTTTTTTGTTAACAAAATGGGTTTGGAATCTTCGGCTATTACTGGTCATCCGGTAGTGATTACCCTGAGCTTTTAGAAGAGGATTCTTCCTCGTAGCTTGCTTTATCAAGCCATGCTGAAGAAGGCGAAGGTTAGCTTGATTACTCTTTCGAAGCTTTCAGAAAGCGATTTTCTTGATAGAAATCTAACGACTTGTGAGGTTTGGCTCGGCTCTACCACTGAGTCACTCATTGTGAGGTTTTGATATACCACTGAGCCACTCATTGTGGACATGAAACAGTTGACATATTGTAAGGTAACAGAGAATTCAATTTGACACTAGGTGCACTGGATCTCCCATACGGTAGTTTCAGATGTTACTTTTAGTGGAAAAATACAACCTTTCCTTCCCTATCTTGATGGTAGCGAGTAAATTTTGGTGCAATGGAATACATGCCATATTGTTCCGGAAAGACACACGAGTACTCATCCCGCCCCTAACTGGTGGTGCATTCTTGACTTTGTGAAGTTCTTAAGAAAGTTGATCAGTACCGTTACTATCCCCCATATAGACTTACACTATTGCAAGTATAGATTGAAATAACAAAAATCTTGAAGAAAACCTCAATATATTGACCTCCATGATGCTAGGCTATCAGTGAAACTGGAAGATGGTAATTTTAATGCTGACCGCAATAACAAATACGTAGGGGTAACGAGAAATCAACAAGATGAGCCTAGAAAAGGGTAAGAATTGGAACTTACAACAAATATTCAAACCACACAAGATGAGTCAAATCCAAATGGTTTGCATCAAGCAAAGACGCGTAATGAGTCCAATGTCTGAAAGTGTTTTTCAAGTAAGGGAAATGGAAAAAGATTCTGACTTCAAACTGTATATACTAAAAACAGCATGACCAATCAATTGATCCAGAAACTAGAAAGGATACTGCACCCAGATTCAAGATTCAGGGCCAGCAAATACTTGATTGCAGATGTCAAAATAGTCGATAAATAATCTTTTTAAAGTTTCAACAGAAAATGTAGCAATACTAATACTGAGACAAATGATACCAAGAACAACAACGGACTAATGTAGATCGTAAGTGACATTTGGAAGATTCAAGTTTTTCTGATACAGCTCCTAAAGCTCAGGAGCTTTCTTCTCAAAATTCTTATGAATCCTATGCTCAAATTTTTTTTCAACCGTCTCCTATCCCAATCATCTCCTATCTCCGTCGGCATCGTTTTCAACCGTACCGCCACCATTGTCAGCCACTACCCCTCATCTTCATTGCATCCCTCCCTCCTTCCTCATCTCAAATCTGTAAAAACCTAACCTGTTTCTTCTCTCTCTCTCTCCGGGACATCAAGCTGGTTTTCAATGGAATACTTACATCGACTGCCCCATGAAACCCTGTTTCCTTTGGAAAATGCCTGATTTTTTTATATGCAGGCTTGGGTAGCGAAGCTGCCAGAGTATCCTCATCAGTAGCTCTTCAATATCCAGTGCGGAATTCATTCGGTGTACTGATTGTTACAGTTGCTGTAGCTGCAGCTGCTAATGGAGGCTTCCTAGCTTGGACAGTATTTGTGGGGACTAGTTTCCTCTGGCTGTATATTACACATTTCCCATATGCAAGGTAGGAGAAGACGGAAGAGGAAGGAAGGGGACGCGAGCACTAGTGGCTAGAGCTTCAAGTATCCACTGATCATCCTTGCAGGCACATTAGTTTTTGGTTATGTATTTTTTTTTATCTTTTAGCTTAGTTGTGAGTTTAAGAGTAGACCAGGCTTGAACTCATCAAAAAGTTTTTAACTGAAATGAATATATGAATTGCATTAGAGTTTTTCGAGACGCAGTCATGACTTGATCAATGTGTTGATGACAAAACATGATTTTTGTTTATGTTTTAGACCGAATCGTTTCCGGCTGCCTATGTTCCCCTTTTACAAGAGGACTAAGGGGCTCAGGTCTTCGTAGTTCGACTCTATGAGTTGTTCATCATTTTTTTTTAGAGGGGGTAGGTAGAGAGAGAGGGACAAGAGAAGTGTGACCCTATTTTTACATAGGCTGCCCTTTCGGGTTTTCAACCTAGTTAGGTATTACTCTTTTAGCACTTTTGGGAGGGAAATGACTCGGTCTTCAGGCATAGTATCTACGGAGCTTGTCTCCGTTTACCGGATGTACGAAAGGATTTCCATCTAAGTCTGTGAACTGCATGGCTCCTCCAGAGAAGATCTTCTGAACTACATAGGGTCCGATTCAGACGGGCTTCCATTTGCCAAGTGGATTGGCATGGGTCGGAGGCTTCTCTTTTAGCACGAGGTCGCCTTCTCGGATGTCCCGATGTTTTACTTTCTTGTCAAAGGCTCTGGCCATCCTTGCTTGGTAAGCCCGGGTGTGTTCCATGGCTTTTAGACGACGTTCGTCTAGCAGGGCCAACTCATCGTGGCGACTCTGGAGCCATTCGACTTCGTTGACCTGATTTTCCAACAACACACGGAGTGAGGGAATTTCCAATTCGATTGGGAGCACGGCCTCCATTCTGTAAGTGAGGGCAAATGGCGTTTCTCCCGTAGCAGTTCTGACGGATGTTCTGTGTCCCCAGAGGGCAAGGTGGAGCTTGTCTGGCCAATCTCTGCCTCGGACAACCATCATCCTGATGGTGTTTTCTAGAGTCTTGTTTGCTGCTTCAACGACGCCGTTGGTTTGGGGCCGATAAGGGGATGACTTGTGACGAGTTATTTTGAACTCTTCTGTCGCATTCTCCTTCAAAATGGGAGCCATTGTCAGAAATTACTTCATCTGGAAACCCGTATCTGCACATGATATTTTCTTTGATAAAGAGGGTCACCTTCTTGGAATTAAGGACCTTGTAAGACTTGGCCTTGACCCATTTGGTGAAATAATCTATGGCTACCAGGACGAACTCGTGACCGTTGCTTCCTAGTGGTGTAACTTTGCCGATGACGTCAATTCCCCAGGTAACGAAAGGCCAAGGGGTTGTCATGCAGTAGAGATCGTGTGGATGTTGGGATGTGGAGTCAAAACCACGGATAAAGGGATCAAGGGTGTTAAACTCGTCGAGGGTTTCTGGAGGACTGCGCGGCCGCGCAGGTGATGGTGCGCGCCGCGCTCTTGGACCGAAACTTTGGCTCGGTGGAATTCTTTGGTGCGTGACCGCGCTGAAGGTGAGGGCGACCGCGCTCGTCCCGAATCTGGGCTGATTTGTTTCCTACTTTGACCAGATCTCCTCGTGCATTGGTGATTCCTTTTGGTAGTAATATTTGGAAGGACTTGTGAAGAAAGAAGATTACTTTCTTGAGTAGGAATCCTTTTATTACTAGGATTTGATTTATTGTTCCCTACAAATACATGTGATAGCCTAGAAACAAATTGTAACATCTGAAAATATTAGAGAGAATATTTTGGCTTGGTAGCGCCCCCGGACGTAGTTGTTGTTGCAACGAACCGGGTTAACAATTCTTGTATGTTCCTTTGTGTGTGATTTACTTTTCGTGTGTGTTGCTCTTATTATTACTCCAAGCTTGGGCCGTTCCGCTGCGTGAATTCACAACAACTGGTATCAGAGCCTTTGGTTTTGTCGAATCATTGGTTGGCTGGTCTTTTGCTATGGATTTCTTGGGAGCTTTGGAGGATGGTAATAAGGTGTTGATCGAAAAGTTTGATGGGACGGATTTCAATTTTTGGAAGACACACATCGAGGATGTTCTGTAGAACAAGGATTTGTATCTACCATTAAAAGAAAAGCCGGAGGACATAGAGGAAGCAAAATTCGAAATCTTGGATCGGAAAGCGTTAGGGCTTGTTAGGCAAACGTTGACCAAGGATGTGGCGAAGAATGTTTTGGAGGCAAAGACTACCATGGAGATGTTATAGATGTTGGCGAGCATGTACGAGGCACCATCGGCGGCGAATAAAGCTCATCTAATGAGGAAGCTGTTGAACATAAGGATGGTGGAGGGCATGTCGGCAACAAAGCATATAAGTGAATTCAAATCTACTGCGACTCAACTGTCTTCCGTGGCTGTTACTCTTGATGACGAGGTACTAGCGTTGATATTACTTTCTTCTTTACCGGAAAGTTGGGATACGACTGCGATAGCAGTTAACGTTTCAACAGGAAAAGTGAAGCTGAAGTTTTCGGATGTCGTTGATGTGATTCTTGGCGAAGAAATTCGTAGAAAGAGCAAGGGAGGGACATCGGGGCTAGCACTAAATGTCGGTGAAAAGAGTAAGGGTGGCAAGAAGGTGATTACTTGCTATGATTGTGGAGAGAAGGGGCACTTTAGGAGAAGTTGTCCGAAGCGGTCAGGCAGAGCGAAGGAATTGAATGTTGCTAAGGAGATAGCGGATGCATTAATCTTGGGTGGGAGCAGTTCAACAGATTCGTGGGTTTTGGATTCGGGCTCGACGTTTCATTCATGCAACAGTGCAGAAAGAATGGAGCAGTACGTTCCGTGTGAT
Organism: Adenophora triphylla var. japonica; assembly: GCA_022495995.1. Taxonomy (NCBI): domain Eukaryota; kingdom Viridiplantae; phylum Streptophyta; class Magnoliopsida; order Asterales; family Campanulaceae; genus Adenophora; species Adenophora triphylla. Next base: position 46,920 of record JAFEMH010000350.1, read on the forward strand.
TTTGGGATTGTTCGTTTGGGAAACGATAATCCTGTCAAGGTCATTGGAAAGGGGGTTGTTCGGGTCAAAGCAACGGATGGGACTGTTTTGCGGCTACGTGATGTGCGACATATTCCGGATTTGAAGAGGAACTTGATTTCCATAAGGCAACTTGATAAGGAGGGTTGTGTGGTGACCTTCGGTTGTGGAACATGGAAGGTAAACCGCGGAGCTAGCTTGGTGGCTCATGGCGGCGTGGAAAATATGTTGTATACCACATGCAACATGAGTCGTTGGGGGAAACGAAGGCGCATCCCAATGATGAATGGTGGTGGCCGAGATCGCCATGGTGGGAGAAATTTCACAAAACGGTATGTTGGTAGAAATTTGGGTAATGAAGTCGGCCGACGCGGAGCCAATTTGGCCAACATGGGAGCGGGGCGATGGGTTGCAAAGAACACACAAAGGTTCCAAGCTTGTGATTGTGTGGGGCACGTGGATTCGCGCTGTTCAGGATCGATAGTTAGCAAGCAAGTGAGCGGGGATGTGCAGGGAGGATCATTCGGAATGAAGACTCGGAGCATGGTAGAACCGACAGTTATGTTGAAGCGTAGCTCGGCTTGACTCAGCTTGGATAACTAGACAAGAGGCCGGGCGCTACCAACGCAATAGCTGGCCACTGAAATTTATTTCAAGAGAGGTATCATGGATGGTTTGTCTCCAGGTGGGAGATTGTTGGGATGTGGAGTCAAAACCACGGATAAAGGGATCAAGGGTGTTAAACTCGTTGAGGGTTTCTGGAGGACTGCGCGGCCGCGCAGGTGATGGTGCGCGTCCGCGCTCTTGGACCGAAACTTTGGCTCGGTGGAATTCTTTGGTGCGCGACATGGCTGAGGAGGGCGGACCGCGCTCGTCCCGAATCTGGGCTGATTTGTTTCCTACTTTGACCAGATCTCCTCGTGCATTGGTGATTCCTTTTGGTAGTAATATTTGGAAGGACTTGTGAAGAAAGAAGATTACTTTCTTGAGTAGGAATCCTTTTATTACTAGGATTTGATTTATTGTTCCCTATAAATACATGTGATAGCCCAGAAACAAATTGTAACATCTGAAAATATTAGAGAGAGTATTTTGGCTTGGTAGCGCCCCCGGACGTAGTTGTTGTTGCAACGAACCGGGTTAACAATTCTTGTGTGTTCCTTTGTGTGTGATTTACTTTTCGTGTGTGTTGCTCTTATTATTACTCCAAGCTTGGGCCGTTCCGCTGCGTGGATTCACAACAGTGGAGGCAAATGGTTGAGATTTGTATAGCGATGACATTTATCGCAGCTTCTCACGAACTGGATACAATCCGTCTCCATAGAGATCCAAAAATAGCCCATTCTCAGGATGACTTGCATTAAGGCTCGAGCATTCATGTGGGGGCCACATGTACCACCATGTACTTCATTCATTAGCTCGGTAGCCCTTTGCTTGCTGATACAGCGTAAGAGGGGACCCCAGTAGCGCTTTTTATATAGCGTATCTCCCAGAAGGACGTAGTGGGAAGCCAGGCTTTTCAGAGCTATCATGCTTCTTGCCTTGATTCCTTCTTTGTATTCCCCGTCTTCATTTTTGAAAGAGGCTTCACTGTTTTTCAGGTATTGGTAGATCTGAGCATACCACGGGTCATCCACTGGTTCATTTTCTGCTTCAATTTCAAAACAGTAGGCTGGGTTTTCTCTTCTCCCAACCCTGAAGGGCTTGACTGATTTTCCTTCGGGTATTTCGACAAGAGAGGCTAGTGTTGCCAGGGCATCTGCGAACCTATTGCGATCTCTGGGCAGATAGTGGAAGCTGACCTCTTTGAACTGGGCCACGAGGTCTTCCATATAGGCGTGGTACTTTTGCTGTCCCGGATCAACTTTTTCCACTTGTTGGACACTTGGTTGATGATGAGAGCAGAGTCAACGTATACTTCTAACTCCTTGATGTTCCTTTCTAAAGCGGCCTCCAATCCAGCTATTCAGGCTTCATACTCGGCGGCATTGTTAGTGACCTCAAAATTGAGTTTTACGGTTATGGAAGTATTGTTCGTCAGTGGGATCGACTAGGAGCATTCCTATTCCATTCCCCCGTATGTTCGCTGCCCCATCAAAGAAGAGCTGCCAATGATTTTCTTCTTCTAGAGCAAAAATTCCATCATCGGGGAATTGAGGTTCAGGTCCTTGGCATTCATCACTTGGGAAGTAGGCCAGTTGTTTTGCCATTATCCGCCCTTTCATGGATTTTCTTGTCACATAAGTGATGTCATATTTGGCCAGAAAGAATGACCATTTTGCCAATCTCATGGAGAGGGAGGGCTTGTCGAACAGTACTTGATGGGGTCCAGCCTCGAGACCAAGTGCACTGAGTGAGACTGCATGTAATGCTTCAACTTTCCCACTACCCACATTAGACCTGCGCAGGTTTTCTCGCAGGATGAGTAGTTGAGTTCGTTGCCTTGTAGTTTTCTGCTCACAAAGTAGATGGCGCTTTCAACTGTGGAATATTTCTTTTCCTCGCGCCAAAGATAGCCCCAATTGTTGTAGATCTCGCGATACTAAGTATAGCATAGCGGCTCACGATTTGGGGGCAAAGGATTGGGGAATTCACAAGGTATGCCTTGATCTTCTCAATGCGAACTGGCATTATGGGGTCCATTCAGTGCATGTGCTCTTCTTCATTAGCTTAAAGATAGGCTCGCAGATGGAGGTTAGTTGATTCACAAAGCGACTTATGTACTGTAGCCTTCCCATGAAAGATTTGACTTCTGTCAGTGTTCGAGGCGGCTTCATCTCAACTATGGCTTTGATCTTCTGAGGGTCTGCTTCAATTCCCCATTCAGTCACCATATATCCCAACACCTTGCCTCGCTTGACGCCGAAGGAGCATTTAGCTGGGTTCAGCATCATGGAATGTTCTCTGAGACGGTCAAAGAATTTTCTCAAATCGATGAAGTGCTGGCCATCGAATCCTTTGGAGTGGACTATCATGTCATCCACGTAGACCTCGATTTCTTTATGAATTATGCCGTGGAATAGGGCGGTGGCTGCCCTCTGATAGGTAGCCCCAGCGTTCTTCAGACCAAAAGGCATGACTGTGTAACAGTATGTCCCCCAGTGCGTAGTAAAAGCTGTCTTAGCCTGGTCCTCTTCGGCCATTTTGATCTGGTTTGTAGCCGGCGAAACCGTCGAAGAAAGACTTGACTTCTTAGTTGGCCGTGGTGTCTACCAACATGTCGATATTGGGCAGGGGGAAGTCGTCCTTTGGGCTGGCTTTGTTGAGATCTCTAAAATCCACGCAGCATCGGACTTTTCCGTTAGCCTTGGTGTTTTACAATGTTGGAGAGCCAGGTTGGATATTCGATGACCCGGATGAATCCCGCATTGAGCATCTTCTCAATCACTTCCTTTACTTGTAACGACCATTCGGGCTTGATCTTTCTCAGCTTTTGTTTTACTGGCTTGACTTCGGGGTCTAATGGTATCCGGTGCTCCACTATGGAGGGGTCGAGGCCGGGCATATCCTTGTAAGACCATGTAAACACATCCACAAATTATTTGAGTAGTTCAGTCAGGGTTGCTTGTTCGGCACCATCGAAGAAACTGCCAATCTGCGTCTCTTTAGGCTCTTCTGCAGTCCCTAGATTCACATGAGTCAAAACCTCCTCGACAGCTTGGGCTCGGTTTTCCTCTTTCTCGACAACTTGCTTAAAGATTTCTTTAATGTATTGTTCGTTTAGTGCGTCTGCATCTTTATCTAGTGAATCATTATTAATCGTTTTTAAGTTATTAGTTAATTTATCATTAGTTAAAGTGGCGATCAGGGGATACTCGGAAAGGTCGATCATTTCATTCAGAGCAAAAGGAAGTACAGCATTGGCTACAATTTCGTAGTCTTCTGGCGTAAGGCCATGAGACGACTCTAGGGACTCAAATTCGACGACAAGAGACTCAGAGGACTTGAGATAGGTGGACATAAGGGGACGAGGGACCAATCCAAGATTTGTGATCATCTCTTCTTTGCTCGCGGACGGACCGGAGAGAGTCTCCCAATTCTTCAGGGGAATTGTAGACTGCATGACCATGGCTCGGGGATCTGACGGTTTCTGTCCTCCCGCTTCAATTACCGCAATCATTTCTTTCACTGAACCCAGGTCGATCAGGTCTGGAATTTGCACCTCTTCCCCAAACATCTGCTGCATGACGGGACCATCCCATTCATTTAGAGATAACTCTGGAGTCTTGGCTTTCGGTATGACCAGTTCAAACTCAGCTTTTGTGGCCTCTTCGACAGTCGGGATGACCTCATTGAGCTTTTCAAACTGCTTTACCGGCTCTGGCACTCCTTTGAAAGTATACTCACTTTTCATGGTGGTAGTAGCTCCAGGTATATTGGGTAAATCGAGAAACATTCTTCGGACGGGGTTGGGCTTTGGTTCCCCTGAACTTGCTAAGATTCTCTTGTAGTTTCAACCAGCCTTCTGTAGGAGTGGGCTCTTTGACTGCGGTGTTGTCCACCTTCGGAGCGCCCTTTACGAAGTAGTCACTCATGTCAAGACTGAAAGGGATAGATTTAGGACCACTGTAGGGGATCTTTTTTGCAACAGCCTCCCTCCTCTTCTGAGCAATTTCCTTTTTTTTTGCAATCTCCTCCTAGGTTGGCTCATATCCCAGGCCGTGGCGAGTTTTCTGTTCCTTTACCTCAATGACCTTGTGAGTCCCTTGTAGGCGTTTTCCAAGTCCCAGACCAGGCAGGTAGTTCATCTTTCTCATCATTCTCATGACGAGAGGAATTTTGTCCTGAGCGACAATGTGACTCCACATTGCAAACTTGAGCTTTAGGAGATTCGACTGTGAAGCCGGTTAGCATGAAGCCAGCTTCATCATGCTTGATCTCCAGGATGGATATTCCACCCGTGTCGGTGCCCTCCAGAGTAACTAGGTCTCTGTAAATGGTTGTTAGAGCCCCATCTGAAACGAACTTCACACACTGATGAAGGCTTGAAGTGACTCCATTAACTTGGTGCAGCCAAGGTCTTCCCAAAAGAGCATTAAAGGTGATAGGGATATCAATGACCTGGAATTCTACAGGTATCATCTGTTGGGTTTTATGGGTCCATGCGCAGCGGAATAAAGCATCAAATTAACACAAAACCCAAAGCCCTAAGATTCGTTCTATACGATTAAATTGAATTCCTATGAGATAGAATTTACCAACCTTAATTGCTTTCCGGTCTTGAGCTATCGAACAATTTATTGGCGTGATTTTGAATCACAATCTTCGATCTTCAAAAACGCTTTCAATCTTTGGATTGGAACTCTAGGCCTTGATCATCAAACGAGCGAAGACCCTCTATTGTTGTATCCACACGTAAGAATGAACCAAGAACGGTTCTTGAGGATTGCTAGATCCTTAAACCCTTGGAAGAAATTTGAGAAACCTTTTAGTGTGATTTTTCCCTTGGAAAATTTCGGCTAGACCGATTAGGGTTTACAGACTCTAATATTTATACTACATTAGTATATGTATTAGTTTCCTAATCATATTAGGAAAGTGTCTGTCAAACGCCTCTGGCCTTAGTATGTCGCACGACCCAGAATGCCATATGGCAAGGTCCGTCGCACGACTCAGGACTCCATATGGCAAGTTCTGTCGCGCGCTATATTAAGCCAGTTCAGGAACTCTCAATCATTTTCTTCCTTGGTTTAATCAATTCATTCTAGTTGTGTGTGACCCAATAGAATTATATTATGTTGGCAATGAGCTCGATCAAATCGACCCTCATAAGACATAAGCGGACTCTAGCAAGCCATTATGTCTACCCAAATAATATAACGTAAGAGTTCACGTTTCCAATGGTACACTTCCATTTCTCCCTTTGTCTCACGATGTTATATTGAACACAAGTCATGGTCCACGCCAACTCAGACTGCTCAATGCTTTCTCGATCTTGAGTATAATGATAATCCAATCGCATTGGGGTGAGGCCACACACTTTCCATCATTATCACTCATCGAGGGGCCCAAGCATAACATCTCTCTTTCGAGGGACAAATTCCATCTTGACTTATCATCCTTCCCATCATGAATCTGATCATGCCAAAGATAGCCTTTATAAATATCGTGTTAAGATATCGTTTGACTAAAATCAAACATGACTTTCATCATATGTAAGGTCATGATAATCTCAGGTCTAGGGACTAAATGAAGCGACCATATGAGATTTAATTATGATATTTGACCATGACATAAATCTCATACGGGTCAAGTCCAGTCACTTGTTCTCTAACAAGTACCCATAATTTCAATGTGCATCTCTATGCATATAATCATCATATGATTATCCATTGACAATTATACTAATTATTCTCTTAATAATCAGGGACGGAGATTATTACAATAAATATGCAAATTGTATAATAATCTAATAATAACCTTGAACGATAAAGATGATACATAACGGTTCTCAATTAAACATAACTAGAGCCTAGGGCATTACACCAACAGTCTCCCACTTGCACTAGGCTCCATTTATGTATCGAATACTCATGGATTTAACATGACCATCATGCTTCTGCCTGTGCAGGGTCTTTGTTAGTGAATCCCTTATGTCATCATCGGTTGATACTTTGTATATCTTAACGTCTTCTCATTCTTTATGAATTCCTCAAAGAACGTCTAAGCGAGTGTTTGGACCGCTGTTGTGACCTTGGTTCCATTGTTTGCACAAGTGGCACCACTATTGTCATAACAAAAGTTTCACCGATTAGTGATACTTGGAACATTTCCAAAACACTAATGAACTTTTGATCCAAACTGCCTCTTTTAGCCACATCATATGTTGCTAAAATTCGGCTTTAGTAGCAGAATCGGCTACAATTTCTCCTTGGAACTCTTCCAATCAAAACTGCACCTCTAATAAGCATAAACACAAATCCTAATTGCGATTTTAAAATAACTTTGTCAGTTTGAAAGCTAGCATCTATGTAACCCTTACAACAAGATTAACTTCCAATCTTTCAAATCCCAAGAATATATCCTTAGTTCTTCTTAAGTACTTAAGGATCATCTTGACTGCCATCCAATGGTTCTCAACAGGATCAGATTGGTACCGACTCATCATGCTCAAAGCATATGAGACGTCGGGTCTAGTACAAGTCATAGCATACATGACAGATCCAAATGCCGAAGCATATGGAACTTCATTCATTTCTCTTTTGCTCATCTTTGTCATAAGACAATGAATATTGCTAAGAGAAATACCATGACCCATTGACAAGCTACTCTTCTTAGACACTTCTAAGAATCTTGTCAATGTGGATACTTTGACTCAAACAAATTTATCCTTCTAGATCTATCTCTTATAGATCTTGATGTCAAGGATGTAAGCGGCTTCACCCATATTTTTCATTGAGAAACCTTTCCTTGACCAAGACTTGACAGTCTTAAGTGTCGAAACTTGTTTTTCCAATGAGTAAGATATTATTGTAATAAAATAACAGGAAAAATACTATGCTCCCACTGAATTTCATGCATACACAAGATTCATCTTTGTACTTTGATGAAGTCAAACTCTTTGACCAATTCATCAAAACGAAGATTCCAATTCCTTGAAGCTTGCTTCAACCCATCTTATGGATCTTTGCAACATGCATACTTTATTAGAGTTTCTTGGATCGACAAACTATCCGGGTTGTGTACTATACACATCCTTAGTGATCTTTCCATTTAAAGAAAGCCGTTTGACATCCATTTGTCATATCACATAGTCACAATATGCGAAAATGGCAATTGAAATTCTAATAGACTTCGACATTGTAATCGATTTAACAAAGGTTCCTTCATAGTCAATAATATGAATTAATCCTAAATCCCTTTGTTACAATCCTTAGTCATGAAAGTATGCACCTTCCCATCCATGTCGGTCTTGAAGACCTACTTCCACCCTTTAGTTTTTACACCTTCAGGTAGCCCAATCAAGTTTCAAACTTGATTGTCAAACATGGATTGTAATTCGGATTCCATGGTTCCTAACCATTTATCCAAATTAGGAGTGGACATCGCCTCAAGATAGGAAGTAGGATTGTCATTCTCAATGACTTCCACCTTATTACTTTCCGAGAAATCAATATTTCTTGGTTCGGATTGTAACCTATCCGACAAGAAAACCACAGTTTGCAAAAAATGGTGACTGACAGCATCAACCACAAGAAAGCTCTCGCGAGCTGGTGGGTAGTCACCTCGTTAGCGGCGAACCCCTGCATGCACTCCAGGACCGCCACCTCAACATTCCTTTTCTCCATCCCAAGCCCCTTAGGACGGAGGTCAAACCCAACCAAAGCTCTAAACTCCTCTCGCAGTAATGTAGTCTCTCAGTCACAGTGCCTCCCAGTGAACCGTAAGCCCGTAATAGCAGCTGAAGTCGGCCGGGCGTCACCGCGATCTCCCCAGTGAGATGAAAGCTGTGGGTGGTGTCCCACCGTAACTCGAGAGGGCCTCGGACTAGCCCCTCGCTCTTAGAGGTCACGTGGATACCTCTACCAATAGCATCAATGAATGTATCAAGGCCGATAGCCATTACTACCGCTTGGGGTTCACCCCATCTTTCTCAAAATTGGGCATCCTGTCCCATAGCTTCACGGCAACCTCAGAAGGTCCCCTCGACTTGTTCTCCTGTAGGAAAACACAACAAAAACGTGTCAGTCCTTCATCTCATTTCAAAAGCATGCATATATTCAAAAGTGCACATATTTTCAAAAGAAAAGCATTCATAAGAGATTCCTAGCATCCTTTGCATAGAAAACGTGTCTTTCATCATTTGAAACACTTCATCTCGAGCACATTGCTCTCCGGCTAATGTAATTCCAATTTTCAAAAATTCTTTGCACATAAGCATTAATTTTTTTCAAAAAATTGCATGCATGAATCCTTTTCATCGTCCAAAATCCCATTTTCCCATCCATGATCAAGAATTGACCTAGTTCTAGCACATGCAAGGACTCCGTCACATTTTAGACAATATTTTTCTTACTTTATTTTAAAAAAATGAGTCATTCTCATTATTTTTCAAATAAATTGCACATGCATGTTCATTTATCCCCTTAGCCTCATAGGTTAATCATCAAAATTACAAAATCATCAACAAAAATTCTAGGAAAATTCAAAAAATTCCTAAAAATCGGGTCAAGCCCTAAATCAATCAAAATTCAATCAAAATTGACGGAATCAAGCAAATCAAGAATGCTTACCCCGACAGATTGAGGTTTCGTAGATTTGTGTTCTCCCCTACCGGGATAAAGCTCAGACGGAGGCGTGTTGAAGTCATACTTCCGCTCCGTTCGAACAAGCTCCCTCCTCCTCCTCCTAGCGGCTTCGAATATGTTTCTTCGTGCTTGCCTAGGCACTAGGTTCCCTTCCGGATCCATCTTGGGTGAAAGAAGTAAAGGAATTGAAGAATTTTTTTTGAAAATTCTCTCTCTCCTCTCTCTCTCTCTTCCTCGGCAGCAAGCGGGCGGCAATGGCGCCCAATGCCCATTTCAATTCTGTTAAATAATCTGGTGAAATTAAATTTCTAGCCGGACGGCCTCTTTTTCCCTCATCTCATGCCGGGCGGCCTCATTTGCTCTGAGCAAAAATTACACTTTTGCCCCTGGACTTTCCACTTAGGCATATAACTCCCGTTATTTCTTAACTAGAGTAACGCTGTTTCTCAAAGGATATCCGTTATCTCTAAGAAAATAAACTTTCCTCCCGAGTCGCCTCCGTTACTTCCGATATAACGGAATAACGTTAGGTGACATCCTCCGAATTGTCAAAACCTCTAACTTTAGCTACCTCTATCTCATAGATGGTGAAGTACGCTCAAGTTCTCCCAACTTTAGCTACCTCTATCTCATAGATAGTGAAGTACGCTCAAGTTCTCCAAACTTTAGCTACCTTTATCTCATAGATAGTGAAGTACGCTCAAGTTTTCCCAACTTAAGATACCTCTATCTCATAGATAGTGAAGCACGCTCAAGTTTTTCCAAACTTTAGCTACCTCTATCTCCTCGATAGTGAAGTACGCTTTAGTTTTCCAACTTTAGCTACCTCTATCTACTCGATAGCGACGTAAGCTTTAGTTTCTTCAGGTGACAACCTCCATTAATTGTCAATCAGGTGACAACCTCCATTAATTGTCAAATCAGGTGACAACCTCCATTAATTGTCAAACAAGGTGACTCCTCCATAAATCGTCAAAACCTCAAGGATCCTAGACACGTTCCTAACTATCTAGTGAGACTTGAACTACGACCAAGGCTTGATTCCTCCGGGATACGTAGGTAGCCTTTCATAAAGGTTCAGCCATCCGACCACATTGGTCACCCCTTTTCATTCATCACTCCTCAGTGGTGCATGAGCCTTTCATAAAGGTCCAGCCATCCGACCACAAACTGTCACCCTTTTCATGCCTCACTCCTCAGTGGTGCATGAGCCTTTCATAAAGGTCCAGCCATCCGACCGCAATGGTCGCCCTTTTCATTCATCACTCCCCAGTGGTGAAGTAGCCCCTCAAAGAGGTCTAGATATCCGACGACATCGGTCACTTCCTTCATCTAGCATATCCCCAGTAGGATTAGTCATTTGACCTCCTAGGTCACTTTCCTTCCATTTCCCTTTGTAAGGGACCCGCTTCGCCTTTCCCCTGGATATTTTCCGAACTACGGCCCGGCTTGATTCCTCCTCGGGATACATAGTAGCCTACTTTAGGTTCGACCAATTCGTCACATACGACACCCCTTTCCCCAAATGGATCTTTCCCGAACTACGATTATGGCCTTATTCCTCCGGATACCTAGGTAGCCTTCCAAAGGTTCACCACTCGACCACCTTCGTCACCCAATCCATCTCGACAGTTCGCGCATTGGATCCTTTTTCATCGACAACCCCACTCGCCCCCGGCAAGCTGACGTTGTCGAGGGCTTCGTAAGTACCCAAATCGGCTCACGCCTTCCAGAAAGTTTTCCAGCAATTTCCCGCACTTTCCTAAAGTTCTGGGCAATTGGGAACTTTCCAAAACCTTCCAAGGGCGAAGGACTTGCTAGGAATTAAAATTCCACGTAGTCCTTCGCCGGAAAACACCTTCTAGAATGCCACCTCGCATGGTTCTAGAAATAAGCCGAGTCACTAAGGGATAAGACCGCACGGCCTCATTAGCTTTGGGGTTACAAATGCACACGGCTTCATTAGCCATCACTGATCGCCTATAAATAGAGGCCTCCTCTACCCATTTTGATATACATGTTTTCAGCATTGTTACTCTGCCAAAATACCTACACGAATTTCCAGAGAGCTGAGAGCAACTAAAATCACCTCCCCCCTCTTCAAAACCCTTCAAAAGTTGGTCCTTCCCTAGGTAAACTTCAAGGAGATAGAGGAACACCACCATTGGTAACCTCTCCTCCCCTTTTCCCTAAAATATACTTGTCATTACTTGCTATATTGTTCCTTGCTTTATATATTGTCATCTACTTGCTTGGTATTTGATATATTGCCATTAAAGATCACATCTTTAGTCATGTAGATCATATATTACCCCCATTCCCCTATCACATGGGATCCATGGAAGATCCAACCCAAGGATGAACAATAAGACCTCAAATGGCTTGTTCTAGGATGGATCTCTCACATGGTGATGTGAAAATAGCATCCTTTGCATATAAAAATGTCATCTTTGCATATAAAAATGTCATCTTTTTCATTAAAAATGCCATCTTTATTTATGAATGATATTCCCCCTTCCCATAGACCTTGCTTCCAAGGATTGTCCACCTAAAAGGTTCATAAAGGACATAGGAAAGCCATAAAGGTCCTTCCTTTTCATTTTTAGTCTTAGCTTGCATCATGTTCATTATATATGTTATCATAAAAATGTCATCTTTAGTTTAAAATGCATTCCCCATGTCCCTCATGGTTGGATCACTCTCCAAGGATTGCCTAGTGACCTTCATAAGACATAAAAAGGCATAGGATGAGTATAAAGATCCAATCTTTATACCCCTCCCTTAGTCCCCTTTGGTACTTGGAGCATCTCATAGAGTGTAATGGTGTAAAGGTCCTATCTTTACATCATTTCCTCCACTTAAAGATGTCATAGACGGATTCTCCTTTAGAAAAGGATGAACTTGAGCCCCACATCTCCGATCATCACTTGAGACGAGCATAAATGTCTCGAAAAAGCTCAAATCGTCCCAAGATGTAGGATTGATGGGCAAAGGTCCTTCCTTTCTAAAGAGTCTCATCCTTGGACTATAAAAAGGTGTCCCTATCTTGATCTCATGTGACCCAAGGTCTCATCATGACGATCATAAGTCCAAGATGAGAACGGGATCAAAGTCCCTAACACATCAAAATCCAAGGAATCCCGAGCGATAACCAACTCATGGTTTATACGTCCGGAAGATAACTTGGTACATTCCCTCCTTTTCAAAAAACATATCTCACACACGAAAACACAAAGGCAAGCATGAAAATCGGATCTTGGAAGACTTGCTTCGGCAAGGCTCCTTGGGTGAACGACGATCCGTTCTTCCCAAGGGGTAACTTAACCTCCGGACCCAAATCCTTTTTTTCAAAGTTTTGAGGAAATCAAAATGGCGTGGCAACTCCGTTTTTCAATTTAAACCGGATGTTTCCAAATCGATGTGAGGCGGTGATCCTCTTACACGAGAAAGCAGTTCCAAATAAAAATAATAAAAGAGCCGCGATCTTGGGCACCACATTCATACCTGTGGAGCATAAGTAGGAGCCCGGGCAAAGGGATAGAACCCAGCGGCCTGTTGCTGATTTCTAATGGGCAAAGAGGGTGGTGGCAAATCGGAGGTGGCTGAGTAGCTCAGGTTCCCGGGGTGAGACTCATAGGGAAACTTAAATGCGGGTTGTGGTCCTTGGTTATTGAACTGCATGTCTGGCTGAGGTGATGGTGTATAATCGGGAGGATACTGTGGTCCCGGTGATTCTGATGAGACTGGGATGGGGCTTCACACCCATGTGACCTTGAGCGAGGAACGGGTTTGTGGAGGCCGCAAGGTGTTGGGGCCAGCTGACCAAGATTATCATTTTGAGGAGGGACACTGATCGTTGTCCTAAACCAAATCATGCGCGACATTCCGCATTGTTGCCGCGGCACTCGAACTGGCCGCGAAGGCCCTGACCGACGGTTCATCATGCGTGGATCCCAACTTGTTGTGGCATTGTAAGGTACCCCCAACCATGGGAAGACATTCCATACTGATTTTGTCCCGCTGATCGCATGGGCCACTGAACTGCACTCGAGGAGCCGGGCCGACCCATGCTGTCGAGAGCATGGGCTCCGGCAGTGGTGGCATTCGGGTGTAGTCGTGGCGATTGAGAATGGGATTAGTGGTCCTTTCCCCGCTCTACGGTGAAAGTTCCATCGGGGTGAGACTGCAAACAAACCGCGGCTCCTAATAGCCTCCGTAAGGTCGTTCATTCAGCTTCCTGCGCAGCCTCATCTCGTTCGCTAACCGATTCCACCGTCTGCTTTGTCTCTGGGGAGTCCCGGGAGGCGAGTGGTATTTGTCCCCCATGTTACCACTGATGCAGCACATTCTGAAAGCCGGAGTTGAAGCCGAATGATGAAGCCGACGACGCACTTCGATTCTTCCCAACCGACTGCACTGGGTGACCCGCGTCCGTACCCAAGCTTTGCGAGGTGCCGCGGAGGAAGATATAAGTGGAGGTTCGTGACTTCGTGAGTTGAAAAGTGGGTAGCAGTTGGGCTCGTGGCTCATGCAACATGCGGTTATTTGTTTGAGTTTACTTAAAACGTGTTTTCTTAACCCTAAGCGGTTGGAAAAGATTGCTCTTTTTTTTACTACTCGAGTCCCGGATCGCTGGGACCCATCACTACGCCGACGGACCCTCAATCTGTAACCTAGAACAAGGGTTCCATAGGGCAAGCGGGTCTCACCGACCGAAAAGGAAAAACGGACCTAAGGTCTGGCGGATCATGAAGTCTTAATGCGCGTTCGACGTAAATTACCGGCAAAGCCAGCGTCGAGGGTCAAGATCGAGTTAAGGTGCTCGCCAAAAGTCTGGCATTGACCTTGACCGATAATTGTCCACAAAAGATCTTGACTCGTCATTGGTTGCGGTAATTAAGCATGGATCGGGCGTTAATCCTTGATGACACGGTGTCACACGGAGCCGTGCATAAACCGCACGGGTCAAAGTCAAAGTTTGAGCCCTGGGCCAAGATCGAGTCAAAGTTCATGACGGAAAACCGGCATGACTTCAACTGATTTAGGTCCACGGAGGATCCTGACTTGGCACGTTGACTAGGGATTGACCGACGCGAGGTATACACTGACACGGTCTGACACGGACCGGATCAAAAACCAACCATGTCTCAGACAAAATGTGTGTCACGGACAAGTGCAGAGTCGACACAAGGGTAAACCAATGGCTGTTTGGGTCATCCCGTGCTCGCATCGAGAGGCGTAGTAAGGCCTCCCAGCCGCTTACCGAGATTTCCCGGGTTAATGACGTAGTGTGCAGTATACGGTCAACGTGCGCATAGTGTGCGGCAGTCTACTTTCCTTTTTTAGTAAAAATAGAAATTTTCAAATGTGTCTCAAAAGGGTACACATAAGGCTGTTTGCATCCTTCAATCTCATTGCCATCCTAAAATAGTAGGGGTGTAAATGGCTCGAATTAACTTGGTTTGGATAAATTTAGAGGTCAAACCGTTAATTATATGTTTAGATAAATTCCAAATCAAGCTGAACCATGAAAAAATTTAAATCGAGCTGAACCAAACCGTCGTAGTTCGTTTTAGCTAGTTAGAAATCAAGAGTGGGAGAGGGAAGAATTTTCTCTGTTCATTCCAATACCGTCAATGGCTTTATATACAACCTAAATATCTTGATCTAATCTTGATACAAATCAATTCCTACAATTACGCTAACTACTTGATATATTCAATCAATCCCTAAAATCATGCTAACTACTTGATATACATAAATGTGGATAAGATATATACAAAGAGAGACGGGAGTATATCCGAGATATAAGCGAGATCATGCGCGCTCCATGGTAGGCGCGCCATATCCTGAGCTCTCTCTTAGTGCCCTTCCAGCTCTCCTAGCGCCCTTTGTAAGTACATCAACCTCGATATGTTTAGTGCGCTCATGAAAAATAGGATTATGTACGATGTGAATGGCTGACTGGCTATCACACAGAAGAGTCATAAGAGCTGAGAGAGGGATCCCAAGAGACCACGCATTCAATCAACGTCTTCGAGGTTCGATCCTGTATTACACAATGTTTATCAGAAAATTGCACAAAATTATTTGAGTCACAAAGCAACTGAGAGACAGACAACAGATTGCAATTGAATGACGGAGCATATAACACATTTTGTAGAACAAGTTTAGGCCCAATTTTAACATCACCTTCTTTTGTGGCAATGATGTTCGGAGCATTAGGCAGTCCTACTCGACTTGATTTAATATTACGAACATTGTCAAGCAACGCAATGTTTACTGTTATATGTCGATTAGCCCCTCTATCCACTAGCCAAGGCTCATCATTCATCTTACCATTCATGCGCTCATTACTTTTAATGTTGGTCGCTTTGAAACTGTTCCAATGTTCACTAGTGAGTCCCGAGAGTTGAGCACGCTCTCCATCTATCATCTCTGCGCCATCATCATTATTCACTTGTACAGTGTTGGCTCGAGCGCTGAAAGACTCGCGTCCTCTCGCTCCTCTAGCAGTTGCCGTGACATTCTGCCCTTTCTTTCCCTTTCCATTTCGTGAGGATTGCTCGCCCCACCATTCTGGTGCAAGAGCACATCGAAATCTTGTCATAGTCATTCAATTCATCTCACCTTAATCCAACCATAGTAAGTAGCCATGCTTTCGTTCTTCTGTTGCTTACAGTTGGCTAGGTCACACTTAATCTGTTGCACCCTTGGCCTATTGCCAATCCAGAATCTCTGCTCCAAGTCGTCCCACAAAATCCTTGAAAACACGAGCCCATTCTTCACAGTTTTATCCTTTCAATCGGACATGATCGAGAATTTGTCCGGGATTATCACTCGATGAAAGAAAAAGTAGGGGGTTCTTTTCTCACTACTCTCGGTAGCCATTTGTGTTGAGTTGTGTTTATGTCGATTAGCCCCTCTATCCACTAATATCAAGATTTGAATTCTACAGCACAAAGGGAGTTTCATTTCTTCCTCATGTGCTGGAGGAAAAAAAATTACAAGTGTACAATAATATTGACCCGGAAACAGATAAGATTTTAATTAAAAAGATATTTGTTTTATAGAAGCAGGATTTCCCACAAGATCCACTACCAAATATATAGTGGGTAATTCATAGACAAGTGTGGTATGAATAAAAATCACAAGTATATAGGACCAACCGAGAGTTGGATTGAGGTATCGGCAGTGAGTTCTACTTAAACACCAAGGTAAATGAGACGAGACCAATTCTTATTTTAAGAATAAGGATAAGAGAATGGCTGGAGACTTCTAATTACTTTTTAAAAAAATGAACGAATCAAAAAACAAATAACCCAAACCTTTTTTTACCTGTTTCCACTCACTCCTAAACTGCAGCCCTGGCACTCAATATTTCAATCCCGAGCTTTTGCTTTTTTTCATCAATGAGGTTTTTCGCATCTTCTACATCCTGAAAGAGATAACAGAATCAGAAAAATAACAAAGAGAAAGAGAAATAACCCAAACCTGTTTTTACCTGTTTCTGCTCACTACTAAACTGCAGCCCTGGCTTTTGCTTTTCTTCATCAATGAGGTTTCTCGCATCTTCTACATCCTGAAAGAGATAACAAAATTTAGAAAAATAACAAAAGGAAAGAGAAGAAGAGGGAGGGGGAGGGAGGGAGGGAGGGAGGGAGGGAGGGAGGGAGAGGGCATACAAATTCAAAAAAGAGACCAACGATACAGAATTCTTAGTAATCAAGTCGAAGATGCAGCATGTAATATGTGAATAAATAGCCAAACTAAGTTTCCTCCTACTAAACTGCAGCCCTGGCTTTCTATATTTCAGTCCCGAGCTTTTGCTTTTCTTCATCAATGAGGTTTCTCGCATCTTCTACATCCTGAAAGAGATAACAAAATTTAGAAAAATAACAAAAGGAAGGAGAAGAAGGGGGAGGGGGAGGAAGAGGGAGAGAGCATACAAATTCAAAAAAGAGACCAACGATACAGAATTCATATTAATCAAGTAGAAGATGCAGCATGTAATATGTGAATAAATAGCCAAACTAAGTGATGAGAGGAATCTTCAGGAGGCATATATAAGACTGAACCGTTGACCTATCCCCCCTCCTAAAGATTGAATACGGGGTACCCGGGAAACAGATAACATTTTAAACTAAAAAGATCTATGTTTTATAAAAGCAGGATTACCCACAAGATTTAGTACCAAATATCAGTCGGTAATTAAGAGACAAGTGGTTCATGTTGTTTGAATAAAAATCCAAAGTATATAACTCAACCTGTTTTTTACCTTTTTACCTCCTTCCACGAACTGCTCAACTGCAGCCCTAGGACCAATTCTTATTTTCAGAATAATGATAAGAAAATTGCTGGGGAGTTAGAACTAGTTAGAAAGGCAAGTTACAACTTATAACATATGAATGGATCGAATAATATAACCCGGAAACAGGATTACCCACAAGATTTAGTACCAAATATCAGTCGGTAATTAAGAGACAAGCGGTTCATGTTGTTTAAATAAAAATCCAAAGTATATAACTCAACCTGTTTTTTACCTTTTACCTCCTTCCACGAACTACTCAACTGCAGCCCTAGGACCAATTCTTATTTTCAGAATAATGATAAGAAAATTGCTGGGGAGTTAGAACTAGTTAGAAAGGCAAGATACAACTTATAACATATGAATGAATCAAATAATATAACTCAAACCTGTTTTTTACCTACTTCCACTCTAAAATGCAGCCCTGGCATTCAATATTTCAATCTCGAGCTTTTGCTATTCTTCATCAATCAATGAGGGGGGGAGGGAGAGTATATAATATTGAACCGTTGACCTATCAAAAAAAATAACTCAAACCTGTTTTTTACCTTCTTCCACTCCACTCACTACTAACTAAACTGCATCCCCCCTGGCATGTTATATTTCAGACCCGAGCTTTCACTTTTCTTCATCCATGAAGTTTTTTGCATCTTCTAAATCCTATAAGATAAAGCCGAATTTAGAAAAATAATAAAAATAAAGAGAAAAACGGGGAGGGAGATGGAGAGAGCATACGAATACGCATAACAGACCAACAATACAAAATTCAAATGTTAATAGTAATAAACGAGTTGCAGATGCAGCATGTAATATGTGAATAAATAGACGAACTAAGTGATTAGAGGAATCTTCAGGAAGCATATATAAGACTAAACCATTGACCTATCCCCTTCTAAAGATTGAATATGGGGAAACCCGGAAACAAATAAGATTTTAAACTAAAAATATCTATGTTTTATAAAAGCAGGATTACCCACAAGATTTAGAACCAAATATCAGTCGGTAATTCAGAGATAAGTGGTTCATGTAGTATGAATAAATATCCCAAGTATATAGGGCCGACCGAGAGTTGGATTAAGGCACTGGCAGTAAGTTCTGCTCAAGACCAAGGGTAAATGAGAAAACGAGACCAATTCTTATATTCAGAATATTGATAAGAGAATTTCTGGAGAAGTGAGAATCACTTAGACAGACAAGAGACATTTTATAACAAATGAATGAATCAAAGAAAATAACTCAAACCTGTTTTTTACCTCACACTACTGAACTGCAGCCCTGGGACCAATTCTTATTTTCAGAATAATGATAAGAGAATCGCTGGAGAAATAGAACTAGTTAGAAAGGCAAGATACAACTTATACAAATGAATGAATCAAAGAAAATAAGTCAAACCTGATTTTTACCTACTTCGACTCTAAAATGCAGCCCTGACATTCAATATTTCAGTCCCGAGCTTTTGCTTTTCTTCATCAATGAGAAAATAAGTCAAACCTGTTTTTTTACCTACTTTGACTCTAAAATGCACCCTGGCATTCA
Source organism: Adenophora triphylla var. japonica (assembly GCA_022495995.1). Lineage (NCBI taxonomy): Eukaryota > Viridiplantae > Streptophyta > Magnoliopsida > Asterales > Campanulaceae > Adenophora > Adenophora triphylla. Next base: position 66,030 of record JAFEMH010000350.1, read on the forward strand.
ATATAACCCCTTCAAGATCATGCAAGTGATCAAAATTTTCACAATTCTTGAATGAATCAAAGAAAATAACTCAAACCAGTTTTTTACCTTTTTACCTGCTTCCACGTACTACTCAACTGCAGCCCTAGGACCAATTCTTATTTTCAGAATAATGATAAGAGAATCGCTGGAGAGTTAGAACTAGTAAGAAAGACAAGATACAACTTACTGTATAACAAATGAATAAATCAAAGAAAATAACTCAAACCTGTTTTTTACCTACTTCCACTCTAAAATGCAGCCCTACCATTCAATACTTCAGTCCCAAGCTTTTGCTTTCCTTCATCAATGAGGTTTCTTACTCCGAACTACTTTTTTACTTGGAAAAAGACTTGGGAAAATTTCAATCACTTACATGATCTTGAAGGGGTTATATGCTTCAATAAGTTCATACACAGGAAAAGGACCAGTACAGCATTAGATATATATAACAAATGAATGAATCAAAGAAAATAACCCAATCACTTACATGATCTTGAAGGGGTTATATGATTCAATAAGTTCATACACAGGAAAAGGACCAGTATAGCATTAGATATATATAACAAATGAATGAATCAAAGAAAATAACCCAAACCTGATTTTTACCTTTTTACATGTCAATGAATCAAAGAAAATAACTCAAACCTGTTTTTTACCTACTTCCACTCTAAAATGCAGCCCCGCATTCAATATTTCAGTCCCGAGCTTTTGCTTTTCTTCATCAATGAGGTTTCTTACTCATGACCTACCTTTTTACTTGGAAAAAAAAATTGGAAATTATTTAATCACGTACATGATCTTGAAGGGGTTATATGCGTCATTAAGTTCATACACAGGAAAATGACCAGTATAGCATTAGATATAACAAATGAATGAAACAAAGAAAATAACTCAAACCTGTTTTTTACCTTTTTACCTGCTTTTGCTTTCCTTCATCAATGAGGTTTCTTACTCACGAACTACTTTTTTACTTGGAAAAAGACTTGGGAAAATTTCAATCACTTACATGATCTTGAAGGGGTTATATGCTTCAATAAATTCATACACAGGAAAAGGACCAGTTAGCTCCACCATCCAATCTGATCTGCGCACCAGGGATTCAAACTGTAAACCAACCCATTTTCTCACAGGCATACTGCATTAGATCTATTTTTTCATTCAGCTCACAAGGCCACGGAAAAAAAAAAGATATGGAAAAAAACGTAAAGATCAAAGAACCACCAATCCAAATTTTTCCAATAACCAGGATAAAAAGGCATTACCTAGCCTTGTCTGCATCCGCCGGTTGTCCTCCCCTTGTTAAAGGGTGGCTTTTCTTGCTCAATGTGCTGTAAAATCCAAAACCAAAACATCAAATGACATAACATGCTAACTGGTCAGCAATCAGCAAATATAATGGAATGGATCAACCAGATTCCAGTAGACGGTGTTATTCCCTATGGCTCTTAATTGCCTCTGTTGGACAAAGAAACAAGTGCTAATATATCAAGGTCTGAATTCTAAAGACAACACACAACCAACATGTAAAAAGTGATTGTATCTTATAAAGCTAGATTTGTTTCCGCTTTTGATATTCTAGGAAACAGCACTAGAGCCAAGTTATTAAAAACAATATTGAGACTGAAACATGCAGGGAAACCAAAAAAGAGAATGCGCACCTTAATTTGTGAAACTTACAAAGGGACTATGATTTGAAGTTAAAAATGACACCGAAAGTGAGAACATATAATATAGATATGACGTTAAGAATGACAAACAAAAGGAAATGTCAAGTCCAGCTACAAAATTCTAGTAGGTCCTCGACATCAAGCACCAATCCTAAGGTAAGTAATTCCAGCTTTAGCATACACATTCCTCCAATTTTTACAGTGACCATATGTACATGCAGCAGATTTGGTTCGTATCGAAATTAGGAGTCTAAATCATACACTAACTTAGGTATTGAAAGAACAATTTTGCATCCTTTATACTGATTGCAATACAGATCGAAAGTTCATGACAGAAATTTGGACAATCTGAATTTACGGAGATGATTGAGGAAAAGAAGCACAAATAATGGCAATCCAATGAATCTTTTCGCATTTCTCTTGAACTTGGACAATCTGAATTTACGGAGATGATTGATGCTATATTTATAAACCAACTCAAGCAGGTAAATAACTGTAATGAGCTTCCCAGTCAATTTGATTATGCTTGTACTGAAGCAACAAAAAATATTCCAACCCCCATGGAAGCATAGAACCGCGTCACAGAGAGGTAACTCTTTAGACTACATCCTCATCTATGCTCTGACCCAAAAACTATCCACTTTCTACATTGGAAAGTCAACCTTGGAAATATCATATCATTATTTTACATACATTTTTATGTTTTAGATAATATTTCAACCACCGAAACAATATAAAGAATACAATCAATTGCCATATTTTCTATTTTAGATAAAACAATCCAAATGACCCAAAGAAGTATTCCTCCAGCACAAAGGGGGTGTCATTTTTTCCTCATGTGCTAGAGGAAAACAATTGCGTGTATCACATAATATTGACCCTATTTCTATCATTAACAAAAGCAATTTGTGTTTGCTAATCACAAAAAAAGGTAACTTGACAAATTTGGGGTAACCCGGAAAGAGATAAAAAAAAAAAATTAACTAAAAAGAATTTTGTTTTTTATAGAAGCAGCATTTACCACAAGCTAGTACCAAATATCAGTGGCTAACTCAGAGATAAGTGGTTCATGTGGTATGAATAAAAATCCCAAGTATATAGGGCCAACCGAGAGTTGGATTAAGGTACTGGCAGTAAGAACTTACTGCAGAGTGAGAATCACTTAGAAAATGAATCAAATTCTTTAGGGCAAGATACAACTTATATAACAAATGAATGAATCAAAGAAAATATCTCAAACCTGTTTTTTACCTGTTTCCACTCACTACTAAACTTGATGCGATAATGAAAAATGGATTTGGGCCTTAACGAGAATTTGAGCCCAACACACCTTAATGGGCCTAGTGCGTGTAGAAATGGGCCAAATATGTATCTGTGGGCCATGAGGAGGGCCCCGGGGCGGAAAGAGGCGTGCGAGATAAGTCGACCCCGCACGCGCGGCATATGGGAGTAAGCAGGTCGAGATTGATACCCTGAAAAAATGAATGTACAGCGATAGGCCGAGGGCGGGAAGTAGCGTTGCCGACATAAGTTAAGGTTGGCCGCACTATGAACGTGACCGCCAGGTTTATGATTGTCGCCCGCGGCTTACGTGAAACGTGATCCCGCGTCATATCAAAGCTGTCAACTGTAGATTGATTTGAAAAGGTGAACAGTGAAATCCCACTAACTTGGAGTTGGTTGGGGACCCTATATGGATGATTGACAAGTGTCCCCCCCATGTGCAAGGCACATGGGGGCTTGGGAGTATAAAATAGAAATATGGTTCATTTGCATATATGTTCTCTCTCTCTACCCTCTAAACTCTCTCCTTTTCTAGGGTTTCCATTGATATTATCATCTCCTTGAACTATTAACCATACTCTCACGTCGGAGGGGTTTCGCCGGAGCCACCCCCGGCCTAGTTTACGTGTGTGCATATGTGTAGGAATCAAGCCGAAGGAAGAGCAGCCGTGGTATACTCCTGTTTTCAGATCCTGTGCAACCATTGTTTTTGGATGGCAGCATCAGTTGGTTCCGTTGCTGGGGACTGAATTTCTTTCTTTGGTTGATTGACGAGAGTTTGTTGGGATTCTGTGCTTTGTATTAGGGGGTTGGGGGTGTTAGGGTTTTTTTTCTGTTCATAAGTTTCGTGTTCTTGGCCCAGAAAACTGTCTCCAGACTTGCTGTTGGTGTTTGTTGGTATTGGTTTGGTTATTGCTTGGATTGTGAGCCCAGAAAGAGACCGGAATGGTGCAAGAAAAGGATACTCAGGCGAAGGTTACCCAGAATCCGGTTCTGGAGACCCCCAATCAGAAGGATGCCCGCAGGGCCAGATCGGGGACCGCGCGGGAAGGCGAGGTGCATACTTCTGAGACTGATTCAGCAATCAGGAGTACCCGGAGGCGGGTAGAAAGGGAGCGGGTTGAAAAGAATAAAGGCAAAGCTGGTGAGCAGAATCCCGCCCCCTCGAAGACCGATGATGCAAGAGCGACAGCCAGCAGTTGAGGAAAGAGAATGAGTTGATGATGAAAGTTCTCGCAAACAATGAGAGGCTGAGAAAGATGGGTCAGGCACCCACAGAGATCCCGCCCGAGATGTCGGCCGGAACGGCGGGAAGAGCTCAAAGAGAAGACTGGGATGTTAGTCAGAGTGTGGCTCAGGGAGATGATAGGCGAGCTAGGGATATGCCGCCACCTAATGATAAAGATCGACATCATAGGAGGTGAGATATTACCAAGGCGAGATCCGAGGGCGCTGCAGGTAAGAGAAAGCATCCAGAGCGTGAAGAAGAAAGGAGGATGAGGATCTATCACAAATCGGGAAACTCGCGTGATGAATCCTATTATTATGAATATGAAAGTGATGAAGGATCGACAGCGGACAGGGATTATGTGCCTAGCCGCTCGAGATATTCTGACAGAGCTCGCCAAGAGGAGGTGTCGCCGCGCGATAAAGATCGCCGGCGGCGTGAAAAAAGGGACAGAGAAAAAGCAGAGAAAGCCGCGGAAGCTCAGGAGATTGCAGAAGCGATTAAGGTTGCTGAGGCTTTGAAAGCCGCTGAGATGGCCAAGGCGGCTGAATTGGAGAAGGCTAAGAAAGACGAGGAAGATAAGTGGAAAGTAGAGATGGCCGAGATGGCCAGGAAGATCAAAGAATTAGAGGCAGGAACTAAGCCCACCGAAGTGAAGGGTTCTTACTTGGCTCCGTTCATGAAAAGTATTCAGATTGCCGCTCCTGACCCTTCATTTCGAATGCCAAACCTGCCGAGTTATTCTGGGAATTCAAGGGCGAACACTCACATTGGCGGATTTGAGGTTACGTTGTCGCTATTGACTGAGAATGAAGGCGCGGAGCATGTAAGGCACGCGAGCACTCTTCGCCGATCACGCTTGGAGTGGTTTTGACCCGGCCGCGGAATCGATTCTCTGCTATCGGGATCTTAAGTGCGAAGTTTTGGCGAGATTCGGTGGGTCGGGGCGCACCCCGCACAAAAGACCGACCAGGCAGCTGGGCGTAAGCGAAGGAGGAGATCTCGGTCTTTACCGACAGATTTATGGGTGTCGCGAATCGGATTGCCGATATTAGCCCGACCAAGATTATTATGTTATTCAATGCGAGTTTATTGCCCGGGCATTTCAAGCAGGAATTCTGTATGAGATTGCCGAAGACAACTGGCGAGTTGTATGAAAAGGTAAGAGCATTTCGTAGCGGCGGTAAGGAAGCAGGAGTTGAGGTCGCCCAAGCGGCAACCGGTTCTGGAAAGAAGAGGGTCAAGGAGAGAATTGATGTGGTGAAAGATGAAAGTAAGGGTGGACAAGGAGGTCGCAGCGGGAATAGAACCGGGGGTAATGGAACCAATCGTGGTGGCGGTCAGAATCAGAGGAAAGTTTTTAAGTATAATAGGTTGAATACCACCATCACCGAAATTTTGAGGAAGGAGGATTTGCCTGCACCTTTTGCCATCGAGGAGGGAACTTATATGGCCAGGGATCAAAACAGTTATTGCGAGTATCACAAGGACAAGGGTCATGTGACGGAGGATTGCTACAATTTGAGAAGGGTGATTAAGGGAAAAACCAATAAGGGCGAGTTCAAGCAGTACCTGGAGCGATCGCCAGGCGAGATGAAGGGGTCCGGCAGGAGAGAACTCGGGAGCGAAATGTAGTTGATGTTATTCAAGATCCATTACTCAGCGTGGCAGTTGGACAATCAAATTATGATGTCGCACAGTTTCGATATCCCTCAGTTTGTCGCCAGCGAAGACAGGGTGATCAGCTTTTCTAGGAGTGAGTTGGTAGCGACAAAGAATCATGGGAGCCAACTAGTAATTATAACTATTTGTCCGGAAAACAACGTGGTTCAAAGGGTGATGGTGGATTCGGGAGCCAGTCGAAATGTCTTGTATTATGATGCTTTCAAGAGGATGAATTACACTGACGCGAACTTGGTTGGTTGTTAGACATGCCCAGCCAGTTTAGACCGGCGGTTCACCAAACCGGGGGGGATTGAACCGTAACCGGATCGGATTTGGACGGTTCCGGTTCACGGTTATGAACCGTCCATATGATTTCGGTTCACGGTTTAAACCGCCATTTTTTTTAAAAAAATGTCTTGTATTATGATGCTTTCAAGAGGATGAATTACACTGACGCGAACTTGGTTGGTTGTTAGACATGCCCAGCCAGTTTAGACCGGCGGTTCACCAAACCGGGGGGGATTGAACCGTAACCGGATCGGATTTGGACGGTTCCGGTTCACGGTTATGAACCGTCCATATGATTTCGGTTCACGGTTTAAACCGCCATTTTTTTTAAAAAAATGTTTTTTTTAAAAAGTGAAATTTTTAACAATTTTTTCAAAAAACAGTTAAATTATTAACAGTTTTTTCAAAAAACAGTTAACTTTTTAACTGTTTCTGTTAAGTTCTATAAAAAAGTTAACTTTTAAAAAAAAAATTGGATAAAGAAGACTATTTTAGACTTTTGTTTACTACATACATTTTTTGCAAAAAGTTATATAAAAAAAGATGAATTTTGAAAGAAATAAAACTTAACTTTTTTAAAAGAAACGAAAGTATATAAAAGAAAAAAGGGACGGTACCCTTAAATTTTATTAAGGGCAAAGGGCAAACCCCGGTGCGCCAAGCGGGGGTTGGGAGAGGAAACCATTTGCTAGAGCCTTCCCATGACAATTGCCAAGAGGCTGTTCGCCAAGGGGGGACATTTAGGAGTCTTTACCTCACCTAACTATTACAACTAAATAAAAATAAACCTAATCTAAAGTCTAATCTATAAAATTACAATTAACTTACCTTATGCTTCATGGAGCGGAGTAGTTCATTCGGTTTCGCTCCCCGATATATCTTCATCAAAGGTCTCCTCCTCCTCGAAACTATTTATTTTATCTTGAAGTCGTAGTTCGGCTTTATGCCAATCTCCTTTGCTTTCAAGGATAGAATAGGATAGTTGTTTGCCATTCGTGCCCACCACTTTACAATATCAAATTCTTCTATAGGCTCAAAAGAAGTGGTTAAATAATTTTCAAGTTCAACATAAGTGGAGCCACATCGTTGACGTTTTTGACTTCTAGAACTAATTAAATTATCTATAAAGTTAAAGGGATAGCTATCATCATGAGAACTACTACCACCTACATTTCCACTATTAGTTACAACGTCTTTTGCCTTTGGGATAGGTCTATCTAAGTTAAAATCAATGCCCGTGGGAAATAGATTTTTATAATAATATTCAAGTATTTGTTCTAAACCATCTTCTTCTCTTATCCTAGGATCTAATAGTTTAGCTACTGAAGACAATGGGGGAATGTTTAAAAAATATTTAAGTCATTTTATTCTCATCATACTAATACATTCACCTAAAATTGGACAATCTTTAAAATGCATAAATATATAACTAATTTTAGCGGCTTGTTCTAAAACTATCGATGAAGTGGGATAGTAAGAACCGGATAATTGTACGGTAGCCTCTTTAAAAGCTTTCAAAATTTTCTTTAAATTATGACAAACATCTCATTGATGAGGCAATATTATAGTAGGATACTCTATTTGTTGAAAAAACTGACACAATAGTTCACGCAAATCATAAGAGTCGGATAATATTTTATAAGTGGAATTTCATCGGTTTGGAACATCTAGGGAAAATCTTTTAGGTGGGATATTATTTGCTTTACAAAATCTAATCCACAATTTTGTTACATTGTGATTTCTCGTTAGATAAGCAAGAACTTCCTTAATTGGGGCGACATGTTCCTTTAAAGTTGATAAACCATCTTGCACACTCAAATTTAAAATATGACATATGCACCTAACATGAAAAAATTTACCACCAATGAATGGTTGACAAATATCAATAAGTGATGGTAAACTAGCAGTATTATTAACAGCATTATCAAATCCAATTGAAAAAAATTTGTGAACTAATCCATATTCTTGTAAAACTCTAGCAATTTTGTTACAAATATTTTGTAAGTAATCGTTTTTGTATTTTTCAACTACTATCAATCCAATGACATGTAATTCCTATATAGTTATGAGTTTGCTAATGATCACTCCATATATCGGCACATATTGGGTTTTAGTATCACGAGTACTTGTATTTTTATTAATTTCTTTAGCTGTGGGATTTAAACAAAGTTGTGTCATATTAAACCGTAATGTATCATTAGCAAAATTAAAGTGTAATCCTTTAGCAGCAGTATATTTTTTCATTTCTCTTCTATAAGTTGCATTATCAAATTTAAATAATTGCGAAGATGTACCTTGTGAGGATCCCGTAAATTCTTGTAGTTTGTGTTTGATTTTGGGCATCTCCAACTTGGTCGGGGTGCTTTGACTCCAAGTGTCTTTTAAACGACCCATAACCACCTCCATGGGTAAAGGCAAATGTTGAAGTGCAATATTTGCAATAAACAGTGTATTTGTTGGTACCTTCAATTGGCACTTTTGTAAAGTGCACAATCATGATGTCGGACCCCGTGGTTCGACGACCTCCTCGACCTCGACCTCGGATTTGACCACCACCTCGAGCTTCACTTTGGGTTTGAGTGTTACTCCCTTGGGTATGACCACCCATTGAAAATGTTGTATCAACTTTGTCATCGCTCAATTCTAGCGTTTAATGTGGTTGTATATCCCAAATGGAATCATTGGCGATGAAATTGGATGCGAAGTTGGATTGCTAGTGGTTGCCTTCTTCTTTCCCCTCTCGCCACGAGATGAAGACATTTTTTTTTTATCAAAATGAAGAGAAAAAATAAACTTTTTGTGTGAAAAAAATGGAATTATGGATACTTTGAGACTTTGAGATAACAGAGATTGAATAAGTTGAGAATGGTGTAAAAAATGAAGGGAGGGGGAGGGTATTTATATGTTGGAAAATGGAGAGAAAAAGTTTTTAAAAATGTTTTTTTTCCATTTCAGTCCCTAAAACGGTTATAAAGTCGTTATCTAATGGGAAGTGAACAGGCGCCGTCGGATCAGCCAAATCAACGGCCCAGATCAACTAGCCGTTATCCTCGTTAGAACCGCCGGTTCCGTTTCACGGTTCATAAGCCGCCGGTTCACCGGTTTTGAAAAATAAAAATCGTAACCGAATCGGATAACCGCCGGTTCGGTTCAAATCACGGCTCACCGGTTGCGATTTCCCGCCAGTTCTTGGCCGGTCCGGTTCAGGTCCGAATCGGCGGTTCAGGACCGATTGGGCATGTATATTGGTTGTCCCCCTCTTTGTAAATTTATTTTAATTAATAAAATTTAAGGGTACCGTCCCTTTTTTCTTTATATACTTTCGTTATCAAAAAAAAATTAAAAAAAAAAGTTAACTTTTTATAGAACTTAACAGAAACTGTTAAAAAGTTAACTGTTTTTTGGGCCTTAGGGCAACCGCACCAATGTTTCTGCCTTTCCTCATTTTAAAAAAATATATTTTTTTTTAAAATGGCGGTTTAAACCGTGAACCGGAACCATACGGTTATGAACCGGAACCATCAAAATCCGGTTCGGTTACGGTTCAATCCCCCCTCCCGGTTTGGGGTGAATCACGGCTCGGCAGCAAGGCCGGGTATGTCTAGCTCTAACCCAAAAAAATATTAATTGTAAACATAGGGAAAGTCTACTGGGAAACATTAAATCATTATTTAACTTACATTTTTTATGTTTTAGATTTCAACCTCCAAAACATTAAAAAGAATACAATCGATTAATATTTACTAGATAAGCCAAATTTTAGTGTAATAAATGGTGATAGAGATATTTATTCTCATATACAGCCAATTAGAGGGCAACTAGCGAGTACTAGAGATAAAGAAAAAAAAAGTCCCAAATGAAAATAATATGAAACACGCCAAAAGAATATGTACAAGATCACCCAGATTTTATTGTTCACTGAGAGTAACAAGCCTAACAATAATTTTTGTTTCTTTTTCAATTAACAAAGAAAAGGAACATTCACCGTTACTAATTGAGACTGCCCTGACATACAATTATAAAATAAAACATTTTCTGAGTCCAAAATCAACAACAGAGAAGAAATCAAAAAATGTGTGATTAATTAGGGCTTAAAACTACCAAACGCATAGCCCAAATATTAGGGTTTCTGAGAATGATAAAACTAACAAAAATTACTTCTACATAATGTCAATGGATAGATAGATACACCGAAAACTACAATGGATAGAGATATGTACGGACCTGAATCATGGAGCTGTACAGGGTTGTCCGCCATTAAAGAGGGTCTGTTCCTGTGTCTCCAATTAGGGAGTATGCAGGAAGAAAACTAAATCCCCAAATCAACGACACAGAGTATATAGTTGAGTTTTGGCTCGTCATTCTTGAAATCTTCGACCTTCTTCTTCATCTCTCTCTCTCTCTCTCTCTCCCTCTCTACCCGAAAGTTTGAATATTGTCTTCGAAATACAATACGTGAAGAAGGATTTTTTCTTTATTCAAGAACGGAAAAAAACGGTCATTTTCACTTGGGGAGTACTCCCTCCGTCCCGGAACAATCTTCACACTTTCCCTTTTGGGCGTCCCAAAACTTACTTCACACATTTAAAACTTACCTAAAATGGAAAGGAATCTTTACTATTCCCTCCACTCATTCTCTCTCCTACATTATTTTAATACTCACAACACCATTATAATTTACTATTCTCTCCACTCATTCTCTCTCCTATTTTATTTTCACACTCACAACACTTTCAATATAATACTCCCTCCTTAAAACCAGTGCAAACAGTGTTTGTGAACTATGTTCTGGGACGGAGGGAGTATGTTTTTTAAAAGAATGAGAAGTGGACAAAATTTGGTTAGTATATTATTAAAGATAGAATAAAAATTCTAACAATAATTTTAGAATTTAAATAAAACAACACTACACTACAAGTATAAATACTAAATAAATGCTAAATATTACATTTAACTTACATTGAGTTCCGGTTCCCGGTTCCGGCTTACGGAACCGCCGGCTCAGATTCGCACGGTTCCTCGGTTCCCAATATGGTGGATTCGTATTCGAACCGTTTCAATCCGATTCTCGGTTACGTTCGGTTCCCGGTTCCGGTTCTACCCGCCGATACCGTCGGTTCCCGGTTCAAATTGGACATGTCTAGTTGTAACTTGTAAGTATTAATTGTTACAAAGAGTTAATAAAATAAATGTGAATTCAGCAATTTCACTAAAATTAGTAAATGGACATTTATTTAAGGACTGAAATATTATATTTGATGTAAAGTCTCGAGAAAAATATCAAAAATTCTCTATTAAAAAAATTTATATCTAAAAACCCCCAAAAATTAGGGCAAATTACAAATAAGGGTCCAAAGTATAGGGAGCGTTTGCAATCATAGTCCGATGTTCCATTTTTTACGATTAAGGGTCCAGACTTATCAAAAGTTGACAGTTAAGAATTTTTTACGGAATCGTTAGAAGTTGTCGTTAAATAATGACAATTTAGGGTCTGAAGTTATCAACTATTAGCGAATAAGGGTCTAAATTTATCGATTCTTAGCGAATAAGAGACTGCTTAAACGGTGATTTTTTACGATCCAGTAAGAAAACCTAATTTTTGATAAGTTTGGACCATTAATCGACAAAAATGAAACATTGAATCATGTGGCGCAAATAGCCCCCAAATTTTGGACCTCTATTTGTAATTTGCCCAATAAGTAATGCTCATATCAAAAAACCCTAAAAAAACCTAGATATTTATTGTAGGAGTAACAAAATAATAGTTTCAATTTTAAAAAAAAAATAAAGTAAATGCCAACTCAACATTTATTCATCAACAAATGTGCCACTTATAATTTTGGTGATTTTATCGTGACACATGCAATCTTAACAAGGTTTTTGACATACTATGGACGGTAAAATAATATTGAACATTTAGGCTCCGTTTGTTTGGGGAAAATGTTTTTCGAAAAACATTTTTCCCATTTTTCGGTGTTTGATAACAATTGAAAAATTAAGTCAACAAAAAAGATTTTCCGGCCAGTTACCAAAAATAGACGGAAGGATGATATTAAACATTAATTACAATAAATCAGTTACCAAAATGAATAAAAAAAAAAGTCAACGAACAATACACCAAGTTCATAAAATTCAAGTTATCGGCAAGTGTAATCAAACTTCCTGCTCATCAACACCAAATACAAGAACTAAATTTATCAACCGGGAATCTTCTCCGTAAAAGTAAACCACTCCATGATTGAAAAGGGAGCCTTGATCAATGAAATTGCAATCTCTACTGACAGTCAGTCTGTCACGAACCAGCAGCACGGGCATATGCAAGTCAACGCCGGCCTGTGATGTTTGCCTTCTCACTATTTTTCCCTTTATCTCACTTATTTATTTCATATAATAACTCAAATAATGGAAGAAAACAGGGTCATAGTTTATGAGTATAAGAGAACTGCTTTTTTACCTGTGGCAACCGGGTCATCATATCCATGGAGTTTCACTTACCAAAATTATAAACCCCTGATGAACCAGACTCAGCAACATTAATCTTTAACATAGCCCTCTTCGTTAATGCAAAGAGAGATTTTGTAATGCTGTTATCCTTATTATTGTGGTCCCGAATTGATAAACCCCTGATAAACCAGACTCAGCAAAGTCAGTGCTTGAAAGGCCTATACGGCTGACAAATTCAACTTCGGGTAAAAGGGAGGAATGGATTGTAGGAACGGAGTGAACCTTCTAACCACAGATTAATGTAGATTGTAAGTCATTTCCAAGTTCATCTGATTAGCTTCACCGTCTCTGGAACTTCCTTCTCATAGCTCCTTCGCATTGCCATTATTCATCAGTTATACTGCAGAATTCAACTTTGCCTGATAGAGCTTCAGAAGCTGAGGCGCCTCCTCTTTAAAATTCCTTCTAATCCGTTTAATAAAAATATTTTCTGAAACCACCACCCATCCAATAACAGAGCTAAAGTCCGTTTCCTCGATCAAACCTTTATCCAACAAAACTTGATAAAGCAAACACCTAGGAATAATCCTCTTCTCTAAGCTCAAAGAAAAGAGTATCGGGCTATTCACAAGGAGAGAATGATTGAGATGCAATTTGTTGATAAGAAATTCCATTACCCTCGTAATTTTATCCTCAGAAACCACCAGACACAAAGGATGTTTCTTAAAAGCCACAAGAACATCATCTGCAGACCAACCCCATCTTTTATAAAGCTCCACCTTCTTATCAAAAGTCAATGTGCTCATACCCTTAAACGCATGAAACGCCCACATAAAAGTATGAAGCAAAGGGTTAAATCCCATTTCCTTGACATCCTCCACAGTCTTTCGAAAATTATCGGTAGTCGTCCTAAGAGATTTAGAATGATAGGTAACATAAAATATAATCTTTGATTCGGGCACACCTGCATCTCGCAAAATTCTAATATTTTGTACCACACAGACATTAAGATCGTAAGTCAACAAATAAGGAAATCGTTTCAACATGCCAACGGTCTTTTCATCCGATTGAAGTAGTTCCCGAAAGAAGTTATAAGATGGGATAATTTTCTTTTCCATACTATATCTCAAGATATTTGGAGCTGTAGTAACAACTCTAACAATGTCGGGGCTCGTAAGGCCAATAGAGCTGAAAAATTCAAGTTTGGGCAAAAGGGTTTTTCGGGTTTACATGAGAGGATTCTCGGGTATCTCCTTACTATATCTAGAATATGGGTATTATTGAATCCATGGTTCTTGAAAATGGCTAGCACAGAGTCTGGATTATCAGGGGTTTTAAATTTCAAACGCTTAGAAGCAGAAAGAGCAGATTCTGGATGAAACCCACATGAATTTATGAGATAATTGACTATAAATGATTCCTGATTTGATGAATTAGAGCGAGAATTGAGAGTTTCAAATGATGATAATGAGCTATAGAGCAGTCTATTAATGGGCAAATAAGCCCTCAAATGGGGTAAAGTTCTAACCTCGAAAATGAATTTATGCATGGAAGAATGATGGACTGAATTCGATGAAATCTGGGAAATCACTCACCTTGTATGGGGAAATTTGAGTTTGAAAATTTCTCGACTTCAATCAATCTGGAATGTCTTAAACCCTCGCGAGTGAAGAACCCTAATAGGACCTCACTTTGTCTTCAATTAAATTGTTAAAGGGGAAATTGTATTTTGGGCCCAAAGTTTAGGAGTTATTACCGGGTTAGGCCCTATTTTATCACTATTTATAATTTAGGTTCCAAATTTGTCATTTTCTTTTCATGTTAGGGTTTTTAACCTATTTTGTTAGAATAAATCATTAGATGATCACGTACAAGTCACGTGTCATTTAATTTATTTAATGGAGGATGTTTAATAAAAGAACTCTTTCATTGTTGTTTTAATGCAAACTGAATGAAAATAAATAACTAAAATAGAAAAATTTAACATAATATTTCTATGATACAATATAAATAACTTTTCTTGTCAACATTAAGCAAATACTATTGTTATTAGAAAAATAAACTTTTATAATTATTATTTTTAACCATCTCTCTGTTTTATTTTATTTTCAAAAAAGGTTTAAGAAAAATAAAACAAATATCCAATAAAGCTACCCCCTTCTCCCACCATCCGAAGGAAAAGAAATATTAAAGTTCTAATAAGAGAACTTATAAAGCTACAAATGGTTCATCTCAATAAGAAGATGAAGGACCTAAACTTAGTAAAAGGGCAAGAGTGAAAAAGTCTTTTGATCCTGATTTTCGATCATATATGTTAGAAAACGAACCAGCTACTGTTAAAGAACCTTTATCTGGTCTGAATAGTCTGTTATGGAAAGAAGCAATTAACAGTAAAATAGAGTCCATTATGCATAATAATACTTGAAAGTTGGTTGATCTCTCTCCATGATGCAAACCGTTGGATTGCAAGTGGATCCTTAAGTAGAAGTATAAGGCAGATTGATTTATAGATAAGTACAAAGTCTGACTGGTAGCCAAAGGGTTTAGACAAAAGGAGGGATACGATTTCTTCGATACATATTCCCTTGTCACAAGGATCACATCCATACGCGTTCTCATTGCGACATCGTAGTGCATAACCTTGAGATACACCAGATGGATGTAAAAACAACTTTCTTGAATGGAGAGCTAGATGAAGAAATTTACATGGAACAACCTCATCTTCTCCCAACAAACTGATAATCTATGTGCATAATAAATTATCAACCCCCCAAGACATTGTTGTTTTTCATCCTCAAATCTTGGGGCTATCTTATTGTTCAAATGAGCAAGACGATGTGCCCAACCCTTACGAGATACCATCGAAAGAGGGCTAACCAGCCAAGAAGGGATCTTACCATCCAGGGGAATCAAAACCTTATAAAGCTGATACCTAAAACTCACGATTCGTTTACAAACAATGAAATCAAACAGCTCTCCTAAGACTGGAATAGTAAGCTCCTCCAATCGAGCCTGACATATAGCAATAAAATTGGTCAAGATGCTAGAAAGGAATAAGCTAATGAAAGGATATATGGGAAGCCTAAGGCTAACCTCCATCTGAGAGGGAAATAGCAATACACCTTCCTTCCTCAACCTCATCTTCTCCCAAGTATTCGCCTTAAGTGAAGGATCAAGTTTAGAGACTCGATAGTCCTTAAGATTCACGTCATATGTTGTATACCATTCCTCGTCCACAGGTTCACCCAAATCTAACTTAGAAGTACTGGCCTTAGAAGTGCTAGGTAATGCCTCAGAACGCTCCCTCTCCCCAGTATCAACCTCAACGGATCGACTCCGAACCTCCTCCCCCTTCTCGGTACGCTCAGGGCCGGTATCCTCCAAATCCTCCATATCTCACTCAGCACTACCTAGACATGCCCAGCCGGTTCAGACCAGCGATTCCGGTTCTGAATCGGCGGTTCACCAAATCGGGGGGATTGAACCGTAACTGAACCGGGTTTGGACGGTTCCGGTTCATTGTTATGAACCGTTCGTACAGTTTCGATTCACGGTTTGAACCGCCATTTTTAAAAAATTATAAATGTGGAAAGGCAGAAACTTTGGTACGGTCGCCCCTAACAGCCTAACTGTTAAAAAGTTAAATTTTTAATAGTTTTTTTCAAAAAATAGTTAACTTTTTAACAGTTTCTATTAAGTTCTATAAAAAAAAAGTTAACTTCTTTAAAAAAAAAATTTTGTTTACTACATACATTTTTTGCAAAAAGTTATGAATTTTGAAAGAAATAAAACTTATTTTTTTTAAAAGAAACGAAAGTATATAAAAGAAAAAAGGGACGGTACCCTTAAATTTTATTAATTAAAATAAAATTACAAAGAGGGGGACAACCAACCTTACCCTTTTATAAATAAGGGGGGACATATAGGAGCCTTTACCTCAACCTAACTAATACAATTAAATAAAAATAAACCTAATCTAAAGTCTAATCTATAAAATTACAATTAACTTACCTTATGCCTTATGGAGCGGCGTAGTTCATTCGGCTTCGCTCCCCGATGTATCTTCATCAAAGTCCACCTCCTCCTCGGAACTACTTATTTTATCTTGAAGTCGTAGTTCGGTTTTATGCCAATCGTCGATCACCATTTGATATTCTAAATTATATGGAACAATCTTGACCTTCGATCAGAAAAGACACACCCTCCTACACTAAATACTTCTTCTACGACGACGGTTGAGGCGGGATTGGCTAGGATCTCCTTTGCTATCAAGGATAGAATAGGATAGTTGTTTGCCCTTCGTGCCCACCACTTTACAATATCAAATTTTTCTATAGGCTCAAAAGAAGTGGTTAAATAATTTTCAAGTTCAACATAAGTGGAGCCACCTCGTTGACGTTTTTTACTTCTAGAACTAATTAAATTATCTATAAAGTTAAAAGGATATCTATCATCACGAGAACTACTAGCACCTACATTTTCACTACTAGGATAAATGATATTACCAAAAAGATCATAATATTCTCTATAAAGTTCATATAAAATATTTTTAGTACTAGTTACAACGTCTTTTGCCTTTGGGATATGTCTCTCTAAGTTAAAATCAATGCCGATGGAAAATAGATTCTTATAATAATATTCAAGTACTTGTTCTAAACCATCTTCTCTTATCCTAGGATCTAATAGTTTAGCTATCAAGACAATGGGGAATGTTCAAAAAATATTTAAGTCATTTTATTCTCATCATACTAATACATTCACCTAAAATTGGACAATCTTTAAAATGAATAAATATATAACTTATTTTAGCGGCGTGTTCTAAAACTATCGGTGAAGTGGGATAGTAAGAATCGGATAATTGTACGGTAGCCTCTTTAAAAACTTTCAAAATTTTCTTTAAATTATGACAAACATCCCATTGATGAGGTAATATTATAGTAGGATACTCTATTTGTTGAAAAAGCCCGACACAATAGTTCACGCAAATCATAAGAGTCGGATAACATTTTATAAGTGGAATTTCATCGATTTGGAATATCAAGGGAAAATCTTTTAGGTGGGATATTATTTGAATTACAAAATCTAATCCACAATTTTGTTACATTATGATTTCTCATTAGATGAGCAAGAACTTTCTTAATTGGGTCTACATGTTCCTTTAAAGTTGATAAACCATCTTGCACACACAAATTTAAAATATGACATATGCACCTAACATGAAAAAATTTACCACCAATGGATGGTTGACAAATTTCAATGAGTGATGGTAAACGAAGCGGTATTATTAGCGGCATTATCAAATCCAATTGAAAAAATTGTGAACTAATCCATATTCTTGTAAATCTCTAGCAATTTTGTTACAAATATTTTGAGTGTTATGAACAATATCAAAAGATTTATATACAAGTAATCGTTTTTGTATTTTCCAACTACTATCAATCCAATGACATGTAATTCCTATATAGTTATGAGTTTGCCAATGATCACTCCATATGTCGGCACATATTGATATTTTTTGTGGTAAATCTTTAAACGTATTAATTAAAGTTAATTTTTCTTGTAGATATTGGGTTTTAGTATCACGAGTACTTGTATTTTCATTAATTTCTTTAGCCGCGGAATTTAAACAAAGTTGTGCCATATTAGACCATAATGTATCATTAGTAAAATTAAAGGGTAATCCTTTAGCAACAGTATATTTTGTCATTTCTCTTCTATAAGTTGCATTATCAAATTTAAATAATTGCGAAGACGTACCTTGTGAGGATCCTGTAAATCCTTGTAGTTGTGTTTGATTTTGGGCATCTCCAACTTGGTCAGGGTGCTTTGACTCCAAGTGTCTTTTAAACGACCCATAACCACCTCCATGGGTAAAGGAAAATGTGAAAGTGCAATAGTTGCAATAAACGGTGTATTAGTTGGTACCTTCAATTGGCACTTTTGTAAAGTGCACGGTTATGATGTCGGACCTCTCCGTGGTTCGACCTCCTCGACCTCGACCTCGGATTTGACAACCATCTCGCGCTTCACTTTGGGTTTGAGTGGTTTGAGTGTTACTCCCTTGGGTATGACCACCCATTGGAAATGTTGTATTAACTTCGTCATTGCTCAATTCGAGCGTTTCATTTGGTTGTATATTATCATAAATGGAATCATCGGCGGGGAAAATTGGATGTGAAGTTGGATTGCTAGTGGTTGCCTTCTTCTTTCCCCTCTCGCCATGAGATGAAGACATTTTTTTGTGATCAAAATGAAGAGAAAAACAATTTTTTTTGTGTGAAAAAAAATGAAATTATGTGAAAAAAATGAAATTATAGAGACTTTGAGATAATATAGAGATTGAGAGAGAGAGATTGAGAGAATAAGTTGAGAATGGTGTAAATAAATGAAGGGAGGGGGAGGGTATTTATAGGTTGGAAAATGGAGAGAAAAATTAAATTATTTTTTTTTCATTTTAGCCCCTAAAACGGCTATAAAGTCGTTATCTAACGGGAAACTCACAGGCGCCGTCAGATCAGCCAAATCAACGACCCAGATCAACTAGCCGTTATCCTCATCTGAACCGCCGGTTCCGGTTCACAGTTCATGAACCCCCGGTTCACCGGTTTTGAAAAATAAAAATCGTAACCGGACTGGACCGCATAACCGATGGTTCGGTTCAAAGGCGGTTCACGGTTCACTGGTTGCGGTTTCCCGCCGGTTCTAGGCTGGTTCGGTTCTGGTCCGAACCGGCGGTTCAGGATCGGTTGGGCATGTCTAACACTACCCGTCGTCCGGATCATCCATAAGCTCCTACGACATGATAACTGGTGTCATAAAAGTCACCACTATCAAAAGGAGAGCAATAAAACTCATGAACATGTTCTGCAAGTTGTTAGTGACTTTAAGAGTAATACATTTCAGTGCCATGAGGTTAAAAAGGAGGACCCCTTATTTCCACCAAATTTACTACCCTTTCCAAAACCCCATTCTCCTCTAAAATGATCCTAAATTCCTCTGCCGATATCCTTTCCCATCCCTCTAGAGTTGAACGATACCAACCGTTGTAAACCATATTTTGGCTATAAATGCTCTCCCTAGCACAAGACTTAGTTCTAGCCATAGTCGAAAAATATCAAAGAACCAATTTCACACCCCAAACATAAGTAAACTTGATCTTCCTAACCCTATTTATGTAAGGAAACCGAAAATAACTCTCCCCCTTGGCATAAAATTGATTTCCCCCAAACTTGGGGGATCGCCTCAATCAAACTCCTAATCTGCCAAGTACCAAGCTCGGTTTCCCCAAACTCAAAAATCGAAGTCTAACTCCAATTTCATCATTTCGAAAATTGATCAAACCTGATTATTTATTCAAAATGTGGAACAAATCTCCTACAACCAAATTCAAGCTCGACCGATACTCCAAGTTCGATCCAAATTTTGGTCTCCCCAAAATTCGGTTTTCCCAAATTTCAGTTCTCCCACTCGACCTATACTCAATTTTCAAACACAAAATCATTATCCAAGACCATTTTCACAAAATAGAAAATTCCAGAAGTCAACCTTTGTCAAAAACTCTAAGCACCTTAACCAATTCGATTTTCCAACCAAATGCAATACAATTGTGACTCTGACTCAAAGATTATAATCACAAAAGAGCACGTGTAATGCATACCAAAAAAGTGGATAAATAGGATTTAAGGGACTTGATATATGATATGAAAGCATATAACATCAAACTCCTCATATATATATCACAATCTTACTGAGCCAAGGTTTAATCCCAAAAGCATATCTTAATCTGAGCAGCATCAACAGATGAAGAAGCGGTTCCGGAACCCATTAACAATATCAACAAATGGGTGAAAATGACACAAAGTCATATCCCAATGTGCAACTAGACTTCACCCAAAAAGGGGAGCTAGCCCAAAACCCAAACCATGGCCAATGGAAGGGGAAAAGGGACCCAGTATATGAATTATAATGAACTCTGCTCGGGTGCCATTATAATCCCATACCGCTGCCCAACAATCAAGTACCAGCTGGACTTTAAATAAAAGTACAGTAATAAATACTTGCTTTAAATAACCAATATATGATTTCAAAGTAGGGAACCATACCAATATATCATAACAAGATGATAACAAGTATCAATCATAAATAGCACAACGGCTAAACAATATTTGAACCAAATCATTTTAACTTAGGATTCCAAAGTAGGGAACCCTATCAATCACACCATAAAGATGTCAAACAATTCCAAAATGTGTAACACATAAGGTTATAATAATTCAAGGATCTATCATCAACCATATATGGATATAGAACAATTTAGGTTTCATGGAATTCAAGTGTTCCAACCTACTTTAACCAAGTATTTAACCATCTTCCAATTATCACAGTTGGTATGCAAAGACATCCTTTTGTAGCTCATATATTGTACTTGGATTGTAGTGTTCAATTGGTTAAAATATATGATAGCTAGTTGCACCTAAGTTTCTTTGAAAATGATATAACAAAACAGGGTAGGGCACGACTCATCCCCTCTGGCATGACTCGTATCACAAATGGCTGAAGGGGGACGACTCGTGACCAGGGGCATGAGTCGTGCCCTTCAGCAAATTTCAGCTTTTTGGCTGAAACATCAGCAACCTTTTGCAAACAATTACATGTCCATTTTTCCAACTAAAACAACAACACCAAAGCCTCAACTTCAGTTCCACACAACCCAATTTACTTCAAACCATTTCCAACCAAGCCAAAGACCAATTTTACCATTTCAAACTCAATGAAAATGGTCCAAAACAACATGCAACAATATCTATTCCAT
Organism: Adenophora triphylla var. japonica; assembly: GCA_022495995.1. Taxonomy (NCBI): domain Eukaryota; kingdom Viridiplantae; phylum Streptophyta; class Magnoliopsida; order Asterales; family Campanulaceae; genus Adenophora; species Adenophora triphylla. Next base: position 87,439 of record JAFEMH010000350.1, read on the forward strand.
ACATTTAACTTCAACATCAAATGAGCATGTAATTGAAGGAAAATATAATAACTTACTTAAAAATGGAAATGACGAACTCAACTTTTATTCGGATGCAAATGATCCCCTTTTCCTCCCGAACATTTAGAAGCCAATGGATCGACAAACGGAATTTCCTTGAATTTTTGGTGGATTTTTAAAATGGCAAACTAGGTTTTGGACTCTTTGGAACAAAGGAAGAAGAAAGACTTGGCTGGTTTGGTTTTTGATTAAAATGAAGCTTCTTTAGTAAATATAAAACAAGGATAAACATTAAGTAGTTCCACCTAGGCTCCTCCAACTATTGAATCAATTAAGCTTTTCTTGTCTTAAGTTGTAAACTTCACACTTTAGCACCTTGATATTTTATAAGATATAATTAAATTTCACAAATTATTATTTCACTACACCACTCCTAATATTTTCAATTAGACATTAAATACTTTAATTTAATTTATTAAATATTTAAAATATCATATAAGTTATAAAATATTAAACTAACACATAATTGTCACAAACAAAATGCAAAACATATAAATGAAATGCAACGCACGCCAAAATTATGATTAAGCATATCTCAATTAATGCCTAGGTTTTGGGTCATGACAGAAGTACTCTTTGGTTGCTAGTGGCATGCACTGATATGATCAACAGGCGAGAATGTCGCCTGAGTGGAGGATAGGAGTGCCAGCAACATGAGGATTGCCGCCTTTCCTTGGATTGTCGCCTGGGTGACTTAAGTGGCTGGTAATTTTAAATGATGGTCAGACTACCACGTGTGTACCCCATCACAACCGTCATTTGTAAATAAATTGACATGATGAACAGTTTATAACCGTCAAATATGGAGTGATGTGACAGGGTGAACAATGTTTTTCCACTAACTTTGGGGTGGTTGGCACCTTGTGTTGATGATTGACAAGTGTCCCCCGTAATGCGAGGCACATGGTGCATAGAAGTATATAAGCAGCTTGGAAAATATTATTTGTAAGTCTTTTCTCACTCTATTCTAAGCTTTCTCTCTCTAAAAACTCCATTGTTATCAGTTTGTTCGTAACCTGTTACTTATTCTCACGCCGGAGGGGTTATGCCGGAGACACCTCGGCCTAGTTGACGTTTGTGCATGTGTGTAGGAGACCATTCGAAGAAGCAGGCGGAGTATCCTCATTTTATGTTCAAAGAAATTCTTGTGCAACCAGTTGGCTTGGTAGCATCAGAGTTGTTATATACACCCGAAAAGTTACCGAGTATATCGGTAATGATAAACTCATCCCCAAAAAACAAGTACATTCAACATAATATATAGGAAAAATTCCCCGAGGGCCCTCATATTCAGATTTTATTTCATTTTAAGGAGAGACCTTTTATAAATTCCAAATAAATAGTTCAACCTAAATTATAATTCCCAAGACACCCTAGGCTCCCCCTACCCGTTAAACCCCAACCTCCCTCCTTTCTCCTCATTATTTTGATTTTTTTCTCTCTTTCACTCTCTCTACAAATCACATACACACACACACACATACTCAAAGTTATCTCTCTCTCTCTCTGAACCATCTTCGGTGACTTTGACGGTAACAAACCTTCTTCTCCGGCGACCAACCTTTCTCGGAGCCGATCATTCAATTGATTTGTGAATTTGTTCGAAAATGCCTTAGGGATTGTGAATTTCCCCCAATATTTTTAATCGAAACCTTAACCCTAGCTCCAATCTCCATCGTGGGATCCTCTTTCAAATGTGGTGGTTTTCGGATCCTCTTCTTCTCCGGCAGTTGAGCTTCGAGTCTCTCAATCAATTGGCTTTTTGATTTTTTCGTTTGGAGTGGTTACGAAATTAGGTTTCCGGATTAAGTTGCCCCGGAGATATATAGGACTATTAAGATAATTGTGTGCAGTATTTGTTGTGGTGGGGTGACTAAGGAGTTCGAAGACGGAGACGGGAAGTGGATTGTAGTGTTAGTAGCATCGTTTCGGTGTGGAGGCGGAATGGGTCGTGGTGGCTAAGGAAGATACTGGGTCCTGAAGAGCTATCTGCTTCTCATCTTATGTCTCCCCAATCTGGCTCTCCTGTCAAGCTTCTTGGGAGGGAGGATGCTAGTGTGTAAGTTCGTTTTAGCTCAATTTGTTGATACTTAATCATTTCTATATGTTCTGTTGTTGCGATACTTAAATTGCATGTTGATTGTGTAATGCAGAGTCTTGAGATTAATTTTCCTGGTAATTGACTAGTTACAGTCAGACTTATCGATACCAAACAAAAAATAGAAAAAGTAGGTCAGGCAGGCAGGCTGCCTTCAACCAATAATTGAGTCTTTTTTTTAGGTTTGTGCCTTAGTTGACTGTTGATATTCTTGAAACCCAGCCACAAATCAACTCTAACCTCAATTGTGTCTAGAAATTATGCTGCCGGCAAGTGATGCCAAAACCCAATCGTCACCTTTACTAAGTGAGCAACTGTGTCCATTTCTCTCTTGCTGAGATTCGATGGGGCACTCTTAACTTTGATGATGATTTGGAAATTGGACAAGGTAGGTTTTGAAAGATTTATAGAGGTACCCAAGGATGGGTCAGGTGAGTAAAGTATTGTTGCTGCCATCAAGCGGTTGGATTCCAAGTCCAAGGAAGGAGAGCCTGAGTTTTGGGCTGAAATTGAGATGCTTTATAGGTTAAGGATTTGTCACCTAGTGTCTTGATGCTGCAAGAATCGTGCTGATCAATCTCCATCCACGTGGCAAGACCAATCTCCTGGCTTCTTGACCTGAAAGACGAAACCCACGACTAGCCGGAATGGTCTCCGACGAAGACCCTCGGGCATGAGAGTAAGTATGTGTATGAGAGCTAAATAATTATAAGAAACAATGTATTCTCAAATAATCAAAAAGCAATTACCTTGGAACGGTTGACGTTGCCTTGTATTTATAGTTGTTGATGAGAGATATAATTGTGGTAGGATTGTATTAAATCCCTATAATCTCGGATCAGATATGTGTAAGAGATCTTGTCCACGAATAACTCCAGATTTGTAGGGAGTCTGTTATGGAAAGACTTGTGCTCACTCCTGGACACTGTAGGTCGTCTTTTATTGTAACAAGTCGAGGTCGCCTATTGGGTTTTAGGTCGACCTGATTGATAGTTGAGATCGGGTCATGCCCGTAAGGAGAACTGGAACGTTAGATCGGACCAAGCTAGGTCAGGACCTCGTAGGTCGGACAATGAGCTTAGGTCGACTTGATCGTGTTGATGGGCCTTGGGCCTTGTAATAATGGAGCCTAGCCCACTGAGAATGTGGTGGCAATTATAGACAAATGGTTGGGCTTTGCTCGCTGGGCCTAACTCGTCACTTTTATTCTGTTCAGTGGCCCCCAACTTTTTGAGTTGACTTTGTCGACCAGGAAGTTAAGAGAAATTTTGATGATGATTGAATTGACCCGCAAGTCGACGTTTGAGTTGATGTTTACTCGACTAATAGTGACGTGTCTCAATCCTGGGCGTTGACTGTTGAACGGCAGGATCGTTGGAAGTGCCGTATTTTGCAATCATTACTGTTTTGACGTTTGGAAACCGTCTCGAAAACCGCCAAGACACATTTAATTAGGAAATTAAACGTTCGGATTTTCTTTTTTCCTTTTCTATTACGGAAAATTCAAATACCCAAATCCTTTTCCTTTTCAAACTTTTACTTTCTTCAAGCTCTGGTATATCACCGGCGACAGCAACGAAACAGCAACTGAGTTAATTCGAGCCTTCGTCTTCTACCAAAGTCCTTCCTCGTTCAAACTGATTAAGGTATTCCTCTCACCCTTTAGCATTAGGGCTTAATTTTTGCGTTTTCTTTGAATTCACCATGAATAGGACCTTTAGTAGTGAACCTGGAGCTTGGTAGGGCTATTGCACTGTCAATCGGAGAGTTTATAAACACCTGAATGGAATATGGAGAGAGATGACGGTTGAGGAGTGTTCCTTAATTTTGACCTGGTGGGGTTTGCGTTTTAGCGAGCTAAGTTTGCCTGTAGGAGAAACCATAGGTGTTTTAGAAACGAACGATCCAAGAGTCGTCTCCTTTAACCTTTTTCATGAACTTCTTGATCACATAGCTCTGCTCTATGTTCGAGGTCCCAATAAACCCTCCTTCCTTAGGAATAGGAAAGGATTTCCGGGGGAATCTAGGTCGCCCCTTAGTACATCTGCTACATCCCTTGAAGCTGTATATAGGACTGATTCCCCTATTTCCTCTTCTTCTTATACAGATATGGCGACTCAAGGGGAGCTTACGCCGACTTCCTCAAGTCCTCGAATCGTGGATGCCTTTGAGCCTTCCGTTGTACCCGGGAGGAATGAAAGGGGATACGTGCCTTCTAGGTCGCGTAGAGGGAAGCAAAACTTTCCATCTCGATTAGACATGATTGTAAGTACCCAAATCCGGATCGTCAAAATCCGTTAGAAAGTTAACCGGAATCCGTTAACTGGCCCGCTCCAGGTTAACCGAAACCCGTTAAGCTCCCCGTTGCCAAGTCAACGAGATGTCCCAGGACTGCCCCGTGCATCCCGACGTCAAAGCGTACTCAACACACGTCGTTGCACGTAAAAGTATGGCTTTTCCTGAAAAACGCACTTTCCGGGGGCGTTTCGGACATTTTTCGAACTGTTATTTTAAAAACGGACAAAACTGGGAAATAACGGCACAAACTCCCATGGCCTGTGAGTCACAGGGACACGTGGTTCACATGCCACAGCTCCCCCATCACCTTTCAATCAAATTCAGAGTGAAAAGACAAAAATACCCCTGGTATGCGGTCTCGATCCGTGGGACTCATTTGCAGGAAATTTGGAATTGCCAGCAAGTCCCTCCAATTTCCAAAGTTTCACAAAACCCCCTTAATTTCACTCTCAGTCCGTCCGGACTCATGCTGAATTTTCACCTATAAATACAAGTGCTGTCAAAGCCATTTGGAACAACAAAAAACACTTCCTTTCACCAAATACCCCACGGCCTAAACTGGTTCTCTCCCTCCCCGAGCCCGGTTTTACCTCGTTTTGCGTGAAAACTTCGTATTTCGATCAAATACAACCCCCCTACTTCAAAACACCATTCCAAAAACACATTCGTATCCCGTATACGCCCACCGAGCCAAAGGAGCCGACCCTAGCCATAGGTAGCTCCCTCTCTCTATCTAAAACTCTCGTTCCGTCTCGATTTATGCGTCAGTCGCTACAACTGTTTCGAACGACGTTGTTGAAATGTAGACGCTTCCGTCTAACGGGGTCCGATACGTTTTAGCCCCTTGATCTTCTTCTCTTCCCGTAAGAGAAGTAATCTCGGGTTAAAACGGCGTTCCGAACCCCATTCCGTTTACTTTTATGTCATTTACCAATTCCGGATCGTTTGATCCATCGATCGTCCTTTAAATTCCTGTCATTTACAATTCCGGACCGTTTGATCCATCGAACGTCATTTACTTTCATGCAAATTTACAACTCCGAGCCGTTTGGCTCGTCGATCGTACTTTACAATTTCGAGCTGTTTGGCTCGTCGATCGTACTTTACAAATTCCGGACCGTTTGATCCGTCGATACCGCATTTAAATACTGTCATTTACAAAGTCCGACCCGTTTAGATCGTGATAGTATTTACTTTTCAAAGTCCGTGTCGCAACCCGATTCGTTGATCGCATATCATTTAATACGTTTTTCCCGTAAAATCGTTAACAATGTAATGCCCGGTTCAAAACCGGAGTTCGACATTCGAACTCTCTTTCAAAAAAGCGTGGAATGACGTTTGACATCCAAACACTCATCTTCAAACTTAAAAGCTGACTTTTGACATTCAAAAATCATTTAATACGTTTTTCCCGTAAAATCGTTAACATTGACATGCCCGGTTCAAAACCGGAGTTCGACATTTGAACTCTCTTTCAAAAAGCGCGAAATGATGTTTGGCATCCAAATGCTCATCTTCAAACTCTAAATCCGACGTTTGACATTCAAACGCTCTTTTCTTAAAAGTCAACATTTGACACTTAAGATAAACAGTTAAAATCAGCATTCGCGCCACTTTTCCTAAAACTTCAAAACCGACGTTTGTCATTCAAACGCTCGCCTTTTCAAAAGGATTCACCTAATCAACGTTTGACATTCAAACCAAGATTAAGCTTGTCATTCAAGCCCCCATTTCAAAATGCAAACACACCCACACACACACACGATTTCGAGAAAGGTAGAAAGACTCGTCATACGAGGCGTTTCGGGTGATCTCAATATACTCTTCCCGAAACATAACGTGAACTCCGAACCTAACAATCTCTGGTACTAAAAAGCATTTTACTCGTTTTTGCTGCCAATAAAAATGACTCCCTGTTTTCAAAAAAGCCTTTTCCTAAGTTTTTGCTACCAATAAAAACGACACCATTTTCACTAAAGCCGTTTCTCAACGTTTGGGCTCAAAATACAAAAACCGCGTGGCGACTCCTCTCCTTCCCGAAAAGCGATGTCTCAGACACCAACCCTCCGCGAAAGACAACCGCTTCGCTCGCGCGAATCCGGGTAATTTCAGTTGGCGACTCCGCTGGGGACTTGGATACTTTTTTTCAAAACTGTCGTTATTTTCAAAAAAGCCTTCCGTGGGTCAAACTTTCGTTCACCCTTCCTCGTTTTCGTGTGCGTGTGTTACTTTAAACCTCGAACGGTTTTTTTCAAAGGCATTACATTGTCGTCTTTTCAAAATCATACCATGTTTGTGAATTCCCATTCATGCTTGATTTTCATGCTATCTTTTGAACTGCGCATCAAAATTCTTTAAGACACATTCTGAAAAATCTCTGTTTTACTCAGAAAAGGAATTTTAGTGACCGCATACTACTCACACTTGCTGCCTCGGTACACCGCACTTCACGTGCACATACTGCCTCGGTACACTGCACACTACGACCCATAACCCGGGATGGCCGTTCAGCTGCACCTCGGTTGGTCTGCCAGACACCTTTCGAGGGCGCACGGGGTTGTCCCAAACAGCCCATCCTAGCCCGTGTAAGCCATGCACTCTTTGTGTCACACTTCGTCCAAGACCCCGGTTGGTTTTTGGCTTAGTACGTGTCATAAAGCCTAAGTGTATGTTTTTTTACGCCGGGTTCCGCCACGAGTCAAGCTCGAGAGATTAAGACCGAAGGTCGTTCCTGACCCGAAGTCTTGAGCTTTTCAGCCTTGACTCTGACGCTGAGCTCTGCCGAAAAATATACCCGAAGGTTCAATGTGACACCGTATCACCAAACCCTCACCGTATGCACCGTGCCAGCCACAGCTTGGCCAACGCCAAAAGCTAAGGCCCCTCGCGCAAGTGAGTCAGGAGAGGTCATGCCGAAATTTTGGCACGATCCCCGCCTTAAATTAGGGACGTTGACTTTGACTGTGGCCCGTGCGTCACATACGTTGGAAGTTTACGTGATCAGCTAGCCTTAAGTTCACTTTTTCCTTTGTCGGTGGAACTCGCTTGCCTTATAGGACCTCGCTTGGGATTGTCCGTCCCGAGAAGATGATCTACAAATGGAAACGAGGGGCTTATAAGCGTAGTGACGAGATCCACTGATTAGATCTCTAGGGTTAGTTGCGAAAAAGAAGACACGCTCTTTTCCAACCGATTAGGACTCTGAGAAAACACGTTTTAAGTAAACATTAATCGGTAACCGCACATTGCACAAGCCCGAAACCTTGAGCCAAATACCCTTTTTCGAAGCCCAAACCCTGCCTTTCATTCCCTGCAGCGAGCAGAAAGTGGTTCGATTTCCGGGTCGGCGCCACGCCGGAATCACGGTTACGGCGGCGTCGGCGGAGTTCTTCGGTTCCCTCAGTTCCCTCAGCCAGAATATCCGACATGTCTAGCTCACTGAGAAATCGTGACGGGGAAGGACCCTCGCCACCGGTAACAGATATGACTTTGGAAGAAGCCATCCGAGCTTGTGAGGTTCACAAGAGGCAGAAAGAAGATCAGCAGAATTTCGTGGTACAGCTTCTGAATGAGCGAGGTATAGCAGCTATCCCCCGATCGGACGGTACTTTCGTCACAGTCGAGGACGACGATTCCCCGAAGCCGGTTCCTCAAACCTTCAACCAGGTTCCTCCCGCCAACTTACGGGATGCCTTCGAACCAAGGAAGCAGTAGACCTAGACTTCACGTTGCCACCTCTCAGGGCAACCCCACCACATATGGCCAGGCCAGTGCTACTCCCATCACTCAATACCACCAGCGCACCGCTGGACCATCTCAGACAGATGCCAATCTCCTTCAATACCCTCCCGGGTTCATCCCGTTGCCTATACACGAATCCCAAAACACCGGGGACAAACCCCGATACAGTTCAGAAAAGGCCCCCATATATCCACATATATCAAGCCTTCCACTTCCAATCACTACCGCTCACATGGTAGCACCCGGCGTCGAGCCTCAAAGTCCACCACTGGACCCAACCTTAGCCTGGATGGTCGAACAGATGAAAGACCTGAAAGCCACCATGAGCAGCTCAAAGCAGGAAACGCTCAAATCCACAGATCCGGGAATGGTCACGCCTCTCCCTGCCAAGTTCAGAATGCCGGAGATGGACCGATTCGACGGAACCGAATGTCCTCAAACGCATGTCGACACCTACGTTCTCGGCATGAGAGCGAAAGGAGCAACCCTCCAGCAAATGGCCGATCACTTCCAGCATACGCTCAAAAGTTCTGCGTTATGTTGGTTCCTAAGGGTCAAGCCAGCAGATCGCCACACCTGGGATCAGATCAGTAACATCTTCCTGGAACGGTACAGATCCAATCTAGAGTGGGAAACAAGTCGTGAGGACTTAATCACCACTGAGCAGAAAACAGATGAAAGCGTCGGAGAATTCTACAAGAGGTGGAGTTGGAAACTCTCCGAGATCATGGAGCCACTCTCCAAGGATGAACAGATGCGGATCTTTAAGTCCTGCTTAAGACCGTCCATCAGAACTCTCATCAGTCATCATTTCTTCCCAGATCTCCGGGCCATGGTCAATGCCGGCCCACAGGTTCGAATAGGATCTCAAGGAGAAGTTGGCTGCTGCACGGCCATACAAATCTGCGTCGGCGGTTGCATTCAATCCGCACCGGCCCTCGGCAAAGGGAAAGATACTACATCAACTACATCCATCGGGGACAGCGGTCGGGTAACGAAACCCAGCCCCACAAAGCAACAACTCCACTTGAAGCGGCTGTCGTGCACTTTGACAAGTTGGACATGCCGGCGAGCAAGATCTTTGGAAGGGTTAATCAAGGAAGGTCTCCTTAAACCCGTTGCAAATTACAAACCCAAGAATCCCGTAGTCAACGGCGACAAGAGCAAGTCTTGCGCCTTCCATCGATATCACGGCCATACCAAGACAACTGTGTGGGGTTACGATACAAAATTCAGAACCTGATAGAGGAAGGAAAATTGGAGCGTCCCCGTGGACCCAATACAGTCGGAAACCATTTTTCGAACAACAACAGTGTGAATTCCATTGAATGGGTGCCCAAGAAGATTGTCGCAGAGCCAGTTCCTCCGCCTCTTCCAGCCGGGTCCTCATCAAATGTCCACATCAGTTACGATGTTTGTATTGCTCACTTTGCTGGAGTACGAGTCCCAAGACATGGTTAGGAGCAATCCTCCGAGAAAACAGAAGAAGAAGTCCTCTAAACAGAGACTGAGAGAAAGATATAAAGCTGGAGACACCAGTGTGGGTACACTCGAAGAGCCATCTAGGAGGTTCGATTACTACGTACTCTATTCCAGCCAGTCCTCCCTTCCTCCAGGCCATGCTTCTTTAGAGCAGACAGGGGTGGGAAAGCCGAAAAGTCCTACTGACACCAGAGTCTAGGCCTTGGGACACCGGAATACCTCAGATCTTGGTAATCTTACTGCCAGTCAGAAGCCTAACCCCCGCGGGATCAACCAAGGTTCAATTTGTCCAGCTTCCGAGCACGGACCGGTAAAGGAAGATCAAAGTCAGCTTGGTACTCGCACTCGATCAACGTGCTAACCAAGGGCGGCAACCGCCATAAACAGCCTCAACACAATCTCGAGGCTCCAGCAAAGGCTTTACCTCGCAAGAGGAAAACAGGAAACGGATGGCTTGATGACTCTCCTTCTCTGGATAGAGACCAGATCTACGATTCCCGACTGTATGGCAGTATGATCACTTTCTGTGACGAAGACCTGCCGAGAGATGCCTCGGGGCACAATGAAGCTCTGTACATCACTCTCAAGCTCAACACCGTATCACTCCCCGGAGTATTGGTAGACAACGGATCAGCCGTTAACGTCCTCCCTCTCAGCATGATGCGAGCCCTGCGCATCGATGAAGGCCACTTGATTCCATCAACTCGGAATATCAAGGCCTACGACAACACGTCACGTCCCATCCTGGGGACGGTGACTCTGGAGCTCTGGTTCGAAACCGAAATGGTGCCAGCAAAATTCCACGTGATGGACATTCCGTCCGAATTCACAGCTCTGTTGGGACGCCCTTGGCTACATCACATGAAAGCCATAACTTCCACTCTCCATCAATGTGTCAAGTTCATCAACCGCCAGGGAGATCTTGAAGTCATCCGAGGGGAAAGTTTCCTCATTGGGAACGAAGCCGAGACAACAGCCAAGCGTGCCCGCAGCCAGGCACCGGGGCTACCTCCTTTAAGTCGACCAAGGGACTATCGGGGCAAATCTCATCAGAATCCCTCAGAGTCCGAAGATGCTAACTATATCAACGTCCTCAAGTAGGCAGACCCTGAAGCTGTCCGATACATCAAGTTCAACTGTCGTTTCCAACATTTGGAGGCAGATTGGAAAGAAACACTGAGCATCGCCATGATGCGGGCACGTAAACCCCCTGTCTCCAATCGAAGATTTGTCAGTACCTTCAATCCTACTCTCTGGCCCCGCCAGGCGAGGAAATCTTCGTGATAAAGGTTAACAAGCATCGTCGCACTCGTGATGAATGCATGGCAGTCGTATGGGACGTCCTCCACGAGGAATTGCCCGTTGAACCCCTCTTCTCCAGCGAAGGGCATGATGTTTTTCTAGCAGCTCCAGCAGCGCAGCAGGACGCGAGGCGTCCTTACGTTTGGGTTGAACCGTCAGATGGCGACAAATCAGGACTCTCTGGAGTCGAGGACGCAGCAGACCCGCGGGCAGATCCCTACATTCATATGCTCAGTTTTGAGGACGGCACCAGTTTCGATGATGTCACCTACGACCATGGCTCCAATACCATGGAAATTGTCAAGCTCAACATCCTGTACAGGCAGTTATCCGGCGAATGGAAACAACTGGTTGACACGACAAAGAACCCCTCTGATCAAGTGACTGACGACGACTTCGTCAACATCATCTATTCCAGATATCCCAATGATACCAAGGATCCGGTCTTTATCATCAGATTCTGCAACGCCAAAGTTACCCTCGACGACTGCCTGCTCATGGTAAACGAGGCCCTGGCCAACCGAGCTCAGAGCTCATCATCACTTCCGACTACCAGCCCCAGTGGCAATCGGCCCGTGCCGTAAGTCAAGCTCACAGCCACAAGCGCCGCCCAGGCCAAGGGCAACAGCAAAGGAGACAAAGCTCCTCACCCTGCTACAAATCAGATCAACCTCGGGAACGCTTCCAGTAGCCACCCTGAAAACATCTGTAAAGGTCTTCCCCGCAAGATAGAGTCAGCTTCCGATGTTGGAAATGACCACCTTAGCATCAACATGCTCCAGTTCGATTCTGCTCCCAGTCGTCACGGCCATGGATTCAGACATCCCGCCAGCAAACTGCTAGTTCTGATAGACTTGGCGATCCAGCGGGATCACGAGACTATCAACATCGCATAGTTCAACACCCCCGTGTGTTCAATCAAGCGGATATGGGCGAACTTCTTGGTAACCGAGATCAAGGAGGGCCGCATGGAATATCCCAGCCCGACTTCCTTTGTCAGCATAATCCAAGTGTTTCCACCGTTTGGGGATTTGGATGTGATCACAGTTCTAGACACTAGTCAGACGGCGCGCACCTACGGAGACTGTTTAGTTCTCGCAAGGAAAGCCCTCATGGAACTAGCCGCTCAAGAGAACCGTCTCTGGGACGAAAACCAAGCTCAAAAGACCTACAGGGAACAAGCCCTTAAAGTGTCACAAGCAGCTTTAGACAGAAAACTAGAGGCCACTCTAGACCAGTTCGACCTCAAGGGTTTTGCTCACGGCAACTTCCTGGACTACCGTCTATTCTCATCCAACCCCCTCTGCTAAAGGAGGACGGTCAACGGTCCCGATGACCTAGGAGATGGAATGGCACAGCAGAACGAATACCAGTGCTTATCTCCTCGAGGAAAGCAAGTTCTCTGTGAAAGCAACAACGAAGACGATGAAACCATTCTCTTCCAAGCTAGACATGAAGTCAACAAAACCGGAATCCCAAGGGTCGGATGGGGACGGATCATTTCCGCACTCAAGCTAAAAGGCCGACTGAGAGAGGAAGGTCTATTCAAAAACAAGAGAAAGATGGAAATACATCTCCAACAACTGCTCAGGGAAATTCCACAGAATGCGGCATTCGTTTACAAGAATGATCAACTGGGACAGCAAGCAGTTACATGGGCAGATGTTCGGGAAGCCGTGTACGCACCTTCCGACATACCCGCCACTCAGATAAAGAAGAAGGGAAAGCTCTCCCCGATGGAGGTCTACCTAGACTGTCGCACGCAGTTCAAAGAAGCACTGGCTATTCTAACGTGGGAAGAGACGCAGGCGCTAACTCTCGACGCAGGCTCTATTGCAAGAAAGTTGATCTGGGCCAAGAATGGAGGAAAATTAGCAAACCATGAGTATCGCCAAACCCAACTCCAGAATGCCCTGAGTATGCTCAGCAAGAAGGAAAGGAGCGTGGTATACCGTGAAGAGATCAAGGAGGCATCGCTGAACCAAGAACTCTCCGGCCTCCCGGAGGGTCGGCAACGTACGGTTCGGCTCACGGCAGCCTTTGTTGCGCATTGACTTTCGAGCAGTGCGGCGATCCATAAACTACCTCCCGCGAGGCACCCAAGCCGGTATCACTGGGACGAGAATCTGGAAAACTGCCGAAGCTCCAGGGAACACATCTACAATCAATGAATTGAGGAAGACATGTGGCCCTACGCTAAGAAGAATCCTCCTCGACTATGGCTCAACTCGGAGCAACTTTGTTCGAAGGAACCAAGCACTTTGATGTCGGCGTTCTAACCCGATCGGGTCAAATCCATGCATTACCACCTAAGGCCACCAAAAAGCCGGCGGAGCCGGGAACGCATGACCCGGCTTTGCCCGAGAAGACACAAGTTCCGTGAAAGAGGATCCGATCCTCGCTCGGCTCAAGCAAACCCGGGCGAACATTTCCCTTTGGTCCCTACTCACATCTTCATATCCTCACAAGCTCAAGCTAGAGGAAAGTCGCCCGTACCATGGTCCCCGCGGGCGCATGACCCCAGACGAGGTCATTCGAGATGTTTGGCAACATCCACTACGGCAACATTATCACCTTCACGATTTGGACCTTCCAAAATTTGGGGCGATCACAATGAGCCACTCTACATCCACGATCCAGTGGACGAGCGTCGCCTTCCCGCGTGTTGGTAGACGGATGTTAGGAATGAATGTCTTGCCCGCCAAGATGATGGACTGCTTGACATCAAGCCCACCGATCTGAAGCCTTCGATCCACACTGTCAAGGCCTATGACTCTACTTCCGTACGGTTCTCGGGGTTGCTACTCTAAACATTTGGTTCGGCAAGTGGATGATCCCCACCGAATTCCAAGTGTTGGACATTCCAATCACTTTTACAGCCATCTGGGCGTCCACTGGCTGCATCAAATCAATGGCGTGGCATCCACCCTTCACCCGATGCATCAAGTTCATGCAAGGCAACGAGCTAACCACGGTCTACGGCGACAGGCGTCACCAGGGGACCCGGCACCAACGACATTCCTGTGTTAGAAATCAAGCATAATGATGACATGGCATTAACTAGATTCACTCTGGAGACCTCCAAGATCCAAATATGCAACGTGGACCTTCCCTTTGTTCCAAGACAAGATTCCTCCCGCCATGAAGATGATGAAACTCATGAACTTCATCCCGGGGCGGGAGCTCGGCAAAAGGTTACGGGGCCAACACCAAGTCATCGAAGTCGAGGACCACACCACGGTCCGGGGCTTGGTTATGTGCCAACACCGGGCGACATCGGGGAAAGGCAAAAGGCTCGCCCGCACGGCGACGGCCGCAAGGGAACCTCAGACGGCACACCCAACCTCGACCTTACGGTTTCGACCTCGCTCATTACTTCACCAGGGCAAAGCAGCGAAGCTGAGGGGACCGACAAGGAACCCGGCAGCAGCCGAGGGGCCAAGCAGTGGACAGCAACAGCGAAGCTGAGGGGCCGACGGTGGAAGCGATGAAGATGAGAAAGAAGCGAGGATAGTCGGCACGAGACTACGGAAAGGATGGAACGGCTAGCACGGGACCTCAGCGTTTTAGAGGACTCAAGGCTAATCCAGATAAGGGGAGCATTCCTCGGCATCACAACTCTACCTAGACCAATTGCCACCACGGTTCGGCACAAGTACACATTGAGGAATCACGAGACTTGGAGGAGCGGCTCGAGGCACTCTCCGTGGGGAAGCAGTTGTTCGGATCGGCCGCGAGGCCACATTCGAGACAGTAACTCCAAAGCGAAGGAACCGGAATTCATAGAAGACGCTCTCGGTGGACCGGCTCTCTGAGTCTTTTGAAGAAGTCATGGAGGTGCCAAACACGATTGACCTAGGCTCAGCAGCATGATCGCTATGATTGGGACAGCGAAGCCAAGCCTCTCGATCCCCAGAACCCTCATCAAGCATCCAGCAATGCCCCTTTGAAGAAGCTGGGTAACTTTCACTTAGGACCGAGGGCAAGCCGGACAAAAATGGAAGACAAGCTGGGCCTGCACCCACATCTCCCTAAACCCGGTCTCGAACCCTTTGAGTCAGTCCTTGTCAGAGTCCAGTCCTCTGAGTCGTCCAACGGCCTTATGCCGAAAGACTATGATAATGTAGCCAACCATGTATTTCCGTTCGCATCTAATGGAAAGTCTGACCTTTCGGAGTATCCTCTCATTGCCACTTTAACAACTGATAAGTTAACAAACAACTTAAAAGACGTTAATAACGAATAAATTGATAAAGAAGCAGACACATTAAACGAACAATACATTAAAGAAGTTCTCAAGTGTGTAGTTGACCAAGAGGACAATCGGGCCCAAGCTGCCGAAGAGGTTATGACCAAAGTGAACCTGGTATCAGTGCAAGAGCCTAAAGAGACCTGAAGTGGGCCGGTTTCTTCGCCGATGCGAGAAAAGGAAGCCACGATAAACCTCCTCGGGAGTATGTTGACGTGTTCGCACTGGTGCATTACCGGGACATGCCGGGACTCGATCCCTCGATCGTGGAGCACAATTCCCTGGATCCCGAATCAAGCTTTGTTAAACGAGAAGTTGCGCAAGATCAAGCCGAGTGGTCCTTGCAAGTTAAAGAAGAAATTGAGAAAATGCTCAGAGTTGGTTTCATCGGAGTAATTGAGTACCCTACGGCTCTCGACATCGTGACGGTCACCAAGGCCAATGGAAAGGTCAGATGCTGCGTGGATTTCCGGGATCTCAACAAGGCCAGCCCTAAAGATGTTTTCCCACTGCCTAACATCGACATGCTAGTTGACACCACGAAAAATTTCGAGGTAAAGTCCTTCGTGGACGGGTTCGCTGGATAAAACCAGATCAAAATGTCCGAGGAAGATCAAGCCAAGACTGCTTTCACCACTCTGTGGGGGACATACTGCTACACGGTCATGCCGTTTGGTCTGAAGAACGGCTAGAGGGCTACTTACCGGCGAGCTGCAGCTGACCCTCTTCCATGACATGATTCACAAGGAAATCGAAGTATATGTCGATGACATGATCATCCACTCCGAGAGGATCGGACATGCGGCACATGACGGATCTGAGAAAGTTCTTCAACGGACTCGAAAGCACTCCATGAGATTGAACCTGAGAAGTGCACCTTCGGCGTCAAGCGAGGCAAAAATCTTGGGGTACGTAGTTACGAGAAAAGAGGTATCAAAGCCGATCCCAAGAAAATCAAGGCCATCATCGACATGAAGCCGCCTCAGACTCTGACAGAAGTGAAAAGCTTTATGGGAAGACTTCATTACATCAGTCACTTCATCAACTAGTTGACATCTCTCTGTGGGCCCATGTTCAAACGGATGAAGAAGAATGTCGACATCAACTGGGACGCTGAGTGCCAGACAGCTTTCGAAAAAATCAAGACATACTTGGTGAATCCCCCAATTCTGTGCCCGCCACACGAAGACAAGCCACTACTCCTGTACTTGACGTGAGACACGTCAATCGGAGCAATGCGCACAAGAACAGAAAGATTCCAAGGTTAAGCATGCAATCTACTTCGTGGCGGAAGCTTCAAGGAAGTGAACTCGGCTACTCGGCATTAGAGAAAACTTGTACCGTCTTGGTATGGGTAGTCGGGAAGCGAAACACTACATGCGGTCACATTCGGTGCTCCTAGTCTCCAAAATGGACCCCGTCAGATATCTCTTTGACAAGCCATCCCACAGTCAATGCGACTAGCAGTGGTCATTCTTCTGGCTGAGTTCGACATCAAGTACATGGTCGGAAAATCAACGAGGGCGAGTAATGGCATAGCAGTGGCCGACTTCCCAGCGGTGAACCCAAGGGTCACGATCCACGCTTTTCGGATGACAAAATCTTCTCACTCGACAACGCGAGCCGCGGCAACTCTTCTTCGATGGGGCAGCCAACAAGAAGGGAAATGGTATTGGAATGCTCCTTGTCGATCCCGAGGACGGCATACTCCCATAGCCATCAAAGCGAATTTTGAAACAACCAACAATGCGGCGAGAATCTGAAGCTTTGTGCGGCGAGTGCAGGAAGCCGCCCTCGGCGCAACATCTCGGAAGCTGGAAGTATACGGAGACTCGGCATTGATCATCAATCAAGTGTCCAACAAATGGAAGACGGTAGATTCGGCCTCCCGAAGTACCACACGTACATGGAGGAGCTCATTGCTCGGTTCAAGGACATCTCTTTTCATTATTTGCCAAGAGACGAGGAACCGCTTCGCGGATGCCACAGCAACCCTCGCCTCTCTTGTCGAAATCCCCGATGGGAAATCGGTAAAACCCCTCGAGAATAGGCGGACGGGAAACACCCGCTTATTCTTGTGAGATCGAAATAAAAAAGAAACGATCGACGAACCTGGTACAATCAAATATACCGGTACCTCCAAAACGGAGAAGCTTCCTTCACAAATGAAGATGGAAAATACAAAGAAGGGATCAAAGCCAAAAACATGATGGCATTAAAATGCACGGCATCCCATTTCGTCATTGCAGGGGATATGTTGTACAAGAAGCGCCACCAAGGACCACTCCTTCGGTGTGTAAACAAAGAAAAAGCCGGCGAGCTAATGAGCGAAGTTCACAACGGAACTGCGGTCCGCACATGAATTCCGAGCATTGACACGAGATCATCCTCCGTATGGGATACTATTGGATATTGATGGAAAGCAGGCGCATCCGGTTCGTAGAAGGCTGCGACAAATGTCAACGGTTCTCCAATCTCAATCACATCCCTCCTCATGAACTCTATTGCATGACTACGCCATAGCCTTTCGCCACATGGGAATCGACGTCATCGGCAAGATCACTCCACCGAGGGAGCAATGATCACGAGTTCATTCTAGTCGCGATCGACTACTTCACCAAATGGGTAGAAGCCGGATCGTGCAAGGTGCGAATTCCAAAAGGTGGCCGAGTTCATCAAAGATAACATCATGTGCCGTACGGAGTGCCCAACGAGATCATATCCGACAACCGTGGGACCCAGCTCCGAAGGAGATTGCGACCAACCGCTGGCCGAATTCGAGTCACACGTCGCAAGTCTTCTCCTACCGACCAACGGGCTTGATAGTGCGGTAGAGGAAGCAAACAAGACTCTCGCAATGATAATCGAGAAAGATGACCACCGGAGGTTGGGACGGCCCGAAAAGCTACATCTAGCCCTCTGGGGATACAGAACATCAGTCAGAACTGCCACAGGGGAGACTCCGTTCGTACTTACCTACGGAATGGAAGCAATGTTACCCGTGGAATTGGAAATTCCATCCCTCCGAGTCCTCTTGGAAAACGAGATCAATGAAGTCGAATGGCTACAGAGCCGTCACGACGAAGTTGCTCTACTCGACGAGCGCAGATTGAAAGCCATGGAACACACTCGAGCCTACCAGAGCAGAATGGCCCGAGCATTCGATAAAAAAGTCAATATCCGAGACATCAGAGAAGGCGACTTGGTGCTAAAGGAAAAGCCTCCTACGCAAACCAATCCCCTCGGAAAGTGGGAGCCTACTTGGATAGGACCATTCGTGGTACAAAGAATCTTCTCCGGAGGAGCCATGAAGTTAGATGATTTGGACGCGAACCCTTTCGTTAACCCCGTGAACGGAAGCAAGCTCCGCAGATACTTCGTTTGAGGAAGTTGACTTATACACCACCCCTCAGTAAAATTAAAGTGCTAAAAGAGTAATACCCAACTGGATACATTCCCAACAATGATCCAGGTAAAAAATAGGGTCGCACTTCTTTTGTCTTTGTTTTTCTCAAATTCACCTAAAGTGTCGAACTACGATGACCTGAGCCCCTTAGTCCAATTGTAAAAGGGGAACGTAGGCAGCCATCATTGGTTCGGTCTCAAAAAAAAAAAAACAAATAAGCATCAATTGCTTGTGTTTCGAAAAACTCTTTTTAATTAACCTACAAATTCATTACGGTTAAAACAATCTTTGATGAGTTCAAGCACGGTCAACTCTTGACTCGCTACACGCTAGCAAAACTACAATAAAACATTAATCAGTTAATGTATCTGCAATGACAGTTGGTGGATACTCTGGACAGCAAGGTCAACCTAGTTTCCGGAACTTGGTCCTTCATCCTTCTTCCCCTTCCCTTTTTCACGGCGAGTATTCTTCACCTTCACAGGGAATATTCCCGTAGTCCTTCTAACTGGCTCAGGGACCCTTCCCGATGCCTCCGTCAGCTTGTAGCCGCTCAACGCAGCCCCTTTCCCTAGCTCTGTCTTGAGTTTGCCTCTCTTCGAGCCATCATAAGCTGTGCTTTGATTGGCCTCCGTCGGCATTGGCCTCATAGTCGGCCATGTCGTTCCCGATACGATCCCGGGGTTAGCTCAGCTTCGGCCCTCCTCGAGGTCGAGGCGCCAGGTAATCAAGACCCAACGGCTCACTCCATCTCCACGAGATAGCCATCTGTGTCTCCCCATACACTGCTTCATACCGGTTCGAATCTTGCGTAGACGAGCACGGTGCCCCCTCTTTGGTGAAAGAGAACCACAGCGAAAGGGCGTGTATTGCCACAGCGTGTGGCGGCAATAGCATCGAAGGATCTTCCATCGGCGAGAGATCCCACCTCGAAGGTAGCGGCGTGAACTAAACCGTCGGTGGCTTTGTTCCGGCCGTGCTGTCGCGGAACCAAGGATGGAATATAGAAAGACGTGCAGGACGGCCCGGCACTCGACAGCAAAAGACCCCGTGAGCGGTCCGACAAGTCTGTAACTTCCAGTGAGGAACCCACCATCGCAAGTGATGCGTACGGAGTCTGGCCATCCCGAGCTCCGGTTCGGCTGTCGCCCCCTATCACCAAAGGACGTCGAGAATAGGACCAAGCGTCACAAGACATTGGCACCTCGGGCATCATCTGCAACCTCTCCCTCAACCACATGGTAAGCATAGCTGGACTCCCTCCCCACATGTATCGGCTGCCGATCGCCATCCGACCTATGCCCAAGAACGTCTCGCCCAAGACCAAAGGCACGATGTCTCCTCTGCTCCGGCACTGCCTCACCAAGTCCAGTACGCTGTGATGGCACACACCCAAGGACGTGAACGTGAACAAAGTAGCGATCGCGCACAGAGCAAACACGTCCCACGCAAAGACGCTCCCCTCACCGCCAACAAATCTATCGGGTAGCCCCGAAATGTCGACATAGTCTGTGTTCACTATCAGCATCCCGTATGCTTCTTCAGCCGAGATACCAAGCAGAAACACTAACTTCTCAGCAGTGGCCATGCCACCCACATAGGGAAGAACTAGCTGTTCCGTCTCAGGTCCTCCCAGAATGGCCCGAAAATCTTCGAACGTAAGAGTGATTTCGTTGTACGAGAAGTTGTACACATTCCTCCGTACATCCCAAAAATGAGTCGCTGATCTCAGAAGATCCCAATCTGGCATGAGCTCCTTCAAAGCCCAAACAGATTTTATCCCGTAACAACCCTCGAAAACCCCCTTGTTTTGCCTCGTGTGGTTCCGTACACACGACTGGAAATTTTCCAAGTATCGCTCTTGCATCCGAGACGGTAGATTAGGAAAGGGAGCCATGGAAAAAGTGAAGGAAACCTTAGGAATTTGAGAGAATTCAGCTAATGGATCAAAGGTAAATGCGCAGTTCTTAACAAATTGCAAAGCTGAAACTGCAATTTAAAAGACTCTGGAAATTCATCCTCGGTCCTAGGACTCTTCTACTGATTGACTTGGTCAACTCTGCAGCCAGCTGCTCTTAAATTTGAAACAATTCCAAACCAAGCCATGTTCATGCTTTTGTGAATCTGTGTGCTTCCATGGTTTCAATCAACCACTGCCAACACCACTTCCGCCCCGGGCTTGTGCAACAGTGCAATTAATTAAATATCAGTGCATATAGGCATAAATTTTGACCCGTTCAATTTTTTATGCATGTTTCATTTTATTTATTTTTGATCAACCTACTTGCTTATTTGCCAAAATAAAAAGAAGGTAATCACTAAATAGATATGCAAAATACAGGTTCCGCCTCAAGGGCGCCTTTTCAAATACAAGTTAAATTGTTCCGGACAATACATACATTTTGTCTAAAAAAGCGATAAAAGAGGACTACTCAGAGTCCTGCTCGTTATCCGAGCACTCGATGCGATCAAGCTCCGCGGCCAATGGGATCCGTCGAGAACAAGAAATCTCCGAATTCCTCCAGGCGGGAATATGCGAAAGGCCTCCTCTGTGCCTGCGAACTCGAGGACTCTCCCCGCTCGTGCCCCGAGTGCGAAGGAGGATGAGCTCCAAACCCAGCCGTTCCGCCCGCGAACTGGCCAAATCCCTGCGCAAAGTCCGCTCCACCAGCCGTGGGAGCAGACGAACCTCTCGGCCTAGACGGCCTCGGCTCACAAACAGCCACGCTCCTCCGGGAAATACACCTCAGGAACTCCACGAGCCTCCTAGTGTAGTTGGCCCACCCATCCAACTGTCTCATAGCCTGGTTATACGTGCGGCCAGATACCTGCGAACCAGGAAAGTCGTGAAGAGACAAGCAGAAAGTACAGACGCAACATTTGCAGAATGCTACTATCAAATGCAGAAAATCAAAGGCACTCACCCTGGCTGTTAGGGTCTACCACATGCGAGGTCTCGGCTCCTCACTGGATTGGGATCACCCGGCGCCTGCGCGACCATCCACCCCTCGTACGCCGGCTAGCGAGTGGAAGTGGGAGATCTCGGGGATATCCAGGGCCTCGCCCTCCTCAGGCTGCACACGTAGGCTCCTCACCTCATCCTCAAGAAAGTGTCATAGTCGGCGCCCCGCTATGGCGTACTCGTATAGAACACACCACATGTATCTATCGGCTCCAACTCCTCCATCGGCATCGACGAGAGGATGCCGCATGTGCGAGGGATCTACGGCACCACCCAAGAGACCCCGGGCCATGCTGACGGGTCACTCTCTCCCCCAGATACATTGCATCACAGTGAAATCCCACCAGCAGCTTCTGCCGCCGCGTAACCTCACTAGCAACCTAAACCACGCCAGCGTGAATCCGGCTCCACCAGGTCAGTTGGATCCGCTCGGAGAACTCTCGGCTCAGGGCCTGAGACACCTCCTCGTACGACAGTCGAGTGCCCTCTCTCGACGACACCGCCTTCTTTGCCTTCTTACGCCAAGAGACGGCATGGCGGGGAACAGGACCGTACGCCTCCTTAATCTCCCACCGGCTAGGCCGAACACCTCATAGCACCCGGACCTATCAAGCAAATGGAAATTTATGTCGGCCATGGAGCGGATACATACGAGTACAAAATGAGACAAGGAAGAGAAAAAGACGTGAACTTACATCCAAAGCAAATGAGAAGCAAACACGGGGTGCTCTCCTCTCCCGCGAGAACATCGTCCAAGGCGTGGTAGAGCTCGGCCCGATCCCAGCTCTCCCCAGGCATACCCCCTCACGGCATCCAAGTGCGTCGGAGCAAAGGGAAGTGACGGGATGTGTCGAAGTCGGGGAATGAGTCAGCCGACGCGAACCAAATGAACCCTCGAGCCAGACGCTCAGCGGTCATCCTAGGGGACCCCTCCCCATAATCATCAATTCCCCTCCGCAGGTGATTCTCCATCAGCCTGTACCGGATACCTAAGCCCCTGGCATCGATAATATCTAAACCCAGCAGCTCCGACAACTGTTCCGGGGTATAACCATCCACCCTGTAGGTGTTAGTGCCCTAGGCCTATAGAGATAGACCTTTATGTAATGTCATTGTTCATTTATATATGAGATTGCTTCTTTGATTATTATATGTGTTTGCATGTTTAGTTATAATAATCGTGTCCCTAGTACTTATGAAGCACTAGTATGAAGTCTAATGGATAATCATGTGATGATTATATGCATAGAGATGCACATTAGATTCATGGGTACTTGTTAGAGAACAAGGTACTGGACTTGACCCATTATGAGATTTATGTCATGGTCATATGTCATAATTAAATCTCATATAGTCATATCATTGATATCCTTTGACCTGAGATTATCATCGTCTTCCGCTCGATGAATATCATGTTTGATATAGTTTAACGTTGTCTTTAACCGGATGACAATAAGGGCTATCATTGGCATGATATGATTCTTGTTGGGAAGAATGATAAGTCAAGATGGAAATTGTCCCTCGTAAAGAGAGATGTTTGCTTGGCCACTCGTAAGTAAGATTGATGTAGTGCATGGCCATGCCCGAATGAATTAATGTGATTAATGTCATTCGATTAATCAATTTACTTGGTAACGAGAAAGCATTGAACAATATGAGTTGACGTGGACCATGACTCATGTTCAATATAACATCGTGTGACAATGGGATTGTGATATGTTCTATATAGGAAATCGAACTTGATATTATATTATTGGGGTAGGCATGATGGCTTGCTAGAGTCCGCTCATGTCTTATGAGGATCGATGTGATCGAACTCATTGCCAACATAATATAGTCCTATGGGGTCACACGCATCGAACGAATTGTCAAAAATGAAGAATATGGAGTTTTTGTTCTCAGGGGACGACTCGTCCCCAGGCCAGAACCAACTATTCCCCTTAAGGGGGACGCGCATTCGGAAGCTGGGTGCCGGGACGACTCGTCCCACAGGGGGACGACTCGTCCCCTGGGCACTGGACTGACGCGGAATTGACTTAAAACTAGGGTTTTCGCGAGGGGAAAAGTTTTATAACGTATAAATACTTACCCCTGGTTGCCCTAGCCGTCATTAGGACGTTTTGGCTTGAGAGAAACACTTAGAGTGGGAGATTTCAATTGAGAATTGAGAATCAAACACCACCAAATCCATTGTTCTTCATTGATTGAAAGGTGTTTCAATCAATTGGATCTAGCAATCCTCCTAGAAGAGTTCTAGGGTTCGTTCCGCGCGTGGATAAACATAGAGGATCTTCGTTCATCAAGATCTTTGGTTCGTGATTCCCGTTCGTTCATCAAGGATTAACAAGATCATTCATACGGAGTTGGGTCAAGTTTATCAAAGGCAAAAGCATTCAAGGTTGGTAATTCTATTTCATCTCTCTTAATTATTCATCTAGAATGGATTCTAGGGCTTGGGGTTTTTCGAGTTATTGCTTATTCCGCTGCGCATGGACCCTCGGAAACCCTACACACCCACACCAGCGCGTTGCCCCAGGTAGGCAACCCAGTGATAGCAGCAAAGTCAGTGGGAGTCACAGTCGCCTCCCCCCACCTGAAATGAAAAGTATGGGTCGTATCCCACCAGTACTCTCTCAGAGCTATGTACATGGACCTCGCCCTCTGCGTCACAGCCACCGCGACTACCGCGCTGATAAATCCAGCCAAGCCGGAGTCAACCACAAGCTGCCGTGGACTCCTCTCTCCGTCTCGAGGCTCGTTCGGGAGTATCTCCCACAGCGCTCGAACTGCCTCGAAGGCTCCCCGACTCTTCAGGGTATGAACGTCAACTGTCCCTCGCCCCTGCAGGTGAACACGGCAAAATACGTTAATACAGAAGCGACATCGACAAAGTGCACGAACGCATGTCAAAATGATGCAATGCAGATGCAGTTCTCATTTTTTCCTAAAATATTTCCATTCTGGTTGGAGTATTAACGGTCCAAGATTTCAAAACACTTCGAAAACTCCGTCGAATCCGGAACTTTCAAAGCCCTTCGAAAACTCCGCCGAATCCGGAACTTTCAAAGCACTTCGAAAACTCCGTCGAATCCGGAACTTTCAAAGAACTTCGAAAACTCCGTCAAATTCGGAACTCTCAAAACATTTCGAAAACTCCGTCGAATCCGGAACTCTCAAAACATTTCGAAAACTCCGTCGAATCCGGAACTTTCAAAGCATTTCGAAAACTCCGTCGAATCTGGAACTTTCAAAGCCCTTCGAAAACTCCGTCGAATTTGGAACTTTCAAAACATTTCGAAAACTCCATCGAATCCGGAACTTTCAAAGCATTTCGAAAACTCCGTCGAATCCGAAACTTTCAAAACATTTCGAAAACTCCGTCGAATCCGGAACTTTCAAAACACTTCGAAAACTCCGTCGAATTCGGAACTTTCAAAAACACTTCGAAAACTCCGTCGAACCCGGAACTTTCAAAACATTTCGAAAACTCCGTCGAAATCGGAACTTTCAAAACACTTCGAAAACTCCGTCGAATTCGAAACTTTCAAAACATTTCGAAAACTTCGTCGAATCCGGAACTTTCAAAACATTTCGAAA
This sequence comes from Adenophora triphylla var. japonica, assembly GCA_022495995.1. Taxonomy (NCBI): domain Eukaryota; kingdom Viridiplantae; phylum Streptophyta; class Magnoliopsida; order Asterales; family Campanulaceae; genus Adenophora; species Adenophora triphylla. The sequence goes on from JAFEMH010000350.1 coordinate 112,634, forward strand.
ACTCCGTCGAATCCGGAACTTTCAAAGCCCTTCGAAAACTCCGTCGAATTCGGAACTTTCGAATCCTTTCGAACATTTCGAAAATTTACTTCGTCCCGATTTAAACATGCTTTAAATTCGAAAAACACATCTAGGCATGGAATTTTGCAACCAAAATTTTTATGTCATCTACCCATACTGTCAATTGAACTACACTCTAGTCAATTTCGAAAAAGGCACAGAGCAAAGTCAAAAGCCCTAATCCGGGCACCAAAATCCCTAACTCATTTCTAGTCAAATTTCTAACATTTAAAGAATGCACATTCTTAAAATTAATGGAATTTGAAGGAAGTTTACCTGTCTCTCGATCCCTCCTTTGGATTTGTGGTTCTCCCTAGCCGGGTAGAACTCCGTCGGATTCAATGGATGAGTAGTGGTTCGAATGGTCCGAACCAACCGCGTTCTTTCGTCATCGGTCCTTCCATGACGAGCCATTGGTTCCAAATCACCTTCCATGTTGATTTTCCCTCACAAATTTGAGCAAACCTCACAATTTGGGAAGAGTTCTCTCCTCTCTTTTCTCTCTTTTTCGCCTGGAAAAATGAAAGAAAATGGCCAATCTTACCTCTGCCTCGGCGCTGGAATGAACCTGGTCAACTTTAGGTTCAGTCCGGCCGGACTCTTTCTGCAGCAGAAAGATTCCTTGTCAATTTAGCCCCTCAACTTTTCGCAGTTCCAATTTTACCCCTTTTGGCCCCCAAAAGTGTAAAATTTCCCCCAAGTTAGACATTTCTAACACCCCATGCCCCGAGGATCCATTTCCAATTAGTTTTCACTAACGCTCGTCTCCAGACGTTAAATTCCCAGTTAGTTTTCACTAACGCCCGTCTCAGACGTTAAATTCCCAGTTAGTTTTCACTAACGCTCGTCTCCAGACGTTAAATTCCCAGTTAGTTTTCACTAACGCCCGTCTCCAGACGTTAAATTCCCAGTTAGTTTTCACTAACGCCCGTCTCCAGACATTAAATTCCCAGTTAGTTTTCACTAACGCCCGTCTCCAGACGTTAAATTCCCAGTTAGTTTTCACTAACGCTCGTCTCCAGAAGTTAAATTCTTAGTTAGTTTTCACTAACGCCCGTCTCCAAACGTTAAATTCCCATGTTAGTTCTCACTAACGCTCTTCTCCAGACGTTAAATTCTCAATCCCAAGTTGACGTTTGACATTCAAACGCTCACTTCCATCTCAAGTTGACGTTTGACATTCAAACGCTCACTTCCATCTCAAGTTGACGTTTGACATTCAAACGCTCACTTCCATCCTAAGTTGAAGTTTGACATTCAAACGCTCACTTCCATCTAAAGTTGACGTTTGACATTCAAACGCTCATTGACATCCCCAGTTAACGTTTGACATTCAAACGCTCATGCCAGCCCCAAATCGACGTTTGACATTCAAACGCTCCATCCTGTCTCCGGACATTCAAGTCACAATTCCGTCTCACGACGTCAAAATTTCTATCAGTTTTCACCATCGTTCACTTTCCCGGCCACCAGTCGTAAGCCTGATCGTCCCACTACAACGGCCATCAAGGTAAGCCCGCACAACAATCCCTCTTCGGCCATCACCGTAAGCCCGAACATTCCTCCCCAACTGGATCCTAAGAAGAAACGTCAATCAATCCCCCCAGTTCCTAACTGACCCCGTCAGAACTCTAGATACTTGTCCCCAGCAATGTGTCAGTCTCTCTCGAGACCACATCCCGTTCCTAACCCCGTCGTTAGAATGTCAATCCTTCCGTGTTGTTAATAACGCAGTTTAACACAACCATTCCCATCATTGCTACCCTATCCCCAGCAGGATAAACCTGGCCGTCATCGTAAGTCCAGCATTCAAGGCACGAACGCCTCCATCTCAGGATAAATGCATCCAGCAGCTCCGGTTTGAGGCTCCACATGCCCTCGAAAGTATCAGCAACTCCGATCTGAGGTGCCATACGCCCTCACATGTTTCAGCAATTCCGATCTGAGGCGCCGCACGCCCTCATATGTTCCACCATTCTGGTCTGAGGCGCCACACGCCCTCGAAGGTTTCAGAAATCCCAGGTTCAGACGCCTCATAATAGTCTCCATTCAGGTCCAGGTACCTCGCGATGGTCTCTTTCAGGTTTAGACGCCTCCCAACAGTCTCACTCAGGTCAAGATCCCCATGTGCAGCTCCATGCACCTACGAACTATGATCGGCCTGATTCCCGCTCGGGATACGTAGGAATTCTTTCGCTAAGGGTCCAGCCAGCTGACCGCCCAAGTCTCATTCGAAGTAAGGCATCCTGATTTGGATCCTTATCTTTTTTCAACGACCCCACCTCCTTCGGAAGTGACGTCGCTGAGGGGCTAACTATAAGTACCCAAATCCGGATCGTCAAAATCCGTTAGAAAGTTAACCGGAATCCGTTAACTGGCCCGCTCCAGGTTAACCGAAACCCGTTAAGCTCCTCGTTGCCAAGCCAATGAGACGTCCCGGGACTGTCCCCTGCATCCCGACATCAAAGCATACTCAACACACGTCGTTGCACGTAAAAGTACAGCTTTCCCTGAAAAACGCACTTTCCGGCACTTTCCGGGGGCGTTTCGGACATTTTTCGGACTGTTATTTTAAAAACGGACAAAATCGAGAATTAACGGCACAAACTCCCATGGTCTGTGAGTCACAGGGACACATAGCTCACATGCCACAGCTCCCCCATCACCTTTCAATCAAATTCAGAGTGAAAAGACAAAAATACCCCTAGTATGCAGTCTCAGTCCGGCCGGACTCATTTGCAGGAAATTTGGAATTGCCAGCAAGTCCCTCCAATTTCCAAAGTTTCACAAAACCCCCTGGATTTCACTCTCAGTCCGTTCGGACTAATGCTGAATTTTCACCTATAAATACAAGGGCTGTCAAAGCCATTTTGGAACAACAAAAAACATTCCCTTTCACCAAATACCCCACGGCCTAAATTGGTTCTCTCCCTCCCCGAGCCCAGTTTTACCTCGTTTTGCGTGAAAACTTCGTATTTCGATCAAATACAACCCCCGTCACTTCAAAACATCGTTCCAAAAACACTTTCGTATCTCGTATATGCCCACCGAGCCAAAGGAGCCAACCCTAGGCATAGGTAGCTCCCTCTCTCTCTAAAACTCTCGTTTCGTCTCGGTTTATGCGCCAGTCGCTACAACCGTTTCGGACGACGTTGTTAAAATGTAGACGCCTCCGTCTAACGGGGTCCGATACGTTTTAGCCCCTAGATCCTCTTCTCTTCCCGTAAAATCGTTAACAATGACATGCCCGATTCAAAACCGAAGTTCGACATTCGAACTCTCTTTCAAAAAGCGCGAAATGACGTTTGGCATCCAAATGCTCATCTTCAAACTCTAAATCCGACGTTTGACATTCAAACTCTCTTTTCTTAAAAGTCAACATTTGACACTTAAGATAAACAGTTAAAATCAGCATTCGCGACACTTTTCCTAAAACTTCAAAACCGACGTTTGTCATTCAAACGCTCGCCTTTTCAAAAGGAATCACCTAATCAACGTTTGACATTCAAACCAAGATTAAGCTTGTCATTTAAGCCCCCATTTCAAAATGCAAACACACACACACATGCACACGATTTCGAGAAAGGTAGAAAGACTCGTCATACGAGGCGTTTCGGGTGATCTCAATATACTCTTCCCGAAACGTAACGTGACCTCCGAACCTAACAATCTCTGGTACTAAAAAACTTTTTACTCCTTTTTGCTGCCAATTAAAATGACTCCCTATTTTCAAAAAAGCCTTTTCCTAAGTTTTTGCTACCAATAAAAACGACACCATTTTTACTAAAGCCGTTTCTCAACGTTTGGGCTCAAAATACAAAAACCGCGTGGCGACTCCTCTCCTTCCCAAAAAGCGAGGTCTCAGACACCAACCCTCCGCGAAAGACAACCGCTTCGCTCGCGCGAATTCGGGTAATTTCAATGATATATAATTTCTGTGAGGTGGACAAGGACGAGTTCAATGTAACAATTTACAGCAAGAAGGACTTTATGTCTCAGTTCCGTAGTACATTTACCAATGATACTACTAGGGTGGCATTCTTTTATGGTCAGTTCGAGGCTAGTTTGAGATTGCCATTGGATCCATTTATAAATGAATTCTTAGAGTGCATGGATGCCCTTCCCCTCCAACTGGGAGCTAACACCTGTAGGGTCCTAGTGTGTTTCATCATGGTGTGTAGGTTCTTAGGATATGAGCCTTGCATGAGAGTCTTCAGGGAGTTCTTCAGTGTCAATGTTGATAAAACTGACATGGGAATTAGTACCTCCTCAAAGCCTAATGCCCCCAAATTATTTGTCAACCTTCCCAGGAAGGTGAGTGGTTGGAACTCCCATGTAATTTTGGTAGAGAGTAGGAAAGGATGGGAGTTCCCCATGCCTAGCCCCGAGTCCAAGGTTGTTGAAGAGGGAGATTACTGGGAGCCGTATTGGCATGTTGATCTGTATAAGAGATTGGTCGAGCTGGCTAGTAAGGGTCCCATCAGTTGGTAGGGACCACCAAGAATAATTACATCCAGGCTGGGATGATGATTGGAGAAGGGAAGGTGGTGCCCCTAGTTCCCATTGTTAGGTGCTTGAGGTACCCTGATTGGGTCACCCATGCCTTGGGTAGATTTGAAGAGAAATGCCAACTCTATCAGAAGACGCCCAATTATTTTAAAGATCATGGGGAGCATGTTGGTGGTAAAAGTTTACTCGTCTTTACCTCATAACTCGTCTATTAATTGCTCGTATGTAGAACTGTTAGCTCGCACATAGAACTTTTCTTGACTTGTATATGCTTTAGCCCGTAGATAACTTACTCGTATGTAGAACTTTCAGCTCGTAAGTGTCTTGCTCGTACATAGAACTGGTAGCTCGTATGTAGAACTTTTAATTGTCGATATAACCCTTTGTTATCTTGATTTTATGCAGTTCTGACTCCTGAACAAGAGGCTAACATGGGTCGATCTATTGACATTAGAAAAAAGCAAGAAGAGTTGCGGGGCTGCCAATGCTCGAGAACATAGGGAGAGAGAGGGCTCTGAGCGCCAAGAGCTTTTGAAGCTGGTAGACCAGGAGACCACCAAGTTTATTCCTGCTAAAACTGATCTCGAGCTGTCGGGGGGAGAGCGAGCTGGGGATGATACCCAAGGGGCTGAGGAGGTCGATGCTGCTGAGATTGATGGGACTGAGCAAACTGTGGAGCCGGCGAGGGAGGTCATCCGAACCAGATCCCGAGCTCAAACCAAGGCCAAGTCCAAGGCTAACTCCAAGGCCAAGTCGCCCATTATAGATGTTGATGAGGAGGAGGAAGAGGATGATGACGCTCCCCTCAGCAAGAAAATTAGAATTGAGAAATCCAAGGTTAGCCCGCCATCTGAGCAGGTAGGTGCTACGGACCAAGTGGATGCTAACGCTAGCGGCTCCTTATCTCCTTCGCTCCAAGTTTCTTACTCTGACCTTGTTCAAGCTCGGGTGGACGAGTTGAGCAACGTTACATTGCTTACTAAGGTTGATAGCTCGGTTAGAGTGTACCCCGAGCTCGAATATGGCCAAGTAGTGGTGAGGAGATCTGCTGACCAAGATCTGGTCAAGCAATTTATTAGCAAGGGGCTGACTGCTGAAACCTTCCGAGCTAGGTCTTGCCTGGTTCACTCCGAGGTAACTCTTCGTAACATTCTTATCTCCTTGTTGCTTTCCTCTTTTACTCGTATAATTCTCTCTACTTAATCTTGATTGACCTAATTCTTTCCGTTTAATCGTCGTTGTAGTCTCTTGCCATGGTCGAAGCAGCCACAAGCTACTGAAAGGCTGCTGAGGAGCAGGAGAGACTAGCCAAGTCCATGCTAGCTCGTATAAATGACGAGTTTAAAAAGCTGGATGAGGACCATGCTAAACTGAAGAAGGACCATGACAAGCTGAAGGAAGAACACTCTGATCTGGACTCAGCGTACGAGGCCATAAAGTTGGTGAAGGATACTGCTTTGAAGGGTAAGGAGGATGCTTGGGTCGAACTTGGGAAGGTACAGAAGGAGTTGGTTGCCCTCAAGGAAGACAAGGCGAAGGTCGACCAAGACCTGGAAGTGGCGACCCAAACCATGGAGGAGAACAACCTGATGCTGAACAAACAAATAGACGACCTGAAAGCTGCTCGCCAAGAGTGGGAGGCTGAGCTAACGGTTGCTGTAAATGCCGCTAAGGAAGCTGCTGGGAAGGAGGCTGTGAAGGCCTATACAGAGAGTGATGAGCTTCATGATTACGTCACTGAGAAGGCGAGATCCTTTTTTGATGTGGGTCGGAGCCATATGGCTCGATGTATTGTAGTGGACCCTGCCTTTGATATTTCACTCGAACAATTGGCAAAGTGGGCTTCTGAGGATCCCTACAATATGACAGCTCGACAAGGTCATCATCTGGTGCCTTACACTCAGAACGACATGGCTACCATTGCCCAAGATGATGAAGAGATGGCAGCTGAGCCTTGAGTTCCCCCTACCATTGATAACGTAAACTTCAATACTCTTTTGGAGGAGCTGGAGGAACCAGACGAGCTGGCGTTTGATGGTGATACTCCCCAACACGGCTTCTCGGAATCGAGTAAACCCATAGGCCCCCAGCAGCAAGAAGAACATGTAGGAGATCAGGCTACCACAAGTAGCCAGGTTGAAGTTGATCCATCTATTTGAATTTTAATTTGAATGGTTGTGTAATGAACAAGTCCCAAACAATGTTTATTTTTTGCTTTGTAAATGATCATGCCTTGGCCCAGTTTTTGGGAGGAAACTTAACTTATAAATTTTTTGCTAGCTTTTGTCCTGGCCCATTTTGGGGGGCTGAGCCTTTATTTAATCATAGCTGACCTTCATACTTTGAATTCTAGGCTTTTGATTTTAGCATGAATGCATGTCGAGCTAGATTTATTAGGACAAATAAGTCGCTATAAGCCTTTGATCTGATTGGTTTTTTGATAACACAATCGACCTTAGACTTGTATAGTTTTTGAAAATGAGACTGACTAAGAGTCGAGTCTGTTTAGGGGGACGAAGCTGACCAAGGGTCGAGCTTGTCAGAACGAGGTCGACTAAGATGTCGGACCTGTTGAAAGGAACGAAGCTGACTAAGAGTCGAGCTTGTTAGAACGAGATCGACTTAGACGTCGGATCTGTTTAAAGGAACGAAGCTGACTAAGAGTCGAGCTTGTTAGAACGAGATCGACTTAGACGTCGGATCTGTTTAAAGGAACGAAGCTGACTAAGAGTCGAGCTTGTTAGAACGAGATCGACTTAGATGTCGGATCTGTTTAAAGGAACGAAGCTGACTAAGAGTCGAGCTTGTTAGAATCGATGTATAAATGTAACACAATGCTGGATAGAATTGCAACTTTATTGACGTAGAAACAAACTTACATCAAAAATGGAGAGTTAGAACTATAACAAACTCAAACTTGAAAATTAAACTAACTTTAAAGCTAAAGAACTGAACTAGAAGTAATATCTGATAAGGTGAGTAGCATGCCATGGGTGCTTCAATTCTTCACCATCCAAATGAGCGATCATATAGGTTCCCTCTTTGATAATCCGGGTAGCGACATAGGGTCCTTCCCAGTTGGGAGATAACTTGTTCACCTGGGTTCTTCTTCCAGTTTCTTAACACGTAGTCGCCCACTTGGAATGCTCTTATCTTCACTTTCTTGTCATGATAGCTCTTGGTTTTTTGTTTGTAATTTACCATCCTTAGATGAGCTGTGTCCCGTTTTTCGTCGATCAAATCCAGGTCGATCAGTCTATTGATCTCGTTCTCTTCATTTTATCTTCGAAAGCTTGGGAGAATTGCAGTCTGTTGTCCGTCACTATTGCTCGAGGTATCCCAAATCGACACTAAATGAAATCATGAATGAAGTTGATGGTGTTTTCTTCTGTAATTCGAGCTAGTGGCTTTGCTTCGACCCATTTCGTAAAATAATTGATTGCAACGATCACATACTTGCAATTGCCACGGGCGGGTGGGAAAGGGCCGACCAAATCTACTCCCCACATGTCAAAGGGCCAGGTTGAGATTACTGGGGTTTGCTCGGTGGTGGGCAGGTGAGGTAGGTTGGCAAACCTTTGGCACTGGTCACACCCTTGAACGAAATCGTGAGCATCATCCCTCATGTGCGGCCAATAATAGCTCATCATTATCAATTTTTCGGCTAAAGTTCTGGCCCCCGGGTGTCCACCACACACTCTACTATGCACCTCGTACATCAGCTGGGTAACTTCTTGAGGGTGAACACATATTAACAATGGCTTGCTGAAAGATCTCCTGAATATCTCATCTCCTTGAATAACGAACCTTGGAGCCTTTTTCTTGATAGCTCGAGCTTCTTTCTCGTTATCAGGTAACTCTCCCGTTTCTAAGTAAGCTCGCATTTTGTCAATCCAACACTTGTTGTAAGCCCATTCTGTACCAGCGTCTTCCAGGCATTGGATTTGAACTCTCTCGTAGGTCGGATGTTCGAGGTAAGCGATAGGTTCTCCATGTGGCTCGTCTGAAGTAGCCAGTTTCGAGAGTAGGTCGGCTAATTCATTATTCTCTCGACCAATCCTCTGAATTTCCCAGAACTCTAAGTCTTTCATTAGTTGTTTCACCAGGTCACAGTATTTGATTAAAGTAGAATTCAGCACCTCGTACTCTCCTCTGACCTGGTTGACTATTAATTGGGAATCACAATACGCCATAATCTTGATCGCCCCAAAACATTTGGCGTACTCGATGGCTGCGACCAATGCTTCTTATTCTGCTTGGTTATTGGAGGCTTCAAACTTGAACCTCAATGCTTCCTCATAGACCGTTCCTAATTTTGGCTCGATCAATACTATCCCAGCTCCACTAACGTTCCTTGTTGCTGACCCGTCGGAGTATATTTTCCAGCAATCGTCGGGTAAGCTAGTAACGGCTTGAGCCTCTGGCTCCTTTCCCTTAACTTTCTCCTTCTTAGCTCGCACCTCGCTATCATCCTTGGTGAACGTCAGCTCGACCAAGAAATCTGCCAAGGCTTGAGCCTTCAATGCCTTTTGAGGTCGATACTCGATGTCGAATTCTGTAAGAGCAATTGACCAGTTGAGTAAGCGACCTGAACTCTCCGGCTTATGTAGGATCTTTCTCAGGGGTGCATTGGTGAGTACCATAATAGGGTGAGCTATAAAATAAGCTCGCAGCTTCCTTGAGGCTACGACTAAGGCATATGCAACCTTCTCTGCATTATAGTATCTGCCCTCAACGTCGGATAGAGCCTTGCTGACATAATACACAGGCTTCTGAAGCCCCTCTTCTTCTCGAACCAGAACAGCTGCCACTGATTGGTCACCCACGGATAAATACACGAACAAAGTCTCCCCAACTGTTGGGCTGCTCAATAAAGGAGGAGCAGCTAGATATTCTTTGAGATGTTGGAATGGCGAATGACATTCGGCCGTACACTCAAAATTTTTCGTCCCCCTCAACGATTTGAAGAAGGGGAGAGATCTTTCTGCCGACTTGGCTATAAAGCGACTTAGGGCTGCCACCCTTCCATTGAGTCACTGCATCTCCTTGATACTAGTAGGTTCTTGCATGTCGACTGATTTTCTCAGGATTTGCCTCAATTCCTCGCTGTGACACCATAAAACCAAGGAACTTGCCAGCTGCTACTCCAAACACACATTTGCTCGAGTTAAGCTTCATGTCGTTTGCTCGTAAATTGGCGAACATTTCCTTTAGGTCTACCACGTGAAGTCCGGCCTTTGTTTTGATGGCCATATCGTCGACGTAGGCCTCCATGTTTCGACCAATTTGTGAAGTAAAGACCTTGTTTACCATCCGTTGGTAGGTCGCTCCTGCATTCTTCAACCCAAATGGCATCATATTGTGGCAATAAATACCCCCGACAGCTTGAAAAGCTATCTTCACAATATCATCTTCATGCATCTTGGTCTGATGATAGCCTGAATAGGCATCGAGAAAGCTGAGTGTGGAGTGTCCAGCAATAGAATCGACGAGCTTGTCAATCCTAGGTAGGGGATAGCTGTCCTTTGGGCAGGCAAGATTAAGGTTGGTGAAGTCGACACACATTCTCCACTTGCCATTAGATTTCTTCACCATGACCACATTAGCTAGTCAGGTGGTATGAGTTGCTTCCTTTATGATACCTGCACTCAAAAGCTTTTGTACCTCAAGTTTTATTGCTTCTTCTTTGTCACGAGCGAAGCTTCTAAGTTTCTGTGCTTTGAACTTCATGGTCGGGTTAACCTTCAACCTGTGGACATCGAACTCTTCCTTGATCCCCTTCATATCCTCTACTCGCCAAGCAAAGACATCACTGCTCTCCTTCAGTAGCTCGATGATCTCTGTTCTTTCCTCGGTTGATAACTACTTTCCAATCTGAATTTTTTGCTCGGGATAAGAAGGGTTTGTTATTACTGCTTCCAGTTCGTCCACAGCTTCTCGCTCCGGACCATCTCTAAACTGTAGAGTCTCTATGATGATCTCTCGGACCCTCTGTCTTTCCTCGGCCCCCAAGTGTGGAGCTTCTTCAATGATCATGTCATCTAGCTCAGCAGCGATCTCACTGGTGGTGGCCCCCCGAGTGTGGAGCTTCTTCAATGATCATGTCATCTAGCTCAGCAGCGATCTCACTGGTGGTGGCCCCCGAGTTATTGTCGATCTGGAGGCATAGCTCCCTCTTGTAATAAAAACCGAGCAAGTGTACTCACTACCGGTGTAGCAGTATGCTAATGCAGGGGTCGAATCCACAGAGACTCGTTGGTAAACAAGTAAAGTAAAAGCAGTGAATTTTTGTAACCACAGTTTATAACTTTGATTTAGAACTAAGAGCATAAATTAAATAACAAAAATTAAATAAACGATAAAACAGATTATGAGCAGAGATTCGTAGATTGGATTTCACTTCACCATTATTCTATGCAGAATTTACTTATAAAGCATCAACTCAACTTCTAGGGTTCATTCACTTTGGCTAGGATCGACACGGTTAGGTGGCCGGATTACAATCCTAAATACTCTTTTAATATTGTGAATTCTATTACGGTTCCACAATATGCCAAGAATACATTAAGAACATCAGAATAAAATAACCTAACGTTGATCCGATTCTATTACGGCACAGATCAAGTTATTCAATTAATAGCAGTCTATGTATAAATCGCCCAAATTAATGGCTCAATAAATACCCAATTATTCAAAGATGAGTTCGTATCTTAACATACGTCTCGAATCCAAGAACATGAAATTAAAATCTATTATTGAACTAGAAGGAATCAAATAGAAAGAATTAAAATATTAATGCATAGAAATCCGGTGAAGATCAAAACAATCTACAAATCTAAAGAATTAGCTACTCATAATTTACAAATAATAAAAACCTGAAATTCGGAATAATTCTTCTCTTCAATTGTAAAGATCAAAACTCTAAAATATGATATAATATGTGATATGATATTAATTCCTTTCGTGGCTGCAAATATATATAACTAGGGTCTAGGGCAATATCAATGGTCCAAGGCTGAGAAATCACAATAATGCCCTTCATTAGATCGCTGCAAAACTGGTGCTGGAACGGGCTAGCGCGGCCGCCCATAATGGTAGAGCGCCCGCCCTAGTTGACAGGAACTTGTTCGCTTGAATTTCCTCCTTAGCGCGGTTGCCCTTGTGGTAAGCGCGGCCGCCCTTGCTTTCAGATGCTGGAGCTCACGTTTGCCCTTGTTCCTCGGCCATGCAATGCCTTGTTGTTGGCCCATGCAGCTTCCCTCCTGGCCCCAACTTGGCCCATGGCCCTTCTTTCTTGCTCCCATGTTGGACCCAAATGGTTATCTCCTGGCCGGCCAATGCAATGCAAAGCTCGGCCATGCCTTGGCCACATTTTAGTACCACTTTTATTCGTTTCGTCTCGCACTTTTGCAATCGCACTTTGACCACTATAATGACTTCTTTTGCACTTCGCTCTTTGGGATTTTATTTTTAACTTTAACCACCGAATTTTTATAAATCAAATTCGTCCAAAATTTCCATATTTCCAGTTTAGTCCCTGAATTTCCAATTTGATCCAAAAGCTTCCAAATGTCAGTTTTGTCCCAAATTTCAGCATTGTTGCGCTTCAACCCCTGTACTTTCAAAACACTCACAAATCATATCAAATATACATAAAACTCGGGAATCAAACACAAAGAAAGCCTAAAAGTGCATCATTTGGATGGGTAAATACACATCCATCACTGGTGATCGTAGATAATCGAGAAGTTGTGGTGACTGACTTTGACATCTTCAAATACCCCTCAGCGGTTTCAATCTCTAGTTCCCTTTTCTTCCTTGTTCGTAGGACATGGTCAAGATATTCTCGAGCTGTACTTCGTACACAGCCGACTCTAGCTAGCATTGGGAACTTAACTCATTGATGGGGAATCGAGGCCACCATTCCAAGTGCGACCTGGCCAGGTATACCCAAAATAGTAGCATAATCACTATTTACGTCAATGACAATAAAGGTTACCTTAGAGACTGCTCTGAAAGGATGTTGGCCTATGTCGACGTCCAACTCGATCTGTCCTTTGGCATCGACCCTGTGGTTGGTGAAGCCTTCCAATCTACCATCATAACGTTCGAGCTGCTCATTTGAGAGTCCCATCTCATGGAACGTTTTGTAAATCAGAATATCCTTACAGGCCCCCGTGTCTATTAAGAGTCTGCTCGTCGTACACCCATCTATTAACCCTGGGATAACAAGAACTTGCTCTCTAGCCGCTGCATTGGTAGGTAGCTCGTCTGGGTAGAAACAGATCATCTCATCTCTGAGGTACCTTTTAGGTGGCACATGAGGAGCCTTGTTGAGCTGGAATATCTTGTGTTTGATGGCAGTGTTGCTTGCTTGCTCAATAATAATGCCCAAATTCAATCTAGGTTGCCTCGGCTCCTGTGGTCCACCAGCAGCTCGCTCACCACCGCCTGCCTGAGGTCTCTTTACATACGCGTCGAGCCTTCCCTGGTCGACCTACCTCTGAATGATGCGTTTCAAGCTCATACAATCCTCTGTGGCGTGGCCCGTATCTTTATGATAGTCGCTATACTTGCTGTTATCCCTTCTGAACTTATTTCCTGGGTTCATAGGGGTAGATGGGCCTAGCTCGACTGTATTCATGATCTCTGTTCGACTAACTGTCAAAGGAGTGAAAGCTTCGGGCACTTTCTCAGTCGCCCTAGTTCTGTTTTTTGCCATTTTTGTTGTTCCCCCCATTCTTGGTTGTGTCCTTCTTATCACTATCAGCGACCTCAGCCTTGGGGCCCTTACCACTTTTCTTTTCTTTTCTCTCTTCAGTCAGTGCTACATTGTAGGCCTTTTCGAACAGTTCCTGTCAGGTAGTCACGGTCCGGACTGTCAGCTCGTAGTCCAAATCTTCAGAGGTTATCCCATTTCTGAAACAATTGATCACCTCCCTGTCTGTAAGGTCCTCCTCAATCTTGTCGACCATCTCCTTGAATTTGGTATAATAGCTCATCGAGCTTTCATTCTTTCCCTATACCAAGTTATTTAAGTCGGTGACTGTCATCTTTCGAGCTCCAGCTGTCGAGAAGCGATCCAAAAATTTCTTCCTCATATAATACCAAGTCGAGATGCAACCTGGTGCCAAGCCATTGAACCAAGTGAGAGCTGCCCCGGTGAGAGTGCTAGTAAGTGCCTTACACATCATGTCATCCTCGTTGAAGACAAAGCACATAGTAGCCTCTAAATGATGTATATGACTTTTGGCGTTGGTTGCACCCGAATATTTTTCCAGGACGGGCAATCTAAAACCTGGTGGAGGTCGATGGTCGATCAATTCCTTGGTCAAAGGTCGAAGAGCGAAGTCGTCTCGTTCGCCCTTTCCAGCATCATCTTTCTTGTCAGCCTCCCACTGCTCAAACTTCTTCTTCCACTATAGCCATTCCCTGGCATCTGGCGGGCCATCTCTAGCATGGGAGATGTCATTGGATCTTTGACTTTCCTCCCAGTGGGGTTCTCCCCTCGAGTTGGCCCTGTACATGTTACTCCTATGGGGAGTTATCTGTCTGCTCTTTCTATCCCTGTGAGAGGGCGACCTCACTGAATTAACTGGCGACCTGTGCCTTTCATCCCTGACTGGCGACCTGTGCCTATCCTCTCTAACCGACGACCTGCGCCTTTCATCTCTAACCGGCGACCTGCGCCTTTCATCTCTAACTGGCGACCTGCGCCTTTTATCTCTTGCTGGCGACCTGCGCCTTTCTCCTCTGTGAGACTGCGACCTCTGTGTCCTGGCAGGCGATCCACGCAAGCTTCGGCTAGCCTCCAGATGTCACCTTAGATCTGACTGGGCCTCCTGTTCTCTATTCCTGTTGAGGCTGGCCCTCAGATCGTCACTTGGAACATGAATAGGGGATTGAACACGCTGCACTATCCTCTGCTCGACATTCTGTCCCTCGGCTTCATTTTGCCTAGCACTTCTCACGGGATGCCTGTTAGAAACCTAGGAGGGGGCTGCCCTTCCTGACCTTCTGTCGGCCTGCTCTGTCTCCTCCTCCATTGCTATTAGCTCCGCCAGTATTTGAGCTCGCTCCAATAACATCTCCTTTTTGCTAAGGGGATTGGTTGAGGGACCAACCTTGTCGCCTGCAGCCATTCGCCCCGTTTGACGCTTTGGAGGAGGCGGCGCTTCCTATCCGTCCATAGGCTGCTTATCTCTTCTACCGTCTGGCAATCCTCTGCCATCAGCAACACTATTAGACCGTGTCGCCCTTCTTTTCTGACGAGGTGAAGGAGGAGGAGGCATGTTAGCATTGGGATTTCCAGCTCCAGCACCAGCGTTGCCACCGCAATTTCCTTCATTGTGCTCAAGCGAGGCTTCAGAAACGTATCCGTCTGAAGTTACCATGATTGTGGGTTGAAAAAGCTTTTGAGGTCAAGTGTGCACGATTCCCGGCAATGGAACCAAACTGATACTGCAAGAATCGTGCTGATCAATCTCCGTCCACGTGGCAAGACCAATCTCCTGGCTTCTTGACCTGAAACACGAAACCCACGACTAGCCGGAATGGTCTCCGGCGATGACCCTCGGGCGTGAGAGTAAGTATGTGTATGAGAGCTAAATAATTATAAGGAACAATGTATTTTCAAATAATCAAAAAGCAATTACCTTGGAACGGTTGACGTTGCCTTGTATTTATAGTAGTTGATGAGAGATATAATTGTGGTAGGATTGTATTAAATCCCTATAATCTCGGATCAGATATGTGTAAGAGATCTTGTCCACGAATAACTCCAGATTTGTAGGGAGTCTGTTATGGAAAGACTTGTGCTCACTCCTGGACACCGTAGGTCATCTTTTATTGTAACAAGTCGAGGTCGCTTGTTGGGTTTTAGGTCGACCTGATTGATAGCTGAGATCGGGTCATGCCCGTAAGGAGAACTGGATCGTTAGATCGGACCAAGCTAGGTCGGGACCTCGTAGGTCGGACAATGAGCTTAGGTCGACTTGATCGTGTTGATGGGCCTTGGGCCTTGTAATAATGGAGCCTAGCCCACTGAGAATGTGGTGGCAATTATAGACAAATGGTTGGGCTTTACTCGCTGGGCCTAACTCGTCACTTTTATTCTGTTCATGTCTCTTATTGGTTACTTCAATAATGAGTTTGAGATTATACTTGTCTACAAATTAATGCCACATGGCACCCTTTCTAATCATCTGCATAAACTTGGGAAGTCAAGGAAGGAAGAAGGTAATGAAGTCACACAACAATGGGAAGATGATTGCGATGAGATGAAAATTTCAAGAAGGTAAATGTTTTATAAGGCTACTTTGTCTCTTATAAGTCAATTATAAAAGACAAAGTAGTCAAAAATCTTTTAAGTGGGGAATCGAACTTCAAAAATTTGTTTTATAAGTCAATTATAAGAGACAAAGTAGTCTTATAATTAACTTATAAGAGTTGTAAATGTGTAAATTATGAGAGTAATTCGTTGTTATTATTGAAAATTTTTATTTTTTTGGTTGAAAAATTTCTCTTATAAGTCAATTATAAGAGACAAAGTAGTCTTATAATTAACTTGTAAGAGTTGTAAATGTGTAAATTATGAGAGTAATTCGTTGTTATTATTGAAAATTTTTATTTTTTTGGTTGAAAAATTTGTCTTATAAGTCAATTATAAGAGAAAAAAAGTAGTCTTATAATTAACTTATAAGAGTTGTAAATGTGTAAATTATGAGAGTAATTCGTTGTTATTATTGAAATTTTTTATTTTTTTGGTTGAAAAATTTATCTTATAAGTCAATTATAAGAGACAAAGTAGTCTTATAATTAACTTATAAGAGTTGTAAATGTGTAAATTATGAGAGTAATTCGTTGTTATTATTGAAAGTGGATAGGAGAGATAAAATGAATTCGGTCACATTCGTGCAATTAAGGAAGCGGCATTGCTGGGCATATACCCTCAGTGTGGGGAGTTCAAATCTTGGCAGGTGCAAAGCTGGAGCAGTCATTTGGTGTTGTAAGAGTGATGTAAATGCCTCTTTGGCAGAAGCAGCTGGAGCAGCCATTTGGTGATATAAGAGTGATGTAAATGCCTTGTAGGAGGGCTCTCTTGTGGCTCTGGAGTATAAGGGGTCTTTGCCTAGGGCAACGTAGATGGCGCGTTCACGCGATTTCACTCAGCCCGATATCTTGTGGGGCCAGGTGCGGTGGCTGGGATTAGTCAGCGAAGTTGGGAGCACTTGGGTATAAAAAAAAAAAAAAAAAAAGTAATAAAAACATTTCTTTCAATAATATTTGAGCTCAATATTATTTGAAGTTTAAAGTGGGACACATGGAGTATGGACCAATGAAGTGACATGGTTGAAAATGGGTTTAGCCGTTTAGGTCAATAGAACTAATAAAAAGACTGACATGGCTGGAGCCAAGTTTTAAGAGATAAGATTAGGGGGTGCCGCATTTCAACCCAGGGTTTTTGCCCCAAAACTGCAATCTAGGGTTCTTCCACCAAAGAGGATATCATGGGATACAATTTCTCAATTCAAAATACCCATTTGCTCAATTGTCAGGTCAGTGAATTCCCACCAATCTCAACATCTTTTATTTTCAATTTCATCTCCAATTCAAGAATTTCCCCCAAATTTAGGCCTTCAATTAGGTATTCATTACCCATCAATAAACTGCATTCTCTCTCATTATCATCATCTCAACCATCCTTACGACCTTCAATTTCTGGAAATTCTTCTTCTGAAATCTCATTTGAGGCTTCTTATCTGATGAACACATTTGGGCTACCTTCAGAATTAGCTATTACTAAAGCAAAGCATCTGAAATTCAACTCGACCGAAAAGCCCGAAAAAGTGCAGGAATTCCTCAAGAAACATGGATTTACCAATACCCAGATTTCAACTATGGTTTATAGTTTCCCCCAGCTCCTTGTTTCTAAACTCGAAGCAACCATTTTACCAAAACTTGAATTTTTGAGCTCTCTGGGGTTTTCAAGAACTGAAATAACTGATATTGTAACTGCAGCACCAAAAATTATGCAAAGAAGTTTGGAGAATGTAATTGTACCGGCTTTTAGTCTCCTCCGGAGCTTGCTCGATTCGGATGATAAAGCTATTGCATTGATCAAACGGTATCCGATGATTTTGACTCATGCCCCTGAAGTAGGTAATATTGAAATTTTGCGAGAAGTAGGTGTGCCCCAAGCTAATATTGTGTCTTCTATGAGCACTAAATCTAGAGAGTATATGCCGAACGATGAAAACTATAGGAAGATAGTTGAGGAAGTTATGGAAATGGGATTTGATCCTACTAGTATGAAGTTTCTAAGGGCTATTCGGACAAAGAGGTCAATGACTAAATCCACTTGGGAACATAAAGTGCAGATTTTTAAGAAATTCGGTTGGACTGATCAAGAGATTTTAGTGGCGCTTGAGAAAGATCAAAACTTTATTACGGCTTCTGAGGATAAAATTGTGAGAATTATGGAATTTCTTAAGAGAATGGGTGTCGAGACAAGGACTACTTCCAGAAGGCCGAAAATATTTTCCATGAGCTTGGAGAAGAGGATTGTTCCGAGGTCTGTAGTTTATCAAGTCATGGTGGAGGGAGGATTATGCAAGAGGAAAAAGAAACTTAATATATTTACTTTGCTCGCATATACGGAAAATCAGTTTCTTGATGAGGTTATCAAGCCATGTGAGAATGAGGCTCCAGAAATTTTTGATTTGTATCAGGAATTGTTGGGTACATGAATTTGACTCGCTGTTTGATTCGTCTAACAAGTATAGTATCAACTGGTAGAACAGTGATTGGTTTCATTTCTTTCAAATTACCACCCCCCCCCACACACACACAACCAACCAAAGAAAAAACGGTGAAAATGATGTCCCTCCGTCCCTAAATGAATATCGAAAAAAGTTTTAAATTTGCTCTTGATATACACTGATTTCTCATTGGTTGATGGTTGGCAATGTCAGCTTCGAGCTTCACAAATGACGTATGTTGAAACCTTTTGGCGTCTTCTTACAACTCAGGGGAGCAACCACTATATCTCATAGGTTCGTCTTTGAAGATGGAAGTGATATATATATATATATATATATATATATATATATATATATATATATATATATATATACACACACACACACACGAGTGCATTTGTTCTTTCAATCATTTTCCCATTCTTAGACTGAGATGTAAGTTATGAATGCTCGTCAAAAACTCTATCCTTTAGGATTTTGAGTGTATGCATGGGCAACTACTGCAAGATTTTGTATTTTGGGGTGACATTCTTCTTGTTCAGACACGGGAAGAAGGGAACTGTTAAATCTGGGATCAATATAGATGGAAGTGCCTTTGCTTGTGCTTTTTGCCATTCGCGTGGAAAAAGTAAAGGAAACTTGAAGGTAATGAATGACCCCTATTCTTTTCGCTGTAACTTTTCTGGGGCTTTTGATGAAAATATTTTCATACTCGATGTTAATGAATATATTTTGGGTCCATGATTTTGTAATGTCCATACCGTTTACATTTTCAGTAACATTTGCGTAACATATGTTGAAATTATTACGTATAAAAAAAAAATTGTGCCTCAATTACTATCAGTGACAATTTCTGTGCTTTTTTTTTTTTTTCCATTTTCCTTCTGCTTATTTCTCATTGTTTTGGTAATAGAGAATCTGCATATTTTGTAACACTTGAAATAGTGGTGGTGGTGGTGGTGGTGGTGGTGGTGGTGGTGCCATCAGTCTTGGCAAAAGGATTGATGACTGTTAGATACTTATAATGGATACAATGAAGCGGTCTAGACGCTATTTATTTTTAAGGGAAATGATAAATTATGGTCCAATGTTTAGGGGGATGTGTCAATCGGGGTCTAATGTTTCAAACTTATCAATTTAGGTCCAAAGTTACCGATGCTAGTCAGTTAGGAGTTTTTTGACGAGAATGCTTAGACATGGCCAGATCTAAGCCGGATCCGGCTCATACTCCAACTCCAACTCCAACTCTGGTCAACATCTCCCTACCTTCACCCTCCGGCTACGCCACCACATTTCTCCTTAATAAATCTGACAGCTTTAATTCCTCATCTCTCCCCTCCGCCATTAGTAGCCCTACCCTGTTTTTACACTCTCCTGAGCTACAATAAGTTGCGTCTCTTTGCAGCAGCGTAACCCATATGAGCAGATTTACGTCAATCTGCAGCACAGACCAAAGAGGTTACTCAAGTGATCCCTTGAATGGAGAGACGGTTGATAATCAATCGGAAGTGGTGAAGAGAAATTGCTGATAATCAATCGGAAGTGGTGAAGAGAAATTGCAGGTGGGTGGCGATCCAAGCTTTTGATGCATGCTCTGTTCCTGAAACGCGTAGAGACTAGAGAGAGCAGATATATGTTGGTTGTTCTGGAGGAAAGTCATGGAAGATACTTCTTCTTCTTCTGACTTCCCTAGGTTTTTTAATTGATTTTCTTTTTTCTTTTCTTTTCTTTTTTTATTAATTTTGTAATGAAAATTTGGCCCGATTACAAAAAACTCCTAAAATATTACAAAAAAAAACTCCCTTTTTATTTTTTACTTTATTTATATGTTTTAGATTAATTGAAAAAAAAAATGAAAAAATGAGACTTACAATTGAACTATCAGATTACTTTGATTTTGATAGTTAAAATATAAGATTCAATAAAAATAAAATATCCGAATTTTTTGTGGGTTTACTAAAAATATAAAAAAAATAAATGTGTGTGTGTTTTTTTTTTTAAATAATTCAACTATTATATTATAAGAGGTAAACTAGTCTTATATCTCAACCAAAAGAGCGGGGAATTTGTCCAAAAATGAGGAAAAACACGCATCAGCATTCAGCCGTAGAGATTAGGTCCTTTTAATTAATGTTGAAGGGTTTCGTGAAATTTTGGCGGAAATGTCCAATCCTTTATGGTATTATGGTTAGGCTGAAGCGTCATAGGGAAAAACTCCTTTTTTAATTTTTTTTTTTTACTTTATTTATATGTTTTAGATTAATTGAAAAAAAAAATGAAAAAATGAGACTTACAATTGAACTATCAGATTACTTTGATTTTGATAGTTAAAATATAAGATTCAATAAAAATAAAATATCCGAATTTTTTGTTGGTTTACTAAAAATATAAAAAATAAATGTGAATTTTTATTTTTTTTTATAATTCAACTATTATAAGATAAGAGGTAAGCTAGTCTTAAATCTCAACCAAAAGAGTGGGAATTTGGCCAAAAAATGAGGAAAAAAAACGCATCATTCAGCCGTAGAGGTAGAGATTAGGTCCTTTAAATGTTGAAGGGTTTCGTGAAATTTTGGTGGAAATGTCCAATCCTTTATGGTATTATGGTTAGGCTGAAGCGTCATAGGGAAAATTACAGGGAAAATTACTAGTTCGCCTCTAAAATTAATGTTTGTAATATTAGTGTCTTCGTCTCAAAATATGACATTAATTTTTGAAGCAAATGAAAAGTATTATTTTTTTAAAATATTCATTGAGACGAAAGAAGTAATGCTCATTTATTTGGACAAAAAATGTAGTATTATTTTTTGGTTTTTCATTTTGAGTCGAAAGTAATATTTATTTTTGAAATCAAAAATATAATTTTTTTTATAGAAGTACATTTTTTAAAGTATTTATTTGAGATAGAAACAATAATATTTCTATTGAGTTTTCTTTATTAATACATAATTTTTGTATTATTATTTTGTAATTTAAAGTGGGACGGATTACAAATAACTTTAACTTACCTTTGGACTTTGACTTTGGACTTCGCCTGGTAATTTGAAATCGCTACTTCGTGTAGCGATTTCAAATTTTAGTTTTTTTTTAATAGCATAAATATTAAAATAAAATTGAGCAAATTTTAAAAAATCGATACACCGTGTAGCGATTTTAACCAAAAAAATTATAATCTCGCTACACCGTGTAGTGATTTATAAAAAGTTGATCATTTTGGCAAATAGTTTTAAATGTGAGTTATTTTGAGATTTAAATTTTAGAATTGAATAATTTAAGAAAAGTTTCGGTGGGGGACAATAGCATTCTGTTAACCTAAGTTTCCCCAAAAATTGCATTTGGTATTTAAATTTGTCAAGGTTTCATATCTATTTTTTTTTTTTTCTAAATCTAGTTTCTAAATAATGTTCATTGTTTTTCTGATGTTGTTTTTCTCTCCTCCATATGTGAGAGCCTATGATTTTTCTCTTTTGTTGAGAACTTGTGAGGTGATTCCCCTTTCATGTTGAGGGATTTGTATATTATTTTTGTTGTTTCTATGATTATCGGGAAGGCTGAATCTGACTTAGGGCAGCGTTTGTAATTGTGAGTCCCACCCTTTGGATCAAACATCCAATGTCTGTAGATAGTCGACTTCTAAACATTTGTTATTGTCATTAATAATATCTATATATATATAATAACAAGATAGTGGTAAATTTTGAGGGTTTGAGGGGCATTTTCGTCAATTCACGCGGTGGCAAAGTTGCAATTAAGGAGGCCAAATTCCGACGTGGCAGCTGCTGATTGGGTGGAATATTATTAATTTTATTTTTTTTTTTAAAAAGGACATGTGTCGCCTAAAGGGGAAGGGGTATTTTCGTATTTTACCTGGCGCGTGTAGATCACGCGCCGACAAGGTGGGCGTTTGGCGTGACGGGTTTTCTTTTTTTTTTTTTTTTTTTTTTGTTTTGCCACATGTCAACACCTGATTCGCTGGGCACATTTCGAAAAAAAAAAATTCTCCCATTTCTTTGACCTCAATTATTATATATTAAATTAATTTTTTTTTAATTTTTTTTTTCACCAAAATTTATGATTTTTTTTTCTCTTTAAATAGAGACTTCTTTCATTTGATTTGGACAAAGAAAAAAAATCCTCTTTTTAAATATAAATTTGTTAATTACCCTTAAATAATTTTTCAATTATTTTTAATGAAAATTAATTAAGTTTAAAGTAATTTTTTTAATTATAAATGATAATAAAAAAATCTCTTTTTTAAATTTATTAATTTTTTTCTCCAAAATTCATGATTTTTTTTTCTCTTTAAATAGAGACTTCTTTCATTTGATTTGGACAAAGAAAAAAAATTTCTATTTTTTTAATATAAATTTGTTAATTATCCTTATCTAATTTTTCAATTTATTTTTAGTGAAAAGTAATTAAGTTTAAAGTAATTTTTTTAATTATAAATGATAATAAAAAATTCTCTTTTTTAAATTTATTAATTTTTTTTACGCCAATATTCATAATTTCTTTTTCTCTTTATATATAGACTTCTTTCATTTGAATTGGACAAAGAAACAAAACCTCTTCTTTTAATATAAATTTGTTAATTATCCGTTACTGCTTTTTTTTTTCTTTTTTGTGAAAATTAATTAAGTGTTAAGTAAATTTTTTACTTATAAATGATAATAATAATAATAAAAATAATAATAATATTTTTACTACATAAATTAATTATAAAATAAATTAAAAGTGATAGGATATAGGATGATGAGTTGAAATAGTTTTGAATATGTATAAACAAAATCATTGCGTATTTTTAAAGTATATATGATTATTAAATATAATATAATATAATATATATATATATATATATATATATATATATATATATATATATATATATATATATATATATGTGTATGTATTTAATAATCGTGGGTTTGAGTTTCTATTTAATAAGTGGGGTGGGGTCGTATTTTGACCTCAATTATTATATACTCCCTCCGTCCCGCCCGAAGTGTCTCAAAATGAGATCGGCGCGGGAATTAAGGAAAGTGAGGTAAGAAAGAGAAAAATGTTAAATGTCATGAAAGTATTTAAAAATTAAATAGGAGAGAGAATGAGTGGGAGGAATAGTTAGGAGAGAGAATGTTGTGAGTGTAAAAGTAAAGTAGGAGAGAGAATGAGTGGGGTAGGAAGAGTATAAAAATAATAAAAAGTTTCCATTTAGGGATTGAGACACTTTCAATGGGACGCCCAAAAAGGAAAGTTGAGACACTTCGAGCGGGACGGAGGGAGTATTAAATTATTATTTTTTTTACACCAAAATTCATATATTTTTTTCCTTTTTAAATAGAGACTATTTTAATTTCATTTGGACACGTAAAAAACTATTTTTGTAAATATAAATTTCTAATTATCCTTTGTTAATTTTTCTTTTTCATTTTTCAATATGGTTTTAGTCAATAAATTTTAACTGTGAAGTAATTTTTTATTATAAAAGATAATGTTAATAATATTAATTTTACTAATTATAAAAATAAAGAATATAAAATAAAATAAAAATGATGGGGTATAGGATAAGGAGTTGGAAGGGGTAATATGGTTTTTGGTTTAATTTAGTTCGATACATCAAACAATTTATTTATTTTATTTAAAAAAACATGAAGCATAGTAAATTAAGTATTAATTACTTTTATTTACAATTACCCAAATGAAGTAGATAGAAAATGTTTTTTTTGTTTCTTCCTTTTTTATTGGTTAAAATTATGAGAGCCGTAAATTACACGGGCCTAAAGAGGCGCGTGAATGCATAAGTTTTTTTTTTTACATTGGACACGTGTCGTCCGTCTGTTGAAGGGCAATTTCGACATTCCTCTGGCGCGTGTACTGCACGCGCCGATAATGGTGGGTTTATGCAGGGGTTTGTTTATTTTGTTAAAAAAACAAATTTGACACGTGTCGCCTGTTGATTTACTGACAGAATTTTCGATTTTTTTTTCATCTTATTTCTTTACCCTCAATTAAATATGAATTTCTTATTATTCTTTGTTAATTTTTTCTGTTTTATTTTTCAATATGGTTTTAGACAAAAAAAATTAAGTGTGAAGTATTTTTTTTATTATAAATGATAATGATAATAATAATAATTTTACTAATTATAAAAATAAAGAATATAAAATAACATAAAAATGATGGGGTATAGGATAAGGAGTTGGAAGGGGTAATATGGTCATTGGTTTATTTTAGTAAAATACATCAAACAATTTATTTATTTTATTTAAAAAAAAATGAAGCATAGTTAATTAAGTATTAATTACTTTTATTAACAATTACCCAAATAAAGAGGATAGTAAATGATTTATTTTATTTTTTTTATTGGTTAAAATTATGAGAGCCGTAAATTACACGGGCATAAAGAGGCGCATGAATGCATTAATTTTTTTTTTATTACATTGGACACGTGTCGTCCATTTGTTGAAGGGCAATTTCGATATTTCTCTTGCGCGTGTACTGCACGCTCCCATAAAGGTGGGTTTATGCAGGTGTTTGTTTCTTTTCTTTTAAAGAAATTTGACACGTGTCGCCTGTTGATTGGCTGACTGAATTTTCGATTATTTTTACATCTCAATTATTTTCCCTCAATTATTTTATAATAAATTATTTTTTTTACACCAAAAATCATAATTTTTTTCCTCTTTCAATAGAGATTTCTGTCATTTGATTTGGACAGAGAAAAACAACCCTCTTCTTTAAATATAAATTTCTAAATCATCCTTTGTTAATTTTCGTCTTTTATTATTCAATATCTTTTTACTAAAAATTATATAAGTGTGAAGTATTATTTTTATTATAAATGATAATAATAATAATAATAATAATAATAATAATAATAATAATAATTTTACTAATCATAAAAATAAAGAATATAAAATAAAATTAAAGTTGTGGGATATAGGATGATGAAGTGAAATGGTGTTGAATTATCTATATATATATATATATATATATATATATATATATATATATATATATATATATATATATATATATATATATATATATATATATATGGGGGATTGTGATGAATGTGGGTTTTGGTTTCTATTTAATAGGTGAGATGGGGTAATATGGTTATTGTATTTATTTTCGTTCGATATATCAAACAATTTATTTACTTTTTCTTTAAAATAAAAATTTGAAGCATAGTAAATAAAGTATTAATAAATTTGTCAATTTCTCTATCCGTCTCAAAAAATTTTGTTTTTATAAAGATGCATATCGAGGAAGATGGCCATCATTTTAAAAATTTTGATTTAAATGTATGTCAATCTTATAAGAATTAAAGATAGTATAAATTGGTATTTTAAAAGAGGGAGAGGAAGAAGTGGTTTGGTTTGATGAGTTAATGGAAAGTTTCTATTTGAAAAATAATCAGATGGGGTAATATGGTTATTGTGTTTATTTTAGTTCGATATATCAAACAATTTATTTAATTTAAAAAAATAAATATTTGAAGCATAGTAAATAAAGTATTAATAAATTTGAAAAAGAATGATATTAATTTTTATTAGATAAATTTACTATTCTTATCCTTTTGGTATGAACAAATCTTTTTTTTTATTTATAAAATTCACCTTTTTTTTTCTAATTTCAATAAATTACTTCGTACGTGATAAACATGTTCGTCTTTTTTATTTACTTTTCTAAATGATAAAATACTGCATAATTGTATATAAAGATATGCATATTCCTTATGATTATTTTTTTATTCCTATTTTATTCTCATTTTTATGTACTGACATTGTAGTCTTTAAGGAAGTAATTCATAAATATATAAACAAATTGTTTTTTTGGTTTATTTTTGTTCAATTTTGGTCATTTAAATATATAGTAACGCCCCGTGCATCGCACGGGAGTCAATCTAGTTGTCATTAATAATATGGCTCTGCTCAATAACTGAAATCTGATTAGCGACTTTCATGAATCTGTCAGTAAAGCTCGCAATCCCCTCTCCAGCCTTCTGCTTGATACTGCACAACTCCTGCTTTCTGACGGGCTGAGCCCCAGACGCACTGAATCTCGCTAAGAACTTCCTCTTGAAATCTTGGTAACCAGAGATTGACTCTGATGGTTTGGTCAAAAACCATTCTAATGTGTGATCAACCAACGTCTTGCAAAAGCCCTACACAACACAGCGTCACTGTCTGTCAACAAAGACAATGTCACTTCAAACCCGCCCACATGGGTTTTCGCCCTGGAATTCCTGGCATATCTTGGCAAATTTGGCATACAAAAGGAAGGATTTGGGGCAGCACATTGAATACTCTTCACAAACAGAGCCAAGTAAGAATCTTTTTCCTCCACCTTCTTTGTTCCAGCCTCAAGCTCCTTTATCCTCTTGGCCATTTCCGCCATCTCACTCTTCCACTTCTCCTCCTCCTCCTTTTTCGTCTTCTCGGCTTCAGCGGCCTTAACAACTTCTGCGGCTTTCCCCGCCTTAGCAGCTCTCCTTTCTCGCTCCTTTTCATACTCTTTATCTTTCCTCTCTTGCCGCCTACGATCCCTATCCCGCGGCGATTCCTCTTCTCGATGTTGCTTCTCATCTCGTCGCGAGCAATGCGACCTTTCCTCTGAATACTGGATCGGCTGGGCCTATAATCTTTGTCCACCGTCGACCCTCTATCCAACTCATCACTTTCATATTCATAGTAATAAGACTGTTCCCGTGAATTGCCGGACTTATGGTATATTTTCTTCCTCTTTCCTCCCTCTTCTAACTCCTCATGCCTTCTCTTTACCACGGCCCTTTCTAATCTTGCCTTGACTTGATCTCGCCTGTGCTCCCTAATCTTTTCTTTGGGCGGCGGCATATCCCTCGCTCGCCTTGGCTCCTTCGCCACACTCTGGCCGGCCTCTTGTTCTCCTTCTGGGCGCTTTCCCGCCGCCTTACCCATCACATCCTGCGGGATCTGAGAAGGCTCCTGATTCATTTCCCTCAACTTCCTATTGTTTGCGAGAATTTGCAACAACAACTCATTGTCCGCCCTTAACTGATCCGCCTTTGCCCTAGCCTCATCATTCCTTGAGGGGGTGTGAATATGCACCTCAGCCACTGCCTTTGCCTTATCAGCCTTCGCTTTTGCTTCCCGCTCCCTATCCCGCCTTATTGTCAATTCGGTTTCCGTAGATTGTACATCTCCATCTCGGTCAGACCCTCTGGCCCCACGAACATCCTTAGGGTTTGGGGTCACCAATGCCAAATTTTGAGCAGCCTTGGAGTGGGTCCCTTTGTCTTGACCCATTTTAACAAATTTCTGAGCTTACACATAAGTATTCAAACTAAACAAAGCTTTTACCAACAGAAAACGAACTGATTGTAACGACCCTAACCCTAGGCACAATTTTAGTATAATATTATATGCTTTTAATATTAATGTTAACTTGTGTGTCTATTCTATGTCTTTACATTCTTATGTCAATATTAAATGGTTGGAAAATAATTTAGAACCCTTAGAATTTCTAGAGAAATAAAATACAACATTGGGAAAACACATAATAATGGAAAATGAATAAAATGTGGAAGGAGAATCATAGAATGTGGAATAAATATTTGAGTAGGAGGATTTTAATTTAAATGCTTTGGGAAAATTAAGGGGAAAATGGCTATTTTAGTGAAAGCCTTAGTAGGATAGGTAGATTGGGGGGGGGGGGACATCCTCCCTAAATCACTCTCCATCCCCCTCATTTGTCAACACCCCCCATACCTTCCTCTTACTTCCCCATACCTTTCCCCATACTCCCTCCATATCCCTTCCCTCATTCTTCTTCCTCTTTCTTTTCTCTCCATTCTCCATGGGAAAAGCTTGGTGAAAGCCTCCACTTCATAAACTCTTACCAAGTTCATTTCTTGTCCATTTTTAAATCCAAGTGTCCTTTTGTGAGTAGAACATCTAGAGGAGTTGATCAAGCCTAGAAAAGCTTCATTTCATCTTGTTTTGCCTAAGGTGAGTTGTTATGATTTCCCTTCTTATAAATGTTCATAAACTCTTTAATGTTGTTCTTGTTCATGTGATGTTGTTCATGCTTAGGAAACCTTATAGAAGTTGTATGATTAGTGAATGAAGTAGAAGGAAGTAAATGTTCATGTAAGATGATTTAGAGGAAATGAAATGGGTGGAAAATTTAGGAATAAATAATCTAGGGTTACCTTATCTTGGGTTTACATGATTTAGGATGCATTTTGTTAAGATAAGAAATCCTCTTGGTGTTCTTGATTTTAGGGTAGAGAAAAAGGTAAGGAATTGAAGCTAAAGGAAAGGGTTGAAAATCCGGGAAATGCCGGGCCGGGCACTTGGGCGGTCGCCTGCGAGGGCATGAGCGGCCGCCCATGTGTCCAGAAAATGGTATGCTTTGGAAAATCCTCTTGGGCGGTCGCCCAAGAGGTACTGTGCGGTCGCCCAAGAGGCGTAAGCTTAGTGGTCCCTTTGAAATCCACTTGGGCGGTCGCCCAAGTGGTAAGGGCGGTCGCCCAAGACCCCGTAAACCTAACTTTAAATCTCGAACCGTAAATTGTTTAGCAATCTTGTTTGGTCCCTTATAGATTGTGACTCCCACCTAGTAAGTTGAACTTGAGCCTTCATAGAGGCTATGTATTAGTGTATAATGACCTTGTAGGATGGATTGATGATACTTCCTTGCCTTACTTGAGCTCATATACATTGTTTATATTATGCATAGTGTGGAATAAATGTTACACTGTGATATTGGTTGGACATGAGTATATTTTACCATGTTGCTATATTGTTGTCCCTTTTTGTGGATTTTATTCAAGTATCTATTATGTGCTTCGATAATGTGTGAGTCACCGACATTGGGGTATAACATAATACGATCAATTATGGAAGTGTGACCTAATGTGATCGGATTATGTTATATTCGTGCCGTCCCCTCCCCGTGGCCACAGGATGGGGTATAGCATCTCGTATTGAGCCAAAAGCCTTACAGAGTTGCTACTGTCTTATTTGGTTTCCTGAAAAACGGGTCTTATAAGACGTGAGTATTGCTTAAGCACCACCGTAAGATTGGAGTATTATTATACCCAATGTTGTACGACTATCGTTCGTACGGGAAAAGGTAAACCAATGTAATGGAATGTGTTTGCAGCTTTTCCAATGTGTTATGTGCGACTTGTTATATGTTGCATTTATTTGGCATATTGCTGCATTCATAATAGCTTGCTGAGATTTATTCTCACCCCTCTCCCTTTAATGTTTTTAGATCCCGAGACAGGAGGACCGGCCAAGTAAGGACGGAAAGGAGTTTGGCAACAGCTGGGTATTGTCGGGAGTACGTTAGGTTGGCGTAGAAAGTATTTTGTTATAATTCCTTTTGGGAGTTTGTAATTATAAACTTTCCATTTCTACGTTAAAACCAATATCTTTTGTAACTAAACAGGTAAAGGTTTTCAAAGTTGGTCAACTCCTCCTCCAATGTGGAGAGGAGTGGAGTTATTTTGAAATGACAACGTTAATGATATTTATGTTTGAAGTTTAATTTAAAGTTTTAAAAGTTTAGTATATTTGGGTTAGTTTGAGGACGCTCCAACTCGGGACACGTGTAGGTTCCGGGTCGGGGTCCTCACAGTTGGTATCAGAGCTCTGTTAGAATTCTTGGGTAGAGTCTAGCTGAGTGAGAGTGTGTGATAACTGACGTCGAGTGTTTAATGCAGGGGTTTGTACTAATGGCGGGTAATGATGGAGATCAGGATCGGG
Source organism: Adenophora triphylla var. japonica (assembly GCA_022495995.1). Classification (NCBI taxonomy): domain Eukaryota; kingdom Viridiplantae; phylum Streptophyta; class Magnoliopsida; order Asterales; family Campanulaceae; genus Adenophora; species Adenophora triphylla. The sequence continues at coordinate 142,722 of JAFEMH010000350.1, forward strand.
CTTTGGGTAATGTTGGTAATCCGAATGCCGAAATGATGGATATGTTTCGAGTGTTTCTTCAGAATATGGCAGCTCAGAATCAAGGTAGGGGACAAAGAACAACCCGAAGGTAGGAAAGGGCACCATGGTTTAGAGAAGTTTGTGAAGATGTCTCCTCCTAGCTTCAACGGAGATCCGGATCCGGTGAAGGCAGAAAGGTGGCTTGAAGCGTTGAACAAGATTTTCTTGGCTATGGAGAGTTCGGATGCGGAAAAGGTGAGATGTGCCGTTTTCAAGTTGGAAGGACCCGCGGAGCACCGGTGGCGAAGTAGTAAAGGATGGTTGGGACCGGATTTGACACCGCAAACTTGGGATAATTTCACACGTAAGTTCCGGGACCACTTTGTTCCGATGGTGACTAGAGATAAGAAAGAGGTTGAGTTTCTGAAATTGGAGCAAGGGACAATGTCTATAACACAGTATTCAGCAAAGTTTACGGAGCTAGCCCGCTATTGTCCTCATTTGGTGCCAGATGAGGAGAGGCGTATCTACCGGTTCGTGAAAGGCTTAAGGGTGGAGTTCCGGAAACAGCTTTTGACTCATGACTTTGCCAACTTCCAAGCGGCTGTGAACATGGCGTATCGGATTGAGAATGACATAGAGGAGCATCGGGGTAAAAATGAAGGCGGAAACAGAAACAGATTCCAAGGTCAAGGTTCGGGACAGAATAGAGGGCAACCAAGGACATTCACCCCGGGAGCAAATCGAGGAGGAAACGTAGCGGCTCCGGCAAATCGTTCAACTTCCGGTCAGTTTGGGGCAACATGTGGATATTGCAAGAGGCAAGGGCATTCGGAGGACAAGTGTTGGAGCAAGCAAGGCAAGTGTTTAGAATGTGGGTCGACAAGTCATTTTCGGAGGAATTGTCCTAAGTGGCAGAGTAAGCAAGCTTCGGGTAGTGGTCAAGGGGGACAAGGTAGTGGTGTGAAGAGAGATGTCGATGGGAAACCCAAAGATAGAGTCCAAGGTCAAGTGTTTGCTTTGGGTCGAGGAGAGGTCGATCCTAATGCCGTCATTAGAGGTATAGTTCCTGTCTCAGGAGTTAAACCCCGCATTCTTATAGATCCCGGGTCTTCCCATTCATTTGTGGCATCTCATTTTGCATTCTCATTGCATATTTTGTCTGAACCTATGCCTTATGTGTTGGAGGTCTCTACTCCTATGGGAGAGTGCCTTGCATCTTCTTTGATATATCGTGGTTGTGATGTGACTATATGTGGGCATGTATTGCCGGTGGATTTGGTCGAGTTACCAATCCGTGATTTTGATGTGATCCTTGGAATGGATTGGTTGAGTCAGTGTCATGCTTTGGTAGACTGTCGTAGAAAGCGAGTCTCATTTGCTATGCCTGATGTGCCTACATTTATATTTGATGCCGATAAATCTATGTTTGGGTTACATGTTATTTCTGCCTTAAAAGCTAGAAAGATGCTATCTAAGGGGTGTGCGGGTTACTTGGCTTATGTGGTAGATTCCAATAAGAAGTCTCCCGAGTTAGCTCATGTCCCGGTTGTGAATGAGTTTAGTGATGTGTTTTCTAGTGAGTACTCTATGCCTCCTGGATCGTGAGGTAGAGTTTTGTATTGACTTAGTGCCCGCACCGCCCTATCTCTAAAGCACCCTATAGAATGGCTCCGCCGAGTTGAAAGAATTGAAGGTCCAATTGCAAGAATTGCTAGATCGGGGTTTTATTCGCCCTAGTGTGTCTCCATGGGGAGCACCGGTTCTATTTGTTAGGAAGAAGGATGGTACCTTACGATTGTGTATAGATTATCGTTTGTTGAACCAAGCCACTATAAAGAATAAGTATCCTCTTCCTCACATAGATGATTTATTTGACCAACTCCAAGGTTCTGTTATCTACTCAAAGCTTGATTTGATAAGCGGATACCATCAGTTGAAGATTAGGCCGGATGATATTGCTAAAACAGCTTTCCGAACTAGATATGGTCACTATGAGTTTGTTGTGATGCCGTTCGGATTGACTAATGCTCCAGGCGTGTTTATGGATATGATGAACCGTGTTTTCAATCCTTACCTTGATAGTTTTGTGGTGGTCTTCATAGATGACATTCTCGTGTATTCTAAGTCCCGGGAAGAGCATGAAAATCATTTGAGGATTGTTTTGTCAGTTCTTCGGGAGAAGCAGTTGTATGCCAAGTTCAGCAAGTGTGAGTTTTGGCTCGAGCAGGTTTCTTTCTTGGGGCATGTTGTGTCGAGTTCGGGGATTTCCGTGGACCCTTCAAAGATTGAAGTCGTGGTTAATTGGAAGCAACCTTCGACTGTAACTGAGGTTCGTAGTTTCCTTGGTTTGGCGGGGTATTATCGGAGGTTCATTGAGGGGTTTTCTCGGATTGCTACTCCGTTGACTAGGTTGACTCGGAAAGATGTATCGTTTGTATGGGATTCCAAGTGTGAAGAAAGTTTTAATGAATTGAAGAAGAGGTTGACGACGGCTCCCGTTCTTACCCTTCCGATGGTTGTGAGAATTTCGTGATCTATAGTGATGCCTCGAAGGCGGGTTTGGGATGTGTCCTCATGCAAAATGGGAAGGTTATTGCGTATGCCTCTGGGAAGTTATCACCGGCGGAACGTAATTACCCTACTCATGATATGGAATTGGCGGCGATTGTATTTGCGTTGCATAAGTGGAAGCACTACCTTTATGGGGCGAAGTTTGAGATTTTCACCGATCATAAGAGTTTGAAATACTTATTTACCCAAAAGGAGTTGAACAACCGACAAAGGAGATGGCTTGAGTTTTTGAAGGATTTTGATTGTATAATTTCTTATCATCCGGGGAAGGCCAATGTAGTGGCGGATGCGATTAGCTGAAAGGCGTATGTGACAGCTTTGAGTTCCCGAGAATTGAAGAGTGAAGTAATCATTGCGAATGTTCGAGCCGTTCCGACATTGTATGGAGATTTGAAAGAAGCTCAACAAGGTGATCCGGAATTGAAGAAAATTTTTGATCAAGTGCAAGAGGGGAAAGCCGGGGATTTTGCGTTGAATAGAGATGGTATTTTAACTTTCCAAGGGAGAATTTGCGTTCCTTCATCGCCGAAAATCAAGAAGCGTGTTTTAGAGGATGGCCATAAGTCCAAGTTTGCGATTCATCCTGGTAGTACCAAAATGTATCAAGACTTGAAGCGTGGGTATTGGTGGAATGGTATGAAGAGGGAAATTGCGGATTATGTGTCCAAGTGTTTGACTTGTCAACAGATTAAGGCAGAACATCAGAGACCGGCGGGACTACGTCAACCATCGATATTCCGAATGGAAATGGGAAGGGATCTCGATGGATTTTGTTTCGGGTTTGCCTCTTACCGCGAAGAAGATGGATGCTATTTGGGTTATTGTGGATCGGTTAACGAAGTCGGCTCATTTTCTTCCGGTATCCACCAAGTTTTCGTTAGAGAAGTTAGCTCAGTTGTATATGAAGGAGATTGTGAGACTTCACGGAGTTCCGGTTAGTATTGTTTCCGACAGAGATCTGAGGTTTACATCTAGATTTTGGAGAGCATTGCATGAAGCCTTGGGTTCTAAATTGTGTTTCAGTACGGCGTTTCATCCTCAAACCGACGGCCAGTCCGAGAGAACTATTCAGATACTTGAGGATATGTTACGGGCTTGTGTGATGGATTTCCAATTGTCATGGGAGGATCATCTACCTTTAGTGGAGTTTGCCTACAACAACAGTTATCAGTCTAGTATTGAGATGGCTCCGTATGAAGCGTTATATGGTAGGAAGTGTCGATCTCTGATGTGTTGGGATGAGGTTGGTAAAGCGAGACTTTGGGGCCCGGATTTGGTTCGAGATTCTACGGAGAAGATCAAGGTGATTAGGGATAGATTGAAGACGGCTCAGAGCAGACAGAAAAGCTACGCCGACAATAGAAGACGGGATTTATCTTTTGAGGTTGGCGACTTTGTGTTCTTGAAGGTCTCTCCGAGGACGGGAATCAAAAGGTTTGGCAATAAGGGTAAATTGGCTCCGAGGTTCGTCGGTCCGTTTGAGATCTTAGAGAAGATTGGGGATTTGGCTTACCGGTTGGCATTGCCTCCGTCTCTTTCGTTACTCCATGATGTGTTCCATGTTTCGATGTTGAGGAAGTATTGTCATGATCCTTCCCACATCTTGAGCTCTCCCCCCGATGATGTCCAAGCGGACATGTCTTATGTTGAAGAGCCCTTAAGAGTCTTAGAATTCCAAGTTAAGGAGTTGAGAACTAAGAGTATCCCCTGTAGCCAAGAAGGTCCTTTGGAAGAATCATACCGTTGAGGAAGCCACGTGGGAGTTAGAGTCGGAGATGAGAGCGAAATACCCCTGGTTGTTCGAAAATCCAAGTAAGTCTTTTTAAAATTCGGGACGAATTTTCTTTAAGGGGGAGTGAGTGTAACGACCCTAACCCTAGGCACAATTTTAGTATAATATTATATGCTTTTAATATTAATGTTAACTTGTGTGTCTATTCTATGTCTTTACATTCTTATGTCAATATTAAATGGTTGGAAAATAATTTAGAACCCTTAGAATTTCTAGAGAAATAAAATACAACATTGGGAAAAACATAATAATGGAAAATGAATAAAATGTGGAAGGAGAATCATAGAATGTGGAATAAATATTTGAGTAGGAGGATTTTAATTTAAATGCTTTGGGAAAATTAAGGGGAAAATGGTTATTTTAGTGAAAGCCTTAGTAGGATAGGTAGATTGGGGGGGACATCCTCCCTAAATCACTCTCCATCCCCCTCATTTGTCAACACCCCCCATACCTTCCTCTTACTTCCCCATACCTTTCCCCATACTCCCTCCATATGCCCTCCCTCATTCTTCTTCCTCTTTCTTTTCTCTCCATTCTCCATGGGAAAAGCTTGGTGAAAGCCTCCACTTCATAAACTCTTACCAAGTTCATTTCTTGTCCATTATTAAATCCAAGTGTCCTTTTGTGAGTAGAACATCTAGAGGAGTTGATCAAGCCTAGAAAAGCTTCATTTCATCTTGTTTTGCCTAAGGTGAGTTGTTATGATTTCCCTTCTTATAAATGTTCATAAACTCTTTAATGTTGTTCTTGTTCATGTGATGTTGTTCATGCTTAGGAAACCTTATAGAAGTTGTATGATTAGTGAATGAAGTAGAAGGAAGTAAATGTTCATGTAAGATGATTTAGAGGAAATGAAATGGGTGGAAAATTTAGGAATAAATAATCTAGGGTTACCTTATCTTGGGTTTACATGATTTAGGATGCATTTTGTTAAGATAAGAAATCCTCTTGGTGTTCTTGATTTTAGGGTAGAGAAAAAGGTAAGGAATTGAAGCTAAAGGAAAGGGTTGAAAATCTGGAAATGCTGGCTGGGCACTTGGGCGGTCGCCCAAGGGGGCATGAGCGGCCGCCCATGTGTCCAGAAAATGGTATGCTTTGGAAAATCTTGGGCGGTCGCCCAAGAGGTACTGTGCGGTCGCCCAAGAGGGCAGAAGCTTAGGGTCCCTTTTGAAATCCACTTGGGCGGTCGCCCAAGTGGTAAGGGCGGTCGCCCAAGACCCCAGAAACCTAACTTTAAATCTGAACCAGAAATTGTTTAGCAATCTTGTTTGGTCCCTTATAGATTGTGACTCCCACCTAGTAAGTTGAACTTGAGCCTTCATAGAGGCTATGTATTAGTGTATAATGACCTTGTAGGATGGATTGATGATACTTCCTTGCCTTACCTGAGTTCATATACATTGTTTATATTATGCATAGTGTGGAATAAATGTTACACTGTGATATTGATTGGACATGAGTATATTTTACCATGTTGCTATATTGTTGTCCCTTTTTGTGGATTTTATTCAAGTATCTATTATGTGCTTGATAATGTGTGAGTCAGCTGACATTGGGGGTATAACATAATACGATCAATTATGGAAGTGTGACCTAATGTGATCGGATTATGTTATATTCGTGGCCGTCCCCTCCCCGTGGCCACGTGGATGGGGTATAGCATCTCGTATTGAGCCAAAAGCCTTACGTAGTTGCTACTGTCTTATTTGGTTCCCCGAAAACGGGTCTTATAAGACGTGAGTATTGCTTAAGCACCACCGTAAGATTGGAGTATTATTATACCCAATGTTGTACGACTATCGTTCAGTACGGGAAAAGGTAAACCAAGGTAATGGAATGTGTTTACAGCTTTTCCAATGTGTTATGTGCGACTTGTTATATGTTGCATTTATTTGGCATATTGCTGCATTCATAATAGCTTGCTGAGATTTATTCTCACCCCTCTCCCTTTAATGTTTTTAGATCCCGAGACAGGAGGACCGGCCAAGTAAGGACGGAAAGGAGTTTGGTAGTGAGCTTTTGGGTATTGTCGGGGTACGTTAGGTTGGCGTAGAAAGTATTTTGTTATAATTCCTTTTGGGAGTTTGTAATTATAAACTTTCCATTTCTACGTTAAAACCAATATCTTTTGTAACTAAACAGGTAAAGGTTTTCAAAGTTGGTCAACTCCTCCTCCAATGTGGAGAGGAGTGGAGTTATTTTGAAATGACAACGTTAATGATATTTATGTTTGAATTTTAATTTAAAGTTTTAAAAGTTTAGTATATTTGGGTTAGTTTGAGGACGCTCCAACTCGGGACACGTGTAGGTTCCGGGTCGGGGTCCTCACACTGATAGCCACCAAAACAGAGCTTCTGACAGTGAACCACCTTATACAAACTGAAAATCCACAACAACCTTCAACAGACCAAACAAAACTTACACCAACAGGAACACAAACTGACATCAACTGACAAAAGGGATTTCCTGGGTTCTGAACAAGAACACGAACAGTAAACCACCTTCAAACTAGCCACAAACGACCACCAAACTCCACCAGACCAAGCAAAGAAGAAAAGGTCAGGTCCCGGCAACGGAACCAACTGATGCTACACCGCCAAAGGGGTTGCACAGGAACTGAGCTTAAACAGGCAAACTGGATACTCTGACTGCTCCTCTTCGAATGGTCAGATGGTCACCTTCACACAAGCACGAACATGAACTAAGCCGGGGGTGGCTCCGGCAAAAACTCTCCGGCGTGAGGATAAGTGACTGGTAACAAGCTTGGTAACAATGGAAACTTAGAGAGAGAAAGAGGGCTTAGAGAGAGTAGTAGAGACTTACAAACGATTTTTTCTCCAAGGTTTATATACTCCCATGCACCATGTTCCTTGTACATGGTGGGACACTTGTCAATCATCCAAGAAAGGTGCTAACCACCCCAAACTTAGTGAAAATTCACTGTTCACCTTGTCACATCATACCATTTTGACGGTTACATTGGGACATACACGTGGCAGTCTATCAATCACTTAATGTCACCAGTCACGCTTGTCACCCAAGCGACAACCCTAGGAAAGGGACAAAACTCATATTTTCGTCAATCCCCTCCTCTACTCGCACTATACTTGTCGCCTATTAATCATATCAAGACATGCTACCAACTACCAAAGGGTACTTCTCGCTTACTGCTTATTCTCACGCTTCGGCCTAATCATGTCGCCACTATACTTTCCGCCTCACTCTGAATGTTGCCTTATCATCCTGGGCTTACTTATAATACACATTTTATACGTATTTGGCCCACTTCGCCACGTTGAGCCTAACTTACTATTCAGGCCCAAATCCATATTTCACAATCACATCAAGTTATCATTTTATCTCTCAATTCTCTTGATCCTCTTTATTTTTAGCTCAATTAGACGAAGCAAACCTTCAAAATTTGAATAGTTTTTTTTGGCGATTGTGATTTTTGATTATCATGGTTTGAACTTTCTCCCCTCGTTTTGCCACTGCTAGCCTATCTATCCAAGAAAATTCGGTCTTATTCGACTAAAAACCTTCATTTTTTTTATTTTTGATTAAGGTTTGGTCACTGATAGCTGAATTGATTTCAAAAGCTCAGCAAACTTGTGTCAATGTTTTAAAAGTTCAGCGAATTAGTGCCAAAAATATTCGAATAATCCAACCGATTTGCTCAATTTCTTTCAATAATATTTGAGCTCAATAATTTTTTAAGTTTAAAATGGGACACACGGAGTATGGACCAATAGAACTAAGAAAAAGACCGACATGGTTGGAGCCAAGTTTTAAGAGATAAGATTAGGGGGTGCCGCATTTCAACCTAGGGTTTTTGCCCCAAAACTGCAATCTAGGGTTCTTCCACCAAAGAGGATATCATGGGATACAATTTCTCAATTCAAAATACCCATTTGCTCAATTGTCAGGTCAGTGAATTCCCACCAATCTCAACATCTTTTATTTTCAATTTCATCTCCAATTCAAGAATTTCCCCCAAATTTAGGCCTTCAATTAGGTATTCATTACCCATCAATAAACTGCATTCTCTCTCATTATCATCATCTCAACCATCCTTACGACCTTCAATTTCTGGAAATTCTTCTTCTGAAATCTCATTTGAGGCTTCTTATCTGATGAACACATTTGGGCTACCTTCAGAATTAGCTATTACTAAAGCAAAGCATCTGAAATTCAACTCGACCGAAAAGCCCGAAAAAGTGCAGGAATTCCTCAAGAAACATGGATTTACCAATACCCAGATTTCAACTATGGTTTATAGTTTCCCCCAGCTCCTTGTTTCTAAAGAAACAACCATTTTACCAAAACTTGAATTTTTGAGCTCTGTGGGGTTTTCAAGAACTGTAATCACTGATATTGTAACTGCAGCACCAAAAATTATGCAAAGAAGTTTGGAGAATGTAATTGTACCGGCTTTTAGTCTCCTCCGGAGCTTGCTCGATTCGGATGATAAAGCTATTGCATTGATCAAACGGTATCCGAGGATTTTGACTCGTGCCCCTAAAGTAGGTAATGTTGAAATTTTGCTAGAAGTGGGTGTGCCCCAAGCTAATATTGTGTCTTCTATGAGCACTCAATCTAGAGAGTATATGCCGAACGTTGAAAACTATAGGAAGATAGTTGAGGAAGTTATGGAAATGGGATTTGATCCTACTAGTATGAAGTTTCTAAGGGCTATTCGGACAAAGAGGTCAATGACTAAATCCACTTGGGAACATAAAGTGCAGATTTTTAAGAAATTCGGTTGGACTTATCAAGATATTTTAGTGGCGTTTGAGAAAGATCAAAACTTTATTACGGCGTCTGAGGATAAAATTGTGAGAATTATGGAATTTCTTAAGAGAATGGGTGTGGAGACAAGGACTACTTCCAATTGGCCGATAATATTTTCCATGAGCTTGGAGAAGAGGATTGTTCCGAGGTCTTTAGTTTATCAAGTCATGGTGGAGAGAGGATTATGCAAGAGGAAAAAGAAACTTAATATATTTAATTTGGTGGTCAATTTTACGGAAGATCGGTTTCTTGATGAGGTTATCAAGCCATGTGAGAATGAGGCTCCGGAAATTTTTGATTTGTATGAGGAATTGTTGGGTACATGAATTTGACTTGTTGTATGATTCGTCTAACAAGTATAGTATCAACTGGTAGAACAGTGATTGGTTTCATTTCTTTCAAATTACCACCCCCCCCCCACACACACACACAACCAACCAAAGAAAAAACGGTGAAAATGATGTCCCTCCGTCCCTAAATGAATATCGAAAAAAGTTTTAAATTTGCTCTTGATATACACTGATTTCTCATTGGTTGATGGTTGGCAATGTCAGCTTCGAGCTTCACAAATGACGTATGTTGAAACCTTTTGGCGTCTTCTTACAACTCAGGGGAGCAACCACTATATCTCATAGGTTCGTCTTTGAAGATGGAAGTTATATATATATATATATATATATATATATATATATATATATATATATATATATATATATATATATATATAATATACACACACACACACACACGAGTGCATTTGTTCTTTCAATCATTTTCCCATTCTTAGACTGAGATGTAAGTTATGAATGCTCGTCAAAAACTCTATCCTTTAGGATTTTGAGTGTATGCATGGGCAACTACTGCAAGATTTTGTATTTTGGGGTGGCATTCTTCTTGTTCAGACACGGGAAGAAGGGAACTGTTAAATCTGGGATCAATATAGATGGAAGTGCCTTTGCTTGTGCTTTTTGCCATTCGCGTGGAAAAAGTAAAGGAAACTTGAAGGTAATGAATGACCCCTATTCTTTTCGCTGTAACTTTTCTGGGGCTTTTGATGAAAATATTTTCATACTCGATGTTAATGAATATATTTTGGGTCCATGATTTTGTAATGTCCATACCGTTTACATTTTCAGTAACATTTGCGTAACATATGTTGAAATTATTACGTATAAAAAAAAAATTGTGCCTCAATTACTATCAGTGACAATTTCTGTGCTTTTTTTTTTTTCCATTTTCCTTCTGCTTATTTCTCATTGTTTTGGTAATAGAGAATCTGCATATTTTGTAACACTTGAAATAGTGGTGGTGGTGGTAATGCCATCAGTCTTGGCAAAAGGATTGATGACTGTTAGATACTTATAATGGATACAATGAAGCGGTCTAGACGCTATTTATTTTTAAGGGAAATGATAAATTATGGTCCAATGTTTAGGGGGATGTGTCAATCGGGGTCTAATGTTTCAAACTTATCAATTTAGGTCCAAAGTTACCGATGCTAGTCAGTTAGGAGTTTTTTGACGAGAATGCTTAGACATGGCCAGATCTAAGCCGGATCCGGCTCATACTCCAACTCCAACTCCGGTCAACATCTCCCTACCTTCACCCTCCGGCTACGCCACCACATTTCTCCTTAATAAATCTGACAGCTTTAATTCCTCATTGTTGGGATAGAGGACCAACCTTGACGTTCTTCGGAAGCAGTTTGAGGCGGGCGCCCCACCTGGATGAGGCGGGCGCCTCGCGTACCGTTGTTTTGACGTTGGCAGCGTTTGTCTGAGGCGGGCGCAAGGCCATGATCGAGGCGGACGCCTCAAGCTCCGAGGGACAGGCGTGTTTTGGGGAAATTCCAGGCGGCCGCTTGGGGCACCTTGAGGCGCGCGCCTCAAGGCCGGCCGAGGAAAATCTGTTTACGGGCCTATGGGTTTCTTGGGCTAAGCTAGGGTTTGGTTAGTTTATTTCCTATGCATATAAAAGCAATGTTCCGCCCCTTTATTCATTGTAACACATATTTTACATACATAGTGCAAGATCCTGGCTTGGTAGTGCTCCCAGACGTAGCCAATCAAATTGGTGAACTGGGTTAACAATTTCTTGTGTTCTTTTTCTGTTTTCTTTGATTTCTTGTGCTTGGTTTGTGTGCGATTATTATTCTTGTAGGTTTGCTTGGGTGTGGAGGGCCATATTCACAACAACTGGTATCAGAGCTCTTGGTTTAGGATCAAGGGAGTTGTTCCAAGCAATCAAGAATGGGCAAGGACAAACAGGCGGTTGAGAAATTCGATGGGTCTGACTACGGATATTGGAGGATGCAGATTGAGGATCTCTTGTACAACAAGGATCTCTACAAGCCTCTGAAGGGTGTCAAACCGGAAGATGAAGATCAAGAAGAATGGGAACTCATGGATCGGAAGGCTTTAGGGGTGGTTAGATCTACTTTGTCAAAGTGGATCGCGAAGACTACCAGGAAGGCGACAACCACCAAGGAGCTATTGGATTATCTTACTGAGAGATTTGAAACTCCGTCTGCTGCAAATAAGGTTGATTTGATACGCAAGATGGGTAGTCTCAAGATGCAAGAGGGAGGATCCTTGGCTAAGCACATCGATGAATTTATGGATGTCATAGATTCATTGACAGCGGTGGAGATCAAGTTCGATGATGAGGTTCATGCATGCTTGTTGCTAGCTTCTTTACCGGCAAGTTGGAGCGGAACGGTGATCGCAATCAACGCTTCAACAGTAAGAAAAAAATTGAAATATGATGATGTTAAAGACTTTCTTTTAGGTGAGGAAAATCGCATGAAGAAGTTGGGGACATCAAGTACTTCGGGAGCGGCTTTAGCTACTACTAGTAGGGGGAAGTCGGTACTAGCAAACAAGGGAGAACCGAATCTAGGGAGAACGGTGTGAGTGGTAAGTGGCAAAGCCGATGAGACCAAGGACAAACCGAAGGTTGCGAAGGGATCTGTTCAAAGGCTATTATTGTAAGGAGTCGGGACACTTTAAGAGGGATTGTCCAAATCGTAAGGGCAATCAAAGCGAATGTGGCGCCGAAGGTGACGATGTACTCGGTTCGAGTGTTAGTAGTGCACTAGAATCATGGGTGCCGGATTCGGGGCATCATTCCACTCTTGCGGGCATAAGGAAGAGATGGATAATTACACTTCCTATGATTTCGGGAAGGTCTATCTAGCCGATGGCGAGCCTTTGGAAATCAAGGGGAAGGGGATGTCAGAATAGGAGCATCGAGACGGGAAGGTCTTACATCTAAACGGGGTCGACACATTCCGGTTTGAAAAGAACCTGCTTTCGGTTGGGCAAGCTTGGACGAAGAGGGTTACAAGGTGACTTTCGGCCGCATAGAACCGGGTTATTACCAAGGAGGATTGTGAGATCGCTCGGGGTAATAAGGAGGGTACTCTGTATTTGGCGAACAACACCAAGGATAGTATTGGGTGGCAGCAGCCAAGGGTGATACTGATTTGTGGCACTGTCGATTGGGTCACATGAGTGAGACGGGGATGAAGGTACTTTGTTCTAAGGGTCTACTACCGGGTTTGAAGACGCCAACGTGGGGATCTGCGAAGATTGTATGTTTGGCAAACAAGGGAGGAATAATTTCTCAAGGACAGGTAGGGGATTGAGGGAAGCAAAGTTGGAATTGGTTCACACGGACTTGTGGGGGCCATCTCCGGTTACATCTCTGGGTGGTGCGTCATATTACATGACTTTCATTGATGATTCTACAAGGAAGGTTTGGGTCTATTTCTTGAAGGGGAAAGATGATGCTTTCGAGGTGTTCAAGAAGTGGAAGGCCTTGGTGGAGAATCAAACGGGACTTAAGCTTAAGTGCTTGAGATCAGACAATGGTGGGGAGTATGAGCTCGGGGAGTTTAGGGAATATTGTGCTGCGAATGGTATTCGTATGGAGAAGACTCCAAAGAAGACTCCACAACTCAACGGGGTAGCAGAAAGGATGAACAGAACATTAAATGAGCGGGCTAGAAGTATGAGATTGAAGTGTGGACTTCCGAAGACGTTCTGGGCATATGCAGTTGACACGGCAACTTTCTTGATCAATCGGGGACCATCGGTTCCATTGGGGAATGGAATTCCAGAGGAAGCTTGGAGTGGCAAGCAGGTAAATCTGTCCTTTCTTCGCGTATTTGGCTGCGTTTCTTATGTTCATGTTGATTCTGCTGAGAGAACTAAATTAGATGCTAAATCTGTTAAGTGTACATTTATTGGGTATGGCGGGGATGACTTCGGGTATAAATTTTGGGATGATCAAAACCATAAGGTTATTCGTAGTCGAGATGTGGTATTCAATGAACAGGTTTTGTCTGAGGATAGAAAGGGGGCATCTCGATGGTATTAGTTCGGAACCTGAGATTGTAGAGGTGGATATTCCGGACTCGGGTGGGAGCAGGGGCAGTTCATGTTGACCATGGTCAGAGGTCACCGAAGATGAACCACGTACTCCGACCGGAAATTCCTGCGTAGATCCAGCAGATTGCGTGGATCACCCGACAGTATACTCCTTCGAATTATTATTTGCTATCGATGAGATAATGGGGAACCGGAATGTTATGCGGAGGCGTTCGTAGTGTGCTTTGTGATAAGTGGAAAGTCGCGATGGATGATGAGATGGTCTCATCAAGGCAAACAAAACTTGGGAGTTGATGAACTACCTAAGGGAAGAAGGCACTGCATAACAAATGGGTGTACAGGATCAAGGAGGAAGCAGACGGTAGCAAGCGTTACAAGGCAAGACTGGTTGTTAGAGGGTTTCAGCAGAAGTATGGTATTGATTACACCGAAGTATTCACTCCGGTTGTGAAGATGACCACTATCGAATGGTTACGGGGATAGTAGTGGCGGACAACTTGCTGCTTGAACGGATGGATGTGAAGACGGCCTTTCTTCATGGGGACTTGGAGGAAGAGATTTACATGGTACACCAGAGGTTACTTGTCTAAGGGTGGCGAGGAGCTAGTTTGCAGATTGACTAAGAGCTTGTATGGCCTTAAACAAGCTCCTAGCAAAGGGTACAGGAAGTTTGATGGATTCATGCACGACATTGATTTTATCAGATGCGAGGCGGATCATTGTTGCTACTTCAAGAACACGGACAATGGGTATATTATCTTGCCGTTATATGTGGACGACATGTTGATAGCGGGCTCTAGCAAGAGAGAGGTAAACAAAGTCAAGACTCGGTTGTCGGAACGGTTCGAGATGAAGGATTTGGGAGAGGCAAGGAAAATCTTGGGCATGCGGATTGATCGGAATAGGGAGTCGGGCAAGTTGGTTCTTTCACAAGCGTAATATGTTGAGAAGGTCTTAGCAAGGTTTTCAGATGGAAGAGGCGAAGCCAACAGGACGCCATTGGGTTTGCATTTCAAGCTATCCGAGAGGACTCGCCTAGGAACAAGGAAGAGCGTGACAAGATGGAGAGAACTCCATATGCTTCACCAAGGGAGTCTCATGTATGCAATGGTGTGTACAAGGCCTGACATTGCACATGCGGTGGGAGTAGTCGGCCGGTTCATGGGCAATCCAGAAAGCAACATTGGGAAGCGGTTAAATGGATCCTACGTTACTTGAAGTGCTATTTGGTAAGGCTCGTGTTTTTCAAGCAAGGAAGTGGTGTTAGCGGGTTATGTTGATGCGGACTTGGCATCAAGTGATCTTGATAAGAGGAGAAGTACTACGGGTTACGTGTTTACATTGGGTGGTACGGCAATCTCCACAGGCTTCTAAGTTACAAAAGATCGTGGCTCAATCGCTGAAGCGAGAATATGTGGCGATGACGGAAGCGAGTAAAGAGATGGTTTGGGCTAGAACTTCTTGGGTGAACTTGGGAAGACGCGAAGTGGTAATATTCTCTACAATGACAGTGAGTGCAATTCACTTGGGCAAAGAATCCGGCGTTTCATTCGAGGACGAAGCATATTGAGCTGAGGTTTCACTACATCGGACATCTCTTGGAGGAGAAGATTTTGTGGCTTGAGAAGATATTGGGATCGGAGAACCAGCTGACATGTTGACAAAGGTTGTGAACCTTGAGAAGTTGAAGTGTGCTGAAAGCTTCAATTGGGCTTGAAGAATGAGAGAGGAGGATGGCACTACCATGATCGAGGTGAGCACTAGGAGGACACCAAGGATGAGTTGAAGAACCGGATACGGGCTTGTATATGCGGTTGATCTCTAGGTGGGAGATTGTTGGGATAGAGGACCAACCTTGACGTTCTTCGGAAGCGGTTTGAGCGGGCGCCCACCCGGATGAGGCGGGCGCCTCGCGTGCCGTTTTGACGTTAGCGCGTTTGTCGAGGCGGGCGCAAGGCCACGATCGAGCGGACGCCTCAAGCTCGAGGACGGGCGTGTTTTGGGGAAATTCCAGGGCGGCCGCTTGGGGCACCTTGAGGCGCGCGCCTCAAGGCCGGCCGAGGAAAATCTGTTTACGGGCCTATGGGTTTCTTGGGCTAAGCTAGGGTTTGGTTAGTTTATTTCCTATGCATATAAAAGCAATGTTCCGCCCCTTTATTCATTGTAACACATATTTTACATACATAGTGCAAGATCCTGGCTTGGTAGTGCTCCCAGACGTAGCCAATCAAATTGGTGAACTGGGTTAACAATTTCTTGTGTTCTTTTTCTGTTTTCTTTGATTTCTTGTGCTTGGTTTGTGTGCGATTATTATTCTTGTAGGTTTGCTTGGGTGTGGAGGGCCATATTCACAACACTCATCTCTCCCCTCCGCCATTAGTAGCCCTACCCTGTTTTTACACTCTCCTGAGCTACAATAAGTTGCGTCTCTTTGCAGCAGCGTAACCCATATGAGCAGATTTACGTCAATCTGCAGCACAGACCAAAGAGGTTACTCAAGTGATCGCTTGAATGGAGAGACGGTTGATAATCAATCGGAAGTGGTGAAGAGAAATTGCAGGTGGGTGGCGATCCAAGCTTTTGATGCATGCTCTGTTCCTGAAACGCGTAGAGACTAGAGAGAGCAGATATATGTTGGTTGTTCTGGAGGAAAGTCATGGAAGATACTTCTTCTTCTTCTGACTTCCCTAGGTTTTTTAATTGATTTTCTTTTTTCTTTTCTTTTCTTTTTTTATTAATTTTGTAATGAAAATTTGGCCCGATTGATTTTTGTGAGTTTTTGCATTTGAAATTGGGTTTGGGAGTTATATCTCACAAAAACAAATTTTATCTTATGTTTTTGCAATGAATGTGTTTTGTAATTTTACAGTAGATTGTTAATTTTTAAGAAAAATTATGCTATTTTTGTGAAAATTTGGGTCTTATAGTTGAACTATTAGAACTAAAATGAAACTGATAATTGATAATTAAAGGGGTATGAGTTGGTCTTATAAAAAACTAGTTTTTTCTTAAGCTAAGGAAAAACGTGTTTTCAAAATAAACGGTGGCAATTTTGTAATTACTGGCAACCATGTTCAAAATAAACGGTGGCATTTTCGTAATTAATGGTTCCCGTTTATGCCAGTGCGTGTTTAACAAAGCGCCAGGTGTGACAAAGTGCCGGTTCGTATGTAACAAAGTGCCGGTAAAAAGTGTCGATACCAGTTTAACAAAGTGCCGATGGTAAACCAGTACTGGCACTTTGTTAAAGCGAAACTGGCACTTTTTACACGGCACTTTTAAATACATGAACCGGCACTCTTCACACCGGCACTCGTTACACTAACACTGGCACTTTGTTACACTAATATTTTCTTTGGCTCACAAAAATACAAGCACCGGCATTCAAAAATACATGGTGGCATTTGATTATACTAACGGGCACTTATTTATACACTAACGGGCACTCAAATATACACCAGCGGGCACTTGATTATACACTAACGCACTTGATTAATCACCAGCCGGCACTCAAAATAACATGTATCGACACTCAAAAAATATGAACCGACATTAAAAATCAATTAAAGCTGGCATTCAATTTCTACCCAAACTCAAGCGGCATTCAATTTCTACCCAACTGGCATTCAAAATACAAGAAGCTGGCACTTCAAAATCAAGCTGGCTTTCAAAACACAAGAAGCGGCACTCCAAAATACATAAGCTGGCACTCAAAAACATATACCGGCACTTCAAAACTCATGGTCTGGCACTCAAATTTTCCCAACATCCCAAGAACACCGTTCTTTCAATTTACGTTCATTTGGAAGAGGAGGCCTCTCATTTTTATCACTCTCACATTTTCTCTCACACACCAACACTGAGATTCACTTTCTCTCTCCTCTCTCTCTCTCTCTCTATCCGCAGATACACAGAGACCTCCATCCCTGCGTCTTCTTCTTACTACATCCATCTCTCTCCCTAATCTCCGACCAAAACCGATTGCCCTTCCCACGCTTCCAATTCCATTCCTGAGCCCAAGCACGCACTACCGGGAATTGCGAAGTCAATTGGAAGCTAATTGGAGAAGGTCGCCAGCCAGGCGAATGGCACGGGGAGGATCGGTGAAGAAGGAATTGACGCATTTGAGTTTTGGTTGTAATTGGAGAAGGTCGCCGCCGGCAATGGAGGGATTGCGTATAGAGAGAGAGAGCGGATAGAGAGAGAAAGAGAGAGAGCCGTGTGTGTTATAACGGGAAAACACGTTTTTTGTTAAGCTTAACAAAAAACGCGTTTTTTGTGAGTTTTTCGCAAGGGGTATTTACCAAAAACAATTTTTGAAAAATGGATATTACAAAAAAAAAAAAAAAAAGTTTGATATTACAAAAAACTCCTAAAATATTACAAAAAAAAACTCCCTTTTTATTTTTAACTTTATTTATATGTTTTAGATTAATTGAAAAAAAAAATGAAAAAATGAGACTTACAATTGAACTATCAGATTACTTTGATTTTGATAGTTAAAATATAAGATTCAATAAAAATAAAATATCCGAATTTTTTGTGGGTTTACTAAAAATATAAAAAAAATAAATGTGTGTGTTTTTTTTAAAAAAAAATAATTCAACTATTATATTATAAGAGGTAAACTAGTCTTATATCTCAACCAAAAGAGCGGGGAATTTGTCCAAAAATGAGGAAAAACACGCATCAGCATTCAGCCGTAGAGATTAGGTCCTTTTAATTAATGTTGAAGGGTTTCGTGAAATTTTGGTGGAAATGTCCAATCCTTTATGGTATTATGGTTAGGCTGAAGCGTCATAGGGAAAATTACAGGGAAAATTACTAGTTCGCCTCTAAAATTAATGTTTGTAATGTTAGTGTCTTCGTCTCAAAATATGACATTAATTTTTGAAGCAAATGAAAAGTATTATTTTTTTTTAAATATTCATTGAGACGAAGGAAGTAATGCTCATTTATTTGGACAAAAAATGTAGTATTATTTTTTGGTTTTTCATTTTGAGTCGAAAGTAATATTTATTTTTGAAATCAAAAATATAATTTTTTTTATAGAAGTACATTTTTTAAAGTATTTATTTGAGATAGAAACAATAATATTTCTATTTAGTTTTCTTTATTAATACATAATTTTTGTATTATTATTTTGTAATTTAAAGTGGGACGGATTACAAATAACTTTAACTTACCTTTGGACTTTGACTTTGGACTTCGCCTGGTAATTTGAAATCGCTACTTCATGTAGCGATTTCAAATTTTAGTTTTTTTTAATAGCATAAATATTAAAATAAAATTGAGCAAATTTTAAAAAATCGCTACACCGTGTAGCGATTTTAACCAAAAAAATTATAATCTCGCTACACCGTGTAGCGATTTATAAAAAGTTGATCATTTTGGCAAATAGTTTCAAATCTAAGTTATTTTGAGATTTAAATTTTTAAAATTGAATAATTTGAGAAAAGTTTCGGTGGGGGACAATAGCATTCTGTTAACCTAAGTTTCCCCAAAAATTGCATTTGGTATTTAAATTTGTCAAGGTTTCATATCTATTTTTTTTTTTTTCTAAATCTAGTTTCTAAATAATGTTCATTGTTTTTCTGATGTTGTTTTTCTCTCCTCCATATGTGAGAGCCTATGATTTTTCTCTTTTGTTGAGAACTTGTGAGGTGATTCCCCTTTCATGTTGAGGGATTTGTATATTATTTTTGTTGTTTCTATGATTATCGGGAAGGCTGAATCTGACTTAGGGCAGCGTTTGTAATTGTGAGTCCCACCCTTTGGATCAAACATCCAATGTCTGTAGATAGTCGACTTCTAAACATTTGTTATTGTCATTAATAATATTGTCATTAATAATATGGCTCTGCTCAATATCTGAAATCTGATTAGCGACTTTCATGAATCTGTCAGTAAAGCTCGCAATCCCCTCTCCCGACCTTTCGCGTCTTTGCACAACTCCGCTCGACGGGCTGAGCCCCAGACGCACTGAATCTCGCTAAGAACTTCCTCTTGAAATCTTGGTAACCAGAGATTGACTCTGATGGTTTGGTCAAAAACCATTCTAATGTGTGATCAACCAACGTGCTTGCAAAAGCCCTACACAACACAACCTCACTGTCTATCAACAAAGACAATGTCACTTCAAACCCGCCCACATGGGTTTTTGCCCTGGAATTCCTGGCATATCTTGGCAAATTTGGCATACAAAAGGAAGGATCTGGGGCAGCACATTGAATACTCTTCACAAACAGATCCAAGTAAGAATCTTTTTCCTCCACCTTCTTTGTTCCAGCCTCAAGCTCCTTTATCCTCTTGGCCATTTCCGCCATCTCACTCTTCCACTTCTCCTCCTCCTCCTTTTTCGTCTTCTCGGCTTCAGCGGCCTTAACAACTTCTGCGGCTTTCCCCGCCTTAGCAGCTCTCCTTTCTCGCTCCTTTTCATACTCTTTATCTTTCCTCTCTCGCCGCCTACGATCCCTATCCCGCGGCGATTCCTCTTCTCGATGTTGCTTCTCATCTCGTCGCGAGCAATGCGACCTTTCCTCTGAATACTGGATCGGCTGGGCCTATAATCTTTGTCCACCGTCGACCCACTATCCAACTCATCACTTTCATATTCATAGTAATAAGACTGTTCCCGTGAATTGCTGGACTTATGGTATATTTTCTTCCTCTTTCCTCCCTCTTCTAACTCCTCATGCCTTCTCTTTACCACGGCCCTTTCTAATCTCGCCTTGACTTGATCTCGCCTGTGCTCCCTAATCTTTTCTTTGGGCGGCGGCATATCCCTCGCTCACCTTGGCTCCTTCGCCACACTCTGGCTGGCCTCTTGTTCTCCTTCTGGGCGCTTTCCCGCCGCCTTACCCATCACATCCTGCGGGATCTGAGAAGGCTCCTGATTCATTTCCCGCAACTTCCTATTGTTGCGAGAATTTGCAACAACAACTCATTGTCCGCCCTTAACTGATCCGCCTTTGCCCTAGCCTCGTCATTCCTTGAGGGGGCGTGAATATGCACCTCAGCCACTGCCTTTGCCTTATCAGCCTTCACTTTTGCTTCCCGCTCCCTAGCCCGCCTTATTGTCAATTCGGTTTCCGTAGATTGTACATCTCCATCTCGGTCAGACCCTCTGGCCCCACGAACATCCTTAGGGTTTGGGGTCACTAATGCCAAATTTTGAGCAGCCTTGGAGTGGGTCCCTTTGTCTTGACCCATTTTAACAAATTTCTGAGCTTACACATAAGTATTCAAACTAAACAAAGCTTTTACCAACAGAAAACGAACTGATAGCCACCAAAACAGAGCTTCTGACAGTGAACCACCTTATACAAACTGAAAATCCACAACAACCTTCAACAGACCAAACAAAACTTACACCAACAGGATCACAAACTGACATCAACTGACAAAAGGGATTTCCTGGGTTTCTGAACAAGAACACGAACAGTAAACCACCTTCAAACTAGCCACAAACGACCACCAAACTCCACCAGACCAAACAAAGAAGAAAAGGTCAGGTCCTGGCAACGGAACCAACTGATGCTACACCGCCAAAGGGGTTGCACAGGAACTGAGCTTAAACAGGCAAACTGGATACTCTGATTGCTCCTCTTCGAATGGTCAGATGGTCACCTTCACACAAGCACGAACATGAACTAAGCCGGGGGTGGCTCCGGCAAAAACTCTCCTGCGTGAGGATAAGTGACTGGTAACAAGCTTGGTAACAATGGAAACTTAGAGAGAGAAAGAGAGCTTAGAGAAAGTAGTAGAGACTTACAAACGATTTTTTCTCCAAGGTTTATATACTCCCATGCACCATGTTCCTTGTACATGGTGGGACACTTGTCAATCATCCAAGAAAGGTGCTAACCACCCCAAACTTAGTGAAAATTCACTGTTCACCTTGTCACATCATACCATTTTGACGGTTTCATTGGGACATACACGTGGCAGTCTATCAATCACTTTATGTCACCAGTCACGCTTGTCGCCCAAGCGACAACCCTAGGAAAGGGACAAAACTCATATTGTCGTCAATCCCCTCCTCTACTCGCACTATACTTGTCGCCTATTAATCATATCAAGACATGCTACCAACTACCAAAGGGTACTTTTCGCTTACTGCTTATTCTCACGCTTCGGCCTAATCATGTCGCCACTATACTTGCCGCCTCACTCTGAATGTTGCCTTATCATCCTGGGCTTACTTATAATACACATTTTATACGTATTTGGCCCACTTCGCCACGTTGAGCCTAACTTACTGTTCAGGCCCAAATCCATATTTCACAATCACATCAAGTTATCATTTTATCTCTCAATTCTCT
The DNA here is from genome assembly GCA_022495995.1 of Adenophora triphylla var. japonica. NCBI lineage: Eukaryota > Viridiplantae > Streptophyta > Magnoliopsida > Asterales > Campanulaceae > Adenophora > Adenophora triphylla. Next base: position 164,594 of record JAFEMH010000350.1, read on the forward strand.
TGATCCTCTTTATTTTTAGCTCAATTTGACGAAGCAAACCTTCAAAATTTGAATAGTTTTTTTTGGCGATTGTGATTTTTGATTATCATGGTTTGAACTTTCTCCCCTCATTTTGCCACTGCTAGCCTATTTATCCAAGAAAATTCGGTCTTATCCGGCTAAAAACCTTCATTTTTTTATTTTTGATTAAGGTTTGGTCACTGATAGCCGAATTTATTTCAAAAGCTCAGCAAACTTGTGTCAATGTTTTAAAAGTTCAGCGAATTAGTGCCAAAAATATTCAAATAATCCAACCGAATATGACCTATTTTTATTTTTAAAAAAAAGTATGACCTAATTCGTTTTATCTCTACCATCCACTTTTTATACTCACAAACAAATTAGTCCCCCTTCTATATTATTAGTAATAAAACAAAAAACCAAAGTGGCCTTGGCCCAATGATATGTTGGTGGCCTCCCGAAGGGGAGGTCACCGGTTCGATTCCCCTCAAGGGGAGTTTCTGTGGTTTAATTTCTACCTTGGTTCAGGGTCCTTTGGAGCCTCCCGGGGCACATCCGTGCAGTTAAGAAAGCAGCATTGCTGGGCTTGTATCCTCAGTGTGGGGAGTTCGAATCTTGGCAGGAGCAGCTGGAGCAGCCAATTGGTGTTGTAAGAGTGATGTAATTGCCTCGGCCAGCATTTGGAGCGGATCGGTGGTGATGTAAGAGTGATGTAAATGTCTTGTAGGAGGGCTCCTTGGGCTCTGAGTATAAGAGTGCTTCGCCACCCTGCATAGAGGCACATCCCGTGATTTACCTCCATGCATCTTGTGGGGCCCGCACTGCTGTGGTTGGGATTAGTTCGACGTTCTAACCCTGGGTATCAAAAAATAAAAAAAAGTAATAAAAAAAAAAGTAATAAAAAAATTTCTTTCAATAACATTTGAGCTCAATAATTTTTTAAGTTTAAAGTGGGACACACGGAGTATGGACCAATGAAGTGACATGGTTGAAAATGGGTTTAGCCGTTTAGGTTAATAGAACTTAGAAAAAGACCGACATGGTTGGAGCCACGTTTTAAGAGATAAGATTAGGGGGTGCCGCATTTCAACCTAGGGTTTTTGCCCCAAAACTGCAATCTAGGGTTCTTCCACCAAAGAGGATATCATGGGATACAATTTCTCAATTCAAAATACCCATTTGCTCAATTGTCAGGTCAGTGAATTTCCACCAATCTCAACATCTTTTATTTTCAATTTCATCTCCAATTCAAGAATTTCCCCCAAATTTAGGCCTTCAATTAGGTATTCATTACCCATCAATAAACTGCATTCTCTCTCATTATCATCATCTCAACCGTCCTTACGACCTTCAATTTCTGGAAATTCTTCTTCTGAAATCTCATTTGAGGCTTCTTATCTGATGAACACATTTGGGCTACCTTCAGAATTAGCTATTACTAAAGCAAAGCATCTGAAATTCAACTCGACCGAAAAGCCCGAAAAAGTGCAGGAATTCCTCAAGAAACATGGATTTACCAATACCCAGATTTCAACTATGGTTTATAGTTTCCCCCAGCTCCTTGTTTCTAAAGAAACAACCATTTTACCAAAACTTGAATTTTTGAGCTCTGTGGGGTTTTCAAGAACTGGAATCACTGATATTGTAACTGCAGCACCAAAAATTATGCAAAGAAGTTTGGAGAATGTAATTGTACCGGCTTTTAGTCTCCTCCGGAGCTTGCTCGATTCGGATGATAAAGCTATTGCATTGATCAAACGGTATCCGAGGATTTTGACTCGTGCCCCTAAAGTAGGTAATGTTGAAATTTTGCGAGAAGTGGGTGTGCCCCAAGCTAATATTGTGTCTTCTATGAGCACTCAATCTAGAGAGTATATGCCGAACGTTGAAAACTATAGGAAGATAGTTGAGGAAGTTATGGAAATGGGATTTGATCCTACTAGTATGAAGTTTCTAAGGGCTATTCGGACAAAGAGGTCAATGACTAAATCCACTTGGGAACATAAAGTGCAGATTTTTAAGAAATTCGGTTGGACTGATCAAGATATTTTAGTGGCGTTTGAGAAAGATCAAAACTTTATTACGGCGTCTGAGGATAAAATTGTGAGAATTATGGAATTTCTTAAGAGAATGGGTGTGGAGACAAGGACTACTTCCAATTGGCCGATAATATTTTCCATGAGCTTGGAGAAGAGGATTGTTCCGAGGTCTTTAGTTTATCAAGTCATGGTGGAGAGAGGATTATGCAAGAGGAGAAAGAAACTTAATATATTTAATTTGGTGGTCAATTTTACGGAAGATCGGTTTCTTGATGAGGTTATCAAGCCATGTGAGAATGAGGCTCCGGAAATTTTTGATTTGTATGAGGAATTGTTGGGTACATGAATTTGACTTGTTGTATGATTCGTCTAACAAGTATAGTATCAACTGGTAGAACAGTGATTGGTTTCATTTCTTTCAAATTACCACCCCCCCACACACACACACACACACAACCAACCAAAGAAAAAACGGTGAAAATGATGTCCCTCCGTCCCTAAATGAATATCGAAAAAAGTTTTAAATTTGCTATTGATATACACTGATTTCTCATTGGTTGATGGTTGGCAATGTCAGCTTTGAGCTTCACAAATGACGTATGTTGAAACCTTTTGGCGTCTTCTTACAACTCAGAGGAGCAACCCCTATATCTCATAAGTTCGTCTTTGAAGATGGAAGTGATATATATATATATATATATACACACACACACACACGAGTGCATTTGTGCTTTCAATCATTTTCCCATTCTTAGACTGAGATGTAAGTTATGAATGCTCGTCAAAAACTCTATCCTTTAGGATTTTGAGTGTATGCATGGGCAACTACTGCAAGATTTTGTATTTTGGGGTGGCATTCTTCTTGTTCAGACACGGGAAGAAGGGAACTGTTAAATCTGGGATCAATATAGATGGAAGTGCCTTTGCTTGTGCTTTTTGCCATTCGCGTGGAAAAAGTAAAGGAAACTTGAAGGTAATGAATGACCCCTATTCTTTTCGTGTAACTTTTCTGGGGCTTTTGATGAAAATATTTTCGTACTCGATGTTAATGCATATATTTTGGGTCCATGATTTTGTAATGTCCATACCGTTTACATTTTCAGTAACATTTGCGTAACATATGTTGAAATTATTACGTATAAAAAAGAAATTGTGCCTCAATTACTATCAATGACAATTTCTGTGCTTTTTTTTTTTTTTTCCATTTTCCTTCTGCTTATTTCTCATTGTTTTGGTAATAGAGAATCTGCATATTTTGTAACACTTGAAATAGTGGTGGTGGTGGTGGTAATGCCATCAGTCTTGGCAAAAGGATTGATGACTGTTAGATACTTATAATGGATACAATGAAGCGGTAACTTATCAATTTAGGGTCCAAAGTTATCAATGCTAGTCAGTTAGGAGTTTTTTGACGAGAATGCTTAGACATGGCCAGATCTAAGCCGGATCCGGCTCATACCCCAACTCCAACTCCAACTCCGGTCAACATCTCCCTACCTTCACCCTACGGCTACGCCACCACATTTCTCCTTAATAAATCTGACAGCTTTAATTCCTCATCTCTCCCCTCCGCCATTAGTAGCCTACCCTGTTTTTACTTCTCTCCTGAGCTACAATAAGTTGCGTCTCTTTGCAGCAGCATAACCCATATGAGTAGAATTGCGTCAATCTGCAGCGTAATTGTAACAGTAGATTGTTAATTTTTAAGAAAAATTATGCTATTTTTGTGAAAATTTGGGTCTTATAGTTGAACTATTAGAGCTAAATGAATCTGATAATTGATAATTAAAGGGGTATTTACCAGAAACAATTTTTGAAAAATGGATATTACAAAAAAAAAAAAAAAAGAAAAAACATAAGTTGGATATTACAAAAAAAAACTCTTTTTTTTATAAGATTCAATAAAAATAAAATATCCGACTTACAATAAAAATATCCGAAATTTTTGTGATAGTTAAAATATAAGATTCAATAAAAATAAAAGTTTGTAATTCAAACTCCTTTTCAAAAGTTTTTCAAAAAAAATGAAAAACTGAGACTTACAATTGAACTATCAGATTACTTTGATTTTGATAGTTAAAATATAAGATTCAATAAAAATAAAATATCCGAAATTTTTGTGGGTTTACTAAAAATATAAAAAAAAATTACTCCTATAATTTAACTATAAGAGGTAAACTAGTCTTATATCTCAACCAAAAGAGCGGGGAATTTGGCAAAAACTGAGGAAAAACACGCTCATTTCCGACTTAAAATCGACGTTTGTCATTCAAATGCTCATTTTTAAAATCAACGTTTGTCATTCAAACCAAGATTAAAGTTTGTAATTCAAACTCCTTTTCAAAAGTAACACGAACACACACACACACACATACACTTTTCGAGAAAGGTAGAAAGACTCGTCATACGAGGCATTTCGGGTGATCTCCATATACTCTTTTCGAAACGTAACGTGATCTCCGAACCTAACAATCTCTGTTCAAAAAAGCGTTTTCCTAAGTTTTGGCTATCAATCAAAACGACCTCCTTTTTCAAACCAGTCTTTTTTAAAGTTTAGGCTCATAATATAAAACGGCGTGGCGACTCTCTCTTTCCCGAAGCGAGGCCCAAGTGCGAAAGCCGCTCGCCGCGTTCTCCGCGCACGATCCAGGTAATTTCAGGCCCGGTCTATCTGGTTCGGGCTCATCACACCCAAAAAGTTATTGAGTATAATATATATCTTTTTTTTTTTTTACCCTTTTAACTCTAAAGTACCCACTCACCCAAACCCACCCACCCAAACAAAAAAATAAATAAAATGGTTCTCTATTCTCTTCCCCCCATTTCAACCTTTAGGGCCGTTTGGTTCAATGGAAAAATAGTGAAGGAATGGAATGGTCAATAGAATTGAATTCCTGAAGGAATTAGAATGGAAAAAAACTGGTCAAACCCCTCCGTTTGGTTGGCACGGAATGGAATGAAATTGTCATTCAATTCCTTGGCAAATCATGTTTGGTTTGAAAAATACAAATTATAGGAATGGAATGAAAGCATAAAATGTCCAATTTACCCTTCTCTTTTAAAAAAAAAAAATTTAGGGGGGGAGGGGGTAGGTGGGGGTGGTAGGGCAGGGGCTGGATGGGAGGGGGGGTAGGCAGGAGTCTTTTAAAAAAAATCGTGGGGGGTAGGGCGAGGGCGGATGGATGGGGGATAGGCAGGGGTCTTTTAAAAAAATTGTGGGGGTGGGGGATAGGTGGGGTGGTAGGGCAGGAGGGGCTGGATAAGGGGGAGGGGGGGTAGGCAGGGGTCTTTTAAAAAATAAATTTGTAGGGGTGGGGGGTAGGGCAGGGGCTGGGTGGGGGTGGGTGGGTAAGCAGGGGTAGGGGTGGTTTGGGTTTGGGGGTATTTTGGTCAAAAAAGAAAAAATTACAATTCCATTGCCAAAGGAATTGAGCATTCCTTCCATATATGGAGGGAATGACCAATTCCTTCCTTCAATGGAATTAGCCATTTCAGAGGAATGAAAAATTTGAACCAAACACGGTGAAGGAATGGGTCAAATGGAATTGACCATTCCATTCCATCGGCGGAATGGTCAATTCCGCGAACCAAACGGGCCCTTAGTCTCCGGTTTCTCTTTATCCTCTTTATTTTTAGGGCAATTTGACTAAACAACCTGATGTTGCTAGGATTTTCCTCAACAGCAACAAGGCCTGATGTAGTCCAATTTAGATAGTTCGGCTCCTTCTTCACGTCTGCACCACAAACAACGTGAGAATCCGGAGGCGGCTCCGGCGTAGCCCCTCCGGCGTGAGGATAAGTATTGGTTTATCAAGTACAAATCTAAGAACTCAAGATACAAGAAGGAAGGGTGTTCTATGTGCGTATGTGGGCGTACCTTGGAGGGATGACGATCCCTCATATTTATACCTCCCATCCCTCGTGCGCAGCACATGTTATCCTCATGTGCTTGTCTCGTGAAGCGGTTAATCCCTCACTCCACGTGTCATCATTTAATTGGTTCTTGAACACAACCAAAAGAATAAACACAATACATGTGACGTTCCTTTCTTACACACGTAACTTTTCCAATGCAAAACCGTTACAGTGGGTCCCACTTCACAGATATTTGTATGCCGCATCCCATACGTCGTATATAATTATAATCCATTCCTTGTCGTATCATGTTAGGCCAGGTATCTCGCCACCTCCTCCCACTATCGTGCCTGTTATATCTCACAGCTTATCTCTTATGCGATTTAGGCGGGATACCCTTGTCATCAATCTCTCTTCCTCTCGACATACCCACTTGCCGGCGGGATGCCTTGGATACATATTTCGCAACTTTCTTCTTGTGCCCTATCTCGATTTGGGCCCTGTCTGGTCATTTCTCGCCCATGGACTCGTACAAGCCCAATCCTTATTTTTGGGCAGCATCAGAAGCCCCTAAGTTTGAGGCGAGATTCATTCATGGTCTCGCCAAAAACTTGATGTTTAATTGTCTTAGTATTCCGTGACACTCCGTTCCTTCCCTAAGAAGCTCAAGAGTTCTGTGATCTATATCCATCCACGTGTCAATTTTCTGGCGGGCCATTTGCATGGCCCCCAAAATTTAATGTGCCGTCGTTTGAAAACCGTGCCAAATAATGAGTGGGAAAATTTAAATTTTCACCATAACTGTCCCTTCAATCAGTTCATCTTTTCTCATTCCCCATATAAATACTTCATCCCCATACTTATTTTCACTTTTCACCCTTCTCTTTTTCTCAACAAATCTCACCCACTTTTCCGGCCAACATCTTTCGTAATTCCGGCGAACCTTTCTCCCTTTTCTAACGTTCTTTTCCTGATTCCATCCCTGAATTCGCCTTTTTGGTGCAATTTCGTCCATTGCTCATTACTCTGAGGTTGATTTGGGGCCCTATTTTCCTTTACCCAAAAATTCTTAAACTATCTCCGGCGATTCTCCACATTTTTCGACAGTTCTTCATACTTTCAGACCAAGTTCTTCATCCTTGCCAGGTAATTCTTCTTCAAAAACTTTTCATATTCTTTAAACCCTTAATCTTTGATCTTCCATTTCTTTCCAACTCTCTGAGTTCTTTTACTAGGCCATCATTTCCCTTTGATTCTTCAACTTTTTCCAAGTCCCAAATATGGCTAGATACAAAACTTGTGCTAGACGGGTTAAGTATGGTAGATGTCATGTTACAGGCGTCTTATATAGACGTTTAAGGACTACTTGGGCGAGATTGCCCAAGGCTAATATAATTAAGCTGCTTGTTGAACACTGGGTTGATCCCGCTGCGGTTGATTCTCTCGAAATTCAAGGTCGTTCCTTTCTTCCTCTTTCAGCCCCTATGTCTCACATTTTCACTTCTAACTTAGAATTAGTCAGATATTTAAAGGACAAGTATGATCCCAACTTAAGTGATTCCTCTGAGTCCAATTATGTCGCTGACCCTTATTCGAAGCGTAGGATGCATTATAAATCTGTCATTTCTTCTTCTTCCAGTGAGCTTAGCGAGATGGCTAACGAAGCGACATCCTCTCCTGCTGCGACATCCACCAATCCATCTTCTTCCAGGGTGCAAAATCTCAATCCGAATGAAGGTAACCTCTATACCAAACCCTCTCATGCTGAGGTAGGATATTCTTCCGCTCCTCCTGACCCCGATGCAGGATCCATTGTCTCCAACCCAATCACTCCCTGGCATACCCTCTACAACATTGACCATCTTAATTACCGAATCATGGAATATCAAGAAGATATTTCTCTCGCACATCTAAGGGAAATGCGGGACGACATTATTATTTTTCCTTCTCAACTCAAAGCTGGCCTTAGAATCCCTTTAGATCCTTTTCTTTGTGAAGTACTGTACAAAGCCCAAGCCATGATTACTGAAATTCATCCCAATGCCATTAGAATCATTACCAGTTTCATCACAATTTGTCGCGCCCTTAGGAAAGAGCCTTCTGCCACTGCTCTGGTTAGCCTGTTCAAAGGTTATAAACAGACCACTAAGTTCGATGACGGGACAGAGGAGACTAGACTTTCTCTTCAGTATCAAAGGGGGCCCAAAATTCTAACTCCTCTGCCCATCAAAGTACATGACTGGATGAATGACCCTCTTTTTGTTGTTTCTCGCGTTGGATGGTCTCATCCCGCTGATCTTCTCCCCATCAGATTTCAAATAGAAACCCGTAATGCCACAATTGTGGGAGATAACACTCGTCGTGTCGCTATTCATGCCGTTATTGCTATTCCCGCGAATTCCCCTGAGAATACACCTCAACCTCTCATCTCCTGGAGGGGTATTTTGCGAAACAGAGAACTTCTTGATCAAGTTGGAATCGCGGACAATTTACCTCTTCTTCCACCGCGAGTTTCCATTATCCATACTTTCTTTAACGGTTGGGAGCATCACACGGGCGACAAATATGCCCATAAGTGCCAATTGTGCAACGGTAATCATAGATGTCCCGCTCAAAATGCCGTCTTTTGTATGTCCCTTACTTTTTATTCTTCTCTTACTTTTGCCTTTGCTTACACTTGTAAAATTTTTGACCTTTGGCTTTTTCTTCTTCTTTGTTTTCAGCCCACAGGGTAAAGTCAATGGACATCCGCCAAATTGCCAATCTTGAAACCGATAACAGAAGGAAAAGGGTAGCCAGCTCCCGTGACACTGCTCTCGTTGTCCTTCCTACTGATCTTCCTCTGCCATTATCCCGCGACGGCACAGATGCGGAAGAAATTGCTTTAGAAAAAAACCAAGGTTCATGTCATCCAAAGGCAAGGGCCAAGCCGACAAACCCAGACAGCCGTTCCAAGCGACAAAAGAGAGTCGCTGCTGTTGTAACCACTGTTGCTCCTTCCATAACCCAAGCCACTACTGATGTCCCGGCCAATTCTTCTAAGGATATTGTCTCGACAAATACTGTCCCGCCAACTAACGCCCCAATTGTGGAAGAAACCACCGAGACTTCCCCTTCAATCTCTGTTCAAATCACTTCTCCCCAAACCCTTGAGACTGATTTTATTGAGCCCCTCCAAAGTGTAACTCCTCCTCCTCCTCCATCTCGCGATGCTGACATCTGCGACCTTACTGCCCTTCCTAACTCGCCTCCAACCAATCAAGTCCATGGTGCTTCTACTGGCCCCCCTATCCGAGTTGGCTTCAGGAAGGTTTTGTGAAGCCCGCTGATTTTGATGGGCTCTATGAGTTGAGCCAAGAGACTGCGAGAATTCCCTTTATGAAGGGTCTGAACAATGAAACCCGCTGTGTAGAGGAGTGCTTACTAGGGAGCTCAGCTTTGATCCGAGCTAGTGACCCCGTCCAAGGGCAACAAGTGGCTGAAATGGACACGGATCATGCTATTTGTCAAGCTGGGCTTTATCATTCATTGGTATTTCGCCTTTCTTTCCTTAGTCATTTTGGTCTTTGCATACTTTCATCATTTATTTACATCCTGCCCTTTTCTCAGATTGGAGCTTCCCTTCTGGGTATAAGTGAGAAGAACACTCGCCTCAGTAAGGAGGTCAAAACCTTAGACATTTCAAATCAAATCTTGAGGAAAGACAAAGATGTTCTTCCTAATCGAGTAGGAAGGCGAGATGCTACCATTACTACTTTGGAGGGGGAGAGAGATACTCTGAAGGTTGATTTAGCTGCTTCCCAAAACCATCTTGAAATTGCTAAGGCTGAACTCCATACTGCCAATGATGATGTCGCCAGGCTGAAAAGTGAGAATGAAGCTTTGAAGAAAACTCATACCGCCGCCCTTCAAGTTCATCAAAGCGAAACTTCCAAGTTGCGAGAAGAGGTTACGGGGCAAGTCGCTAAGATTACTGATCTTGAAAAAGAAATAGCCAAGCTACGGGAAGACAACGCCGACATTGGTGATCAATCATCTTTGCGGGTTATGAGAGCTGCTGATGCTGATGCCGCAGAGATACCAGCCATAACTGTTGAGCGTCTTGCAAAGTGGGATCAGAGCCAATCTTCAGTGAGGTTTGTCGCCGTGGGCATCCTCTGGTCCCTTATTCTCCTGATGAACTTACAGATCTTGCAGCTGAAGATGCCTTGCTAGGCAAGGCGACTTGGTATCCCGCTCCTATCAACGTTCCGAATGTCATTGCTTTATGGGATGCTCAACTTGAGTATAAACATAAACTACTGGAAGATGCAAAGATTCTTGCCTTGGCAGCTTCGAACTCCACCCCACAACCTCAATCAACTTCGCCTGATGCTTGAATTGTTTCTACTTTCACTTGTTTTTGTACATTGTTTCTTTTTGAACAACTTTTGTAAATCGCCTGGATGGCCTAACAACTTGCCCCTTCTTATTGGGCCTGCGTGCCTTGATACAATATTATTCGCGGCGTTTGAACTTGCCCCTTTAACTTTATGTCATCCTTATTTGTCTTATCATTTATCTCTCGCCTTTGTTACTTAATTTGTTTCGATAGTTCATCAAAAATCTTTATTTTGCATAACAGGTACCCCATACTTATACTCCCATCGAAAAAGTGAAGTCGTCTTCAGGCGACTTTACTACCGGTATACATGTCGCGACATATTCTGTCACTGATCTTTGTCTTCCTGTAATCCCTCTTTGCCTTCTTGCAATTCTTACTTATAATAATTTCAACTTTTCCAGGAATTTTTCCTTTTTGCCCTTTGTTTCTCCCTTGTACCACATCTTTACCTGCCTTAAAAGGCGAGATGGGTTTTCTTTCCTTGTTTATAGTCACATCTTTACATGCCATAAAGGAGAGATGGACTTTCTTCCCTTGTTTATAGTCACACCTTTACATGCCATAAAGGCGAGATAGACTTTCTTCCCTTGTTTATAGTCACACCTTTACATGCCATAAAGGCGAGATGAACTTTCTTTCTCTTGTAACTTCACGCGGTTTGCTTTTCCTTCTTTTCTCTTTCTCCGCCAATTTGTTTTGATAATTCATCAAAAACCCTCTACATTCTTGTCTTTATTGCGAGGTAGCACCATATACTTATACTCCCATCGAAAAAGTGAAGTTGTCTTTAGGCAACTTTACACCAAGCGGCTTTCCTTTTCTGACTTTAGCGGCTTATCTCATAAACTTTATTTTTTGCTCGTCTTGGCCTTCATTTCGCATTTCTCATTCATTTCACGTCATTATTTCGCCGCTCATATGTAAAACAAAATACAATAAAAGCAAGTCAAATTTGAGCCAGAAAATTTCATACTTTCATTTCATTCAACATTTTCAGGATATATATAACTTCTACTCATTTATAATAAACAATCTTAATACATTCATAATAGTCAATCTTGAAATGATTCTGACAAGCATAATATCAAATAAACATATTACCCTTATTTATTCAATGATAATATCGCTTAAGGTGATCAACACTCCATGCATTCGGGATGTCTTTGCCGCTTTCTTCCTTCAAGTGATATGTCCCCTCTCGCACGACTTTGGCAATTTGAAAGGGACCTTCCCATTTTGGATCTAACTTGGCAAATCCCGCTGTTGCGCCTTTAATCTCGCGGCTTCTTAGTACCCAATCTCCCACGCTGAATGACCTCTTATTCACCTTTTTTTCATGATGTGCCTTCATCCTTTGCTTATAATTAATCATTCTTAGCCTTGCCCTGAACCTTTTCTCATCACACAAATCTAACTCGCTGCATCTTCTGCTATCATTCATTACCTCATCATAGTAAGTCACCCTATGAGTTGGCAACCCCATCTCTGCATGAGCCATTGCTTCAGAACCATATGTCAGTGCAAATGCCATCTCGCCTGTTGACCCTTTTACTGTCGTCCTGACATACCATAATGTCGTAGATAACTCCTCCAACCAAGCACCGCCTCTTTTAACAAGATTTTTACACAATATCTCTAGAACTTGCTTATTGGCGGCTTCCACCTGACCATTACACTGCGGCCTGTATACCGCTGACTGTCAATGCTTGATATTCAAATTTGAACAAAACCCATGAAATTTCTTTTTAAATTGCGACCCATGATCAGAGATGATAGCCCGCGGCATCCCATATCGGCAAAGAATCTCTTCAGTTACAAACCTTAAGATTTGGTCTTCCGTAGTAGAAGTCAATGCCCTAGCTTCTGTCCATTTTGTAAAGTAATCCACCGCCACCACTACCATCTGAGCTCCCGCTCTAGCCTTTGGGAAAGGCCCTATAAGATCAATCCCCTACATATCAAACGACCAAGCTGCCACAATGGGTGTCTGCTCCGTGGCGGGGCTGTCTTGGGATGTTGGCATGTCGCTGGCATTGGTCACACCTTCTGACGTATTCCTCAGCATCTTTCTTCAAAGTCGGCCAATAATACCCATGAAATATAATTTTATTAGCTAAGGTTCTGGCTCCTGGATGACCCCCACATACCCCTTCATGCACCTCAAACAAAACCTCATCCACTTTATTTGGCCCCACACACCTCATCAATGGTCGCGAGAAAGACTTGCGATATAGAATTCCATCCTGAACAGTGAACCTTGGAGAAGTCCTTTTAATAATTTTTGCTTTGTCTTCATCCTGTGGCAATTCGTCTATATCTAAATAGTCTATCATCTCACCAACCCAATCTTTCTCGCTCACTTCGACTTCCATAACCAATGGCCTGTCATATACCGGCTCCCCCATGAATTCCACTACAATCCTCTTTGGCAACTCCTCGATTTTGTTGCAGGCAGCCTTACTTAACATATCAGCCCGCTCATTCTTCTCTCTGTCTATCTGAACCAACTCTCAATAACTGAAACTTTGCAAGATTTGTATGCCCATATCACAATACTTGGCTAGCACTGGATGAACCACCTCATACCTACCTTTCACCTGATTAACTATCAACTGTGAATCGAAGTGCACTATTACCTGCTTGACTCCAATATCCCGGCATAACTCCAATCCCGCCACCAAAGCTTCATACTCCGCTTGATTATTTGATACATTGAATTTGAACCTCAAAGCCTTCTCATACTTACAATTTTCTTCTGGCGAGATCAATGATATCCCGGCTCCTCCCTTATCTTTGGCAGATGACCCATCTACATAGAGTTCCCAACAACCCATAGGCCGTTCCCGCTCTTCTTCAATTTCTGGATCCTGCGATTTGGCTTTTCTCTTTTTAACCCCTGGAGTCTCAATTTCTTCTCTCTCATAAGTAAAAGATGTTTCCAGGATAAAATTCGCTAACGCCTGCGCCTTTATAGCCTTTCTCGCTTCGTATCGTATGTCGAATTCCGTTAACTCAATAGACCACTTCAAAAGCCTTCCCGCAGAATCCGGTTGCTGTAAGATTTTTCTCAAGGGTGCGTTGGTCAATACGGTGATGGGATGGGATAAGAAATAGGCTCTCAACTTTCGTGTCGCAATCACCAAGGCATAAGCCAGCTTCTCCGCATTAAAGTATCTTGCCTCTACCTCACTAAGGGCCTTTGACACGTAGTAAACCGGCTTCTGCATTCCGCCCTCTTCCTTTACTAATACCGCTGCCACTGCGAGATCTGAAGCCACCAAATACACATACAATTGATCCCCTTCTTCCGGGCTACACAATATCGGCGGCTTTCCCAAATACTCATTTACCTTCCTAAAGGCTTCTTCACATTTCTCGCTCCAGGAAAAATTTTGATCTCCCTTTAAAACTTTGAAAAATGGTAAACACTTCTCCGCTGATCGGGACACAAACCGCCCTAAAGCTATAACTCTCCCATTCAACCTTTGAATCTCTTGAATTATCCTGGGCGACTTCATGTCCATCAAGGCCTGGATCTTCTCCGGGTTGGCTTCAATGCCGCGCCTATTTACCAAGAACCCCAGAAACTTTCCCGCTGTCACTCTAAAAGTACACTTACTAGGATTCAGCTTCATTGAATTACGCCTCAAATTTTCAAAGGTTTCCGCAAGATCTGCCAAATGGTCCTCCCCCTTGTTTTGATCACCATATCATCAATATAAGCTTCAACATTCTTCCCAATTTGCGACTTAAACACCTTGTTTACCATTCTTTGATATGTCGCCCCTGCATTCTTCAAACCAAACGGCATCATTTTGTAACAGAAATTGCCAATTGGGGTCCTGAATGCCGTCTTGGCCTTATCTTCATCCAGCATTTTAATTTGATGATATCCCGAATATGCATCGATGAAACTGAATACTTTGTGACCAGCAATAGAATCCACCAATCTGTCAATCTTAGGTAAAGGATAGCAATCCTTGGGACAAGCCATATTCAGATCTGTGAAATCAATGCACATCCTCCACTTCTTGTTTGCCTTGGGCACCATTGCTGGACAAGCCAACCAGACAGGATAAGTGATCTCCTCTATTATTCCCGCCTTTAGCAACTTCTCTACCTCCCCAATTACGGCCTTCTCCTTCTCTGCCGACAAGTATCTCACCTTCTGCTTAAAAGGCTCCACATTTGGATCAGCATTTAAGCAGTGGAGAGCAACATTCTCATCAATCCCCCTCATATCTTCCGGCCTCCAAGCAAACACATCTAAAATCTCCTGCAAGAACTTGATCAACCTTTCTCGCTCATCCTTACACAACTGCTTCCCAATTTTAATTTTTTGCTCGGAGTATTCCTTATTTACCACTATTTCCTCCAACTCTTCAGCGGCTTGAATATCTGGTTCATCCCGCATTTGTAAAGTGTCCACCACCATCTCAGTCACCTTTTTCTCTTTAACACATTTCTTGTCACTCTTGTTGCCGCCCCCACTCTTATTGCCGCCCCCACTCTTATTGCCGCCAACAAATGGCAAACCTTCCGGTGTTTCCATCTCGATTTCTTCACATTCTTCACTATCGGAATCTACTACCTCTTCAATCTGTGGTTCCTTCATTTTGATGAATTCAACTGATCTCGACCAGCCCATCTCAGCCCGCATCACAACCAAAGCCATCAAATTCACCTCAGATCTTTCCTCCACCACTTTTGCATCTGCATCCCGCACTTCATTCATTTCTCGCGACTCTTCCTCTTCCACCCTTTCCTTAACAACAATGATTGTCGACTTATTTTTCATACTTTCAGTTTCCTCCCATTCTTCACACTCCCCTAAGTCGGCAATCATGTTGATTCTCGCATCCCGAACTACCAAAGTCGTGGATAATGAACTTGTACTTGCCCTTGCCGCAGTTTGAATTTCAATTTTCTTCTTGATTACCTCCTTAACCTCGCTCTTCAAACAAGCAATCCCTTTTGGAGTTGGGAATTTAACCCGTTGGTGCGGGATAGAAACCACCATTTCAAAGGTTTGCATGAACGGGATACCCACTATTGCATTATAGGGCGACACCAAGTCAATTACCATAAACTCCACCGTGCGAGTTCTAAGCATCTCGCCCTCTCCAATCTCCACAGCCAGCGAAATTGTTCCCTTAACTCGCACAGTGTGATTTGTAAATCCCTCCAGGAAACCCTTGTATGGCACCAAATTTGCCTCAGTGTACTTCATTTTTTTTTGAAAGCTTCATAGTAAAAAATGTTACGGCTTGCTCCAGAATCCACCAACACTCTATGTAAAATGTTATTCCCCGGAGCGATTGTGATTACCACAGACTGACAACCATGACTTGGGGTTAGGGCCAACTCTCGCCTTGAAAAACTGATTATTCTTTCTTCGCTGGGCGGGTAAGCCGGGATATGACAAGTATGCGACAAAGATATAATTTGATTGCTTAAGCAGGTAATACTTGCTGGCTCGTGAATCACTAGAATCTCATTCCTGTCGCCATTACCTTCGCGAGCTGCCCCATTCTGCTCAGGCATCAAATACTCCTGTAATTCGCCTCTATCAATCTTGGCCTGGATTACCCTCTTCAAGTTGTAACTGTAACGACCCTAACCCTAGGCACTAATTTTAGTATTATATTATATGCTTTTAATATTAATGTTAATTTTATGTGCTCATTTTATGTCTTTAATTTCTTATTTTAAGATGAGATGGTTGGGAGATGATTTTAAAATCTTAAGATTGCAAGAGAAATTAAATAAAGCATTTTGGGGAAAGTATAAAAATAGAAAATAGATAAAGTATGAAGTGTAGTCTAGGTGTGTAGTGTAAAGAATGAGAGTAGAGGGGCTTAATTGAGATAAGGGGAAAGATTTCATTTATGGGTTAACCTTTAACTCATACCTCATCCTTTTATATCACCTCCTTTCATTTCACTTCCCTATACTTCTCCCATCACTTTCTCTTTCACCTCCTCAATTATCAAAAAGACATCCATGGAAGCTCTCTACTCCACATCTCTCCTTTCAAGTCCTTAGCAAACTCAATCCTCCTCCATTTTCTAATTCGGGTGTACTTTTGTATTCGGGGCAACTAGGGGAGCTTATCAAGCCAAGAAAATCCTTAATCCACCTCATATTCCTAAGGTGAGTTATTATGACCTTTCCCTTCATTAAATGATCGTGAGCTATTAAATGGTGTTATTGTTATTGACTTGTTGGTTGAATGCTTTGGAACCTTTATTGGTGTAGAGAAAGGTGTAATGAACTAGATGTAAGGTTTGAGTTCATGGAGATTGATAAAGAAGAAAGAACATGGTTGGAATGGGGGTAGAAGGGTTAAACATGAAATGGGTGGAGTTAGATTAGAAGATTTTAGCTTGAAATAGAGTAATGAAATGGGTGGGAACTTAAGTGGTAAATAATCTAGGTCTATATTATTTTGGGTTTAGATGATTTAAGATGAGGTTTGTAAGGTTAGAAAATCCTTTTTGGTGTTCATGAAAATAAGGAAGAAAATAGGTAAAAATGGGATTTGAAATCTGAGCTTGCTGGAAAAAGGGGCTTGGGCGGTTGCCCATGGTGGCTTGAGCGGCTGCCCATGTGGACAGAAACTTGGCTAACTGGAAATCCTCCTTGGGCGGTCGCCCAAGTGGTAGTGTGCGGTCGCCCATGTGGGCAGTAACTTGTGTTCCTTTGAAAACTCACTTGGGCGGTCGCCCAAGTGACCTGGGCGATCGCCCATGTCGCCAGACCTTCCCCAGTTTCCGTTCTTGCTGATTTTTACCAACAACCTAGTGGCATGACTCCTAACCATTATAAATTAATAGAACCTAATCCAATTCGAATATGAATCAACCCTTTTCAACCTAGATTAAAGTAGAGCTCTTAGGCCACTTAATGACACCTTAAATGGGTTACAATGGAACTACGGAAGCACGTCAAGTCTGACTCAGAATTTGTTTGGCAATCTTATTTGGCCTTATCAAATGTGACTCCAACTTGGTAAAGTTAACTTGGATCGTTATAGAGACTATGTATTATTGAATATTGTCTAAGTGTGGTTAGTCAATGATACTTTGTTACCTTACTTGAGTACATATTCATGGAATGTATTATGCTTAGTGTATTACATAAATGTTGCACTATGTTATTGATGGAACATGAGTATATTTTACCATGTGGCTATGTTGCTTATCCCCTTTGTGGATTATATTTCAAGTAACTATTATGTGCTTGATAATTTGTTAATCAGCTGATGTTGGGGGTATAACATAATACGATCAATTATGGAAGTGTGACCTAATGTGATCGGATTATGTTATATTCATGACCGTCCCCTCCCGTGGCGCGTGTCGGGGTTATAGCATCTGTATTGAGCCAAAAGCCTTACAGAGTTGCTACTATCTTATATGGTTCCCTGAGAAATGGGTCTTATAAGATGTGAGTATTGCTTAAGCAGCTCACCTAAGATTGGAATTTTATATCCAATGTTGTACGACTATTGTTCAGACGGGAAAAGGTAAACTGAGGTAATGTAAAGTGTTTACAGCTTTTCCAAGGTGTTATATGCAACTTGTTATGTGTTGCATCTTATTTGGCATATTGCTGCATTCATAATAGCTTGCTGAGATTTATTCTCACCCCTCTCCCTTTAATGTTTTTAGATCCCGAGACAGTTGGACCGGCCAAGTAAGGGCGGAGAGGAGTTTGGAAGTGAGATTTTGGGAATAGTCAGGGTATGTATAGGTTGGCGTAGAAAGTGTATGTTGGGTTAATTCCTTTATGGAGTTTGTAATTTATAAACTTTAATTTCTACGTTAACCCAAAACCTTTTGTAACTAAAACAGGTTGTTACTTTTAAGGTGGTTTAACTCTTCCTTCCATGTAGGGAGGAATGATGTTATTTTGAAATGATTATGTTAAGTATGTTCAAGTTTATAAGTTAAATTAAAGTTTTAAAATTTTAGGTGATTTGAGTTAGTTTGGGGACGCTCCAACTCGGGACACGTGTTAGGTTCCGGGTCGGGGTCCTCACAGTAACATTCATCTGTGTTGTGCCCCCTCTCCCTGTGATAGTTACAATACTGATTTTGGTTTCTCCTTCCTCTATCTGTCATTTCAAATGCCGACGGCAGCTCCACTGCTCGCATAATTTCACTTGGCCTGGCATTTAATCTTGAAAATTTGATTATTCTTCCTGGCCCACGACCACCAGCACGGCCTCCACCCCTGCCGCCAGTTTTATTTCCGCGACCTCCACCTTGAGTTGCAGCATCAGTTTTGACAAACTCAATTCTATCCTTCACACTTTTCTTGGGAGTGCTAGTTGTCCCTTCATCAATGTCCTCTCCTCCGCATTAAGCTTTAACCCGCTCATGCAATTCGCCCAAGGTAGTTGGCAATCTCATCCTCAATTCTCTCTTGAAGGATTCCGACAATAAGCCAGACATATGCATCATGATCACATATTTGGGCTCTATCTCTGAGATTTGATTAGCAATCAACAGGAACCTATTGGTGTAAGTTACAATTCCCTCTCCCGCCTTCTGCTTAATCCCAATCAGCTCCTGCAACACCACTGGCTGGGTCCCAACAGCCCCAAATCTCGCCAAAAAATTCCTTTTAAAGTCCTGATACCCCAAAATGGAATTAGCGGGTTGTTGCATGAACCAATCCAAATCCTGAAGCTCTAGCGTGCTGGCAAAAGTTTTGCACAGCAAAGCATCATCTCTAGTCATTATCGCCATTGTAACCTCAAACCCTGCAATATGAGTTTTGGTTGTGGTTAATCCCGCATACTTAGTCAGAGTAGGTAATCGAAATTCTGGAGCTGGCTCTGCCTCCTGAATATACTTAGCAAAAGGTGCGATAAAAGAGTCTTTCTCGCTATCTCCTACATTTCATTTTTCTAATTCGGCTAACCTCTTTGCCATCTATGCCAACTGCTTTTTCAGCCCATCCTCTTCACCAAAACGGCTTGTTCCCACACGCTTTTCCTTTTCTGGTCGCTTAGATCTCTCACCACCCTTAGAAACAATCACTTCTTCTTCTTCATACCCTCCTTCAGTTGAAGAGTATCATCATCATCATTCTCATAATAAAAAGATGACATCTGCGAAGTATGCGGCTGATGATAAACTTTGACTTTTCGCCCATTTTCTATGTATTCCACAGCTTTCCGCTTTTGTGACCCCTCCAATCTCGCCCCAGTCTCCTTCAATTTCTCTGGCTCTGTCTCCTTAAGTCGCCCAAAGTCATCCAAAACAACTACTTCCTTATCTGCTTCCTTACTAGGCCCGGCTGTCGCCCTCATCAAATCTTGCGGGATAGGAGTAGGCTTCTTTTGCAAAGCCATCAAACGCTTATTATTCTCCAACAACTGTAAAATTAAGCTGTTGTGAGCCTTCAACCTTTTCACTTCAGCATCTACCTCATCCTCTGGCTGCGACGACATTGCATTTCTCTCTCTTCCATTATTTGTAACCCGCTCCCTTTCCTCTTGGGTAACTTGTTGCGATGTAGCCGTGTCCTTTGCAGTTCCCGCGTTCACAATCCCTAAGATAAGCGGGATAGGCCCTTTACCCGTCATCACCTTTTGACTGACCATTCCTTTCTCTGGAGTTGTCATATTTCTTTCGGCTCAAGTAATCAAAACTTATGATCCCAAACTTGAAGATATGCAGATCTTATGAACACCTTAAGAAGCTTTACAGATCTAAACCCAAGAACTCAAAAATATACTCCAACCAATTCACAATTATCAAGCACACTATTAACCCAAATCCAACTCCGAAAATTCCAACAGATCAGAACCCCAGAAACACAAAAACCTTAAGCCAGCAAAATCAAAAGAACGTGAAAATAAACCCTCAAAAACACAATAATATCAAATCTGAACACAACCAAAAATCCAAAATTACCAGATCCACACCCAACAATCATAGACCAAACAATAACACTAACCCAGAAACCTTTACCCGCGAAAATTATGAACAGTAATCAACCCAGAAAAAAAACAATAATCACAAAATAATCCCAGCTCGCAAGTTATGAACAACACCAGACAAATTAACCAAACGCCATCCAAATCGCCAGATCTATGAACAGTACCAGAAACTTACTAGTTCGTTGCCGAAAAATCTTCAAACGATGAAGAGATTCAGGTCCCGGCAACGAAACCAATTGATGTTGCTAGGATTTTCCTCAACAGCAACAAGGCCTGATGTAGTCCAATTTAGATAGTTCGGCTCCTTCTTCACGTCTGCACCACAAACAACGTGAGTATTCGGGGGCGGCTCCAGCATAGCCCCTCCGGCGTGAGGATAAGTATTGGTTTATCAAGTACAAATCTAAGAACTCAAGATACAAGAAGGAAGGGTGTTCTGTGTGCGTATGTGGGCGTACCTTGGAGGGATGACGATCCCTCATATTTATACCTCCCTTCCCTCGTGCGCAGCACATGTTATCCTCACGTGCTTGTCTCGTGAAGTGGTTAATCCCTCACTCTACGTGTCATCATTTAATTGGTTCTTGAACACAACCAAAAGAATAAGCACAATACATGTGACGTTCCTTTCTTACACACGTAACTTTTCCAATGCAAAACCGTTACAATGGGTCCCACTTCACAGATATTTGTATGTCGCATCCCATACGTCGTATGTAATTATAATCCATTCCTTGCCGTATCATGTTAGGCCAGGTATCTCGCCACCTCCTCCCACTATCGTGCCTGTTATATCTCGCAGCTTATCTCTTACGCGGTTTAGGCGGGATACCCTTGTCATCAATCTCTCTTCCTCTCGACATACCCACTAGCCGGCGGGATGTCCTTGGATACATTTGTCGCAACTTTCTTCTTGGGCCCTATCTCGATTTGGGCCCTGTCTGGTCATTTCTCGCTCATGGACTCGTATAAGCCAAACCCTTATTTTTGGGCAGCATCACAACCCTTCAAAATTTGAATAGTTTTTTTTGGCGATTGTGATTTTTGATTATCATGGTCTGAACTTTCTCCCCTCGTTTGTCCACTGCTAGCCTGTCTATCCAAGAAAATTCAGTCTTATTTGGCTAAAAACCTTCGTTTTTTTATTTTTGTTTAAGGTTTGATCCCTTATAGCGGAATTGATTTCAAAAGCTCAGCAAACTTGTGTCAATGTTTTAAATGTTCACCGAACTAGTGCCAAAAATATTCAAATAATCCAACCGGATATGACCAATTTTTATTTTTTAAAAAAAGTATGACCGAATTTGTTTTATCTCTCCTATCCACTTGTTATACTCACAAACAAATTAGTCCACTTTCTATATTATTAGTAATAAAAACATTTCTTTCAAAAATATTCAAATAACAAAAAAGTATGGACCAATGAAGTGACATGGTTGAAAATGGGTTTAGCCGTTTAGGTCAATAGAACTAATAAAAAGACTGACATGGTTGGATCCAAGTTTTAAGAGATAAGATTAGGGGGTGCCGCATTTCAACCTAGGGTTTTTGCCCCAAAACTGCAATCTAGGGTTCTTCCACCAAAGAGGATATCATGGGATACAATTTCTCAATTCAAAATACCCATTTGCTCAATTGTCAGGTCAGTGAATTTCCACCAATCTCAACATCTTTTATTTTCAATTTCATCTCCAATTCAAGAATTTCCCCCAAATTTAGGCCTTCAATTAGGTATTCATTACCCATCAATAAACTGCATTCTCTCTCATTATCATCATCTCAACCATCCTTACGACCTTCAATTTCTGGAAATTCTTCTTCTGAAATCTCATTTGAGGCTTCTTATCTGATGAACGCATTTGGGCTACCTTCAGAATTAGCTATTACTAAAGCAAAGCATCTGAAATTCAACTCGACCGAAAAGCCCGAAAAAGTGCAGGAATTCCTCAAGAAACATGGATTTACCAATACCCAGATTTCAACTATGGTTTATAGTTTCCCCCAGCTCATTGTTTCTAGACTCGAAACAACCATTTTACCAAAACTTGAATTTTTGAGCTCTGTGGGGTTTTCAAGAACTGAAATCACTGATATTGTAACTGCAGCACCAGATATTATGCAAAGAAGTTTGGAGAATGTAATTGTACCAGCTTTTAGTCTCCTCCGGAGCTTGCTCGATTCGGATGATAAAGCTATTGCGTTTATCAAAGGGTATCCGAGGCTTTTGGCTCGTGCCCCTAAAGTAGGTATTATTGAAATTTTGCGAGAAGTAGGTGTGCCCCAAGCTAATATTGTGTCTTCTATGAGGAATCTTTCTAGAGGGTATTTGCCGAAAGTTGAAAAATATAGGAAGATAGTTGAGGAAGTTATGGAAATGGGATTTGATCCTACTAGTATGAAGTTTCTAAGGGCTATTCAGACAAGGAGGTCAATGACTAAATCCACTTGGGAACATAAAGTGAAGATTTTTAAGAAATTCGGTTGGACTGATCAAGAGATTTTTGTGGCGTTTGAGAAAGATCAAACCTTTATTGCATCGACTGAGGATAAAATTGTGAGAATTATGGAATTTCTTAAGAGAATGGGTGTGGAGACAAGGACTACTTACAGAAGGCCGAAAATATTTAAGATGAGCTTGGAGAAGAGGATTGTTCCGAGGTCTGTAGTTTATCAAGTCATGGTGGAGGGAGGATTATGCAAGAGGAAAAAGAAACTTAGTATATTTACTTTGGTCTCATATACGGAAAATCGGTTTCTTGATGAGGTTATCAAGCCATGTGAGAATGAGGCTCCAGAAATTTTTGATTTGTATCAGGAATTGTTGGGTACATGAATTTGACTCGCTGTTTGATTCGTCTAACAAGTATAGTATCAACTGGTAGAACAGTAATTGGTTTCATTTCTTTCAAATTACCCCCCCCCCCACCCCACACACACACACACAACCAACCAAAGAAAAAACGGTGAAAATGATGTCCCTCCGTCCCTAAATGAATATCGAAAAAAGTTTTAAATTTGCTCTTGATATACACTGATTTCTCATTGGTTGATGGTTGGCAATGTCTGCTTCGAGCTTCACAAATGACGTATGTTGAAACCTTTTGGCGTCTTCTTACAACTCAGGGGAGCAACCACTATATCTCATAAGTTCGTCTTTGAAGATGGAGTATATATATATATATATATATATATATATATATATATATATATATATATATATATATATGTAGGTGCTCAAATGAGAATCATAACAAAATGAGAACCGTGAGAACCACTTGTATACACTTGTTTACAGTAGATACTTAGCTACTGTATACATATACAGTCTACTGTATATGTATACAGTAGTTAAGTATCTACTGTATACAAGTGTATAACCACACGTATACACTTGTATACAGTAGCTAAGTATCTACTGTATATGTATACAGTCTATTGTATATGTATACAGTAGCTAAATATCTACTGTATACAAGTGTATACAAGTGGTTCTCACGGTTCTCATTTTAAACGGTTCTCATTGGAGCGTGACCCTATATAGGTATATATATATATATACACACACACACGCGCGCATTTGTGTTTTCAATCATTTTCCCATTCTTAGACTGAGATGTAAGTTATGAATGCTCGTCAGAAACTCTATCCTTTAGGATTTTGAGTGTATGCGTGGGCAACTACTGCAAGATTTTGTATTTTGGGGTGGCATTCTTCTTGTTCAGACATGGGAAGAAGGGAACTGTTAAATCTGGGATCAATATAGATGGAAGTGCCTTTGCTTGTGCTTTTTGCCATTCGCGTGGAAAAAGTAAAGGAAACTTGAAGGTAATGACCCCTATTCTTTTCGTATAACTTTTCTGGGGCTTTTGATGAAAGTATTTTCGTACTTGATGTTAATGAATATATTTTGGGTCCATGATTTTGTAATGTCCATACCGTTTACATTTTCAGTAACATTTGCGTAACATATGTTGAAATTATTACGTATAAAAAAGAACTTGTGCCTCAATTACTATCAGTGACAATTTCTGTGCTTTTTTTTTTTTTTTCATTTTCCTTCTGCTTATTTCTCATTGTTTTGGTAATAGAGATCTGCATATTTTGTAACACTTGAAATAGTGGTGGTGGTGGTAATGCCATCAGTCTTGGCAAAAGGATTGATGACTGTTAGATACTTATAATGGATACAATGAAGCGGTAACTTATCAATTTAGGGTCCAAAGTTACCAATGCTAGTCAGTTAGGAGTTTTTTGACGAGAATGCTTAGACATGGCCAGATCTAAGCCGGATCCGGCTCATACTCCAACTCCAACTCCGGTCAACGTCTCTCTCCCCTCCACCATTAGTAGCCCTACCCTGTTTTTACTTCTCTCCTGAGCTACAATAAGTTGCTCAAGTGATCCCTTGAATGGAGAGACGGTTGATAATCAATCGGAAGTGGTGAAGAGAAATTGCAGGTGGGTGGCGATCCAAGCTTTTGATGCATGCTCTGTTCCTGAAACGCGTAGAGACTAGAGAGAGCAGATATATGTTGGTTGTTCTGGAGGAAAGTCATGGAAGATACTTCTTCTTCTTCTGACTTCCCTAGGTTTTTTAATTGATTTTCTTTTTTCTTTTCTTTTCTTTTTTTATTAATTTTGTAATGAAAATTTGGCCCGATTGATTTTTGTGAGTTTTTGCATTTGAAATTGGGTGTGGGAGTTATCTCTCACAAAAACAAATTTTATCTTATGTTTTTGCAATGAATGTGTTTTGTAATTGTTACAGTAGATTGTTAATTTTTAAGAAAAATTATGCTATTTTGTGAAAATTTGGGTCTTATAGTTGAACTATTAGAAATAAAATGAATCTGATAATTAAAGGGGTATTTACCAAAATCAATTTTTTGAAAATGGATATTACAAAAAAAAAAAAAACACAAGTTGGATATTACAAAAAAACTCCTTAAATATTACAAAAAAAAAAAAAACTCCTTTTTTAATTTTTTTTTTTTTTTACTTTTTTTATATGTTTTAGATTAATTGAAAAAAAATGAAAAAATGAGACTTACAATTGAACTATCAGATTACTTTGATTTTGATAGTTAAAATATAAGATTCAATAAAAATAAAATATCCGAATTTTTTGTTGGTTTACTAAAAATATAAAAAATAAATGTGAATTTTTATTTTTTTTTATAATTCAACTATTATAAGATAAGAGGTAAGCTAGTCTTATATCTCAACCAAAAGAGTGGGAATTTGGCCAAAAAATGAGGAAAAAAAACGCATCATTCAGCCGCAGAGGTAGAGATTAGGTCCTTTAAATGTTGAAGGGTTTCGTGAAATTTTGGTGGAAATGTCCAATCCTTTATGGTATTATGGTTAGGCTGAAGCGTCGTAGGGAAAATGGCCCAAGTTATTCATTTATTTATTTGAGGGGGGGATATGGTTAAATACAGGGAACAAAAAATACAGGAAACCAACAAAATTACCAAACCCATATAAACCAAAAATTCCGGTCAAATGGCCAGAATTCGAACCAAATTCAGCAAAAAATCAAAACCAAATCGCATATGTAAAAATCGAATTCCGACTTCGTTAACCGTTGGATCGTCGTGAAACTTCTGGGCTTTGGTCGCATCCCCTAGGCGCACATGATGACCGTTGGGATCTTCCAAATAATTGCCGGAGAGGGAGAAATGGCCGGCGGCGAAAACTGGCTAAAATCTCCAAAAATTCGCTATATTAAAAATCAAATTCCCGCTTCATTAACCGTTGGATCGTCGTCAAATTTCTGGGGTATGTTCGCATCACTCAGGCGCTCATATTGACCGTTGGGATCAGCAAAATAATCAGCGGTGCCGGAGATATGGCCGACGGCGCAAATCCGGCGAGGCTATATTAAAAATCAAATTTCCGCTTCATTAACCGTTGGATCGTCGTCAAATTTCTGGGGTATGTTCTCATCACTCAGGCGCTCATATTGACCATTGGGATCAGCAAAATAATCAGCGGTGCCAGAGATATGGCCGACGGCGCAAATCCGGCGAGACATCTCGTTTCACAACATCTCGTGTAGGGCAAGGGCAGAGTTGGAATTTTTCGTTCCCTGTATTTTTCGTTCCCTGTATTTAGTATTTACCGGGGGGGGGGGGACAATAGCATTCTGTTAACCTAAATTGGTTATCAAATTTGTCAAGGTTTTATATCTATTTTTTTTGTGTTTCTAAATAATGTTCATTGTTTTTATGATGTTGTTTTTCTCTCCATATGTGAGAGTCTGTGATTTTTCTCATTTGTTGAGAACTTGTGATTCCCCTTTTCTGTTGAGGGCTTTGTATATTATTTTTATTGTTTTATTATTATCGGGAAGACTGATTTTGACTTACAGTAGTGGAAGAGGCTAGAGACGCAATATTTCATAATAATGTTCATACAGTCCAACGTTGCGAATGGTGAAATCATCCAAATTCAGATTTTGTTAAGATTATGTGTTGCAAGTATGTGACTAATAGAACAATTCATTTTTCTTTGCAGTTAATAAGTCAAAATTCTAATATGTTGGCGAATATAATTTTTAGGGCAGCGTTTGTAATTGCGAGTCCCACCATTTGAATCAAACTTTCAGAGGCTGTTTGGCTTGGTGAAAAAAAAGTGAAGGAATGGAATGGTCAATGGAATTGAATTCCTCAGGAAAATGGAATGAAAAAAAACTGGTCAAACTCCTTCGTTTGGTTGGCACGGAATGGAATGAAATTGTCATTCAATTTCTTGGCAATTCATGTTTGATTTGAAAATACAAATTATAGGAATGGAATGAAAGCATATAAAATGTCCAATTTACCCTTTTTTTTTAAAAAAAAAAAAAATTGGAGGGAGGGGTGGGGTGTAGGGCAGGGCTGGATGGGGGGGGGGTAGGCAGGGGGGTAGGGCAGGGCTGAATGGGGGGTGTGGGTGGGGGGGTAGGGTAGGGGCTGGGTGGGGGTGGGTAGGGGGTAGGGGTGGTTTGGGTTTGGGGGTATTTTGGTCAAAAAAAAAAAAAAATTCCATTGTCAAAGGAATTCATCATTCCTTCCAAAATTGGAAGGAAGGAAAATCAATTCCAAGGAATGAAATTTCATTCCGTAGGGAATGGAAAATTATTCATTCCAACGAACCAAACGGGGCTAAGGAATGAAGTCAACGGAATTGACCATTCCATTTCGCCCCGAAATGGTCAATTACCGCGAACCAAACGCCCCCTCAATGTCCGTAGATAATTGACTCCTAAACATTTGTTATTGTTATTAATAATACTATTGTTCTTTCGATTTTAAAATAAAAAACTATAGTTAAAAAGTTTATGTATAATAGAAGCGCAAGAAGAGTTGCTTCGGTGTGGGATTCGCCTAAGAATCTTGGACGGCAGAAGTATTCTAATCTTCCAAGAATCGTGGCTTAAAAGAGAAGGGAATTTTTACAATTGCATGGCCGGTCCTCCTGTGGTAAGACCATACACATCGGTGACTCTCCAAGTGAGAGTCACCTCAAATAAAAAAAAAAAAAAAAGCAAGGGAAAGTCACGAAATTGCATGACTCCGGGCAATTTCTTGCCCTGAGGTTGACCCCGGTTGTTCATCTTTTTTTTTTTTTTTTTTTTTTTTGATCAAATTATTTTGATTTTGTATTTATATAAATATATTTTTAAAATTAATATATTTTATATATTAATTTTATTTTTAAAAGGTTGGGTTGGGTTAGGTTGGGTCAGTCACCAATGGGAGTATAAATTATATATAAGGTTGGGAGTGATATAAAAGTGGTAGAAATTAATATTTTATTTGAGGCCGGGTTGGGTGCACATCATTATGATAATTTAAATGAGGCTATAGGCCAATTTTTTTTGCTATGACCTTATTTTCTTTCACAATTGGTAGACGGTAGTGTTCTCGAATGTATATTTTTTTTTCCCTATTTTCGCACTGCCATTCTTTCTATTTAGGTTTTTCTTTTTGTCTTTTCTTAAGTTTTAACAGTTCAATTTTTTTTCTCGAAAACTCGCTTTACAACTTTGGTTTTAGTATGTTGTCAGTAAAATGATTGAGATTCGACTTGAATAGTAGAGATTGGTAATTAGGCTGTTTTGACAATTTTTATTTGAGATAATTTTGAGTAACTTAAGGAGATATTACAATAAAAATATAACGATATTTGCGAAGTATTCAAATAATTACTATGATAATATTAAAATAACAATTACAAATAATTGATTTGAGATATCTTAAGTAATTTAAAATTATATTGCAATAATTGCACAATATTCAAATAATAAAATAAAAACTGTAAGAAAACCTAAGTTGGGAGCAAAGGTCAAATAATAAGAATATGGAAGAAAATATGAAAAAGTTGTAATAACCCTAATTTTTTTCATTATTTTAGTTATTAAATATTATTTTCGTAAATTGATTAATTGTGTTATTTGATTAAATATTGGACTATTTCTTTTCCTATATGTACTAGGATTATGTGGGCTTAGTCTATTCAATTTGGGTTACCTAAATTGGATTTCCTTTTTGGACTTGGACTTGAGTTATTTTGGGTTAGATTTAGAAAACCCAATTAAATCTCCTCATTAATCAAGAACCTTATTAGTTTCTTAAAATGATGGAACCCTTGATGTTTTTAACGGCAAGAGGGATTAAGGGGGAGTAAGCGGCATAAATAAGAACCGCATGGAGAGAGAAAGACGCTTAGAGAGAGAAACCGCAAGAGAGAAAGAACGACAGAGAAGAAGAAGGCGACAGCAGAAGGAACCAAGGAAGAAGGAAGAAGAGGGAAGGAGGGACTCCATTGTTGGTGTTCAAGCTCAAACTAAGGTAAGCAATCCTTCTTGATTTGATCATTAAGGCAGAAAGAACCCTAGAAGGAACCCTAGAAATCTAAAGCAAGATTAATGAAGGGAAATTAGATTAGGGTATTGTGAATTATGAAACCTATTTGTTGAGTATAACTTAGGTTTAGGCATGAAAATTATTGAATATGTATTCAAATATGCCATGCTAGGAAGTTCTATTGAATTAGGGTTGTATGGGTGTGTATGGGTGTCATGTGTGTATGTTGTGGGTGTGAGTAGCCTGTGCAGCGTGTGTGTGTATTATGTGTGTAATATGTGTTGCGTGTGTTCCTGTTGTTTGTGTGTGAGTTGCTGCTAAGTGTGTGGGGGGATGGGATGGCAGTCGTGTGAAAAGGGTTAGGGCTTGGGTGAGTGTGTGAGTCGTGTGCGTGCTGAGTGTGTGTAAGTGTTGTGTGCATGTGTGTGCAGTGTGTGTACAGAGGGTGTGCGTGTGTGTAGTAGGATGTGTGTGTTTGTGTGTGTGGGTGCGTGTATTAGGGTTAGTGTGTATGTTTGTGTGTGTTTATATGTGCTGAAATAGGTTTGTTTAGTATGTGTGAAATTGGTTGAAGTGAATGGAAAGAGGTTTTGAACCTAGGACCCTAGGAAGGAACTAGTAAACCTAAAGGGGTGAAAGAGTAACCTTTAGGAGAGTTAAAGAAGAACAACTCTTAGGTTATTAAGGTCGTTGAAGTTAGTTTTTCGGTTAAGTAAATAAAAGATATTTTTACCCTAAGAGAACCTTTTTCATGGCTGTAGATTCGTGCGAGGATCGTTGCAAGGAAAGTGTAAGTAACCAAGGTAAGGGATTATGCATCGTTTAAGTTAATTGATTTTCGCTCTGTTTCATTATTTAGGCTTCCGCATAATTCTTGGCCATGTACGTTCCTTTGATGCGTAAAAGCTGACCTCACGTCAGTATTTGTTTTGACTCCCTCGTTTACCGTTATTTGCTAATCTTTTGATGTTCGTTTGCTGAATCGCTCTTTGGTTTGTAAATACGAAAATTTTATTGTCTTTGTGAAAGTTCGTATTTTGTACAAATGAGTTTTGATATGATATGGTTTTGTGTTCCATCAAGATCACTAAGTTAGACAACATGCTTCGGTGGGGTATATTTGATATTTGGCATTCGGGCAAACTTAGTACACCGCTTCAAATTAGTGGTGGGGTGTTCCGGATACAATGTTTAGGACTATGCGGAGTCATTTTTGTTCCCTTGTGGGGTTTTGCTTGATAAGGTCAGTGGACCACTTTTGTGATCATGATGTCTTTGAATGATTTGATTATCTACAGCTGGCATGGGACGAATGTAGATAACTAGATCACTCGAGTTAGATTTGTTCAGCTTATTAGTCCTTTGTAATTCCTAAAAATCTGTGAGTGGTTTAGTTAGTTAAAACTGGTATGGGACGATTTTAAATAAGTAAACCATTTGAGTCCGTTTGATTCGATTTTGTCATCATTTGAACCTCCAAAATATTGTCAACTTAGTTAGTGCAACCGCTGAGATATTTTGAAAGTCATGTGGTTTTGAGATTTGGTAAATAATCATTTTGAATTTGTACTTTGTTATGTCTTCGATTGTTATTTGGACTTTGTATCGTTTGATATTCCTTCAGGTCAACTACTCTTTAGTAACCGGATGGGCTGTATATGAACTTGTTGGGCATTGTTCGCTCACCCTTTCTTATTCTATCTCTCCCAGGTAATCAGTAGGAGGAGAGGATCGGTCGCATGGATGGCGGCACGGATATTGAGGAATTAGAATTATGTTCTATAAACTTTAAGTATTGAGCTAGTGGGATGTACTAGCCGTTGAATTTTGAATACTATTGATCATGGTTTGATTGTAATAGGGTTAGGGTTGTCGATTGAGATACCCTCTTAATGACTATTATCTATGTTTTTTGATTTATTATTATTATTATTATGAATTATGGAAATTTGGGGTCGTTACAGTTGGTATCAGAGCTTTGGCTTTAGATCTTTGGGAGTTTAGAATGTGTGAGAATAAGTTTGATCTGAGCCTTAGGTTTGACCTCATTGTCATTCTTGAAGTGTTTAGTGTAGATTAATATGATAAGATTAGTTGCTTCATCGGATTATGAAAGTTTATAATATTTTATTTCTTAGCATGTCAAAATCGTATCCATTTGAAATTATGAGTATTTCCTTTTGCTATTTTAGGCTAATGGCGAGAAGAAGAGTGAGCGCATGGATCCAAAACCGGAGAGGTCAGCAACAAAATCATACTAGTAATGTGAGGGAAGAGGATCATGATGAGAATGATAATGTTGAGGGCTCAGTCGAGAATAGTTCTAATCATAGGGTTGGAAATAGGGATGGCAAAAACCCAAAACCCGACCCGAACCCGAAAAGACCCGACCCTAATAGGCCGGGTTTGGGATTCAAAATTGAAAACCCGCCGGGTTTTTATAGGGTTCGGGCCCACCCGCCCGCCCGAACCCGCCCCGATTAGATAGGAAATTACAAAAATACCCCGACTATTACCGTTTAAGGCGACGCATGTGGTTAGTGGTTCCTCCTCCCCTGTTCCTTCATTTTATTTCCCACTCCCAGCTCTCCCACTCCCGGGCTCTCTTCCCACGCCAAGACCCCACGCCGCACCCCTTCCCACATCGCAATTTGAACTTGCAAACCGGCATTTTCATATGTTGCGCCTAAGATGGATATCACACTCTATATTAGCTTCTAAATTATTAGCCGGTTCTTAGTGATGGAGGATCATTTTGCTTGATGATTTTCTTATATTTTTCGCTTCTCTATTATTTTGTTTCTCTCGTATCTTTTATTTTCAGGGGTCAGAGGCCATCGAATTTGGAGAAGATGTTAACTTGATGATATTTTAATTGAGTGTAAGGATTTCTCTTACAATATCTACTCCATTAATTTTGTTATTCATCTTCCTCCCAGGTCAGACTTACACCTTACTACCTTTTATCATTGATTCATTATCTGGGCGGGCTGGCGCTCTGGTAGTCCAACTAACGGGGCGGGGCGGGTTCGGGAAAGGGTGGAGGACTATAGGGGCGGGTTTGGGAAATGAAGAACCCGTCCCGAACCCGCCCCGTTGCCATCCCTAGTTGGAAATACCCAAAATGCTCAGGATGGTAATCAAGCCAATGTATAATGGTCAGGGGTGCAGCAGCCGGTAGCGCCGGTGGCAGAAATAGTTCCGTTGTTGCAAGCACTTACAGGATTAATCCAACAACAACAGGTTCAGCAACAACAACATGTTGGTGGTGTCCCACCTAGGCAGAGTAGTGATTTAGTAGAATTTAAAAAGCATACTGGCGTAACCTTTAGTGGTATTGGGGGACCTATAGCAGCGAAGGATTTGGGTGCAAGAAATGAAAAAGACATTTGAGGGGTTGCGATGGCGTGAGAGTATCAAAGTGTCGTGTGCCACCTTCATGTTGAAGGAGGGGGCCTATGATTGGTGGGTTATGGAGAAGCGCAAACATCAGAATGACGAGTTTTTGTTCACTTGGGAAGATTTCAAGTTGGCCTTTTATGAGAAGTATTTTCCTAGGAGTGAGCAAATTCAGAGAGAGAATGACTTTATCAAGTTAGTACATAAGGACAAGATGGTGTCCGAGTATGAGGCTGAGTTTGCACGTCTTGCCAAGTTTGCCCCTACTTACGTGGCAACTGAAGAAAATCGCATGCGTAGGTTTGAAGAGGGGTTAAGGCCTGCGATCTAGAGGAGTGTGGTACCATTCGAGCTTGAGACATATAAGGACGTGGTAAACAAGACGTTACTAGTGGAAAGAGGTCTTAACGAAGTGCAGGCAGAGTGGGACGACAAGCATAGAAAGAGAGACAGAGAAACCAGTTCTCAGGATAATAAAGATGCAGGGAGTCAGGCAAAGAGATAGGTGATACAACGTGCTAATAGTGTCATTTATCGTGAATGTGGGGGTAATCATGAAACCCAACGTTGTTATATAATCTTGAAGGCATGTTTCAACTTTGGGAAGACCCAGCATATGATCAAGAATTGCCCTGAACCACTTAAATAGAGATTTACAAAAGATCGTGAGAACAAGGACAAGGGTAAGGACAACAAGGATGACTCAAATTCGAAGCGTACACCAAGAATATATACTATGATAGCTAGAGAGGATGAGGATGCAAAGTGAGCAACGGCAGGTACGTTGAGTTTAGAGGACTAATCTTCTTTTAAGGGGTAAGAATGTAATAACCCTATTTTTTTTTCATTATTTTAGTTATTATATATTATTTTTGTAAATTGATTAATTGTGTTATTTGATTAAATATTGGACTATTTCTTTTCCTAGATGGACTAGGATTATGTGGGCTTAGTCTATTCAACTTGGGTTATCTAAATTGGGTTTCCTTTTTGGACTTGGACTGGGTTAGGTTTAGAAAACCCAATTAAATCTCCTCATTAATCAAGAACCTTATTAGTTTCTTAAATTGATGGAACCCTTGATGTTTTTAACGGCAAGAGGGATTAAGGGGGGAGTAAGCGGCATAAATAAGAATCGCATGGAGAGAGAGAGACGCTTGGAGAGAGAGGTACGCTTAGAGAGAGAAACCGCAAGAGAGAAAGAACGGCAGAGAAGAAGAAGGCGACAACAGAAGGGACCAAGGAAGAAGGAAGAAGAGGGAAGAAGGGACTCCATTGTTGGTGTTCAAGCTCTAACTAAGGTAAGCAATCCTTCTTGATTTGATCATTAAGGCAGAAAGAACCCTAGAAATCTAAAGCAAGATTAATGAAGGGAAATTAGATTAGGGTATTGTGAATTATGAAACCTATTTGTTGAGTATAACTAAGGTTTAGGCATTAAAATTATTGAATATGGATTCAAATATGCCATGCTAGGAAGTTCTATTGAATTATGGTTGTATGGGTGTGTATGTGTGTCGTGTGTGTGTTGTGGGTGTGAGTAGCCTGTGCAGCGTGTGTGTGTATTATATGTGCAGTATGTGTTGCATGTGTTCGTTGTGTATGTGTGAGTTGCTGCCAAGTGTGTGTGGGGATGGGATGGCAGTCATGTGAAAAGGGTTAGGGCTAGGGTGAGTGTGTCGTGTGTGTGCTGAGTGTGGGTATGTGTTGTGTGCATGTGTGTGCAATGTGTGTACAGAGGGTGTGCGTGTGTGTAGTAGGATGTGTGTGTTTGTGTGTGTGGGTGCGTGTATTAGGGTTAGTGTGTGTGTTTGTGTGTGTTTATATGTGCTAAAATAGGTGTGTTTAGTATGTGTGAAATTGGTTGAAGTGAATGGAAAGAGGTTTTGAACCTAGGACCCTAGGAAGGAACTAGTAAACCTAAAGGGGTGAAAGAGTAACATTTAGGAAAGTTAAAGAAGAATAACTCTTAGGTTATTAAGGTCGTTGAAGTTAATTTTTTGGTTAAGTAAATAAAAGATATTTTTACCCTAAGAGAACCTTTTTCATGATTGTAGATTCGTGCGAGGATCGTTGCAAGGAAAGTGCAAGTAACAAACTGTCAGTGTAAAGAGTGTCAGTGCATGTATTATTAAGTGCCAAAGTAAAAAAGTGTCAATGTTAATGTTAAAAAGTGCCAGTGTTAGTGTAAACAAATGACAATGTGAGGATTGTCAATGCATGTATTATTAAGTGCCAGTATAAAAGAGTGTCAGTGTAAGGTAAAAAAATTTTAGTGTTAGTATAAAAAAATGTTGATATGAACAGTGTCATTGCATGTATTATTAAGTGCCAATGTAAAAATGATTTTTCCTTAAATTTATAAAAAAAGCGTTTTTTTTTATAAAAACAACTCTACTTTTATTAATAAGTTTATAAAAGTATCCGTTCATTGTTTATAGATGCTAGTTTGCTTGACAATTTATAGCATTGACGTTGGCATTTATAAAGACACTTTTTTTTTTTTTTGTTAAAATCCGTTATTCCAAGAGTTTGGAAAATCTAATATTTTTATAAGAGCTACGTAAATTGAATTATACTCCCTCCGTCCCGTCCGAAAGGGCAATTTTGCCTCCTAAGATTTTAAATTAAGAATTTAATAAGGAAAGTTATGTAAGAAAAGAGAAAATGTTAAATATCATGAAGTATGAAAAAAAATTAAATGGAGAGAATGAGTTTTGGGAGTAATAGTTATGAGAGAACGTCATGAGCAGAAAAGAAAGGTAGGAGATAGAATTGAGTGGGGTAGGAATAGTATAAAAATAATAAAAACTTTCCTTTTTTGGTTGTGTCTTTTAAACTGACGCCTCAAAAGGAAATTGCGCCTTCGAATGGACTAGGGAGTATTAATGAGTGTGGAGGGGAAACTGTATTTTCCCGCATCAGAGGTAAAATAATATCGTTACTACTTACTCTAGCTATTCTGGAGAACTTGCTTTTTCGGTGTAGGTGCCCAAATGATGCATCAAAACTGATTTTTTTAAAAGCATATGGACTGATAAAATCTAGGTGTACTGTTTAGGGTTTCAACCACAAATGGGTTTCAAACACAACAACAAACTACGGTCAACGCATAATTTTTTCTCTGTTAGTGTAATATTAAGTTGCCTTTCTTAGATTGAATTTCCTTTTGTAATTGCAATTTGTTTCCTAAACTATAAACTGTACTCCCTTCGTCCCGTTAATATTAGCACAAACACTATTTGCGCGGGAATTAAGGAATATGATATTTTAATAAAATGTCATGAAAGCAGAAAAGAACGAGTGGAGAGAGAATTGAGTTTAGGGTGTAATAAATTATAATTGCCATGAGTATTAAAATAATGTAGGAGTGAGAATGAGTGGGTTAGGAATATTTTATTAATATAAAGTTTCCTTTTTGTGAGCCATGATATTAATGACGCCCAAAAAGAAGCTAATATTAATGGACTGGCGCGTATATACAATAGTTTATAAAGGTTGGGGTTGAAGTTTTCTACATTACTTAATCCGCACATTGCTCTACCTTCGATTTTCTCTTACTACCATTATTTCTTTACTTGATTTCTTTATCTGCATGATTTTGTAACAGGAGAGAAGTGGAGAGAGGTGCATGGAAAATGAATGGTGAGGATAGGGATTTTTGATGTAACTTTGTGATTTCATATTGTATTTTATTTTTTGCACAATTATGTTTCAATCATTATTGAGTTACTTTAATCATAATTGAGTTATTGTTAAAGCCCAAGATTGCTATGCATGTAGAATTGAAAAGTGATGTGAGAACGATTTATAGAGAAGTCCATATTTGCAATTTCAAAAATGGTGGAACCAATTTCTGTCCCTTATAGTAAATGCCACAAGTTTGAACATTTTTTGTTATTTGTGCACTCTTAAATTTTTTCACATTCTTAGCTTGATACTTCAATCTAACATTTAAATTTTTATTTTCTCTCAAGTTGATGTAAGAGTTAAAGAACAAATTTAGGCAATATCCACTTGTAGTTTGTGATTGTTTGCTACTGTATTTTCTTGAATTTTGAGATATTTTAATAAATTTTGAGATATTGATATACTTTTAACGATATTTATCTTTTAATTTTCTTGATCTAACCACTCATACATATACATACTGTTCCTGTTGGATAGTACTAGTCAGTCAATTGTTTAAAGATGTCAGTTTCCATGGCAAGTTATAACATTGACGTTGACATTTATATAAAACATTTTTTTTTGTGTTGTTAAAATCTGTTATTCCAAGAGTTTGGAAAATCTGATATTTTTATAAGAGCAACAGAAGTTCAATTATGTTAATGAACTGTAAAAACTAATATTATAAGTTATAATAATCTGATCGCGCAGGAAAGCGTGCAAAGCTCAGTTCTTGTGTCCAGCAAATGATTGAGCTAGCTCCGGATCTGCACAGCACAAGAAATAAAGGGTGAAACTGCGCCGGGGGTCTTCCGGCAAGCCCCTCCGGCGTGAGAGTAAGATTATGGACTGGAAATATGGTGCAAATACTGTGGAGTGTGTGGATATGGAAATATGCAGTAAGGCATTACCTTTTTCCATGTTATTACTCTCTTATTTATAGTTGGAAAGGTGGTATTAGGGTTTTCACCAGAACCGTTGGATTGGATTGATGCCAGCCGTGGGATCAGCTCCATCTCCTAGGTGTACACGTGTCGCGCCGATATTGGTCCGTCTATGTAAGGACACTGCAACACCTGACATCTGATAAGTAGTTTGCCTTATAGAGGAAAGTCAACCTGCACGCCTTTTGTTGTTATTATTGGTTGCATGAATGCATGTGTAACAAGGCACTGTAGCAGGTCTGACATTATCCCAAATTAGCTAATTAACCAAGCTTGTTGAGGAAGCTTAATAGAGGAGACGACCTGGAGCTGTACGTCCACTTGGGTCGTCTCCTTGAGAAGTGACTCGACGAGAGAGTGTTGGTCGTTCAGTGACGACGTCCTCTCTTGGACGAGTGCTGGTCTGCGTTGAGGGAAGACTCGTCGTTAGATGGGCCTACCTCTGTCGACGATCTCTTCTTGGAGTGTCAACGAGTTATAAGTCAAACCCTTCCTTACTGATACAATGGCTCGTCGCTTGGATGGGCTTGGTCGTTCAATGACGACGATTGCCAACCAGGGTCGGACGGGCCATGACCCAAGGCTCTGATCTGATACTTCATAGTTGGGTCCTAGGGTGGGCCTATTGGGCCCCCAGGCTCGTAGTTGTACGTTGGGCTCGGCCCATCACAGATTATTCCGTTCAGTGGCCCCCAACTCATGGTCGTCTCGACGGGCCAGGAGTTGTCGTTTTCCCTCCAAGGTATCTGTACGACCGTCAGTTTGAATTTTGAATTATGATGATGTCAGTGGTGATGACGTGGGCGGCCGTGATCCCTCCATTAATTGACACGCGTCCCGCGATGGGACATTCTTCTCGGAAGTTGTGAGGGGTATTTAATGCCCATCATTTCGCCGTTTGGGTTTCCCAGGCATAAACCCTTCATCTTCTCTAAATATAAAAACCTCCTCCCTCCTCCATTTCAAAATTTTCACGAACTCGAGCATTGAGAGCAAAGGAGCAAGAGCGATTTCCGGCGACTGGCAAGGAAGAACTCCGGCAACTGTGCGAACTTTTCCGGCGACACTGGTTGCTCTGGCTTCACCACCGTTGGACAATCCTGCAGCTTGGATCAGAAACTTCTTTGATCTCCCACCGGCGAACTCATCGGAAAACCCATCCTCGAACCCAGAAACAGGTAATTTTCTTCGTCATTCTTCATTTCTTGGGTTTTTGTTTGGGGTTTTGCTCAATGGGACCCAGAACGGTGAGCTTCGAGAGGGGTGTCAAGTTTGGTTTTGGGCTGAATCAACGGGTATACAAGTGTGCCAGGGGTGTTTGGAGAGAGATTCCACTGGTTGAGTGTTCATCCATTCTGACAAAGTTTGATTTTGAAAATGAACCTCTAGGGTTTCCAGTTGGTGAGGTTCTTGGGAATTTTGAGGAAGGTGACCCAAGAGTAACGCCTTTTAGATCGATGAACGACCTCCCAAATCATATACGAACCAACTATTCCTTGTCCCGTCGTGATTCATCTAGGAACTTGGTTGTAGGGGAATCTAGATTGCCAGTAGATAGGTCGTCGTCTGAAAATGTTAGGACTGATTCCCCTTCTGTCTTTCCTTGTTTTGTAGACATGGATCACGACGGACGCCCCGATCAACCGGTTCAAGAAGTAAACGAAGCCAGTACGAGTGCAGGAAATACTAGAATTGTCGACGCCTTCCACA
The DNA here is from genome assembly GCA_022495995.1 of Adenophora triphylla var. japonica. Taxonomy (NCBI): domain Eukaryota; kingdom Viridiplantae; phylum Streptophyta; class Magnoliopsida; order Asterales; family Campanulaceae; genus Adenophora; species Adenophora triphylla. The sequence goes on from JAFEMH010000350.1 coordinate 203,401, forward strand.
CGGGTGTACGAGTAGGAAGCAATGAACGAGACTTCGGGGGTGGTGCCCTCGGGGATTGGGCAATCACCAAGATCAGGGCTGCGACAAAGGGAGACGTAGCCAAGCCGTTCATAGATTCCCTTCGAAGCTCGTTCAGAGTGCATGCCAACAACTACAAGCTGGAGTATCTTAGCCAGAGGGAATATGAGCCTCGTAGACAAACTCTTCTCACCAGCAAGAAGAAAGTTGCCTTCTTCTATAAGCAGTTTGAGCTTGGGTTGAGGTTGCCCTTAGATCCCTTTATCAACGAGTTTCTTGAGGATTCTGGTTGTGTGCCGATGGAGTTGAGCGGCAACACGGTTAGGGTTCTATCATGCTTCATCGTCGTTTGTAGATTCCTTGGCTACGAGCCATGCAACAAGGTATTCCGTCAGTATTATCGGACCAAACGATCTATGAAGAATGGGAAGTCCGTCGTAAGCATGTCGGGTATCTGAAATGTCCAGGGTTTGTTTCTAGATACCCAAAATAAAGTGTACGGCTGGGACAGCCACATGATCTTGGTGGAGAGCCGGTTAGGATGGCAATTTCCATGGCCTGAGAATCGTGATTTTGTTACCGACGACTGTGTATTTCAAGCTCCGTGGGCCGACGAGCTGAAAGGAAAGATCGACGATCTGTTGAGTCATGGATGGGTGGCGTTTGAGAACATTGAGGCTTCTCACTGGAGGTACATAAGGGCCGGCATTATGGGTAAGCCGTCGAAGGGCCCTGATCCCTTAGTGAAGATAGACCTAGACCCCCGTTATCCAGTTTGGGTCGTTCACGACGACTTGCATTGGGAAGACAACTGTATTAACTGCGCTGGGGCCCGCCTTGACCATCCTGAAGAGCTTTGTGAAAACCTTGAGATGTCTGGGGGTTGGGTTCTCAACACTCGTCTATTTATTTTGATAATATGCCTATATGTCTCGTCGTGTATGACTGAACTTTTTTCATTTTTTACTTGGCAGTTCTCTCTGAAAAGGATATCCAGCTCATCGAGAAGAAAGTTGCGAACATGAGTGAAGCAATCAGACCCGCCGTGCGAACCAAGGCCAGGAAAGATAGGGCGACGTCCAATGCCATCTGTGGCCGGCAGGAGAATCAGGCAAAGAGGAACGATGAGCTTCCTAAGGATCAACCTGCAGGTGCCATTCCTCTAATTGAAAAAGAGGTCGTCGCCGGAGGCCTAAACACTAGAGGTCGTCAATCTCGTGGTCGACGGGCGGAGAGAGAGAGAGGTTGGAGTTGAATCAAGTGCTTTGCCGCCCACGTGCGAGGGATCAATTGATCGTCGTCGAGGGTGAGCCCGTTAACCCTGAGGACGTAGGAAGTTACGATTCCAACCATGAGGTCGTCGAAGGAGGGAGCCATGCCTCCAGGGAAGAGGAAAAGTCACTCGCCGGCTCGGGAGAGAGAAAGGCAAAAGGAATAGAGCTGACAATGACCCCAAGAGTCCCTCCGACCCATCAACTCCTCAAACTGAAGCTCCCGGCTCGTCTTCTCAAGTGCTTACTGCAGAAAAGGCTCGGCCACGGCTACCAAGTTTGGTAAGGTTCCTCGAGATAACTGGGTTCCTTGCTTGGCAAGAAGTGGTCCTGCTCTTCTTCTGGGGACGGCCTTGACTAAGAGGGGTAAGGATGCTGATCTTGTAGGCCAAATGAGGAAGGCTAAGATGAGTCCGACGACCTATCACGCTCGCTTCGGGCTGATGCAGACGGAGGTAATTTAGTTGCTTTTTTTCTCGTTTATCTCGTCACTTTATACTTGGGAAAATGATAATCCTTTGATTGCAGATGACGTCGATGATGGAGGCAATGACGGCGGACTTCAAGGCTTGCTACGACGCTGAGATGAAGGAAAATGAGCAGCTGATTTTGTCCGTCGGAGCCAAGGAAGAGGCTGAGAAGAAGTTGAAGGAAGCTGAAGAAAACATCGCCCAGCTCACTGCTGCCTATGAGTCGTTGATGGCTCAGAAGAATGGGATATTGAAGGAGGTGGAGGCGGCGAAAGCTGAGAAGGCCAAGCTCGTAGAAGATGGCAAGATTTTAACGACTGCCCTTCGTGCTGCAGAGGGTAAAGTGACCAAACTGACAACTGACTACGAGTGTTCTCGGAGTCAAATTGAATCGATGAGGGCTGATAATCAACAGGCTTTGGCCGACGCAAAGTTGGATGCTGTGGAACAATTCAAAAGAGGTGGTGAATTTTCCAAGATCGTCGCTGATAAGGCCAGTTGCTTCTTCCAAGACGGAACTAAACATTTAGCCCGGAGGATTCTTGCTGATCCGGAAACTAAGGGTCTTTTGTCTACGAGGAAGCTGGCCGACCTTTGCACCGAATTGCCACATGACGAAGAAGCTCGTCTAGTTCATCCTTTAGTTCCCTTCAATGACAACGATTTACTCATTATAAGAGAAGACGACGAAAAGGCTGGGAAGGACGAGTGGCCGGTTCCCGTAGTTGACCCCAAGAATTTCGACGCCTATTTCAAACATTTCGTCGAGGATGCCCCAGACCCTGATGCAGCTCCGTCTAATGTTGGTGTTGACCCCCAGTGATCATTTGATTTTTATGAGATCGTTTGTAATGTCCCAAACAATGTTGAGTTTTTGGTGGTGGTTCCAAACAATTATCTCAAGACAATTTTTAATGTTTGTAATGTAGCTGACCTGTTTCCTCGTTGTTTAGAGGGGGTCGTACAATGTTTGTTTCATGTTTTAAGTTATTTAATGCCTTTGTTTTCTGTTTGTTAATCTGTGTTAACAAAGATAGCATGTGATAACCTATTGGACGAGTAAGTTTGAGGACAAGTGTGAGTAGTCGTCGTTTTATGACCAGAACTTGGTTCGTCCTAATATGGTCAACCTTTGTTCAAACTTGTATTTTCTCAACTTCTCAATGGCTCGTAGGAATAGTATGAAGGTCAATAGATTTTTGTTCGTAGACAAAGTTCTATAGACGAGTCATCTATACCGTTATAGCGATCGACGAAGTCTGGCTACGTCTAACCTTTATACTTGGTTAAAGTAGATGTATTTGACGAAGTCTGGCTTCGTCTAACCTTTATACTTGGTTAAAGTGCTAGAATTTGTGTAGTAGAAAATCAACAAAGCGACGATCTTTCATAAATAACTTTCTAGTAAACAACGAGCTACTGGGATTTATAGGTATCCCTTATAATTTCCCAAAAACTTCAAATTTCACAAAATTACATAAGGAACCACAAGGTAGGTGCCCTAAGGGCGCTGGATGTTGTCGACGACCTCAAAAGTAGTATTTCATTAGGTGGTTGGTGTGCCATGGATGCTTGAGACTTTCACCGTTCGGCTTTGCAAGGCGATAGGTTCCCTCTCTGACCACACTTGTGACAATGTATGGTCCTTCCCAATTGGGGGAGAGTTTGTTTTGACGGGCTTTGAGTCCCGTTACTTCGATCTTTCTTAGTACATGGTCACCGACCTTAAAGAACCTTCTCTTCACCTTCTTGTCGTGATAAGCCTTGGTTTTCTTTTTGTAGTTCTCCATCCTTAATTGGGCATCCAATCTCCGTTCGTCTACGAGGTCCAGATCGACTTGTCGGCTGTGGATGTTCTTTTCTACCTCGTACAAAGCAACTCGGTCCGTCGGCAGCTGAAGTTCGGCGGGGGCCATGGCCTCTGAGCCATAAGCCAAAGCAAATGGGGTTTCCCCCGTAGGCCCCCGGGTGGTTGTGCGGGACAGCCCAGAGCCGAGGGTAGTCCGTCCAACCATCTTGTATCTCTTCCTTCCAGATTTTTGCACAAGGCAGATAAGACGAGTTTATTGGCTGCTTCAGCTTGCCCGTTGCCTTGGGGGTAGGCGACGGACGACTTGGAGTGTTTGACGCCCATCCTGTTCAATTCCTGCTCGAATTTTCTTGAAAACTGTAGGCCGTTGTCTGAAACGATCACCCTTGGGATTCCGAAGCGACACCATATTGAGTCATGAATGAAGCTTAGTGGCGTTGTTTTCAGCAATCTTGTTCAAGGCCTTGGCCTCCACCCACTTTGAAAAGTAATCAACCGCTACGATCACATATTTGACTCCTCCCTTGGCCGGCGGAAAAGGCCCAATCAGATCAACACCCCACATATCAAACGGCCAGGCAGCCAAGACAGGGGTTTGCTCAGTTGTAGGCAGCTTGGGGAGGTCGGCGAAACGTTGGCAGGTGTCACACTTTTTCACAAATTGTTTAGCGTCTTCACGAAGGTGGGGCCAAGAGTATCCCACGGTTATGATTTTGCTCGGCCCGGTGTACGGGCTCCAGGGTGGCCCCCACATTCTCCTTGATGTACTTCGAACAGCAATTGAACGACCTTGTCTGGATGAACGCACTTCAGCAATGGCCGGGTAATGGATCGTCTGTAGAGCTCTCCTTCGACGACCGTAAATCTGGCCGACTTCCTTTTTACTTGTCTTGCCGAGACCTCGTCCGTTGGCAACTCCTCCCGTTCAATGAATGCCTTTAGTTCGTCGATCCAACATTTTGGGCCGTCTCGTCGATGCAGGACCTTCACCCGTTCATAAGCTGGCTGATCTAAATAGGCCAAGTGATGGCCATGTTCGTCCTCAGGGAGCTGGTCCGTAGCTAGCTTTGAAAGTAGGTCGGCGTGCTCGTTGTTTTCTCGAGCGATTCTCTGTATGGCCCAAAATTCTAAACCTTGTATCAATTCTCCGACCAACAGGTGGTACTTCTGCAGGGTGGGATCGACGACTTGATAATCTCCTCTCACTTGGTTCACGATCAATTGAGAATCACAATAAGCTGCAATTTTTGTAGCTCCAAAACACTTTGCATATTCAATGGCTGCTACGAGTGCCTCGTACTCGGCCTGGTTGTTTGATGCTTGAAACTTGAACCTCAAAACTTCTTCAAAAACTGTCCCGCTTTCTGGCTCAACAAGAACGATCCCTGCTCCGCTCAGATTCTTGGTTGCTGACCCATCTGAAAAGATTTTCCAACATCCTACGGGCAAAACTAACTCCGCTTGCTGTTCAGCGACCTCCTTCCCCTTGTTCGCTGGCCGTGGCTTCCTTTGATCGTCGTCGATGGTGAATGCCGTTTCAACCAGGAAGTCTGCCAATGATTGAGCTTGCAGGGTCTTCCTCGTCCTATACTCTATGTCGAACTCAGTCAGCTCAATACTCCAGTTGAGAAGACGACCAGAGCTTTCAGGACGGTGCAAGATTTTGCGCAGTGGGGCATTTGTGTATACGACGATGGGATGAGCGGAGAAGTATGCTCGTAGCTTCCTTGCTGTAATGACGAGAGCGTAAGCGATCTTTTCCGCGTTAAAGTAACGGGTCTCAACATCTGACAAAGCTTTGCTGACGTAATAAACCGGCCTCTGTGTTCCTCCTTCCTCCCTGACCAATACGGCGGCGACGGCCTTATCACTCGCCGAGAGATAAACGTAAAGGTCTTCCCCTGCTACGGGGCTTTGGAGGAGTGGTGGGGAGCCAAGATATTCTTTCAACTGTTTGAACGACTGGGAACATTCGTCCGTCCATTTGAAGTCCTTTGCACCTCGGAGAGCTTTAAAAAACGGGAGTGATCTCTCAGCAGACTTGGCAATAAAACGACCTAAGGCCGCTACTCGTCCATTTAGGCGCTGAACCTCTTTGATGCTCGTAGGTTCGGCCATATCCATCAACGCCTTGATTTTCTCGGTGATTGGCTTCGATCCCCGCCGAGAGAGCATAAATCCTAGGAACTTGCCTGCAAAGAACTCCGAAAACGCATTTAGCCGGGTTGAGAACCATGTCATTGGCTCGTAGGTTGGTGAATGTTTGTTCTAGGTCGTCGACGTGCTTCCTCTTTTTTGATTTGACGACCATATCATCAACGTACGCCTCCAGATTGTCGCCGATCTGGTCCTTGAACACCTTATTTATCATCCTTTGGTAAGTGGCACCGGCGTTTTTAAGCCCAAAAGGCATCTTCGTATAAACGTAAGTTCCCCGCCGCCCGAAAAGCCGCTGAATGTCCTCCTCACCATCTTGATTTGGTGATAGCGAGTAGGCATCAAGAAAGCTCGAGTAGTATGGCCTGCTACGAGTCGACGAGCTTGTCGATTCTTGGCAAGGGATAACCGTCCTTGGGACACGCCATGTTCGTCTCGTGAAGTCAACACACAATCTCCACTTCCCATTAGGTTTCTTCACAAGAACCACATTGGCTAACCAGTTGTGAACCCACGGCTCACGATGATTCCAACACTTAGCAATTTCTCAATCTCCCTTTATAGCAATCTCTTTTTCGCTGAAAAACACGACACCTTTGCTCCTTGAATTTCATAGTAGGATTCACCCCAAGCCTGTGAACTGCCACGTCTTCTCTAATGCCTTTCATATCTTCTACTCTCCAAGCGAAAACGTCGAGGTTTTGTTTGAGTAGGGAGATTATCTCTTCCCTCTCCTCAGTGCACAACTGAGACCCCAGTTTTATTTTTTGCTCGGGATAATCCGGGTGGATGACTAGTTCGAGTAGCTCGTCTCGCTGGCTTCATCTCGGGGCGTCGTCCCTAAAATCCATGGACTCAATGACGATCTCCTTAATTTTCCTTCTCGCTTCTGGTGTCAGATCCGGTACCTTGTCGTCAATCGCCTTGTCTGTGTCGGCCCCCGATTCTTGGGCGGCCAAAGGTCAGTGTTTGCAGCTTTGTTGTTCAAGAATACTTCGGCAAAAATTTCTGGATTTTCGATGCACTTGATCGTTGAGACATTGGCGTACGAGGTCGTCGTTTCTTTGATGGATTTTGAGAGCTTCACATTGTGATTTGGGTCGTCGATTTCGATAGTCCGTTTCGCCTTTAGCACGTGCTCTAGGAATTCTGGGCCGTCCCCAACACACATCCGACTCCCAGACGTGAAGGAAATTTAACTCGTTGATGGGGAACTGAGGCGACGATCCCCAAAGCGGACTGACCCGGCTGGCCAAGGATTGCATGATAATCACTGACGACGTCGATCACTATGAAGGTTACGGTCTTGATTGTTCTCAAGGGGTGCTCTCCGATATCAACTGAGAGGCTAATTTGGCCTTTCGCATCTACCCGATGATTGGTGAATCCCTCTAGACGACCTAAGTAAGGACTTAGGCGACTGTCAGGTAGACCCATTCGTTGGTAGACATTGTAAAATAAGATATCCTTGGTCGCTCCAGTATCAATCAAGATTCTCCGTGACTCACAATTATCAATGAAACCAGGTATGACTAAGGTTTGTTGACGAGCTAATGGGTCGGGCCGGAAGCTCGTGGGGAAAGAAACTTATGACGTCGTTTGGAATTTCGATTTCGGGGACGTGCGGGGCCTTCTTTAGATGGTAGATGGCGCTCTTAATCTGGTTCTTGCTCGTCTCCTCGTAGATCACCAGACCATTCTTGGGTTCCTCTCGGGGGGTCGCCGTTAGCGTCCGGCCAAGGCCACCTGATGGTCCTTCCTTACATATTCCTCCAGCCGCCCTGGTCGATCCATCTTTGAATGATCTTTTTCAAACTAAAATATTCCTCGGTGTCGTGCTCCCTTGTCTCCCCCGGTATTCACAATACTTGTTCATGTTCTTCTTTCCCTTCCCGTTAGGGTTCATCTTCGGGGCTGGGCCGAAATCAACGTTGCTCAAAATTTCTGCTCTGGAAACGGTAAGTGGAGTGTACGACTCCGGAACTTTTTCCGCTTTCACTTTGTTCTTTCCTTTCTCTCCGCCCTTATCCTTTTTGGACTTCGTCGCTAAACCAGCCTCGTCCACAGACTTTCCCTCTCTTTGTAACTTTCTTTCTTCGGCCTCGGCGACGGCGTACGCCTTGGCATAGAGGTCTTTGCGAGACTTGGCCGGGTGGACTTGGAGCTCGTAGTCCAGGGTAGAGGAAAGGACGCCATGTCTGAAGCAATTTATTATTTCTCTATCGGTTAGCTCCTCATCAATTTGATCTACCAATTTCTTAAACCTCTTGAAGTAGTTCATCGAGCTTTCGCAGTTCCTTGGGATATGTTGCCGAGGTCAAGTTGATCGTCTTACGACGCTCTCCCGCCGTAGCAAACCTTCCTAAAAACTTCTTCCTCATCTGTTTCCAAGATTCAATGCTCCCCTTTGGTAGGCCTCTAAACCACCTCAAAGCAGCGTCGACCAACGTGCTCGTGAGAGCCTTGCACATGACGTCGTCGTGGCCAGAAGCTTTTGCCACCACGTACATCCGTGCCTCAAGGTGTCAGGATGTGGGTCTACGGCACTTGCAGAGAGCCGTCGTATTGCTTAAGGTCGGGTAGTTTAAAGCCCGGTTCTGGGGTCCAGCTTTCCAACATCCAGGAGCAAGGGATTCATAGTGGCGCGGTCGTCATCGTAGTCGTCGCCGTCCACTTTATTCCTTTTGTTCCTCAACTCTTCCACTTCGACGTTTCAACCTCAAAAATTCTCTCATGTCTACCTCTCTGCCGGCCACCGGGGGATCCTATCTTGACGGGGCCCCCTGCACCAGATAGACCGTTGCCTCTCGGTGGGCAAAGCCGTCGTGAGATGGATCGTCCCCTATAGCCGGGAGGTGGAGACGACCTATAAGATCTGGAAACCTCTCGTTCATGACGTGGAGATCGAGTTCTCTCTCTTTAGCTCGGCGCCCGTTCATTTCTCAACGACGGAGTCTGTAGACGACCCTGGACGACTTGATTCCGGATAGCTTCAAGATTTTCGACGACGAGCTCCCTGTGAGGCTCTCTTTGCCTCGGCTAAATCCTTGTGTCGGGCTCCTTGCTCCGTCTTTCATTGATGTGTTCCCTTAGGTCAGGCCGGGGCACAACTCGCTCGTTTCCGGTGGCGGTCCCTTCCACGACGCCAGCATTCTCTCTCTCGGTTTCTTCTCCTCCTTCCCGACGAGATTGTTTGGTGGGATGCCTGGCGAGCTTGAGGAGCGGCCATACGAATGAGCTCGTCTTGGATTTGCAAAAACTCCTTGAGGGCGTTGGCTCTTTCGACGAGGAAAGCCGCTCTGTCGAGATTAGGGTTAGAGGGACCTCCTGCATATCTTGCCGTTGTCTCAGGCCTCCTTTCCAGTGGAGGTCTCTCGGCGCTCCAAGCAGCCCCTTTTCTCTTCTCTTCTCCCTGGCCGTTTGAAGGCACTGTATCGTCAACCATCCCTCGTGACTGTAACCCCGAGGTTAGGGTTCCTAGGTGGCGAGGGGTGGTCTAGGATTTTCTTCCGAGGAGGAGGTACTCCTTCATCTCCGTTGATTTATCGGGTCGTATGACCATCGGACACCATTTTTCCAAACCGCTCATTTGTATTTCGTAGGCGAAGATCACTAACACTTTCCCGGCAATGGAACCAATGCGATCGCGCAGAAAGCGTGCAAAGCTCGGTTCTTGTGTCCAAGAAATGATTGAGCTAGCTCCTGATTCGCAGCAAAGACAAGAAATAAAGGGTGAAAGCTGCGCCTGGGTCTTCCTAAAACCCTCCCCGTGAGAGTAAGATATTTGACTGGAAATATGGTGCAAATCTTCATGAGCGTGTGGATATGGAAATATGCAGTAAGGCCTTACCTTTTTCCATGTTATTACTCTCTTATTTATAGTTGGAAAGGTGGTATTAGGGTTTTCACTGTAACCGTTGGATTGGATTGATGCCAGCCGTGGGATCAGCTCCATCTCCTAGGTGTACACGTGTCGCGCCGATATTGGTCCGTCTATGTAAGGACACTGCAACACCTGACATCTGATAAGTAGTTTGCCTTATAGAGGAAAGTCAACCTGCACGCCTTTTGTTGTTATTATCGGTTGCATGAATGCATGTGTAACAAGGCACTGTAGCAGGTCTGACATTATCCCAAATTAGCTAATTAACCAAGCTTGTTGAGGAAGCTTAATAGAGGAGACGACACTGAGCCGTACGTCCACTGGGTCGTCTCCGAGAAGTGACTCGACGAGAGAGTGTTGGTCGTTCAGTGACGACGTCCTCTCTTGGACGAGCGCCGGGTCTCGCGTTGAGGGAAGACTCGTCGTTAGATGGGCCTACCTCCGTCGACGATCTCTTCTTGGAGTGTCGACGAGTTATAAGTCAAACCCTTCCTTACGTCTGCAATGGCTCGCCGCTTGGATGGGCTCTGTCGTTCAATGACGACGATTGCCAACTGTGGTCGGACGGGCCACGTGACCCAAGGCTCGATCGATCTTCATAGTTTGGGTCCTAGGGTGGGCCTATTGGGCCCCCAGGCTCGTAGTTGTACGTTGGACTCGGCCCATCACAGATTATTCCGTTCATAATCTATTCACAATCTATTTTTATGTTTACATTTTAATCAAGCTCACCATTAATTTTAATAAGAAAATATTTTTTTGAGATGAGGGAAAATATATAATCCCTCGGTCCCACTTCAAATGAGCCATGAGATCATTTCACGGTTCTTAAGTTTTTTTTTTTTTTAAATGAATAAAGAATTGAAAGTTGGTAGAAGATTAGAAGAGAGAGAATGTAAAAGTTAAAAAACATTTAATAGGAAAGAGAATGAGTGAGAGGAATAGTTAGTTAATGATTGTTGTAAATATGAGTATATATTTATATATATATATATAAGTACTTTTTATATACAAATTAAAGTTTTACAAACTTAAGCAATAAAATTCAAAATAATATATTACATTGATCATTACTTTTTGAAACAACTTTAATTATTTTTTTTTATTTTTTTATGAGAAGCTACATACCTAATGAGCCTAGATAAAATGGGGGCCCTCCTAATTTGGAACCCGGTGCAAAGGACCTGTTGCACCTTACAAGAGCCGGCCCTGTTTTTTTTGTAAATATATACTCTATCCGTCCCATGAAAATGTGCAGTTTTTTGCTTGGCACGAGAATTAAGGTAAAAAGTGAAAAATGTGATGTGTTGTGAGTGTAAATGGTTGGGTAGAAAAGAGAAAGTGGAATAAGTGGGTAATGGTTGTGAGTAGAGATAATTGGATCCCATTTCCATTTTGAGAAAATGCAAATTATTGTGGGACGCCCAAAAGATATTTTTTTACAGATTATAGTGGGATGGAGGGAGTAAACATTATGAGGATATAAATATTTAAAATACTGTTTACATGAGATTAAGACGAGACGAATCAAAAAAGAAAATAGTTCACTTGAAATTGAAATGGGAGGAGGGACTCCTTTCTAGAAAAGGAAGTGTCATAATCCACCAAAAGGCGCGTTCACAACAAGAGCACCAAAATCAGATTTCATATTTCATACATATATTTACAAAATTTTAAATAAAAAAACCAAAAAATCTCCAACATTAAAAAACAAACATTTAAAAATTCATTTACAAAAATCTCTTTCTCTCTTTCTCTCCCAATTTCACTTCAATCTGTGTTCAAGTTTCGCGGTTCTTGCCCCGGCCCCAAATTCATCCTCTCTAACTCAAATTCAATCCCCAATTTCTCCCTCCCCTTTTCATCAAAATCTTTGCTTCAATTCCCCCATCTAATAATGTCCTCTTGATTTCGATTCTCAACCTCTTAATCGGTAAGTCCATTGCCACTTTCTTTCATTTGTTCTTTAAGTTGATCTCCTTTTCATCAAATTCACCCACTTCTAATTTAGGGTTTTAATTTGCAAACTCTGTTTCTGCTGTTTGTTCTTCACTTATTTACTCGCATTTTTTTTGAATTTCTCTTTGTTTTGTTTGGAATAGCTGGTTTCAGTTGGGGGTGCCTTGCATCTGATTCGTTTGTAGTTGTTTAATTCGTCTGTGAATGTTTCGTTTGGTGATCTTTGTTATCAGTTTGCGTTTAATTCTTTAATTTTTTTGTAGTTACTGTTATATCTGCTTGTGTTTGAGGTACTTCGTTATGGTTCTAATCGAGGAGTCACTGTTTAAAAATTTAAATTTTCAAATCTATTTTTTGAAGTTAGCATTACACTCCCTCCTTTTCATGTATGTTTCCGTCATCTATTCTATTTTGGGATGTTATAGCAAAAGAGTCCACCTTGAAAAATTGTGCCTTAAATCTATATAACTCTTCCAACTTATTGACATTTCATGGAAATTTGTAATAAGTCTTGTATTTGCTCGTGCATATTTCTAGTTATGACCAATTTCAAGTATGCTGGTATATCCCTGAATTATTAGATCTTAAAGATGGACTCTTTGACCTAAACGGAGGGAGTATATTTTTTTGATGATGTTGCAAATGCTCTTCTTTTCATATAATAGGGATAAAATTGGAACCTTTTTTTGGGGATTGTTTGATTCATTTTGAAATGAGATGCTTTGAATGTAACATCTTGGAATGGAAATGAGGAGCCATTTTATGGAAATGAGGGTATATTGTATTACCTTACCCCCAACCCCCGCCTCATAATAAGTATTGGCCTTTTATTTTGGTCCATCCCAAAATAAGTGTCGTATTTCTGAAAGAGGAAATAATCTTGGTGCAGTTTTACCATGGTTTAAGTAATGTACAAACAAGTTAAGCACATTCCTAAAGAACTTTGATGAATCAATTGCGACACTTATTGATGGAGGGAATATCAGTTTAAACCTCCTTCTAATCAACACTTTTTGATGGATGCTTATGTTTGTGATGTAAATAATTGGGTCTATATCTGTGCTCATTGTGACGTCATATGTGTTGTTTGTGTGGTTGGGAACCTTTGAGATCTTAGTTTAGTTGGTGATCTGTGCTCATTGTGACGTCATATGTGTTGTTTGTGTGGTTGTGAACCTTTGAGATCTTAGTTTAGTTGGTGACTTCTTGATGCTGGGGAAAGGGATATTTTGGGATCCGAAGAGTCCCCAACTTAGTTTTTGTATTTGATGTGTCAAGCGTATTATTTAGCGTTTGAGACCCATGTGAAAGTTGTTAGGTACCTCTTCAATCAAACACTTTTAGGAATCAAGCTTGAAATTTTATTTTAGCATCCTAGCACTACTCTTTAAATAAATACTTGCTTTCTGTTGCTAAAAAGGGTCTTACTTCCATTGTGGATGCTCCATTTAAAGATTTCAGTTTCACTAGCATAACTTAAAATTCATATGGTACCCTTCTACAACAACAGCAACAACAACAACAAAGTCTTAGTCCCAAAACAACTTGTCAACAACACAAGAGGTTTGTTCCGATGCTTCCTTTGGAAGGCAGTTATGTATGACTTGAAACCTTGTACATTGTAAATAGCAACTTTTTTGAGTCCAAATTGTTCAATTAAGTTATGTATGGTTCCTTCTATTGTTTCTTTTGCCTTCTCTACATAAATGCTTGCCTTTCAATATCAAGTTGCTGATATGGTATCTTCTTGGCTTAGGTGGTTGAGAAGTCTACAGATGGGTCCAACAAGAAAGTCTAGAAGTGTGAATAAACGGTATTCTTATATCAATGAGGCCTCTCCCTCAAAAGATGGAGACAGTGCTATCAAAAGAACCCCAAAGGTAAAGTTATACTTTATTTAATCGGTACACTGCAGTATGCTAATGAAGATATCTAGGTAGTATTTAACCTTATATAGTTTTGTGAAAGGTTTAATTTCATTTTCAACCACTGTACTTTACCTCTACTTTCACTTCAACCACTGTACTTTGTTATCAGCACAAAAATCACAAAAGTTTTGGAAAACTATCAATTTAGCCACAAATTCGCGAATTAAGGCACGATTAGCCACAGATTAAACAAGATTAAGCACAAATTTGTGGCTAAAGTGATAGTTTTCCGAAACTTTTGTGGTTTTCGTGCTAAAAACAAAGTATAGTGGTTGAAGTGAAAGTTGGAGTAAAGTACAAAGGTTGAAAATGAAATTAAACCTTTGTGAAAAATGGGATGTCAAAATCACCATCTTTTTGGTAGCCATGGATTATCCTCATTGCAGGGATAGTGAAAAGTATCCCTGACATGGGTAATTATTATCTGAATATCAAACTTCACGTGCTTAATTGTGATGAGGGTATTTTGTATCAGTTAGCCTGCGGTGTAATTATATCTATGTTACCTTTTTATTTGTTAATCATGTGAATATACGTATATTGTTTAGCAAACTTGTATGCACGTGTTGATCAAATTTTCCTTCTGTCTCATTAATGTACCATATTTTTAGTAATTGTGAACTTTTGTCCTTGGCATACATAATTCCCATCTCTGCGTCATGTGCTGAATTATGTATGAGGGTATTTTATTTGAATAGCCTGAAAAGTATATTCTCTTGGACTTTTTTGGTCAATTACATTTGATTGTATCTTATTTCTTCAACTTTTACACATGCGTGGACCTCATTCTCCTCATATCCTATCATTGTTACCATCTCTGGTAGCTGCATGCTCTCTGCTTTCCAGGGAGTGTGAAAGTTGTTGACGTAGCTTCTACCCATGTGTCAAGCTTCACATGCTGATAAACATTTATTTTATCATTATTTTCTGGGTAAAAGAAGACTGCGTTTTAATTGAAAACTGCCACACCATATAAACCTTGATTTGAACTCTCGTTACACTGATCATTTACTTCAGTTATGTACACTGAAAAGTTATATATTGTTAAGAAAACTCGACAATCATAATAGTTCAACTCCACTTATCTATTAGAACTTGAATATGCTATATAAGTATACAATTGCTTAAAGCTGAAGAAGCCTTTCAAATAAACGTTGGCGCTGTTTATTTATTCATTAAATACTTTAGTTGAGCTATTCTTAATTAGACGTAATGATTAGTATTTGTCAAAGTATCTCTTTGTCATGGATGATGGCTCTTTGCTTGATTTGGAGAATAAAAACAATTAACATCCATGTACTCAAAGAGGTAGTGAGAGAGATCAAGGATTCTAAGCTTTATTTGAAAACTTGGCCAGATATAGTAAATGTACTTGTATGAAATATTGACATAAAGTCGAGCCAATTGTATATATATATCTGTAGTGTTCCTCTTAATTGCAGGGAATGAAATTTATTCATCAAAGTTAGTCCATTTATGGTAGTCAAAATACTTTAGTCTCGTACTTCAGTTTGATCTTTTTGCTCAGTATATAAATAAAGACAAGCTAACAAGCACCTTTATAAAATTGTTAGATGGCTTAAATTGGAAATAACGTAACTTATGTTTATCGAATGTGGTTTTGGCAATTGTTTGAAATGCATTATGCATGAAGTCCTGTGAAGTGCTTTAACTGCACCCATCTTAGCATAATTTATTTTAAATTAATCTTTATGTAGTTAGCTTGCTCCCCTGGAAGAAACCCCTCTTTTGAATTTGCCTAAATTAAAACATAGATATCTATCATGCCTTGTTAGATGAAAAAATTACTCCTAGTCTATGTTACCTGGACTCGCCTACGAGGATTGTATACGGGCATGTATCCAGGTCTCAGATCTGTCCAAATTGTAAGATTTTACACCATATGTTGTGTAAAACGGCCATCCCATACCCACAACCACACACACACACGACCATGCTGTGTTGTGTGGGCACGGGTACTTTGGCAGACGTGAAGGGTCGTGATAACATAACTCATAGTTCAAGAAGTTCCTACCTGTAGGATTTTAGCAAGGGTCTTATCTTTAGACAACACTGCTCTACTTGCATAGGTATTTACTACTTGGCACTTGGATCCTCCTTGATGCGAGAGAGCAATCTTACAAATCCAAGGTTGACCAATACCCTACTCATCAATTTTCTTCGGGGATTAGGACATCATATCAAAATGATACATTCCTGTTTGTAGGAATCTTACGCGGTTTATCTTTCCTTTTTAATATCATTTGTGGGGTGTCGAGCCTTCCGATATAGCATCATGCTCTCTTAATGCTGCAAGAAACATCAGACTCTTCATCTTGGTAAAACTTAAAAGTGTCTATCGGCACAACACGACTCTGGGTAAATGGGCTTTATGTTTATTGTGACAGTCACCAGGATACTTCACACACCAAGATAGAGCAACTAAGAAGAAAAGAAACAGTTTATGGGTTATTTCATGAAATGACTGATTATATGTTTATCTATACTGCTGGATTGTTAACAGTCAAGTTTGAAAGCATTAATACCAAATTGGCAACTGTCTTCTCGGTTGCAGAAAAGGAAGTTGTCCGACATGCTGGGTTCTCAGTGGAGCAAGGACGAGTTGGAGCGTTTTTATGAAGCATATCGTAAGCACGGTAAAGATTGGAAAAAGGTTAGTCCAAGTTTGTGATTACAGTCCAGTGGTTTCTACTGGCTATAAGTTAACAGGTGTAATCCAATTGCTTAAAGTTGACGTTCTCTCTTGTCAGATGACATCCTATGTCATTCTGTCTACTACACCTTCTGGGTAATAGCCTTATTTAGTTCTTGCTGATCTAGTGTTCCAGAATGGTTTTCCGCTTTTATATTAAAAAAATCATGAAAGTTATGTCTAGTTTGAGGTGTAAAATAATTTTATGACGGTGCTTTTAATCATTAAATATGTTAATGTTTGATTTTATGCAAAGTAGTGGGGTAGCCTTTATTTTACCAAATGATGTTTCGCTCTTGATTTTATGCTTATACTATTAGCTCTGATTTTTCTTTGTCATGGATTATTAGGTGGCTGCAGTAGTACGAAACCGCTCTATGGAAATGGTGGAGGCAGTTTATACCATGAATAGGGTAATTGGGGCTTGTACTTTATTTATTACCCAATCCCCTAATTAGTATGTCTTTTGGTTCCTGTCCTGATTTTGTTTTGTATACATATACTCCCTCCGTCCCATAATTAGTGGGGTAGGGAAAAGTAAGTGTTTAGTTGGGGTGAGTATAACAAGTGGGTCTCATTGATTAAAATATAATATATAGTTTCCATTCTGAGCCTTTGCAATTTTAAGTGACACCTAAAATTGCAAATTTTGCAATTTGAAATAGGACGGAGGTAATAGTTCTTAAGTTGAACTGTGTCTAACCTAGTATTTTTTTCCAAATCGATGTCTAATTTCTAATATTCAAACCACATCCCATTACATAGAAACTCATGTATTACTGACATTATATTAGTTTAAACATCATTTAAATTGTCAGAATATCATGCACACGCTTGTGTTTAATAATATGCAACTACTCCGATGTTTGCTTTGTGCTTTTTATGCCTACAGTTTGTCACACTTGCATTTTATGATTTTATATAAGTAGAGGAAGAGCATTACAGTACCAATAAGACAAACATAAAGATGACATCCTTAAGTTGCACAAAATACAGAATCATTAAACTAATATGTCAGGCAAAGAAACTTTGGGAGGTAGTTGTTGAGAACAGATAAGATGGGAGACTACGTTATGGGATATTGAGTATCCTTTATGCCGCACTGGTTAATAACGGAAGCTGTTTACTCAATTAAGAATATTAATGTACGTATATAGATTTGGAAAGAAGACTTGCATATGATTTATATTGACTCAGAGGAGGCATATCCCAGAGAGTTATTTGATGAACGTTAGAGAAGGGGTTAAGGTAGATATATTTATGTGCCAAATGATATGTATGTTGGAGTTGCTACATTAATCATATCTATTTCAGAGGAGACTAGTGAGTTTCTAAGCTGTTAGAACTATGGCTATATAGACTTGTGAGTTTGTAATCACTATAGGATTATACCCCAAGGATCGGCCTTAAGCCCTTATTGTTTCATGAATGAATTAACTTAGCATTACAAGATGACATACCAATATACCATTGCGTAAAGCCCCTCTTCGTTCTAGCTTATCATTGATATGATCAAAACAATGTCAAGATAAAATATTATGTTTTAAATTGAGAAAAAAGATTATCGTAACCTTATGGCATTGTTCTTATAGGAGAGATGAAATCATGGGGTCAATCATAAGCTGACAAGTGGAGAGTAGCTTTAGAAGGGTATATAATAATATATGGAATGCAACTTTGATTAAGTAATAAAAGTATTAGTGGATACAAGTTAGGTTAGATGGTCAGAATTTCCAGAAAAGGAAAAGAATTGATGAATACGGAGAGGTAAGAAAATAGACTAAAATCAGGTCGGTAAAGTCATCCTTAGTGTTATGTGATCGACGTGTACCTGTTAAGTTGAATGGAATCTTCTATCAACAAATAATATACCCATGCTACTTTATGGAACCAATGGTTGGGCGTTAAGAAAGAATATATTAACAAGATGATTGCTGCTGTCATGCGAATGTCGAGATGTATATGCTGTGAAAATAGGAAAGACAAGGAGTTCGGCATCTTGGTTACTAATTGGTGGTATAAAAAATATTTTTTCATAAATGATGTTGAAGAAAACACAGTTGGAAGTTGCGAAAGAACATAAATGCTGATCACTTTTGGCAAAAGAGGAAGAAATTCCTTGTTCCCGTATTCTTTGATTCCAATTTTTTTGTTATGAACAAATGTGTGAGACAGTAAAGGCCACCCCAGCTACAAATAAAACAAGAAAAACTGCTTAAGGTGATTTGGAGTTTGGACTTATATATGTAGATGCCCTACTGCCCCCATCAGGAAATGTTAGTGTATAGATAGCAACTAGTCTAGAAGTAGAAGACCAAAGCTATCATGAACATCAATAATGAATAAAGAAATTTATCAATGAGAGTTGCATATGTGATGACCCTGCATTAAACGTAAGTTGACCGTGAACAAAGGTCGAGTTGAATTAAGAGACTTCCATTCGAAAACCTGTCATGTCTAAAGTTCAGGCTGCATAGACTATGCTAACATGGATTTAGTTTACGGTACTAGTTTACTTATATAAAATTCAAAGTAAAGAACCCTTATGTGTGAAATCTTTTCGTTCCACCCCCATTAGAATAATGAAATGTTTATCCTTAAATTCCATTCATCACATTAGACAATTCACAATTGTGCTCTTGGTTTCATTGTTTCAATTGCTACTCCCTCCGTTCCAAAATAAGAGTCCCTTATTCCTTTATGGGGTGTCAAAAAAAGTTTCCCCCTTCCATAACTTTCCATTATAGGCATAGAAATTTAACGTTTTTACCCTTTGGTAAACACTCCTCCGTAGTGGGCCCAGCCTCTTAGACGTAGAAACTAGAAAGTGTACATTTTTACCCTTTGTTATAGTGGGCCCAATTATTTTATAATAAAGTCAAATGCTTTACCGAAAACTCTGTGCCGGTCATTAGAGGACTCTTATTTTCGGATGGAAGGAGTACTTTTTCAAATTCCCATTATCTCTCACGTGTATGATCAATTTGCATGTATTAGGCCTTGCTGATAGCATGACGACAACATATTACTAACTAGAGTGGACATGGAGTACAGTTTTTTGGTTTGTGAAGATGCAACATATTACCAACTAGAGTGGAGTTACAGTACATTTTTGGTTTGTGAAGTTGCTGATTAGGATTACTGTGGCCTTTTCAGGCTTACTTGTCTCTTCCGGAAGGCACTGCTTCCGTGGCAGGGTTTTATGCAATGATGACTGATTACTATGACAACATGGTGAGAATGAAATTTCATTTTGACGTTGGTGTGTATATTTATGTGAACGTAATTTCATACTCCTTCCGTCCCTAAATGTATGTCGAAAAAAGTTTCAAATTTGCTTTTGCAAATTTGAAACTTTTTTCGACATTCATTTAGGGACGGAGGGAGTACTTCATAATGCTCTGCAGTTTTGTATGTCTAGGTTGTTATCTTGTGATGGTTTCATAAAACTCAAAAATATTATACTTTGTGATTTGGCAGAAAGACAGGGACAGTGAACAAGAAAGCAATGATGGTGCAGGAACATCTCGAAAACCACAGAAACGTCATCAAGTTAAAGTTCAGGCTGGTACATCTAAAGGCTCTGATGATCATTTGTTTTCACAATCCCAGGCAGCTGCATCAAATTATGGTTGTCTGTCTTTGTTGAAGAAGAAGCGCACTGGTGGTATGCTATCTTTGTGTGAAATAAGCTGCCATGATACTGTACTTTATTTGTTATCGAGTTTTTAGCCAAATTGACCTACATAATTGGGGATAGTCAATTTCACATATGTAGTTACTAAACGTGAAATGTCACCTGCGTACTTTACTTTCATTTTCAATTTGACCACCTTTTTTAACACCCATTATAACATTAACGGATCAGTCCATGAGAGTTAACAATTTAACATACCAGTTAGTTTAAAATTGATTTTCCTTTTAAAGGATTTATTGAAAATTCCATAAGTAAAAGGGTTGTGAATCAAAAAAACTTGAAACATTAATATATTTAAACTTAAAATAAACATTTCTTATTTATGAGCAAAAACATTTTTTTAATAAAATATACTTATCATATTGTAAATTAAAAAATTATATAAATAAAATATTGTTATCAAAAAAAAAAAAAAAATCCAACCCATCTTCTTATCCATGTCTCATTAATCCCCAACCCAAAATACATTTCCTCCCTCTCGTTATCTTCCATAACCACCCCCTTTCCATCCTCCAATCACCACCATAACCACCGCCGTGCAACCACCATAATTACCACCTTGCAACCACCGCCGCCAGAAAAATCATCATCAAGAATAACAAAATGAAGAGAACCAAGTTCAATCTCCATTTTAAATAATCAAAGATTCGAAACCCAAAACCAATCTTTTTTTTTCTTAAATCAGTTTAAATCACTTATAATTAATAAAATCCCAAGATTTATCATTCATCCCAAATATTTGACCTAGTTTAAAAACCAAATACCCTAATCTAAGAATCCAAACTTAAATATAGTCAAAGTCAAACACTGACTCTTTCCCTTAAAACGTGAATCCAAAAACACCAAACACAAGGGCATTAATGGTCAACCAAATCTTGCTGAGTATTGACCGGAGCCATTATGGGAAGGTGCATGTGCAAATTCCGACGACGGGTACTGGAACAGATGGAGGCGATGATGGCGGAAATGGTAGTGGTGGGATAGGAGTAACGGGGGCCTTGGGCGGAGCTGCGGTGACTGGAACGCGGAATCTTGGAAAAAAAATCAGGAATAGGGTTGATGGAATCATGACAAAAGAATCTAGGGTTTAGGGGATATGGGTTATGGGGGCTGTGGAAACGTGAAGGAAATGGGTGTTGTGCCTCATGTGGAGTCGTGGTTTTTGAGACTGGAAGCAATTTGGATGTTGCTGCTCCGGCACCAGCGAGTTTGCCGAGCTCACAAGCTCTCCTTGCCGCTAGTGCTCTTGAACTCCACATCCTTTCTCTCTCTCTCTCTCTCTCTCTCTGTTCAAAGTGAAGTAGATGTGGTGGTTGGCTCAGCAGTGGTTGGGCTGGGAAGGGACAATGGGATTGGGGTGGGACCGTGTAGACGAGAGGGAGACAAAGAAGGGGATATATTTTTATTCTTTTGTTTAACCTTCCCCTCATTTAAAAAAAATGTCAATTAACCCCCTTAAAATTATGGGGGTCAAATTTGAGCAATTTGATTGTTGCACTACCTGTTAAATTGTTAACTCTCATGACAGGTCAGTTAGTTGTATAACGAGTGTTAAAAAATGTGGTCAAATTGAAAATAGAAGTAAAGTACGCCGATGACATTTCACGTTTAGTAACTACGTATGTGAAATTGACTATCCCCTATTAGTACGCAGGTCAATTTGGCTAAAAACTCATTTGTTATCACCCTGCATACTTTAGAATTGGGGGCAATGAATAATATCCAACGTAGTTTCTATTATTGTATCTGCAATTTCACAATTGAAGGGGATGTCTTCATGTTCCCCTTATCTTGTATTTTAGATTCTAAGAATTCATAGAATGCTCACATAAACATTGAATGTGATTGGATTTCAAAATACTGACTTTTGAGTTCCTTATGAGTTTCTTTATGAGGTGACTACATGGAGAAGAAAGACATCTGTTTTTGTTTCTTCTTGCATATTCAAACTGGTCAGAGGATTTTTTTTTTTTTGAGGATTTCTGTTTGCTGCTTTTGCTATAGGAAGCCGACCTCGTGCTGTTGGGAAAAGGACTCCTCGTTTCCCAGTTGGATATTCTTATGAGAACGTAAATGGGGAGAAATTTATTTCTCCAACCAGAAAAGGCCTAAAAGTAAGGGCGGATGCTAACGACGATGAAGTTGCTCATGAGATAGCATTAGCATTGGCAGGGGCTTCACATAGAGTTGGTTCTCCCCAGGTTTCTCATACACCAAACAGAAGTAATTTCAATGTTGTGGCCTCACCTGTCCGAAGTGCTGAAAGAACGGTAAGTGTTTCTATTTTCTTTCATGGCTTTGGGTGGCTCGGGGTTTTCCTATTATCATCAAGAAAGAGATCAATTGATTTGCTAACTTTCCAAATTTTCTTTCTTTTTATTTTCTGGTATAGTATGGTGAGTTAGAAACGACAAGCAGCCGACACGTCGGTACAGATATGTATGAAGATGATTTAGAAGGAAGCATGGAAGCTGACAATGTAGACAGTACTAGGGGTAAGGGTTATCTGAAAACAAATGTTGATAGATTGTTTCATAAAGGAAAAAGATCATATGGGAAGAATTTACAAGTTGATAGAAGCGGGAACAATCATTTAGACGATATAAAGGAAGCCTGTAGTGGGACAGAAGAAGGTCAAAAGATGGGGGCTGAGAGAAGAAAATTTGTTGCACATGTTAATGACGCAAAAACTTCAAGGCCCTCTTCTCAGGGGCTCAAGAAAAGAAGTAAAAAAGTTATATTTAGAAAAGGTATGCCCCTTTTCTCACTTCCAGTTACGAATACGGATTATGTTAAAAGATATCATGTCCCCCCCCGCGGCCATATTTTCATATTTATCATTTTTCTCGGCGAGCCCAAACTTATTTTGAAATGAAGGGAGTAGGTTAAATGGCTAAGTCTTGTCTTTATTTGTGATTTTGCTAACCGAAGCTTCCTCCTGTAGAAACCGAGGTATCTACAAAAAAAAAAAAAGAAGCCAATCTGACAGTTTTTTGTTGCATCACTATTTGTACATATCAAAGTCTATATAACACTTGAAGTCACCTTAATAGCCTTTTGATAAAGCTTTGTTTATGCCTCTTGAGTTTTGGTTCTATGTTTTCTAGTAACTTTCTAAAATGAACTAGGAAATCCTAATCTATGAAGCTATCATCTTCCAAAATTGTTATGAGTCTGATCAACAGCTATTTACTTGGAGAGGGATGGGGTTGAAAGAAACTAATGTATGAACTTAACATTAAAAGAGAATCTGCGTTTATAGTTACTTGGAGAACCAAATCTCAAGTTGTTTATGTCTTATGATAGTCAACCCCGCATGAAATGTATATTTGGGTTGTTTCAACTTTCACCTTGCATGATAAGTACATGAGTTATTGACTGATCAAAGATTGTGGATAATTTGAAAATTTCATCAATTCATTTTCTAGAGATGCAAATTAAACAAAAACCTACGACATGAGCAGAAACTAATCTGTTGATTTCAACTTTTCTTTGTAGATGAAATTTCTGCGCTGGATGCATTGCAAACTTTGGCTGATTTGTCATTAATGATGCCAGCTGAAACAAATGAAGATGGTAAGTTATGGATATGTGAACTTCAGTTTCAATGGTTTTGAGCTAATCCAAATAGTTGTGATCAGGGGAGTTTATCTATGCTCTTTTGTTATCACTGTCTTAAGGTCTTTTTGCTTTGGGGTTCCATTTTGCTTTTCCCTCGTCTTTTTTGGATCATCTTTTGACTGAGTCATTCAAAATTTATATGGTCGTTTCTTTTGTTTCCTCTCCTTAAGAGTCATCTGCACTAGTTATAGAAGAAAATTATGATCGTGTTGATGAGTCAGAGTTACCAAAAGCTATGCATGCAAGCCGCCAAAGAGAGAAACGTAAATTATCAGCTGTTATAGGGAAAGGGAATCAGCCAATACAGGGAAAGGCTATTGATGACACTGCAATTCCTGAGGCAATTCAAGAGTCTTATCAATCTATCACCAAGGGGTCTAGAAAAAGGCAAAAGATCTCAGCACGAAAAGTAAGATGAGACACTGCTTTAACGAGACATTGATTATCCTTTTGTCAGTAGTATTGCGTTTTTAGTACCTTGCTCATAGATGAAACTCTTTATGTGCAGATATCAAAGGTTGAAGCTTATAGTGATACAAATCTGAGCGAATCGCAGGAGGTTGAGGTAGGCTCTTTCATTTTTGTTATTCTTCATTATCTTAGGTACCATGAGTTTATTTAGATCTTTGTACCACTTTAGTTTAGCTGTTTCTGTTTTATGTGGGAGGGGAGGGGGTCAGCATGGCTCCTGAAGTGGAAATGTGTAAGCGCTCTTTGTTTTTCTTTCGACACATTTTAATTGGTTTGCTTAGCAGTATTTATGAATGTCTGGACCTCTGATGTCTATTTATACCGAAATAAACTGCTTGTTCTGCACCATTTGCAGTATCTTAGGGCTGAATACAAAATGATTGTAGCTCAGCTCAGTGACTATTTTCTTTTCCCTTTTTTTTTTTTTGAAAATTGACACTTAGCATTCAGATGCCAGTCTCTTTTGTCATTCTCATGATCTTCCTCGGAAAGCAAGCGAAGGAAGCTGCAATGTGGAGGATGTCCCTATCCTGTGTTGCTAAAGGGAAGAACACACATTTAACTTTTCTTTCCATATGGACTAAGAGACGGGATCCATGAAATGAAGTATGAGTAGAAAAAGTAACTCATTTGTAAATATGGAATAAATCAGTTAGAAATCATAGATTTAATTTACTTTCCTGTCATTTCATGTTTTTACTGGCCCATAGAAGCTGCAATGTGGAGGATGTCTTTGTCTTGTGTTGCTGAAGGGAAGAGCATGAGTTTAACTTTTCGTTCCTCATGAGTAGAAAAACTATTTCATTTGTTAATATGAACATTCGACGAATGATTATGGATTTACTTCCCGTCATTTCATGCTTTCATTGGCCCATAAAGTATTTTCCTTTAGGTTATGATGAAAGAAAGCTTTCTCCTTGTTACTTATTATGTCTGCAACATTCAAGGTCCAGCTCTACCTATGCATTGCAATGGTGTTTTATGGTTGCACCTCCTTTTTTCTTCTGTTAGTTGGCCCTCGGTTAAGCCTCTAATGCTTCTTACAACCATCTGTCCTATCCATTCTGCACTGTTTTATGACTAATTGATATTTTGTGGTATTGTATCCGTCACTTCATGATATCAATGATACCAATCAACCATTCAATTCTGTTGTAGGCTAGAGATGCTAGGAAAACACCAATTACTAAGAGCAAACGTTCTTCTCAAAGTGCTTCTCCACAGCTGGTGAAACATGCGGAGCGTTCTTCTTCCAGTAATGATCCAAGAAAGGAAGGAAGTGATTCTACGCTGTCAACTGTACATGTCTCTGGGATGAACCAAGTCAACTTACCTACAAGAGTCAGGAGCAGACGTAAGATGCAGAAACCCCAGATTCTTGAAGATTTGAAATTCTCGGATGTAACTGTAAAGGACAAACCTGGTATGCCGTTCCGTTCTCTTCATGAAAGAACACTCATTCTTAAGGCAAGTGTCCTCAGCTCTTATTTCTTGTCAACTCCTGTAATATGAATTCTAAATGTATTCTCTGTGTAATCTTGAATTCAGGAGAAGCTTTCTAATTGCTTATCCAATCATCGAGTAAGAAGATGGTGTGCATTTGAATGGTTCTACAGTGCAATTGATTACCCTTGGTTTGCTAAAACAGAGTTTGTCGAGTACTTGTATCATGTTGGTTTGGGCCATGTTCCAAGATTGACTCGTGTTGAATGGGGTGTCATAAGAAGGTCCGCATTTGGCTAACTTGTTATTAAATATGAAGTTTATACCTTCTTAGCTAAACTGACCTTACTACTTCATTATGTGCTCCATTTATTGATGCAGTTCTCTGGGCAAACCTCGGAGGTTTTCTGATCATTTTTTGAAGGAAGAAAAAGAGAAGCTTAATCAGTATCGGGATTCTGTTAGAAAACATTATGCTGAACTTCGGTCTGGAACAAGGGAGGGTTTACCAACAGATCTTGCAAGGCCTTTATCTGTTGGGCAGCGTGTTATTGCTATCTATCCAAGAACGCGTGAGATTCATGATGGAAGCGTACTAACAGTAGATCATAGCAGGTGTCGAGTTCAATTTGATCGGCCTGAGCTAGGTGTTGCTCTTGTCATGGTAATATTTTCATTTTCCATTGACATACCTACTATTTATTTTTACTCTTACACTTAATATGCTTTTAACACAACCCTAATGTGAAGAAGGCTTGAATTCTCGGTCATGAATCTGTTTATCATGGTTGTGATTATGATGTAGAAGTACCTTCTACTCTGTCTTGAAATAAGTGTCTCTTATTGATTTTGCACGAGTTTTAAGGAAGAATTTGCCCCTAAATGTTTTTCCTTTAATGCCAGCAACATGTCCATTTGTGCTGTCAAGCGAATTGGGAAAATTCTTTTTCTATCTCACAATCGAAAGTGCATTTTGGACATTTGACCTGGAAAGTTTCTGAAGGGGGAATTGGACACTTACTTTTGGATGGAGTATTAATTTTTTTTTTGACTGTTTTTTTTTTTACTTTCCGGAGACACTGGTCCTGCATCTCCTGCAATGAATGTTTAAGCATGATAGATGTGTTTGGTCCATTCCATTAGCCTCTCTGGTGTATTGATAACTTAGGGTGATTTGAAATTTTGTCTTGTAATGGACTTCCGTAAAACAGACCGGTTGCATATTGTTTGTAGATATTGATGTAACTTGGTTTGTTTGTTCACATGTAATCAGGGATCATCTTGTGTAGTCTCATGCATGATATTCGTTGGTGAACTCTCCTCTTTCCTTCCTCTCATATAGCATTAGCTTGTACCCATCTAGTCAGTGAGTTTTATTTTTTTGGTCATTGGTGACTTAAATAATTGCTAACTAATTTCCGGCAAAAAATGATGTCAGCTAAGTTTGTGATTCATTTTTTTTTATAGTTTCTTCAACATATTTAGGCATGATTCACTTTCCCTTCTCCAAGTATGTTTCACTCCTTTCTGATAGTCAATAGTTTGCAAAAAATTAGGATTGAAGTTCTGAAAATATGTTATGATGGTTAACGACAGAGACTGTCCTTAGAATATATATCCTGTTTATATGTTCCTTTCGTTGCATCTTCGATTAGACATCTAGAACTACTCATTGTATCACCCTCTCTTTTCCCAACCCTTATGGTTCTGCACTTTATTTATAGTTGTTGATGTTGATATAAACTACTCCCTCCATCCCATAATAAATGTCACACTTTCCTTTTTGGTTTATCCTAAAATAAATCACATTTCTAAATTAGGAAAGAGTCTTAGTGCAATTTTTCATTGTACATGCAATGTACAAACAAATAAAGCATATTCCTTAAAAACATTGACAAGTCAAATGCGACATTTATTATTGAAGAGGGACTGGGGGGCTGCTATTGTTTGATATAGGTTCTTTGTATTTTCTTTTCATTGGTGATGGACATCTTGCTAATCTGTATTGTACTTTTTGAGTTTTATAATAATTTTTTTCTATCAAAAACGAATATTGTGGGATGGAGGTAATATATATTATTTCCAACCAGTTGGAATGTCACTTGCCTAGCATAATGTATTTTTTTTTTTTTGTTATTTCCAGGATATTGATTGCATGCCCTTAAATCCGCTAGAGAATATGCCAACATCACTGGCAAGCCAAACTATTTCTGTTGACAAGTTGGTTGAGAGCTTTAATGAGCTCAGAAGTAATGGAAGAGTAAAAGATCAGCGAATAGAAGGTTATCCAAAACATCCTCTTGGTGAGAACGTGGAGAATGCTGATGATCCTTCTCGTTTGCCACCTTCAACTTATCTCTTGAGTGATGTATTAAAACAGGTAAAGGTCAAATAGAATACTTTTCTGATTGTTCTCTTCATTTTTACTTATGCAGAAATGTCAATATTAACATTTAGAATATGCTTCTATTAATGACAGTTAAGATTGAATTTTGGATGCATTCTATAGCAAAACAAGAGCTATTTTATATTTTTAAAGTTATACTGAAGTGACAAAAAATACTCTTAATACTTTGCGGACAGACTGAGCTGGCAATATTTGATTGGATATTGTGTTCTAGGCCCCACTATTGATTAGTTAAGTATCCAATCAAACATTGCCAACTCAGTTTGTGCCCAAATTTTTGTGATTTTTTTGTCCCCTAGCATTCCCCATATTTTAAAACGTGTTTAATTAAACACTTCTCTTTCAGTATTCCTCTACATAATTCACACAAAATTTATAGTCGAAGTGTACCTCTGTTACATGATATATTGCATAAAGACACCACATACTGAAAGCAAAGTTGTAACTCCTTGTACTCCCTCTGTCCCGCTCGAAATAGAATTTGTGTTGGGCACGGGGATTAAGAAAAAGTGTTGATGTTGTGAGTATGAAAAGCGAGTTAGGAAAGAGAAAGTGGGGTAGATGAGTGGAAAGTTGTTGTGAGTGTGTCCCATTAAATAAAACAATTCCATTTGGGTTGTCCTATTTCGAGTGGGACACCCAAAATGGCAAAATGTCCTAATTCGAATGGGACGGAGGGAGTATTTATTATCTTCTCCATAGAAAGTGCGTCTTTAGGATCTGAATCTAGAGTCACCAAATTTTCGTGCTAATTGTTCAGGAATGTGGAATCGAATGTTCATTCTCCTAATTGCTTACCGTTGTTTTTTTATATAAACTCACTTCTCTATTTAACTTTCCTACTCTTTTGTTGGACAGGTTGCTTCTGTGACCGTTCATCCACAATCTAAAATTGGACCCAAGGAAGCTGCCACCAATCTGCCAACAGGACAGCCTCAGCCTTCTACGCTGGCACAGATTGGGGCAAAGGAGGCTGATGTTAAAGCACTTGCTGAGCTGACACGTGCTCTTGACAAAAAGGTTGTCTTACATAGACCCTTTAATTGTAGATGACTTCACAAACCAATTATATACTCCCTCTATCCCAAAATGAATGTCCAAAAAGGTTTAAATTTGCTCGAGTCTTGATCAAGAGCAAATTTGAATTTTTTTCGGACATTCATTTTGGGACTGAGGAAGTAGTTAGCAAACGTTGTTTCCTCAACACCATGATTTTCAACTCTCTAGTAACTTTCCTTGACATCATGATGCAATCTGGTTCAGAGATAAGAAGAAACTGGGAAGCTGCGGAAGATGGCGGAGGTCGTGCGACTGAATTGAACGGGCACGACTCGTGCTTTAAAGCACGAGTCGTGATGAGATGCTGCACGACTGATTTGATCCTCACGATTCGTGTAACGAATGCACAAAGCTTGGGCACGAGTCGTGAGGATGTAAATAGAATGAACGCAGCGGAATAATACGAATAAAATAAGTAACCGGATAGGCAAACAACCGAATCAACGTATTATTTGACCTAGATCGAATCCACGAACTAGGGTTTTGCAAGGCAAACACCAATGATGAGAACCCCGACAAAATCAACCAATTAAGGAAGATCTTGATTTCAGCAGAAGGAATCCACCTTCTCGAAGGAATCCACCTTCAACAGGGAAAAACCCTAGAATTGCACAACGCAAGACTCTTTTTATTAATTATCAAAAACATAAAAATTACAAAAGACCTAGCAACTATTTATAATAGAGAAAAGAACATTCTAGAACTAAAATCCTAATTGACTTGGAAAAGGAAAATAAAACAATCCTAATTAAAACACTTAAAAATAGGAAACAAACAATCCTAATTAAAACTCTTAAAAATAGGAAACAAAATAAACGTATTCTTCTGAAACCGCAACTAGCACGAGTCGTGCAATTCCTCACGAGTCGTGCCCAAGCTTTGTGCATTATAGGACAACGAAGCATAAAAATAGGCATGGAAATTTCCTTCAGAAACATTATACTATCCTCCGTATCAATCCCATTATATCTCGGCCGATCTACCTCCTCATCCGCCACATGATCAATCCTAATAAAATTACCGACAAAAATATCGCCCAACACAAAATTCGATTTTGCGACAAACCAATTACTTCAGATTTCCTCATTTACCTTGGACTCAATAAGGGCATGAACAGGGTTTAAAATATGGGAAGGAATATTATTATCACAAACCTGAATGACCTCGTCCTTTGCACATAGATTTTCAACAATAATCACCTCATCAACATGATCTTCTTGGGCAGGAGATTTGTCAATAACAAGCGATTTTCGTCCTCAAGACGTTTCAATTTAGCCTCCCTTCGTGCCTCCAAACGCTTAATTCTTTTCGTATAAAGATCGATTTGGACAATACATCGTTCGGCTTCTGCCCAAACATCATCCCTCTCGTCGCGATACTTATCCACCAAAAACTGATGACTTGCTTGAAGTTGGCCGTTTTGAATCTCAGATTCAAAATAAAGCATCAAGTCATTCTTATCATCGGACTCCTTATAAAGTTTATTATACTTTATAGAATATCTTCTTACCTGACAACGATCAAACTCCAAACGCATATCGATCTTCTCAAGAAGGGATTTTTCTTCTCCCCCATTGTTGGTCATCCTCCTTGGATCGTCCTTCGCTCTGATACCAACTGATGTAAATAGAATGAACGCAGCGGAATAATACGAATAAAATAAGTAACCGGATAGGCAAACAATCGAATCAACGTATTGTTTGACCTAGATCGAATCCACGAACTAGGGTTTTGCAAGGCAAACACCAATGATGAGAACCCCGACAAAATCAACCAATTAAGGAAGAT
Organism: Adenophora triphylla var. japonica; assembly: GCA_022495995.1. Taxonomy (NCBI): domain Eukaryota; kingdom Viridiplantae; phylum Streptophyta; class Magnoliopsida; order Asterales; family Campanulaceae; genus Adenophora; species Adenophora triphylla. The sequence goes on from JAFEMH010000350.1 coordinate 234,096, forward strand.
CTTGATTTCAGCAGAAGGAATCCACCTTCTCGAAGGAATCCACCTTCAACAGGGAAAAACCCTAGAATTGCACAACGCAAGACTCTTTTTATTAATTATCAAAAACATAAAAATTACAAAAGACCTAGCAACTATTTATAATAGAGAAAAGAACATTCTAGAACTAAAATCCTAATTGACTTGGAAAAGGAAAATAAAACAATCCTAATTAAAACACTTAAAAATAGGAAACAAACAATCCTAATTAAAACTCTTAAAAAGAGGAAACAAAATAAACGTAATCTTCTGAAACCGCAACTAGCACGAGTCGTGCAATTCCTCACGAGTCGTGCCCAAGCTTTGTGCATTCGTTACACGAATCGTGAGGATCAAATCAGTCGTGCAGCATCTCATCACGACTCGTGCTTTAAAGCACGAGTCGTGCCCGTTCAATTCAGTCGCACGACCTCCGCCATCTTCCGCAGCTTCCCAGTTTCTTCTTATCTCTGAACCAGATTACATCACATCATCTTTGCACAGATTAATTATCCACTTTGAGAAACTTGACGCATTAAGTAGTTTACCATCACCGTATAATTATCTTTATCAGAGTTTTCTAATTTGTGAAAAGATGAAATGCATACAGAAAAATTGTAGTAATATTATAATAAATGAGTTAATGTGGTTTCATGGAACATGTAGGAGGCTGTGGTCTTCGAGCTGAGGCGAATGAATGATTACGTGTTGGAAAACCAAAAGGATGGTGACTCTGGTCTTAAGGATTCAGAGCCTTTTAAAAAGCAGTATGCTGCTGTGCTTGTACAGCTAAACGAATCTAATGCCCAGGCAAGTGGTTTTCATTAATTAAATTTTCTTACTTTATATAAAAAATATCATTTTCGCCAATTTGCTTGATGGAGTTAATCACATTTGTTAGCAGGTTTCTTTTGCTTTGGGTCACTTGAGGAAACGCAACAAGCATGAAGGTAGCACTCATCAACGGTCAAGGCCAACGGGTGATGTAGTTGACTCTGGTGTTGACTTGAGCTCTTCAGATCGCACGAGTAATACTGAGGAATCGGAATGCCATGTTAATGAGATTGTTGAAAGCTCAAGAACGAAGGCTAGTACAATGGTGGATATGGCTATTCAGGTATGAGATGCCTTTGCTGATACTCTCCATCCCAAAATAAATGTCGCACCTTGACTTTTTTGGTCAACTTGATTGAACTTTGACCAAAAAGTTATTTAAATCTTCATGTTATTCAAAACATGGTTATTGATGCACCAATATAAACACTTCTACAAATGTTTTTAGAATTTCATGAAGATATTTTATTTATATAAACCGTTGATCAAAGTTCAATCAAGTTGAGCAAAAAAGTCAAGGTTCAACATTTATTTGGGACGGAGACAATACATTTCATGCCTCTCTTGTTCTATCATGGGGTACAAGCTGAGAAGTCTGCATTACACTTGCTGTACCGAAAAATTATCTAGTGGGATAGTCACACCACATGATCATGTTGACGTGATTTGACAGTTCCAGCGGATAATTTCTCATTCTTTACATCTGAAAATTCGTGTTTTTAACTTTGAGTTGAGCATTTAAAGTAAAAGATTGTCTTGAACTACTATTGATTATTGGCTGTAAAATATAGTCTGATTTTAAATACCATTTTAGGCAATGTCATCACTGAAGACCAGTCAACACATTGACATTGACGGGACTGTAGATTATGTGCGTGATCGGCTTCCATTAGATGATTCCTTCATGCCACCAACAATTTCTTCAACCCCATTGGATCCTGGTCAAGAACAGTTAACCGCCTCCACATGGAGTCCATTACAAGCACCTGATGTAAAGTTGACGAATGGATCTGGCAGCCACAAAGCATCAATTCCCTTGGAACTGATAACTCGCTGTGTTGCTACATTGTTCATGATTCAGGTAATTCTAACTCATTTCAAACTCTCTCTCTACCTTAAAAAACACAAATAAAAGTAAAATCTCTCACTCTACTTATTTCAATATTCTGGTTTAACTTGATTAAAATTACTCTCTATGTCCCCTCTGTTCCTAAATGAATGTCTTTAAAAAAAAAAGGTTTAATTTCATTTTCAACCACTGTACTTTATCTCGACTTTCACTTCAACCACTGTACTTTGTTTTTAGCACGAAAACCTCAAAAGTTTTGGAAAACTATCATTTTAGCCACAAATTCGCGAATTAAGGCACGGATTAGACACGGATTAAGCACGAATTTGTGGCTAAAGTGATAGTTTTTCGAAACTTTTGTGGTTTTTGTACTAAAAACAAAGTATATTGAAGTGAAAGTTGGAGTAAAGTACAATGGTTGAAAATGACATTAAACCTTAAAAAAAAAATTGTCCCTAAACGCTTTTTACCAAATTTTTTTCATTATTCATTTTGTTATCATAGAGGGCGAGCCTTGGCGCAACGGTTAAGTTGCTCCTTTGGTGACCATAAGGTCACGTGTTCGAACCTTGGCGAACAGCCTCTTGGCAATTGTCAGGGGAAGGCTCTAGCAAATGGTTCCCTCTCCCAACCCCCGCTTGGCGGGGAGCGCTTGGCGCACCGGGGTTTGCCCTTTTATTCATTTTGTTATCATAAAACTAAATGTTTAGAAAGTGGATCACAATAATATTTATGCATCTTTGCCATTGAAATGTGTAAAAAACACATTTTCAGAGCGTCCCTTAGAATGAAATTTGGATATTCATTTAGGGACGGAGTAAAAGAATTGGGTTAATCTCACTTTACTACAGTGTGGTTTACATGTATTCATTTGGAGGCCTGTAGTTTTGATTTTCTCACTTAAGGGTCATGGACTTTCATATTTGTATCAATTTGGGGGTTAGAAAAATCTGTTAGATTCTTAACGGAAAGTGAGCATATGACATCCAATAGCTCATTTTTATTGGATATTTGGTCTTTTTACCATGTCCCAAGTTTGTCACATCACCAATCAGGCCACGTCAGTAAAAAAAAGAGTTGTTGGATGTCATATGGTCACTCTCCGTTAAAATTTAACGGTATTTTTGTACTGGACCTTCAATGTTACAAAAATGAAAGTCATGCCCTAAAGTAAGAATATTTCATTATGGGCCTCCGAGTAGAGTAATACATGTAAACCCATGGGGGTAGTGAAGTGGGATTATCCCGTAAAGAATTAGTCTTACCAATAAAAGCTTGCCTTGGTTCGTTTACATCCCCATGTAACTCTGTTATAATCTTTAACTGACATTTGATCATTTTACTTGGGATTCTGCAGAAATGTACAGAACGGCAGTTTCCACCTGCTGACGTGGCACGAATACTGGATTCTGCTGTTTCCAGTTTAGAACCTTGTTGCTCGGAAAATCTTCCAATGTATGCTGAGGTACAGAAGTACATGAGTATCGTCAAGAACCAAATATTAGCGCTTGTACCTACCTAGCTGTTGTGCTATAGACCGAATCTTCTATAGTCTTGTAAATGTACCAATTTTAGAGATCAAATGCAACTATTTTTTTTTTTTTTATAAAGGGTGCATCATAATTCATAAATTCTTCCACTTTTTTTTTTCCTTCCCTTTTTAACATAAAGGGAAGTTTATGTATTGATACCATACCTACTTAGAGTAAATTCTTCTTTTTTACATGAATTGTAAAGATATTGAGTTTGTGGCTTCAAAGAGATTCTGGACATTTCAAGGAAAGATATACTCTTTTGGAATGAACCAAAAAAAATTAAAATATTACTCCCTCCGTCCCAAACCAAGGGTCCTCGGAGGGGATTTCACGCTTCTTAAGAATTTTTTTAAAAAATGAATAAAAGTTAAATGTGGGATAGCGAATAAATAGTTAATGTTTGTTTTTTTTTTTGTAAATATGTTAACTTTATAAGGATATAATGAATGATTTTTTTGTAATATGGGGTAGAGAATAGTAGTTAATGATTGGTTTTTTAATATGAGAGAGAATGAGTGGGAGGAATGGTAAGTTAATGATTGGTTTTTTTTTTGTAAATATGTAACTTTATAAGGGTATAATGAATGATTTTTTTGTAAATATATTACTCCCTCCGTCCCACCTCAATTGGTCCATTGAGGTGAGACACGATTTTTAAGAAAAATTATTAAAGTGGGTAAAAATTAGAGGAGAGAGAATGTAAAAGTTAAATGTGTGGTAGAGAATAGGAGAGAGAATGTAAAAGTTAAAAATATTTAATAGGAGAGAGAATGAGTGGGAGGAATAGTAAGTTAAAGTGGGTATAATGAATGGTTTTTTTGTAAATATATGGAGATGATAAGGGTATAAATATATGGAAAATTTTCCATTTAAGGAATGGATCAATTGAGGTGGGACGTCCCAAAAAGGAAAGTGGATCAATTGAGGTGGGACGGAGGTAGTAAATTATAAGAGTATAAATATATTCAAAAATATTAAATTATAAGAGTATAAATATATTCAAAAACTTGTCATTTATGGAAAGAGATTCTTGGTCTGAAACGGACTAAAAGGGAAAGTAGGACTCTTGATCTGGGACGAAGGGAGTACTTCCGTCCCTAACTAACTGAATGTCGATTTCAAGATTCCCCCCCCCCACACACCACAAAGTGAATGACTTTTATTTGTATAAAAACTTTCCCTAAATGTTTCTGATGATGCCAAAATCGTCAATTCATCCCAAATCCAAGCGATGATTGCTCCGGTGATTGCAAGGCCTGAAAATAAGAGAAAACACGTAAACTAAGCCGGGGCGGATCCGGCTAAAGGCCCTCCGGAGTGAGAGTAAGTTCACGGTTTTTATATGAGAAAACAAATGGACAGAGTTTTCCCAATGTAAAAAGTAACGTACCAAATAATGAGCCATTGGGGCTTGTATTTATAGGGATGGATTGATAGAATCCTTGTTGAAGTAAACTTGTGAAGAGATAAGATGTAATCCTAAGAGAATTATATCTGTTAAGGAGTCATTGTTTGACTTGGATTAGTGTAGTTGGTTACAATCCTGATTGAATCATGAATGTGTAATCCTTGTTGTATAAGGACTGTGTATTCTGCTAGCCGGAACGCCGAGGAACACAAATGTTTTACCTCGACTTTGGCAAATAGACCGAGGTAAATGATTCTGCTTCCTCGTCATTTGGAGATTGGCCGACACGGAGATGTGCCGGGGTAAATGATTTTGTTTCCTCGTCATGGTGATGGAATGCCGAGGTAAGAACTTTTCTTTCCTCGTCACTTGCGGCATAACCGCCCAAGCATGTTGACATAAGGCCGAGATAAACGTTCCTCGTCATACAAGGAAGACCTTACTCGACCCTGATACTTGGTTATTTAGATAATATTCATGGCCCAATTCAATTAGGCCCAGCTTGAGCAAACCCATGTTCGTATCTCGGTTTATACTGTTCAGTGGCCCCGACTTTCTAGCTCGGATTAGGACGAGTAGAAAGTCACCTCGTCCTCGGCATATGGAATACAAACGGGTTTGACACGTGCCCTCGGCGTCGCTTCATATAACTGACGGTTGCCATTCTGGGGCCCCCCAGTCTTGTCACGCCTCGAAACCGTCATTTTGCATTTAATTTTTGGGGCGCCAGACCCGGATTTTAGCTTTATCCATGGGTTTGACCCGATTAAGGGGTTATAAAAAGCTAAACCCTTCTCATTTCACTCTTTACAAACCCCAAGTATTTGAGAGCGAGTAACAAGGTTCAGGCGACAAGCATTCCGGTGATCTTGATCTTGTTCGAACCCAGTTTTCGGCGAGCTAACATCCTGTTGTGATTTCATCAATTTCTCCATACTCAGGTATGAAATCTCTTTCCTTTTGTGCATTTTGACTCTGATTTCCCGCTTTCTAGGGTTTGTTGGGAAGAATCTGGAATATGCCAAGAAAAGATGAACCACCATTGTTAAAGAATGAAGCTTTTCTTCATAAATTCTCAAAACTTCAAATCTTTGGTTTTCTTTGTATTTTATATGAACTTTCTTGAATATTGAATGAACTCCCCCTTTCATTTTTGATTCCCCTTAGAAATGGCTCGTTCTTGGGACCATTCCCCCCGATTCCGTTATGAATATCATGCGGCAACTGCGAGGGTCTATCGTAGAGAGAGAGGTCCATGGTTGATGCTCACCCTGGATGATGTAAGCAAGCAGTTGAGAGGTTATGGTCGAACTCGTCTATTCCTCCAATACCCTGATTCCACAAGAATAGATAGGATTGAGTCTGGTTCACCCAACATTATAGTTTTTGAGGATAGGGCTGAGATGATGGAGCACATCGAGCTGTTCTACCCGGCCTCTGATCGCGAAATGCGTGAGCGCCTGAGAGGTACGGCTCCCTCCTCAGCCTTATGAAATGACGAGGAGGGGAATCTCCCTTCCCCGTCCTAAATCATCCATGGACGAGGTTACAAACTTTGTCTCCTCGTCTTTATGCAGATATGACGGGAAGAGAAGGAGAACCCTCCTCGTCTACTCAAATAGTTGACGCTTTCATGGAAGAAGCACAAGCTGATGGCCGCCTGGCCCGAAGAAGAGGAGGCCGAGGAAGAGGAGGCCAAGGATTAGGACAAAGACAAGAGAGGACCCCAAGAGCCGGGGATCCCATGTTGGAAAAGCTGTACTCCAAATACGGGGTAAACAAAGCTGAGTACAGGCTAACTTATATGGGCCATATGGAGCTTAAGACGAAGAAGGAAGAGGACGACTTTTATTATAACCAAGACTTTGTCCATTTTTACTTCAAACAGTTTCAACAGGGACTTCGTCTTCCCTTGGATCCCTTCATCTGTGAATTTTTGGACGATGTGAGGGCGGTGCCAGCCATGCTAGGAGCTAATGGTACCCGGGTTCTTGTCAGCTTCATTGTCCTCTGCCGTAGCTTAGGATACGAGCCGACCATGGGAGCTTTTAGATATTTCTACAATGTTCAATTTGTCAAGGAGAGTTGGCTTCTCGTCATTAAGAGCGCGTCCAAAAAACCGAAGTTGCTCCTCCCTATGTCTAGCAAAGTTGCCGGCTGGGATAGCCATGTTATAAGGGTTGAGAGCCGTCAAGGATGGGAGTTCCAGTCTCCTTATAGGGGTCCAAATTCATCCTTTCCCGTCCAACAATATGAATGGACCCAGGCCTTGATCAAACGCCTAGAAGAATTTGCCGAGGTGAGGGTCCTTGATTGGTCAGTGGTTGAATCCTCAGACCATTATTATATTCAGGCGGGTTTGATGCCGGGGAAGAGGGATGGGGTATCTCCCCTTGTCACCGTAAAGAGGGGGAGACGCTTTAATGACTGGACTGTTCACCCCGGCCTGGTATTCCATGAGGATTGCACTAGGTGCAAGACTGAACGTCCCCGGGACCAGTGTCTGGATGAGATAGACATAGTTGGATGTAAATATTTAACTCTTGGTACTTAGTTATTTTTTTTTTGGATGTTCCTTCTTCTGCTCGTACTTAACCATTTTTTCCTTGTCTTTTCAGTCTTAACACCCGAGGAAGAAGCAGCTGTAGCCATGGAGAGACTTAGTCCCCAAGAGCTGGTGAGGAGGAAGAGGAGGCAAAGCAAGAAGTCTGCTTTGGTGGAAAGGAGAGAAGAAGCCAATGCCCGTAATCTGGTGCTCAATGTTCAGGGTGACCAACTTCTTCCCCTTAAATTACATGGAGAGGTGAATGCCGAGGAAGCGGCATCCGAGGAACGAACCAACCCATCAACTGTAGAGGGGCATAGCCTCCATGTTGATGCTGAGGAGGTAGGAGCCGAGGAAACTGACCTCGTCCAAAGGAGATCTGGCTCCAAGAGAAACCAAACTGTTAGCGCCGAGGAGCCTGCAGCTAAACGGGCAAGCGTCAGTGGGGCCCCCAATGTTGAGGCTCCTCCTCCCTTAGCCATTCAAAATATCAAGACCGTTGAGGAGGCCGACGAGCTGGCTAAGAGCATGTCCCTCAACGTTCCCCGTCTTAAGGGACTTCCCCTGTTAGCTAGGGAGGGACCCTTAGTAAGATTGGGCCGAGCTCCCATTCAGAGAGCTATGGACGAGGATGCCTACGAGGCATTTTGTAAAGAGGCTCCCAACGAGGATACCTTGCTCTGCCACAAGGGACTCTTAATCGCTGAGGTAAGTGTTAATCCTTTTCTTGGTTATTGCCCTTGATATTTGTTTGCCTTTCTAATAATGATTTCTCTTTCAGTTGGCTTCCGTCACGGCGTATGAAAATGTTTTGGCCAAGAAGAAGGCTAGGCGCCTGAATGAGGCTAAGGCCGCCCAAGTGAAGAGTGAAAATGACAAGGCTTCCTTGGCTAAGCTTTTAAAGGCCAAGGATGCTGAGCTCGTGGCGGCCAAGGCCAAGGTTGAGGCTGAGGTGAAGAGGGCCGAGGAAGAGAAGATCAAAGCCGAGGAGCATCTCAGAATTTGAAAAATGAAGAGCTTGCTACGGCAAGGAAAGAAAAAGCCGAGGTCCAAACTAGGGCCGAGGAAGCTGAGGCCCGGTACAGAGGGTTGGAAGCTACCCTCCCGGCTAGGGAGGAAGAGGCCGTTGCTCGGTTCAAGGAGAGCTCGGCCTTCAAGGAGTTGATGATGGCCAGCTCGGCCTTTAAAGATGCCGTGGACGAGCAGACGGCCACTATGTTTGAAGATGGTTATCTTCATTTGGCCCGAAGCATCTTGGCTGACCCTTCCACCGGTTTGGACATCAATAAGGTTGCCCAGCTGATTTGCCGGGACCAATATGCCGAGGAAGTCAGGGCTCTCCACCACTTGGTCCCCTTTTCTGAAAGCAACTTGGAGATAATGGCTGCCCAGGATGCTCAAGCTTGCAGGGAAGTGTGGAGGCCGGCCTCTGTCGTCCCCGGCAATATAAAAGACTTGGTGGAGGCGATCCAGGATGAGGAAGAGCCTGAGGCCATGGAAGCCGAGATGGAAGGAGGGGCCGAGGAAACTAATGCCCTTACTGAACAAGCGGTCCTTCCTCCCCCTGGCACTATCACAGAAGACTGGCTCGAAAAGCCTTTTGATGACGGGCAGCAGTCTTAGGATAGCTTTCTTTTCTTTGCTTTCTGTAATAGATGATAGGACTTGTAATTTTTTTTGAACATCAATGAAAATCCTTTTGTCATGATTCATGTTATTTCAATAACTTGCTCATATTTTTGAATGCTAGGCAGAGGCACTAGACTTAAGAAGGTGGGATCCAAGGAAGGTTCCTTGCTCCCAAATTGTTGGGCAAGTGGTTAGGCCGAGGAAAGACTCCTCGGCTTTAACTATACCCTTAAGTTATTTAGGCCAAGGAAGGTTTCCTTGGCTGTAAATGTGTTGTAATCCTGAATCAAAGTGGACTCTTGGTAGGACGTTTGTTAAGCCATCAGGCCGAGGAAAATCCTCGGTCTTGGCTGTTGGTATCCTGAATCAAGGTGGACCCTTGACAGGATGTGTTGTAAGCCATCAGGCCAAGGAGGTCCCTTGGTCTTGGCTGTTTGGTATCCTGAATCAAGGTGGACCCTTGACAGGATGTGTTGTAAGCCATCAGGTCAAGGAGGTCCCTTGGTCTTGGGCATTTGGTATCCTGAATCAAGGTGGACCCTTGACGGGATGTGTTGTAAGCCATCGTGCCAAGGAGGCCCCTCGGGTCTTGGCCGCATTGGTATCCTGAATCAAGGTGGACCCTTGACAGGATGTGTTGTAAGCCATCAGGCCAAGGAGGTCCCTTGGTCTTGGCTGTTGGTATCCTGAATCAAGGTGGACCCTTGACAGGATGTGTTGTAAGCCATCAGGCCAAGGAGGTCCCTTGGTCTTGGCTGTTGGTATCCTGAATCAAGGTGGACCCTTGACAGGATGTGTTGTAAGCCATCAGGCCAAGGAGGTCCCTTGGTCTTGGCTGTTGGTGTCCTGAATCAAGGTGGACCCTTGACAGGATGTGTTGTAAGCCATCAGGCCAAGGAGGACCCTTGGTCTTGGCTGTTGGTATCCTTCATCAAGGTGGACCCTTGACAGGATGTGTTGTAAGCCATCAGGCCAAGGAGGACCCTTGGTCTTGGCTGTTGGTGTCCTGAATCAAGGTGGACCCTTGACAGGATGTGTTTGTATAGAAGAGTCGGGGATAAAGTCCTCATCTTCCGGTGTCCGTATGAAGAGTTGATAGTTGCTTTGCATGCCGGAAGAGACTGCTTTCATAAAACTGAAATGCGATTACAGCGAACTGCAATCCTATCAACTAATCAAAACTAAAAGACAGGAAATAAGAAACTAATCTACTGTAAAATAAACTAGACTAGTGATAATATTTTCTAAGGTTGTCGGAGTGCCAGGGATGCTTGAGGTCCTTTCCCTCCTTGGTCTTCAATCACGTAGGTCCACTTCTCGAATGACTTGAGTGATGATATAAGGACCTTCCCAATTTGGGGAGAGCTTGTTACGTTACGCCTTTTGACCCGGTAGCTTCAATTTTTAAGTACCCAATCGCCTACTTGGAATACTCTTCTGATGACCCTCTTATCGTGATACGCCTTGGTCCTTTGTTTGTAATTCACCAGCCTCATCTGTGCAGCTAGTCGTTTCTCATCTATCAGGTCCAGGTCTAGGAGCCTATTGACCTTGTTGACTTGCTCATCGTAATGGGAATTTCTCACCGTAGGGATGGCCATCTCCGCTGGTGCCATAGCCTCGGAACCGAAGGTTAGTGCGAATGGGATTTCCCGGTTGGCCCCGGGTGGTTGTGCGAACTGACCCATAAGGCTAGGGAAGTTCGTCCAACCATCTACCCTCGCGTCCCTCAAGGTTCTTGGTAGGGCGGTTAGGACCGGTTTGTTTCTTTTACGCTTGGCCATTGCCTTGTGGTACGCTAGCGAAGATTTTACATGGCGGACTTTTACTCTTCCCAACTACGTAGTGAATGCTGTGGAGAATTGCGAGTCCATGATCGAGACAATTGTATGTGGAAGGCCGAATACGCACCGGATGTTGTCATGGACAAAGTTGATCGCGTTCTCTTCCGTTATCTTGGCTAATGCCTTGGCTTCTATCCACTTGGAGAAGTAATCAACAGCTACTATCACGTACTTGCAATTACCACGGGCGTGAGGGAAGGGTCCGATGATGTCGATCCCCCACATATCAAACGGCCACGTAGGTATTACAAGTGTTTGCTCAACTGCCGGTAGTCTAGGAATGTCAGAGAATCTTTGGCACTTGTCACATTTTCGAACATAGGCGTGCGCGTCTTCCCTCAGGTTTGGCCAATAGTACCCTAGTGATATGATTTTGTCAGCTAAGGTTCTGGCCCCCGGGTGTCCGCCGCAAACACCTTCATGTACTTCTGCCAAGAGGTTCTCAATTTCCTTGGGATAGACACACCTTAGCAGGGGCTTCGTGAAAGATCTTCGGTAGAGGACTCCATTCATCACCACGAACCTTGGGGACCTCTTTTTGATAAGCTTGGCTTGAGCTTCATCTTCTGGTAGTTTTTCTTTCTCAATGTATTCAATGTAGTCATCGATCCAGCATCTATCTTCTCCATCTAAGAGCATGACTTGTAGTCTTTCGTACGCAGGTTCCTCAGCATAAACCACATATGGACTGGTCTTTGACACATCCATGGTAGCCAGTTTGGAAAGAACGTCTGCGACTTGGTTATCTTCCCTGCCAATTTGTTTGAGCTCGAAAAATTCCATCTTCTTCGTCATATCTAGGACCAGGTCTCTATACTTGGCAAGGGTGGGGTCTTGGGCATTATACTCTCCCTTTACTTGTTTGACAATGAGTTGGGAGTCGCAGAAGGCCGCCACCCTAGTTGCTCCATAGAAGGAGGCTAATTCAATGCCAAATATTAGAGCTTCATATTCCGCTTGATTATTGGAGGCAGGGAACTTGAAACAGATGGCGTCTTGCGTAGTATATTCTCCTTCCGGGCTTGCTAGTACAATTCCAGCCTCCGCTTCTTTCCTTGGTGGCCGATCCGTCCGTATACGGGATCCAACGGTTGGATGGGAGTTGATGGGAGAGTCTTTATCCTCAGTGCGTTTTGCTTCCTAGAGGTGGGGAGATGCTCACCCATAAAGGCGATCTCGACCATGAAGTCAACCAAAGGCTGTGCCAGAGGGTCTTCCTTGGTTGGTAAGTGATATCGAACTCGGTGAGAGCGATGGACCAGTTAAGGAGACGCCGGAGCCGTCCAACTTATGTAGTATCTTCTTGACGGTTCATTTGTGTACACGGTGATAGGATGTGCAGAAAAATAGGCACGTAGCTTCCTCGATGCAATGACTAGTGCGTACGCTATCTTCTCCACATTGAAGTATCTGCTTTCCACGTCGGACAGTGCCTTAGAGACATAGTAGACAGGCTTTTGAGTTCCTTCATCATTTCGAACTAGGACAGCTGCGACAGCATGATCAGTGGCAGCTAGGAAGACGTACAGCATCTCACCGGTAGTCGGACTGCTAAGCAAGGGAGGGGAACCCAAGTACTCCTTCAACCGGAGGAATTCTTCGGAGCATTCAGGAGTCCAGGAGAAGCTCTTGGTACCCTTCAATACCTTGAAGAAAGGCAGTGACTTTTCGGCGGATTTGGCGATGAATCTTCCAAGGGCTGCGATTCTTCCATTAAGTCTTTGAACCTCCTTGATGGTGGTAAGTTCCTTCATGTCAACGAGCGCCTTGATTTTTTCGGGGTTTGCTTCAATCCCCCTTTGAGATACCATGAAGCCTAGGAACTTTCAGGCTGTTACTCCAAACACGCACTTGCTCGGATTTAGCTTCATGTTATTAGCTCGGAGGTTGTGAATTGTCTCTTGCAGGTCGGGAACGTGACTGCCTTCCTTGGTCTTTATGACCATGTCATCAATATAAGCTTCCATGTTGCGACCTATTTGGCTTGCAAAAACTCGATTCACCATTCGCTGGTATGTAGCACCCGCGTTCTTGAGCCCAAAAGGCATCATGATGTAACAATAATTACCCCTGTGTGTTTGGAAGGCCGTCTTCTCAATGTCCTCTTCCGCCATTTTTATCGATGATAGCCTGAATAGGCATCTAGGAAGCCGAGAGTTTGATGTCCAAAGAATGGAATCAACCAACTTGTCAATTCTAGGAAGAGGATAGCTATCCTTGGGGCAGGCTTTGTTTAGATCAGTAAAGTCTATGCACATACGCCATTTCCCATTTTGCTTCTTCACCATAACTACATTGGCCAACCAAACGGGGTACTTAACTTCACGAATTATTCCGGCACTAAGTAATTTCTGCACTTCTTCTTTTATAGCTTCCTCCTTGTCCCTTGCAAAATTTCTCCTTGTCTGGGAGATAGTCTTTGCCAAAGGATCAACTTCCAGGCGGTGGAGGGCTACTTCTTCATTGATCCCCCTCATATCTTCAACTCTCCAAGCAAAGACGTCGAGACTGCTTTTCAAGAGGGAGATGATTTTTCTTTCTCTTACGGAGATAATTGGCCCCCGAGCTTGATTTTTTGTTCAGGATAGTCAGGATTGATGACTACATCTTCCAGTTCGTCAACAGGCTTCATTTCAGGACCGTCACGGAATTCTAGAGACTCGATAATGATCTCTCTAATTCTTCTCCCTTCATTGTCATTCACATTGAGGCCCTCCTCCTCCATAAGTTTATCAACATCTGGGAGACTGACCTTCCCTAGGTCGTGGTTGGCCCCCGAGTTACGGCCGTTGAAGAGAACAGAGTCTTCTTGATACGGGCTGAACTATGCCTAGGTCATCTGCAATTTCTTGGACCATGTGGTCTTCCACAGGTACGAGATAGGACTATGCCTTGGTCATCCGCAATTTCTTGGACCATAGGCTCTTCCTCCTCCGCAGCACTTCACGAATATAGCTCATTGGAGCTAGTTTCGGTGGTTTTCTGAGACTTGGAGATCTTAATGTTTTCCTCGGGGGTATCTATCTCCACACTTTTGGATTTCTTTCTGCTCTTCACGACATGTTCCAAGAAGTCCTTGGGGGTGGCCCTTACACATCCTATCCCTGCCCGAGTGGGGAATTTAACTCGTTGGTGGGGAAGTGAGGCCACCAGCCCAAGTTTGGCTTGACTTGGAATGCCTATGATCGCATGGTAATCACTAGTCAAATCCATGACTACAAAATTGATTGTGGCTTTGGCTAGGAAGGGATGATCACCGACTTCAAGTTCTAGCTCCACAGTTCCCTTGGCTCCAACTTTGTGATTGGTGAATCCTTCTAGCCTTCCATGGTAGGGTTCCAACATGGTGTCTTTCAAGCCCATCTGTTGGAAGGCTGAATAATATAGGATGTCACGGGAGGCCCCCGTGTCAACAAGAAGTCTTTCGGATTCAACGTTGTCTATTCGGCCCTTTATCACCAAGGGTTGTTCACGAGCTGCTCGGCTTCCAGCTAACTCATTAGGAGAGAAACTAATGACCTCTTCCGCTTTATGGATCCAAGCAGGAACATGGTACACTTTGCTCAGCTCGTGGATCTGGTCCCTTAGTTTTCTGGTAGAAGTTACCTCTTCCCGTATCACATGCAACTTGGCCCTAGGAGGCCTGCGGTCTTCATCCTCGCTTTTGTCGTCATCTTCACTTTCCTCTTCCTTCCGCTTCCGCTTGTTATCTTTTTTCATAACATAACGATCTAACTTTCCCTCATCGACCCATTTCTGGATTATTTTCTTGAGGGCCCAACAGCCATCAGTGGTGTGCCCGTTATCTTTGTAAAAATCACAGTATTTGTTCATGTTACGAGGGAATTTTGGCTTGTCGGTCATTGGTTGAGGTGGAGGAAGGTTGACCAGCTGCATGATTTCAGAGATGGGCTTAGTAAGAGGAGTGAACTCAAGCTTCTCCGTACTCCTTGTTTTGTTTTTCCCTTTGGAACCCTTGCCGTTTCCATTACTATTCGGCGATTGCCCTGTCGCCTCTGTTTCTGTCTTGTCGGCTCCCCTCTTCTTTGTTTTGTCCTCAGCCATGGAAATGGCATAAGCTACCTTGTATAGCTCGGACTTCGTTTGAGGTTCCCCGTGAGAGTTCATAAACGAGGGACCGCATTTTAGGCCGGAATTGAAACAAACAATAACTTCCCTATCAGTGAGGCTTTCTTCAACCCAGTCCGCCATCTTTCGGAACCGATTATAATAGCCGAGGGTGGTCTCTCCCTTTCCTCGCTCAATGTTGGCCAAGTCGCCAGCCTTATCTTCCTCTTACCAGCAGAGCAAAGTGGTCCAAGAACATTCTCCTCATGCCTCTCCAAAGAATCGATGCTACCTCTTTTAAGCTCACGGAACCAGTCAAAGCCGTTCCGGAGAAGGTGCTCGCGAAAGCTTTACAGAAAGGTGTCATCGGCGGTGGTGAGGAGATTCATAGTTTGTTCAAAACTTTGCACGTGGTCTTTTTGCATCAAGTAGTGCCATTGTATTTTTCGAAATTAGGGAGCTTGAGGTGGGGATTAGGTGGAGCTGGAGTTATCCTCAAAGAGAATGGACGTGTTGCCTACCATAATCATCGTCATTAAACTTCTTTCCCCTCTCCATGTCATCCAGTCTTTGCTTCAATAGCTCCCATTGCTTGGTTTCCACTCCCTTGTCACTGCTTGAGCGGGTACTTCGTTGGGAGCTTCTGACGGATTTATCCTTGGGGCGATCATTCACCCTACTGTGCTCCGCGTCATGTCGGTGGTTGTCCCGTTTGGAAGGAGCTTTGTCACGCCTTAATTCCAGGTCTTGACCGCCAAGTATCATTCTGTACGGCTCTGGTGTCCTCGGCCTTGCAAATTCTCGATGCCGAGGACGAGGAGAATCCGGTCGACGAGGTCGAGGAGAATTTGGTCGACGAGATCGAGGTGGCGTGGGATGCCTAGGTGCCATGACAAGACGAGCAGGGGATAGGCGTCTGTTCAAGCTGAGTCTCGTTCTTAGGTCCCTGGAATTTACTTCCTCTTCCCTAGGAGTTAAGTGGCTTCTCAAGTCGACCACTGGAGCCCTCTGCTTACTGTTGTGCCGAGGATGAGGAGAATCCCGGGGGGCTGGCCTTGGTAGGTCCCCGGTCTTGAGGGGAGGAGGTTGTTGCTCATCCTGTCCCTTTTCGAGGGGGTTGCCCACAGATGGCCTAATAAATTCAGCCATGGAATGCTCTGGGTCTAATTGCAAGAGAGCAGCCTGTGTTTCATACATTCTTTGTAAAGTTTCCATTTGCCTATGTAACAAAGAGCGTCGGTCAATGGGTTGACTTCCTCCTGCTTGACCGGCGTCGGCATTCTTTGTTTTCTTCCTTCCTACTTGCTTTCCGCGGGTACGAGTAGGACGAGGA
The DNA here is from genome assembly GCA_022495995.1 of Adenophora triphylla var. japonica. Lineage (NCBI taxonomy): Eukaryota > Viridiplantae > Streptophyta > Magnoliopsida > Asterales > Campanulaceae > Adenophora > Adenophora triphylla. The sequence goes on from JAFEMH010000350.1 coordinate 250,376, forward strand.
AGCTCAGCACCTTCTCCCTCGGCATTCACCTGACCCTTGGAACGAAGGGTCATGGAGAGGGGAGGAAGGGCATCTGGCTGAGGTAGAGGAGGAGGAGGAGGCAGTTCCTCGGCTCCAGTGTTAGCCCCGTTCACTTGGGTTTGATCCTCCTCAGCAGTTACACTTGCAAATTGTCCATCCATTGTAAGTCAACAGCAAATTATCAAGTGCAAATTTTCCAAAATCACAATTTCCAATAGATCCAAGTTTCTGGCCAAAATTAGGGCAAAATTTGACCAAAAACAAACAGCCAATTGCAATTTTTCCAACACAAAAAATTCAAGCCAAAATTGGGATGGAATTTTAACGCTAAAAAACGCCTCCAAACGGAATCTGGGCAATATCCGGTTTGAAATTCGCAAATCCAGGCGGTTTCAAGAACAGAGTCTCAACGATCCAAAAATTCCGTTCACAGAGAGAAAAATTCAGGCAAGAAAATTGGCTTTTAGCGAGCGTTTTCCAGGCCAAACAAAGGGTGTTTGAATCGATTTCCCGGCAATGGAACCAATTGATGATGCCAAAATCGTCAATTCAGCCCAAATCCAAGCGATGATTGCTCCGGTGATTGCAAGGCCTGAAAATAAGAGAAAACACGTAAACTAAGCCGGGGCGGATCCGGCTAAAGGCCCTCCGGCGTGAGAGTAAGTTCACGGTTTGTATATGAGAAAACAAATGGACAGAGTTTTCCCAATGTAAAAAGTAACGTACCAAATAATGAGCCATGGGGCTTGTATTTATAGGGATGGATTGATAGAATCCATGTTGAAGTAAACTTGTGAAGAGATAAGATGTAATTCTAAGAGAATTATATCTGTTAAGGAGTCATTGTTTGACTTGGATTAGTGTAGTTGGTTACAATCCTGATTGAATCATGAATGTGTAATCCTTGTTGTATAAGGACTGTGTATTCTGCTAGCCGGAACGCCGAGGAACACAAATGTTTTACCTCGGCTTTGGCAAATAGACCGAGGTAAATGATTCTGCTTCCTCGTCATTTGGAGATTGGCCGACACGGAGATGTGCCGGGGTAAATGATTTTGTTTCCTCGTCATGGTGATGGAATGCCGAGGTAAGAACTTTTCTTTCCTCGTCACTTGCGGCATAACCGCCCAAGCATGTTGACATAAGGCCGAGATAAACGTTCCTCGTCATACAAGGAAGACCTTACTCGGCCCTGATACTTGGTTATTTAGATAATATTCATGGCCCAATTCAATTAGGCCCAACTTGAGCAAACCCATGTTCGTATCTCGGTTTATACTGTTCAGTTTCTTACCAATTTTTTCTCATTTGCACTCGCAACAATAAGTGTTTACGAAGTGAATAACAACACTAAGTGTTTACGAAGTGAATAACAAGAATTGAATAAAAAGTGATCATTTATAGAATGTGACCTATATGAAATCCGAATATAGGGACGGAGGTCGAAAGATAGTACTACTAGTAGATTGCGAAAAAAAATTGTAACTAAGATATAACAAATCAGTCTTGCAGAGATATCCAAAAAATCAACGGGTCATTAAACTTGTACACAAGTCAAATGTACTTGAACAAACCCAAGACGCACTAAAAGATAACTGTAACCCCTTTTCTGTAACCTAAAGCTCTTAGAAGAGTATTGTGTGTTCCATTTTGATGGCTCGGAACCCCTTTTCTGTAACCTAAAGCTCTTAGAAGTGAGAAAAAGAGAGGTTCTTTTAAGTTAATATGGACTTCCGAGCGGTCAACGGTTTCCTAAACCCAATGCAAATTTGATAATAGATAAAAACAAAATAAAAAAAATCTACTGTGGGCGTAGTGGCTTGTTTCACAAAGCGCCTTCCAATATCTGCAACAAAAATATGGTATTACAATAAGTAAATATAAGAAATGATAGAAGATTAAAGGAATGGATAGAAAGAGCGGAATGGTATTTGGGAAACAATTACCTGTTTCTTGTTCTTCAATTTCTTTTTCTTCTTTTTCTTGGGCTTCTTCAGTGGCTCATAATCTTTTGATTTCTCTTCTTCAACTGAATCCTGCCAATTCACGGCCATTCAAGATCAGGGCAGAGACAATCAAAGTCAAGAATAGTGTGAAAGTTTTGGTAGGACATATTTTTAGGTACGGATAAAAAAAGTACCTCATCCCCAAATGAGTTTACATGCTGAATTAACCTTCCTGAACTTGAACTTCCACCTGAAATTACATACTATAGGGATGAAATAAAATCTATTCCCGCAATACCCTTTTAGAAAAAAAACAACAACTTTTCAATGCAGACTTCAAATGACTAGCTAAGCGGGAAGAACAAGGATTCCTCGGTACGTGACAACAGGTGAAAAGAAAAATGATCTCAAAGTCGGAAATTATGACTGATGAGATCATTATTATGGCAGTGGTAAACAAATAAAAAATAAATAAAACCTACATAGAATAGGTTAATGAAAGATTTACACCAAGTGTAGATGTTCATCTGCACCCATGTGGCCATGTCCATGTCGAGTTGTGTCGGATGAAAGTACGATGGTTGAAAATGAGTTTAAACCTTTCATAAAAGATGAGTAACAATGATACCAGATTAAGGGGATCTCTAAGCTCTCTTATATCCTAAAGCCTAGACATAGTGAAAAGAAGAGGGAAATATTGGGCTAGCTAATGATGGAGCATCAAGAACCCTATCGAAAAACCTCCAGCCTCAAAATTCAAGACGATCAAAACATGATGCATGCTAATGAAAGCAGGGAAAGTCAAATAACTACCCATGCTCATGGAAGCAACCTCACAACAGTATGGAGATGTAATATGCAGGTCTGACCTCAGACCTGATATGGAAGGAAGTGCCTAAAACGTAAAATTCATCGTCTGATGGTTCAAACTTCCACTTCTCTTCTTTCTGCTTGAAAACTAGTGAAGCCGCATCAAGATTGTTACTCAAAGGCAAAGTAAGAAGAGATTTTTTTATCCAACAATGAAACTTTCACCATGTGAAATCTGTCACAATTTGAAAATAAAATATACAAAAAGATTGTACTGACACACATGCCTATGGATTTCATGAAGGGGGCAGGAACTATGATATGGTGAGTCAAAATTTGATAAATGCACATGTCATTGACTGTCTTCTTCTTGGGGGCCAAAACGCCACATTGTAGTTCAACTATTTAACTCGAAAATTAACAAAACAACAAATCAAATCCCACCAAACCAAAGTAACCCACTATAGAGTTCAGGATATAACACCTCAAACTCAAAGAGCACATTCCAAACCTAACAAATGGTGGTTATTACCACCATAGGGGAGCAAATGTCATCAAGCCACTGTAAAATCAAGTATTTCCGATGTTCTTGACGTGTTTAAATCTTCTGGAAAAGATGTAAAAGATGTGTGTTTAAAGTAAACCTTGTCTACTTCAATAACTTATGGATAATACAAGTTAGCTTTCCGTTACATAAGCTGATAAACCCTTAACCCTATTTCCAAGCTAAAACCTAATTATGGAGAAATCATCCAAGGAACCAGAGATGTCATCACAATCATAACACGGTACAATAGGCCGATGCGAATGAAAATTTAAAGCCTATATATCCCTATATTAATGGCATTAATCCAATAATCCATTCTGATTGGAGTATTGGACAAATATTCTTCCTTAACACACATGGCTAAACACAAACAGAATGCCATACCAATTTTTCTCAATTGCAGGATTGCACAACTGAGATCAAGCCATTAACACTCCACACTCGATTACCCCTACTAATAAATGAACATAAAATAATTATTTTTTATATATCCAATTATACTAGAATAAAGTACAATAAAAATAATAGAAGAAAAACATTACTTGCTTTGACAGTGTCCTTGGCATTTTTAACAGCCAATTCAATAAGTTGAGGATTAAGGGAAGCCAAAGCAGTTGGGTCCTGCAATTTCCTTTCCAGAAACTTTGCCAAAGCTGCTGCTTTGTTCGTCTTCAATGGTCCTCCTGGGTGCGCCGATCTAAAATTTGAAAAACAAAAATACAAAAAAAAAATCAAATAATTTACCCTCAAAATTCAAATCAAGTCATGAATCAAAAATTTTAAACCAACCCAATATAATTACGATTCAAAGGGAACAAACCCACATTATAAAATTTGAAGAAGCTGTAAAGTGTGAGAAAAATTTGAAAAAATTTATCCTCAAAATTCAAAACCCAGGTCATGAATCAAGAATTGTAAACCAACCCAATAGAATTACGATTCAAATGGAATAAACCTGGGTTGAGAACGGGATTGGGTGGGAGCAGAAGGGAGAGGGGCAAATTTGCTGCCGCGAAGAGCCTTTCGTTCTTCCTCTGTTAATTCCTTCATCTTCTTCAGAGTTTACTGTGTGCTGTGAGAATGGAGGCGACGCAGCATAAATTTGTTATGCCTCCCACACCCACAAGGACATGGTCAAAACATGAGAATTGTTATATAAACCCGTAAAATTGTTGAGTAAACCCGTAAGTTGAAAATTAAATATCAAAACTAAATAAAATAACAGAAGTAATAGGGACCCATTAAGGTTCAAAACCAAGAGGTTTAACATTCAAGTAGTAAAAACCATACCTTGAACAAACAAATTCAATGCGGCACTAAGAGAAGCATTTGGTTTCAACATTGCCAACGGTTGTCTATTTGGCTCTCCAATTTTTGGAACCCATGTGCCCAAAGGAAACAAACAGATTGGTAGTTGGAGTATTGACAATGAACCAGAAAAAATGGCTAAAGTACCTACAAATACCTGAATTAGCAGAAAAAATGGCCAAAATGCTCTAGTCAGAACATGTTCATTAGGACTGAAAGATTGACAACAAGTTAAAGGCAATCTGACAATGGTTCAAACTGTGTGACACTCAAGGAATGAGAAGAGAAATCAAGGTCAATATGAACAAAATAATTAACTATCTACAGGTTCTCACTTTATTGACTCAACATTACCATCTTGGAAGCAAGAAATAAATACTCCCTCTGTCTCACTAAAAGTAACACTTTTTACCCAAAAGGTTGTCCCAGTAAAAATTACACTTTGCCAAAATGGAAATTTTAAAATACTGTTTTATTCAATGTGGACCCACTTGTCATAATCAATGCATTTCCCTTTCACCCATATGCATGAGCATGTTTTAGAGCAGGCACCGGTCTAAGGAAATCTTTGCAAGACCACACCCCCAGAGTTGTGATCTGTCCACCAGCCATTTGCACCACAGCATCAGCCTAACAACATGTGGTTGCAGCATCCACCATGCTCGCGAAAATGCTCGTACAGCCCACGAGACACTATTTTTAAAATTAATACTAAATTTAATGTGTTTTGATAGATTCTTGCAGTAAAGCACCAGCCCTCTGAGTTTCCATAAGCATTTATTAAAATGTTGAAATCATTCTCATTATATCGCAGACAACTCCACAAGCATCTCTCTGATTAACTGTAAGCACAGCAGCAACCCAACCAATTCTATAAAACTTTTATCCCAATTATAGTGTCGGTGAAATAAATTGTGAATACCAAAGAAATATTGATATGACTACTCTACACTTGAATTCGCTAAAAGATCTACGTAAAGGCAAAATCTGGAATCATACACAACGAGAAAACAATGAAATATTTGCAGGACCCTCTTGAAGGATAGTTGAAGCCTAAACTGGCTTCTCTCTTCTAGACACCTTTGAGCAATATTATTATTAATCAGAGTTGTCTTATTAAAAGATATGTCATACTACAAAAATGTGGACCGGTGACACCTTACTATTGAACACCTAGCTGGAAGAACTGAAAAACTTGATTAGTGATAGTATGTGACAGGCGTAGGTTAAGTCATGGATACTATCGAATTTCCCAAGAGATCCTCAACGAACCCTGTAAGCTTAAACATGCAGAAACCAAGCTAATGGTTAGCTCAAGTCGGGACCATGTATAATTTAAATAAATCCGTTGTGATAGAAAAGCTAAGCAGAACCTCACAATGTTGGAAAACATCAGATGAGTCCAATATAGACTTACCTCCCTCATAATTAGGACGAAATCCACTGCACTAAGAACTCCAACAAACTGTCCCTTGCAGAAATCCCAAAGAGGAGCCATAGAAATTCCCTGGAAATGGCTCGACTCAGAAGAGTTGCATATTCAAGCTCAATATCAGAGATAAAACAAATTCAACAAAACTCTATTAAGTAATAATATAACGATAACTGGAAGATCTATTTTTTTTTTTTTTTAACAGGATGAGCATTTGAGAAGTAGGGTGGAGGTTTGACTTTGAAAATCACTAAACAAACGCAGAAGCAATTTATGGCATTACTACTCACATTAAGCATGCAGATCATTTTACTATATGCCACATTTGGGAAGAGGGCAGGAGATCATTTTAGAGAACCGTTAATCAAATGCAGAATCAAGGCATTAGGACTGAAAGAGTGACACTTAAGGAATGAGAAGAGAAATCAAGGTCAATATGAACAAAATAATTAACTATCTACAGGTTCTCACTTTATTGACTCAACATTACCATCTTGGAAGCAAGAAATAAATACTCCCTCTGTCCTACTAAAAGAGGAGCCATAGAAATTCCCTGGAAATGTCTTGACTCCGAAGAGTTGCATATTCAAGCTCAATATCAGAGATAAAACAAATTCAACAAAACTCTATTAAGTAATAATATAACGATAACTGGAAGATCTTTTTTTTTTTTAACAGGATGAGGCCATCCTCAATACCATAAAAAGGTACTCCCTCCGTCCCTAAATGAATGTCCATATTTCATTTAAGGGACCTTCTAGAAATGGTTACTTTTGTACAATTAAATGGAAAAGATGCATGAATAATCTTGTTTTTTACTTTCCAAACATTTATTTTTGCAAGTATAAAGTGACTAGTGAAAAAAAAAATTGTAAAAAAACATATAGGGACAAAGTTATTTCCAAAATTGACATTCATATTGGGACAAAAATTTCTTGAGAATGGACATTCATTTAGGGACAGGGGGAGTAGTTCCTTTTCTTCCAGTTATTGACTAGTTGGATGTGGTTTCCACATAAAGAGGAGAATATCACAAGGAGAAATCAAGCAACATCTAGAATCTAGATACCTGCTCATAAAGAATATGGAATGCCTGTTTTACAGGTAAATCAGCATCTAAGGCAATGACCTGCAAACAATATTATATGGACGAATGAATGACAAAAAACAACTCAAGCGTCATGACATATGAAATACTAAAAGGAAATAAGATAGTGTAAAATTAATGACATATCACTCAAACCTTGCCCGACTCAGGAAGCAGCTCATAAGCCTTGTGTGCAGAAAGGATATATTTCCACACTGCATATATATGTGCATATATGTGCATACATATATGTGTATATATGTCTATATAGTGAGCATTAATAAAGTGCAAGTTTGGAAAGAAATAACCCGAGTGGAAGATTACTTGCAAGCACCTTGCAGCACCTGTCACGTCTTTGTTATCTGCAATTTTGTGTAGTTTCATAGGCAGACTAAAAACATACTTCTAAACTAGACTGGCACAGCAACTTAAAATCTTTAGCTTATAAGAACGAAGAACGAAAAATCTTAAATTCCAAACATACAAACGGAGCATCCACAAAAACTTGGCTTTCAATTTTGAAAGAAATGATTGTACATTTACCAACATAAATCAAGACACAGATATATCTTAACTACATCAGAGGATCAAACTCTTCTTCTTAAAAAAAAAAAGAAAAAAGTGGATCAAACTCTTCAACTATGTTGTCCTATGATTTCTCAATCTCTATAATGATATATTCTAATAGAGCCGAACCAAAGGGGATCTCTATAATGCTATCTTGTAATAGTGCCATACCAAACGAGACTTATAAAATTTATAACTATCATCAAACAAATAGACTCTTTCACATGTCCCCATCTACCCAACCCGTAAAAGGATGATGGTGAATTCTGTCATTTCATCTTGCCAGAAACAAGCTGAAATGTTTAAAAAATCATATTATGAACTCAAAGCCCAAAAAAAGAAGGAATAATAAGGAGAGAACAACCAAAAGGGGACATACTGCTAAAACAATACTATAGCACTGACTCATCCTAAATCATTATCCTAAGCACTCTCGCTCAAGAAAAGAAACACTCAAGGATAAGGCCATCCTCAATACCATAAAAAGGTACTCCCTCCGTCCCTAAATGAATGTCCAAATTTCATTTAAGGGACCTTCTGGAAATGGTTAGTTATATGTGCAATTTTGTGCATATATGTGCATACATATATGTGTATATATGTCTATATAGTGAGCATTAATAATGTGCAAGTTTGGAAAGAAATAACCCGAGTGGAAGATTACTTGCAAGCACCTTGCAGCACCTGTCACGTCTTTGTTATCTGCAATTTTGAGTAGTTTCATAGGCAGACTAAAAACATACTTCTAAACTAGACTGGCACAGCAACTTAAAAACTTTTGGATCATATTGAAAAGAATAGAAGTTAGTGCTTACTTAAGAGTATACTCCCTCTGTCCCACAACAACTTGCACAAATTTCCTTTTTGGGTGTCCCAATGGTAAATCACATTTCCTAAATTGTCCACTTTTTATTATTATTTTATTTACCCTAGCTCACTTGTTATTACTCACAACCTTTTTCTCATTCACAATACTTTATATATATATATATATATATATATATATATATATATATATATATATATATATATATATATATATATATATATATATACACACATATATATACTCCTATATTTTGTGTAAGAGCAAATGTGTTATGGGACGGGAGGGGGGGGGAGGGGGGAGTATATACTAACATGGAAAGAGTAGAAACTCAGGTGAGAAACTCCTTAAACCCATTTCTCTTCAAATGTCCATTGAATAAATGTGAACAATATAGAGTCCTATTGTTCATCCAGCTTCTCATGAGCAGGAAAGGGAGAATTTTCATTTTTTATCCTTTGGCACAAACTTTCTAATCATGTTGAGTAGAGTAGAATCCTGTCCTTCAGCTGGGAGTATATCTATTAACATGGAAAGAATAGAGTCATTAGGTGAGAAACCAATTTCAACCAATTTCCCTAGAAGTCTCACAGCCTCATGACTTGCATTGTTCTTGAGAAGTCCTTGGAGTATAATATTGTGAGTAACATCATCTGGTATGCAACCATTCTCTTCCATTTTGATAAGAATTTCTTTTGCTTTCTCCACAAGGCCTTCTTGACATAGACCATATATGAGCGAGGTATACGTCTGAACATCGGGTTGTAAACCTTTGGAACAAAGTTCTTCAAAAAGACCACTTGCAGTATCAAACTTCCCACCCTTGCTGGAAGCATGAATGAGAATGTTATAAAGAACAATATTAGAATTCGATCCACGAGTTTCCATTGAACTAAACAAAGATAATGCTTCTGCAATCCGGTTGTTTTTGCAAAGCCCATCAAGCACAATAGCATAAGTTTGAAGATCAGGAGTTACACCATCAGCTTGCATCTCAGCAAGTAAATCCCAAGCAGTTGAACATTTACCCAAGTGAAACAAGCCCTGTAACAGGGTGCTATAAGTAGCAATATCGGGCTTCAATCCTTTGCGAACAACTTCCCGAAACAAATGCATGGCCTCATCCACTTTTGCCTTCTTGCAAAAGCCATTTATTAGAGTGGTATAACTAAATATGTTAGGCACAATTCCCCTATGCACCATGGAACAAAGAACTTTATTCGCCTCACTCATTTTTCCTTGCAAGCAATAACCATCCATTAGTGAGTTATAGGTAACTACATTTGGTCTCTCACCATAATGAATCATTTTAAGGATGATATCCTCTGCGTCATTCATCCTCCCTTCCTTGCAACATGCATTGACCAATATAGTATATGTTCGTACATCAGGGTAGATCTGTATTTTGCACATTTCGTCTAGCATTTGTGTAGCCTCTCTCCAACGACTCAAGTGACACAGACCCTGAATCAAAGAATTGTAAGTAACGACATTTGGCAAAATGCTTTTACCAATCATCTCTTGTAGGAGTTTCAAACCATCATCGATCATTTTGTCCTTGCACAGACCATCAATAATTGTGTTATAGGATATCACGTCAGCCTTAAAACCTACTTCTTCCATTGCTCTGAGTAAGTTAATAGCCATGGTTGTTTTCCCAGATTTACATAGGCCATTCATAATAGTGTTATATGTAACCTCAGTAGGTTCACAAATTTTCTGTCTGACCAATTTCTTGAATAGTTCGGCAGCATCAACAATCCTACCTTTTAAAGCAAGACCATTTATAAGAGTGGTAAATGTAACAATGTCAGGAACATAACCAAGCTGGAAGGTACGACCCAACATTGCAAACCCATAACTCAACTGGTTTAAATGGCAATAGCAGTGAATGGAAATGTTGATGGTATACAAATCTGAAATACCCAGCAAATGCAATTGATTCAAAAGAGAAAGGGCTGGTGAAAAATGTTTCATCTTGACAATGACTGAAATCAGATGGTTAAAGTGTTTGATTGAAGGGCGAGGCTGCGTTTGGAGCATTTCATCGAACAGTTGGAGAGCATGGTCGAGTTTAGTGATATTATCAAATCTGATATAATTAGGAGAGAAAGTTGAAAGGGTAGAGGATGAGATAGAAGAAGGAGTTGAGAAATTATTGAAATTGAGAAATTTTGGCCGGCGGCAAAAGAAAAGGGAGGCGAGGCATATGCCATTTGGGCTCAGTCTCAACATTCTTGGTCTGTGCGTGGGATGGAGAATTGGAGATCTTTTGCAAACCAATCTCTGTTTCAAAGTACTTAATTGGGAATAATTTTCAAATAAACTATAAATGAAAATAATAATTTTCAAATAAACTATAAATGAAAATAGAGTATCATTTTCTAAATCAGATGCATATTTTTAGTAAAAATTACTCCCTTCGTCCCGGACTAAGAGTCCTATCTAGCCTTTGCACGCTTATTAAAAAAACACTAAGAAAAGAGTGAACAATGGCAAGTGGATTTGGGGTATAATTGTCCAAAACACTGTTTATGATTCAAGTGGATAAAAAGTATGATTCAAGTTGATGAAAAGTAGTATAGTAAATATTGGTTTATTTGTAGTTCTATGAAAAGAAGAGGGTATAAATGTTCAAAACAATATTCATTATTTGTCATTTTGGGAATAAAGCAAAGTAGGACTCTTGAATTAGATGTACATTATGATATACGTGATAATTTTCAAATAAACTATAAATGAAAAGATACTATCAATTTCTAAATTAGATGCATGTTTTTAGTAAAAATGTGAATTAGATGTACAGTATGATATATGTGATAATTTTCAAATAAACTATAAATGAAAAGAGACTATCAATTTCTAAATTAGATGCATGTTTTTAGTAAAAATTACTTTTTAATATAGTCTTCTATCAAGATTTTTTTCTCAAAATATTCCTTTTAAAAAATATAATTTCCTGCATTTTAAGAAAATGAAATGGAAATGAAACTCGCCAATTGATTTGGCAAGTTTAAGCGAGATTCAAACTCGCCAATTGATATGGCGAGTTTAAGCGAATTTTGAGATAAGGTTGGGGACAGATTCTTGCAGGCCCTAAACGTATCGCTGAAAATAGAGATAAAGGGAGAAGAAGAGTGGTTTGAAAAATTCTAAATTTTTACATTTTTCAACTTTATAATTAGTCAAGAGTACAAATCAAGGTAAATCTTCAATATCTCAATAATTATATATACTTGTGTTTATATATAGAGTTAGTAATATATATATATATATATATATATATATATATATATATATATATATATATATATATATATATATATATATATATATATATATATATATATATATATATATATATATATATATATATATATATATATATATATATATATATGAATGTTAAAATTAGGTTTTTTAATGTTTTAACACTTTGATTTTGTAATGTAGGGTTAAAAATTAACGGAGATTCACTCATTTTTATCTGCTATTTGGAAGGTGATGATGAATGTCCATTTGATGGTCCTCATTATAAAAAAGGGTTGAAATGTGCGATTAGGGCTTATTGTAGATGGAGATACAATCAATTGGTTGATGAATTATATAAAGAGATGCGTGTAGATCAGAGTTTATATGAGTTGGAAATAATTTGTAGGTATCCCCATTAATTAGCGCTATTGGTGTGTACTTTCCTTTTTGTATTGAAAATTATGCGGGTATGGATATAATGTTCGATGTTTATACTAAATATGGTGGGCTGAGTAATTTGCAGTTTTATGTGATCATCAAATTGATTGAAAATTGACATTATGAACAATTTGAAACACGTAATACAGAGACCTTTTATGGGAATTCATCAAGTTGCTACTGTGTTGTAGGGGTTGGTCCAAGTACACAAACACTTGTATCAACCCAAACACCAAATTATGATGATGTGGCATGCCAAAATGATCTTGTTAATGATGAGAATTCGAAAGATGATGAAGATTATGAAGAAGAAGAAGAAGACACGGATATAGATGCATTACTAGATGATGTTGATGATGGATATGAAGAGCGTAGTATTGATTCTGATATATATTTGGGCGATGGTGATGATGACCCGATTGATGATGACTTGGAAACACATTTGGTTTATTATGAAGCATCAGAAAATTGGAGGTATGAGAGAGTAGATTACCCTTTTTACAGTGATATTGGTGATATTGCTCGACAAGAAGAGGCGTTGATTGATTCTCATAATCAACTCAGTTTTCCGATTTGGGATCCAGAGAAAGACGAAATTGCTAAAGAGATAAGCTTTTCTGACAAGAACGAGGCTCAATTTGACATAAAAAGGTACCATAATAGGTTCAAGGTAAGAAAGAGCACACCTCATTCATGGGCAATATTATGTCTACTCAAACAGTATCCATGCAATTTTTATGTTCGTGTGAGTAGGAAGCAACATGGTTATTGGGAAGTGACTAAGTACAAGGGTCCTCATTGTTGCTTGTTTTCAGGAGAAAGCCAAGATCACTCCAACCTAGATGCAAAGTTTATTGGTCGGCAAGTGGTTAGTCTTATTAAGGCCGATTCAGATGTTAAGGTTGGAGTTATTATTGCACACATTAGTGGAATGTTTGGCAAGGAAATTACGTATAAGAAGGCATGGTGTGGAAAGCAGAAGGGCATTGCAGAGGTTTTTGGAGATTGGGATGAATCTTATATAAAGTTACCCCGCGTCCTAGCAGCCATCCAAAAATACAACCCCGGAACAATTTTTGAGTATACTCATCCTCCTCCTCCTCCTCCCGATGAATTATAGATGTTTCAACGGGTGTTCTTGGCATTTGGCCTTGCATTGAAGCTTTCTCTCATTGTCGGCCTGTCATTTATGTTGATGGAATATTCCTTCATGGTAGATACAAAGGGGTAATACTGATTGTCATGGGTGTTGACGCCGATGACAGTATGCTTCCTCTTGCATTTGATGTTGTTAAAAAAGAGGACTGGGTGAATTGGCGTTGGTTCTTATATCTTGTTTGCAGACATATTATCAAGAGTCGTGAGGTATGCTTGATATCTGACCGTCATCACGGAATTCTTAAAATTATATCGGAAGATACATGGTGGCCAAATGTGCATCATAGATATTGCTTGAGGCATATGCGAGAAAATTTCTTGGAGAAGCACAGAGGTGTTAGTTTGAAGTATTTGTTTTGGAGAGCTGGTAAAGCAACTCAAGATAGGAAATTGAAAAATACTTTGGAGAGTATCCATTTAATTGACCCTGAGGCAATTAAATGGTTTGTTAATTTAGATGCGAGAAAGTGGACATTGGCGCATGATGGTGGGTATAGATATGGCATTATGACTGCTAACATGTCCGAGGTTTTTAATGGTGTCATGAAGGTGCTCGCGGGATGCCAATACCAACAATTGTTGAGACTGCCTTTTATCATTGTGTAGAATATTTTCAAGTAAGACATGGGTTTTCACTGAATGCTTTAGGAGGTAATCCCAATAACCCAAATATCAATCCCCTACACCAATTCAGTCAGAAAGTTCATTACCGATTCAGGAAGAATAGCGAGAAGGCTACTCAACATCATGTTAGGAGGTTCAACACTCACGAGATGGGGGTTTATCAGGTGGCAATCGCACGTCGCGATGATAATGGTGAAAATATCCAAATTGTTCGATGGAATGATGGTACCTGCACATGTGGTAAATGGGTTGTATATCACATGCCTTGTTCCCATCTTCTTGCATGTTGCCAAGAGCAACATATTGACGGTCGTTCTTATGTTGATCCATTTTACACTATTCGTGAATACTACAAAACATGGAAGGGATCATTTGAATATTACAACATGAGGACTATTGGGGTGTTGATGGATTGGTGCCACGTTTTTTCCCTAATCCCTACCTTCGAAGATCTGCGAAGTCCGGAAGGCCCAGATCAAGGCGGTTTCAAAACTCTATGGACTTTCAAGCAGATAAACGAAAGACTCAATGTTCAACATGCAAGCAAGAAGGTCACAATCGTCGTAGATGTCCAAGTAATAGACAATAGCATTATTTTTATGTAATTTCCATTAAACTTGAATGTAATTTCTATTTGAGTGAAATTTTTCAAAACTATATGTAATATGAAAGTTTATGTTTGGCAAAATAACAGTTAGTTTCTGTAGTTTATTTTTGGCAAAGTTTATCAAGTCTCTGTAATTTCTGTCCATGACAAAGTTTATGAAGTTTCTGTCTGAAGTGTATCAAGTCTCTGTAATTTTTGGTCCATCTACAAACCCGCTATTTAAATTAGCGAGTTTACCTATACTCGCTAATTGAATTAGCGAGTTTAGATGAACTCGCTAATTCAAATAGCGAGTTTATGTGAACTCGCTAATTCAAATAGCGAGTTTGTAGATGCCAGATCTAGCTCCAGCAGTTACCAGAAACTGCCCACCTGCAACAATAAAGTTGTGCAATAACATAAACCAACAAAACCCATGTATACAACAACAAATATAGAAACAAACTAAAACTTTCAAATAACCAATAAATAGATTACAAAAACAAGAAATAATACAAATATACATTACAAAAACTATTAAACTAATCAAATCTCACTTTTCTTTCTTTCATATGTTTTATCATATGTAGATGGAGTGTATTTGTTTACTGGATGTCGCGACCTAGATCCCTTTCTTATGTCAGCATGTCTCTGAAATTCCTCCCTCTGAGCTTGTGTAATGCCCTCAAAGTGAGTCCCGCCAGAAGAAGTCGAACTCGAATTGGAGAATGGTCGTATCGTTGCTCGTGATGTAGATAAAGGAACCCTAAAACCACTTCCACTCCCCGAATATACTCCAAAACCCATAGTGGGTGTAGGGTCTGACTGGGCACTCCCACACCCACTTCCACTCCCAATCCCACCAAACTGACTCTGAGTAACTGTCTACTGTGACGGTCATTCAAATAGTCCATCATCCTGGTTCTGCGTTTGAGGCTCTGGCTCTGGCACTGGGTCGATGTGAGGCTCAGGATCTGGCTCATCATGTATGTTTATCTCATGATGTGCCTGTCTAGGTGCTCGATGTCCACGTCTACGAGGCTGTCTAGGTGCCACACCCTGGGCGCAATCAACCGGTACTGAAGGTGCTTCAGCCTTAAGCCGCTGCTGCTCTCTCACATGCATGAGAGTATGTCTGACAATCCTCCGCACCTCAAACCGGGATGGACACGGCTGACTTTGTTGCTCCTCATCCCTAGTAATGCCAGCTTCGTTGGTCACATGAACACGTTGTAAGTTTTGTACCTGTTTTTATAGCATAAATTAGGAGAATGAGACATAATTAAATAATTTGAAGGTAAAAAAAGTAAGGTGATTATAATGAGAACAATTTAAGAAATGCTTACCAAACCCTCCAAAATAGGGGCTATCGTCCGGTAACCAAACTCCTCTACATGCAATGGGTTTTGGACAAACATACACGTGATCCTCCTATACCAAATCATGTAAGGATGCGTATAATGCATGACCTCAACCCCCATCTGCCTATATACCAATCTATCATGTCGTTGTTCCCAAGCTGCTATATATTGCTGGTGTCGGGAACTCCAAATGACATAGTTGTTCCCCCGCGGCGAAAAACATTGTGCAACTCCTCCCTTGTATCACACGGTTGTGGGATCCCCTGCAGCATGTCGAACTACCTCAACACACGATCAGGGTGGTGCCATTCTACCTTCTCAAAACAGATAAGAGGGAATCTAGACCTCCAAACAGCCTCTCCCTCACGGCAATAAGCTGGAGCCTGTCGATTTAGATATGGCCTCCACACAACCATATCATCAGTCAATTGCGCTAGCTGATCTCGATAGCTGTGAAGGTTGTGTGCAGTAACATATTTCAGAGATAAGCGTCCAATCCACCTGAAATTCAATAAATTGAGAAGTATAAGTCAAAAGTTTCAAAATGTAGTAGGTGACAATAACATTTCAGATGGAAAAGTCATTAATAAATGTATACCTGCACCCCAAGGGAAGGTTGCCTTGATCCTCATTTGGCCTAAGAGAAATAGGTTGCATACATAGCAACCTATCCCATGCCCAAAGCTGTATCAAAAAAAAATATATGAAATATTATCAAAACATATGATTTCAAATCAAAAAAAGAAATAAAGGAAACAACATCATAACGTTTAATTAAAATGTTATAGCATACCTACAGAATATTCAGAAATCCACCACACTGACTAGTCTCGGGGTGAGTGGCACAGCAAAGTTCCTTATATAAAAAGGCTAAAAATGCACTACCCCAGCTGTACATGTGTATCCTCTCAATATCTCTAAGTAAAGGGAGATAAAACAGCTTCACCTTGCTATTAGTACGATCTGGTATCAAATTAGCCCAAAGGGCTATCAAAATATAGGCACGCGTATACATATTAACCAAGTCTTGGGGGAACAGCGGGAAGGCTACCAAACTCAGAAAAATGTGTCTTCAACCACTTAATCTTTATACTACTACCATCAAACGCTGCATCAGATGAGACAACACCTAGAAGCTCCGCACATAAGACTCGCCAATCAAGAAGCACGGGCAAATCTGAATCGGTAACGAGTAACCCATCAATCGGCAACTCGGACAGCATCCCGATATCCTCTAATGTGATGGTCATCTCACCAACATCACCAACAGGGAGGTGGAATGTATGGGTTTCCGGATGCCATCTCTCAATCAACGCTTCAAATAAATCCTAGTCATACTGCACCCTGCCGATCAAATAAACTCCCAAAAACCCATCCACTGCTAATCTCTCCTGGATAACGGGAGCAATAACATCTGGCACGATCGCACCACGACGAAATGATAAACTCGAAACGTCATGATTTGTCCAAATATATTGAGCTCGGTGGGAGTGATGTAAAGTTAACACGTATGATCAAAAGGCCCAGGATCAACAAAAGTATCAATCTGTTAATCAAAACAACATAAGCACAAGTATTATTTTGACAAATAAAATACTCTAGGAAGTATTATTTTCACAAGTGTTATGTTCACAAATCAACACAAATACAAATATTACTTTCACAAATCAATACTCTAAGAAATACTCACAACACAAAATATCCCCAAAATTTGATTAAAAATAAATCACATTCTAGAAAATACTCACAAATCAATCAAATACAACCAAAACCATAACATTTGATCAAATAAATACTATTTATTTTGATAATTATTTTGGGACAGAGTTAGTATTACTTTCGTTGTTATATTTATTTTGGGACGTAGCTAGTACTACTTTCGTTATTGATAAGTATTTCAATATAAAATAAAAAATGAAAAAAGTTATTAGTTATTTGGTCGCAGTAGCACGTGGTCGTCGGAGTTGATGGTGTTTTTAGTTGTAGTTTAGTTGACAACTGAGAACTTACTGATAAGTTCTCAGTTGTTTGGTCGCCGGAGTTGATCGTGTTATTAATAGTTTAGTTGACAACTTAGAACTTACCGATAAGTTTTCAGTTGTTTGGCCGCCGAAGTTGGTGGTCGTCGGAGTTGATTGTGTTTTTAGTAGTTTAGTTGACAACTGAGAACTTACTGATAAGTTCTCAGTTGTTTGGTCACCGGAGTTGGTGGTCACCGGAGTTGATCGTGTTATTAGTAGTTTAGTTGACAAATGAGAACTTACTGATAAGTTAAGTTCTCAGTTGTTTGATCGCCGGAGAGATCGCTGGAGTTGGTGGTCGCCGGGGAGGTCGCAAGAATTGGTCATGTTGTTAGTAGTTTAGTTGACAACTGAGAACTTACTAAGTTCTCAGTTGATTGGTCGTTGGAGAGGTCGCCGAAGTTGGTGGTTGACGGGAAGGTCGCGGGAGTTAATCGTGTTATTATTAGTTTAGTTGACAATTGAGAACTTAATGATAAGTTAAGTTCTCAGTTGTTTGGTCACCGGAGAGGTCGCCGGCGTAAAAAAAAAGTCCCTGGAGTTGGTCGCCTGAGTTGGTTGCCGGAGGTGTTGACCGAAGAAGATGGGGAGGGGGTGAACTAAGGTGATGGTGGT
Organism: Adenophora triphylla var. japonica; assembly: GCA_022495995.1. Lineage (NCBI taxonomy): Eukaryota > Viridiplantae > Streptophyta > Magnoliopsida > Asterales > Campanulaceae > Adenophora > Adenophora triphylla. Next base: position 268,975 of record JAFEMH010000350.1, read on the forward strand.
TAGAGAGAAAGTAAATTGATAAAAACGGTGGAATTAGTAAAATAATTAATAAAACGATTGGAGGGTGTGTTTATTAAGATAGAGATTATATGGTTAGATGAAATATTGCTTGTCTATTGAGGTAAAATTGATAAGTTTGATAGATTATATGGTAAATCCCCCTTGATGCAATCATGTGTAAATATTGACATAGTGTTTAATTATAAACATGCTTATCGCACCTCTAAAAACACTATATTATCCTAAATAACTCATTATTTTTTCATTTTACCCTCATTAAAAAAATCATATTTTAAATACACCCACTAGTGGCGTTGGTGCTACAAAGACGGGTGATGATTATGAATGGATGAAATATTAATAAATGTGAATTAGTTGAACTGCAAGGACATACATTACAATTTCCAAAGAAAAGTGTTAAGTTTTTCATCAACTTTCATTAAAAAAAAGTTAATGTTTTGATATTTTTTACACTAGATTACAAAAAAATATAAAAGTTAGGAATCGGGATTGTAAATGATAGAATGTTAAGAACTAATTTATAAATGTACATAAAATAAAGTAAGTAACTGAATTGTAATTGATCGTTAAATTAATTATATATACTCCCTCCGTCCCTCCGTTTCATCCGATTTAGGATTATTTTTTCTCGGTACAGAGATTAAGAAATACTAATATAATAAGAGGAGAGAGAATGAGTAAAGGAGGTATTGTTTGTATGAAAAGTAAAATATGAGAGAGAATGAGTGTGAGAATTAGTAAGGAAATTGTTGTTGTCAGAGTATGATAAGAGGGTCTCATGGAATATAAAAATTTATGGACAAAGTAGTCTTATAATTTACTTATAAGAGTTATAATGTGTAAATTACGAGATTAATTGATTGTTGTTATTGAAATTTTTGATTTTTTGGTTGAAAAAATTGTCTTATAAGTCAGCTATAAGAGACAAAGTAGTCTTATAATTAACTTATAAGAGTTGTAAATGTGTAAATAATGAGAGCAATTCTTTGTTATTATTGAAATTTTTAATTTTTTTGGTTGGAAATTTTGTATTATAAATCAATTATAAGAAACAAAGTAGTCTTATAATTAAATTATAAGAGTTGTAAATGTGTAAATTATGAAAAAAATTTGTTGTTATTATTGAAATTTTTAATTTTTTTTGTTGAAAAAATTATCTTATAAGTCAATTATAAGAGACAAAGTAGTCTTATAATTAATTTATAAGAGTTGTAAATGTGTAAATTATGAGAGCAATTTGTTATTATTGAAATTTTTGAATTTTTTGATTGAAAAATTTGTCTTATAAGTCAATTATAAGAGACAAAATAGTCTTATAATGTGAAAAATATAAAAAAAATGTAAGTGTTTTTGGAAAGGCTAAAGACTGTTGTGATGATCTGAAAAATACAGTAATTAATTTGTAATTTTTGAGACTGAAGTGACCAGACTAAAACTATTATGAATACAATGACTGATCCGAAATGTCTAGTGACCAATATATAATTTTAAAAGTTTCAGTGACTAAAATATAATTTTCAGTTTTCGAATAGGGGACTGACCACCCGTCACACACGTGCAAGAAAGTAAGGGTAATTATGTTTTTGTATTACCGAGAGGTGTCTGGGAAATTAACTAAATGTTATTTTCTAAATTGGGTTTAAATCTCGACGGATTAAACTTGTACACAAGTCAAATGTACTTGAACAAACCCAAGACACACTAAAAGATAACTGTAACCTATTGTCTAATGCATCTTTGAAGAGTATTCCATTTTGATGGCTCGGAACCCCTTTTCTGTAACCTAAAGCTCTTAGAAATGAAAAAAAGAGAGGTTCTTTTAAGTTAATATGGACTTCCGAGCGGTCAACGGTTTCCTAAACCCAATGCAAATTTGATAATAGATAAAAAAAAAAAAAAAAAAGAAAAGAAAAATCTACTGTGGGCGTAGTGGCTTGTTTCACAAAGCGCCTTCCAATATCTGCGACAAAAATATGGTATTACAATAAGTAAATATAAGAAATGATAGAAGATTAAAGGAATGGATAGAAAGAGCGGAATGGTATTTGGGAAACAATTACCTGTTTCTTGTTCTTCAATTTCTTTTTCTTCTTTTTCTTGGGCTTCTTCAGTGGCTCATAATCTTTTGTTTTCTCTTCTTCAACTGAATCCTGCCAATTCAAGGCCATTCAAGATCAGGGCAGAGACAATCAAAGTCAAGAATAGTGTGAAAGTTTTGGTAGGACATATTTTTAGGTACGGATAAAAAAAGTACCTCATCCCCAAATGAGTTTACATGCTGAATTAACCTTCCTGAACTTGAACTTCCACCTGAAATTACATACTATAGGGATGAAATAAAATCTATTCCCGCAATACCCTTTTTAGAAAAAAACAACAACTTTTCAATGCAGACTTCAAATGACTAGCTAAGCGGGAAGAACAAGAATTCCTCGATACATGACAACAGGTGAAAAGAAAAATGATCTTTAATTCGGAAATTATGACTGAGGAGATCATTATTATGGCAGTCGTAAACAAATAAAAAATAAATAAAACCTACATAGAATAGGTTAATGAAAGATTTACACCAAGTGTAGATGTTCATCTGCACCCATGTGGCCATGTCCATGTCGAGTTGTGTCGAAATGGGTACTGTATCTGAAATGAAGTCCATCTCAAAGAATAAATAAAACCCCTGAATCTTGAGTTCATTACTGATTACATTTTCTTACAAGTGTCACATAACTCAAATCCATTTTCAAAGTCTGGCTATAATAAAATGAAAGCCATCTTAAATTCTTCAGTTTAACCACGAACTCAGAGGCACTTTTATCAAAAATATAAACCCAGACTCCAACAACTAAGAAAAGCTGAAGGGAAAAAATTACACTGCCTGGCTGCAAAATGATGCAGGTACTAGTATCCCTATTTACATAAGGTTTAAATTCATTTTCAGCCATCCTACTTTCACGGTTTCACCCGATTTTCACTTTAACCATCATACTTTATTTTTGCACAAAAACCACTCTGCTTTAAAAAAAACCTCCCAAGGCAACCACAAATTCGTGTCTAATCCGTCACTAATGCGTGCCCTAATCCGCAATTTTTGGGTCGGTATGAGAGGCTTTCCAAATTAGAGTGGGTTTTGTGCAAGAAATAAAGTGTGATGGTCAAAGTGGAAGTCGGATGAAAGTACGATGGTTGAAAATGAGTTTAAACCTTTCATAAAAGATGAGTAACAATGATACCAGATTAAGGGGATCTCTAAGCTCTCTTATATCCTAAAGCCTAGACATAGTGAAAAGAAGAGGGAAATATTGGGTAGCTAATGATGGAGCATCAAGAACCCTATCGGAAAACCTCCAGCCTCAAAATTCAAGACGATCAAAACATGCATGCATGCTAATGAAAGCAGGGAAAGTCAAATAACTACCCATGCTCATGGAAGCAACCTCACAACAGTATGGAGATGTAAGACGCAGGTCTGACCTCAGACCTGATATGGAAGGAAGTGCCTAAAACGTAAAATTCATCGTCTGATGGTTCAAACTTCCACTTCTCTTCTTTCTGCTTGAAAACTAGTGAAGCCGCATCAAGATTGTTACTCAAAGGCAAAGTAAGAAGAGATTTTTATCCAACAATGAACCTTTCACCATGTGAAATCTGTCACAATTTGAAAATAAAATATGCAAAAAGATTGTACTGACACACAGGGGCAGTGCCACCTTAAGGCGAGGGTCGGCCACCACCCCCACTCAATTTTCAAAAAAGTTTTTTTTTTCAAATGCTCTTGTTAATACAAAAGAGAACACATTATTGTCCCTAAATGAATATCTAATTATTTTGAGTGTTCAAATTTCATTTAAAAAATATTTTGAAAATGTTTACTTTTTATGCATTTAAAATTGCATAAATATTCTTTTTATCCATTTTCCAAACATTAACTTTTACTTTTGCAAGTAAAAATAGACTAGTGAAAAAAGTTGATAAAGAAATATTTGGGATAAAGTTTTGAAAATATGACATTCGTTTTCAAGCAAAAATTCTTGAAAATAGACATTTATTTAGGGCAAGGAGTAGTAATTTTCCCAAAGTGAAAAAATAAATAAAACACACGCACTTACAAAATTCGCTCACTCACGCAATGCATCACAAACGGTTAGGTTCACGGTCTGTGAAGACAATAATGATGCTCAAGTCTGAAAAAGTATCTTTTCTCGACATCCTCGGTCCCCCCCTCTCTCTCTCTCTCTTTCTCTCTCTCTCTCTTTTGCTTTGACCCTATTTGTAAGTTTTTAAACACTACAATAAAGATTCTTCTTGTTTATCGAGTCTTTACAAACATCAAGGTAATACAAATTTTGAGTCGAATTCCTCATTTTGATTGCGAATTACTTCGATTACAGATATTTTAAAATAATTTTGAAGTTGAAATTTTAATGATTTCATCTTCAAATTACTTCAACTAATTTTAACTTTCTTTTTTATTAAGATTTTTGATATACTTTCTTAATATTTTGATGTTTAATTTCGTAATTTTGGGGTCGAATATAGTTGATTATAACGTTAAAAATATTTGGCCCACACTTACGTAGAATTCTGGATCCGCCAATGCTGACACATGCCTATGGATTTCATGAAGGGGCAGGAACTATGATATGATGAGTCAAAATTTGATAAATGCACATGTCTTAGACCGTCTTCTTCTTGGGGGCCAAAATCCCACATTGTAATTCAACTATTTAACTAGAAAATTAACAAAACAACAAATCAAATCCCACCAAACCAAAGTAACCCACTATAGAGTTCAGGATATAACACCTCAAACTCAAAGAGCACAATCCAAACCTAACAAATGGTAGTTATTACCACCATAGGGGAGCAAATGTCATCAAGCCACTGTAAAATCAAGTATTTCCGATGTTCTTGATGTGTCTAAATCTTCTGGAAAAGATGTAAAAGATGTGTGTTTAACGTAAACATCGTCTACTTCAATAACTTAGGGATAATACAAGTTAGCTTTCTGTTACATAAACTGATAAACCCTTAACCCTATTTCAAAGCTAAAACCTAGTAATGGAGAAATCATCCAAGGAACCAGAGATGTCATCACAATCATAACACGGTACAATAGGCCGATGCGAATGAAAAGTTAAAGCCTATATCCCTATATTAATGGCATTAATCCAATAATCCATTCTGATTGGAGTATTGGACAAATATTCTTCCTTAACACACATGGCTAAACACAAACAGAATGCCATACCAATTTTTCTCAATTGCAGGTTAATTTGTATAGCCACAGGATTACACAACTGAGATCAAGCCATTAACACTAGAATAAAGTAAAATACAAATAATAGAAGAAAAACATTACTTGCTTTGACAGTGTCCTTGGCATTTTTAACAGCCAATTCAATAAGTTGAGGATTAAGGGAAGCCAAAGCAGTTGGGTCCTGCAATTTCCTTTCCAGAAACTTTGCCAAAGCTGCTGCTTTGTTCGTCTTCAATGGTCCTCCTGGGTGCGCCAATCTAAAATTTGAAAAACAAAAATACAATAAAAATCAAATAATTTACCCTCAAAATTCAAAACAAGTCATGAATCAAAAATTGTAAACCAACCCAATATAATTACGATTCAAAGGGAACAAATCCACATTATAAAATTTGAAGAAGCTGTAAAGTGTGAGAAAAATTTGAAAAAATTTACCCTCAAAATTCAAAACCCAGGTCATGAATCAAGAATTGTAAACTAACCCAATAGAATTACGATTCAAATGGAACAAACCCACATTATAAAATTTGAAGAAGATGTTGTAAAGTGTGTGAAATTTTGAAATAAAAAGAGACAGAAAGAAAAGGGGGGAATTGAAATAAAGACCAACCTGGGTTGAGAACGGGATTGGGTGGGAGCAGAAGGGAGAGGGGCAAATTTGCTGCCGCGAAGAGCCTTTCGTTCTTCCTCTGTTAATTCCTTCATCTTCTTCAGAGTTTACTGTGTGTACTGTGTGCTGTGAGAATGTATACTCCTTAATTTTGTGTAAGAGCAAAATGTGTTATGGGACGGGGGGGAGTACATACTAACATGGAAAGAGTAGAAACTCAGGTGAGAAACTCCTTAAACCCATTTCTCTTCAAACGGCCATTGAATAAATGTGAACAATATAGAGAAAAGGGAGAATTTTCATTTTTATCCTTTGGCACAAACATTCTAATCATGTTGAGTAGAGTAGAATCTTGTCCTTCAGCTGGGAGTATATCTATTAACATGGAAAGAGTAGAGTCATTAGGTGAGAAACCAATTTCAACCAATTTCCCTAGAAGTCTCACAGCCTCATGACCTGCATTGTTCTTGAGAAGTCCTTGCAGTATAATATTGTGAGTAACATCATTTGGTATGCAACCATTCTCTTCCATTTTGATAAGAATTTCTTTTGCTTTCTCCACAAGGCCTTCTTGACATAGACCATATATGAGTGAGGTATACGTCTGAACATCGGGTTGTAAACCTTTGGAACAAAGTTCTTCAAAAAGACCACTTGCAGTATCAAATTTCCCACCCTTGGTAGCATGAATGAGAATGCTATAAAGAACAACATCGAATTCGATCCACGAGTTTCCATTGAACTAAACAAAGATAATGCTTCGCAATCCGGTTGTTTTTGCAAAGCCCATCAAGCACAATAGCATAAGTTTGAAGATCAGGAGTTACACCATCAGCTTGCATCTCAGAAAGTAAATCCCGAGCAGTTGAACATTTACCCAAGTGAAACAAGCCCTGTAACAGGGTGCTATAAGTAGCAATATTGGGCTTCAATCCTTTGCGAACAACTTCCCGAAACAAATTCATGGCCTCATCCATTTGTGCCTTCTTGCAAAAGCCATTTATTAGAGTGTTATAACTAACAATGTTAGGCACAATGCCCCTATGCACCATGGAACAAAGAACTTTATTCGCCTCACTCATTTTCCCTTTCAAGCAATAACCATCCATTAGTGAGGTATAGGTAACTACATTTGGTCTCTCACCATATTGAATCATTTTAAGGATGATATCCTCTGCGTCATTCATCCTCCCTTCCTTGCAACATGCATTGACCAATATAGTATATGTTCGTACATCAGGGTAGATCTGTATTTTGCACATTTCGTCTAGCATTTGTGTAGCCTCTCTCCAACGACTCAAGTGACACAGACCCTGAATCAAAGAATTGTAAGTAACGACATTTGGCAAAATGCTTTTACCAATCATCTCTTGTAGGAGTTTCAAACCATCATCGATCATTTTGTCCTTGCACAGACCATCAATAATTGTGTTATAGGATATCACGTCAGCCTTAAAACCTTCTTCTTCCATTGCTCTGAGTAAGTTAATAGCCATGGTTGTTTTCCCAGATTTACATAGGCCATTCATAATAGTCCCATATGTAACCTCAGTAGGTTCACAAATTTTCTGTCTGACCAATTTCTTGAATAGTTCGGCAGCATCAACAATCCTACCTTCTAAAGCAAGACCATTTATAAGAGTGTTGAAGGTAACAACGGAGGGCACATAACCAAGCCTAAAGGTGCGGCCCAACATTGCAAACCCATAACTCAACTGGTTTAAATGGCAATAGCAATTAATGGAAATGTTGATGGTATACAAATTTGAAATACCCAGCAAATGCAATTGATTCAAAAGAGAAAGGGCGGGTGAAAAATGTTTCATCTTGACAATGACTGAAATCAGATGGTTAAAGTGTTTGATTGAAGGGCGAGGCTGCGTTTGGAGCATTTCATCGAACAGTTGGAGAGCATGGTCGAGTTTAGTGATATTATCAAATCTGATATCATTAGGAGGGAAAGTTAAAAGGGTAGAGGATGAGATAGAAGAAGGTGTTGAGAAATTATTGAAATTGAGAAATTTTGGCCGGCGGCAAAAGAAAAGGGAGGCGGCGCATATGCCATTTGGGCTCAGTCTCAACATTCTTGGTCTGTGCGTGGGATGGAGATCTTTTGCAAACCAGGAGTATATGTTTCAAATACTTAATTGGGAATAATTACATGAGAGGCCCTCACCCAAAAATGTGAATTAGATGTACGGGTATGATATACTCTCTCCGTCCCGCTAATATTAGCACACTTTCCTTTTTGGGCGTCCCGCTAATATCCGCACACTCCAAAAAAGGAAACTTTATATTAATAAAATATTCACCCAACCCCACTCATTCTCTCTCCTACATTATTTTAATACTCACAACACCATTATAATTTATTACACCCTCCACTCATTCTCTCTCCACTCATTCTTTTACACTCACAACATTTTATTAAAATATCATATTTCTTAATTTCCGCGCAAACAGTGTTTGTGCTAATATTAGCGGGACGGAGGGAGTACGTGATAGTTTTCAAATAAACTATAAATGAAAATAATAATTTTCAAATAAACTATAAATGAAGATAGAGTATCAATTTCTAAATTAGATGCATATTTTTAGTAAAAATTACTCCCTTCATTTCGGACTAAGAGTCCTACTTAGCGTTTGCACGCTTATTAAGAAAATACTAAGAAAAGAGTGAACAATGACAAGTGGGTTTGGAGTATAATTGTCCAAAACACTGTTTATGATTTAAATGGATAAAAAGTAGTGTAGTAAGTACTCCCTCCGTCCCACTTCACTTGACACTAATTTCCATTTTGGTTCGTCCCACCTCACTTGACACTGCCCAAAATGGAAAGTTTTTACACTCAAAACACCAATCAAATCACTATTCTCTCCACTCATTCTCTCTCCTACTTTACCTTTTCTACTCACAACATTTTCTTTAATTAATTATCTCTCTTACTTTTTCTTAGTTACCGTGCCCACCTCTTTGGTGCCAAGTGAACCGGGACGGAGGGAGTATTGGTTTATTTGTAGTTCTATGAAAAAAAGAGGGTATAAATGTTCCAAATAATATTCATTATTTGCCATTTTGGGAATAAAGCAAAGTAGGATTCTTAGTCTGGAACGGATCAAAAGAGAAAGTATGACTCTTGAATTAGATGTACAGTATGATATACGTGATAATTTTCAAATAAACTATAAATGAAAAGAGACTATCAATTTCTAAATTAGATGCATGTTTTTAGTAAAAATGTGAATTAGATGTACAGTATATGATATACGTGATAATTTTCAAATAAACTATAAATGAAAAGAGATTATCAATTTCTAAATTAGATGCATGTTTTTAGTAAAAAATACTTTTTAATATAGCCTTCTATCAAGATTTTTTTCTCAAAATATTTCTTTTAAAAAATATAATTTCCTGCATTTTAAGAAAATGAAATGAAAATGAAACTCGCCAATTGATTTGGCAAGTTTAAGCGAGATTCAAACTCGCCAATTGATATGGCGAGTTTAAGCGAATTTTGAGATAAGGTTGGGGACAGATTCTTGCAGGCCCTAAACGTATCGCTGAAAATAGAGATAAAGGGAGAAGAAGAGTGGTTTGAAAAATTCTAAATTTTTACATTTTTCAACTTTATAATTAGTCAAGAGTACAAATCAAGATAAATTTTCAATATCTCAATAATTATATATACTTGTGTTTATATATAGAGTTAGTAATATATATATATATATATGAATGTTAAAATTAGGTTTTTTAATGTTTTAACACTTTGATTTTGTAATGTAGTGTTAAAAATGAACGGAGATTCACTCATTTTTATGTGCTATTGGGGAGGTGATGATGAATGTCCATTTGATGGTCCTCATTATAAAAAAGGGTCGAAATATGCGATTAGGGCTTATTGTAGATGGAGATACAATCAATTGGTTGATGAATTATATAAAGAGATGCGTGTAGATCGGAGTTTATATGAGTTGGAAATAATTTGTAGGTATCCCCATTCATTAGCGGTATTGGTGTGTACTTTCCTTTTCGTATTGAAAATTATGCGGGTATGAATATAATGTTCGATGTTTATACTAAATATGGTGAAATTTGAGTAATTTGCAGTTTTATGTGATCATCAAATTGATTGAAAATTGACATTATGAACAATTTGAAACACGTAATACAGAGACCTTTTATGGGAATTCATCAAGTTGCTACTGTGTTGTAGGGGTTGGTCCAAGTACACAAACACTTGTATCAACCCAAACACCAAATTATGATGATGGGGCATGCCAAAATGATCTTGTTAATGATGACAATTCGGAAGATGATGAAGATTATGAAGAAGAAGAAGAAGACACGGATATAGATGCATTACTAGATGATGTTGATGATGGATATGAAGAGCGTAGTATTGATTATGATATAGATTTGGGCGATGGTGATGATGGCCCGATTGATGATGACTTGGAAACACATTTGGTTTATTATGAAGCATCAGAAAATCGGAGGTATGAGAGAGTAGATTACCCTTTTTACAGTGATATTGCTCGACAAGAAGAGGCGTTGATTGATTCTCATAATCAACTCAGTTTTTCGATTTGGGATCCAGAGAAAGACGAAATTACTAAAGAGATAAGCTTTTCTGACAAGAACGAGGCTCAATTTGACATAAAAAGGTACCATATTAGAACTAATCATAGGTTCAGGGTAAGAAAGAGCACACCTCATTCATGGGCAATAGTATGTCTACTCAAACAGTATCCATGCAATTTTTATGTTCGTGTGAGTAGGAAGCAACATGGTTATTAGGAAGTGACCAAGTACAAGGGTCCTCATTGTTGCTTGTTTTCAGGAGAAAGCCAAGATCACTCCAACCTAGATGCAAAGTTTATTGGTCGGCAAGTGGTTAGTCTTATTAAGGCCGATTCAGATGTTAAGGTTGGAGTTATTATTGCACACATTAGTGGAATGTTTGGTAAGGAAATTACGTATAAGAAGGCATGGTGTGGAAAGCAGAAGGGCATTGCAGAGGTTTTCGGAGATTGGGATGAATCTTATATAAAGTTACCCCGCGTCTAGCGGCCGTCAAAAATACAACCCCGGAACAATTTTTGAGTATACTCATCCTCCTCCTCCCATCGATGAATTACGGATGTTTCAACGGGTGTTCTTGGCATTTGGCCTTGCATTGAAGCTTTCTCTCATTGTCGGGTGTCATTTATGTTGATGGAACATTCCTTCATGGTAGATACAAAGGGGTATCTTGATTGTCATGGGTGTTGGCCGATGACAGTATACTTCCTCTTGCATTTGATGTTGTTAAAAAAGAGGGTGGGTGAATTGGCGTTGGTTCTTATATCTTGTTTGCGAGACATATTATCAAGAGTCGTGAGGTATGCTTGATATACGACCGTCATCACGGAATTCTTAAAATTATATCGGAAGATACATGGTGGCCAAATGTGCATCATAGATATTGCTTGAGGCATATGCGAGAAAATTTCTTGGAGAAGCACAGAGGTGTTAGTTTGAAGTATTTGTTTTGGAGAGATGGTAAAGCAACTCAAGATAGGAAATTGAAAAATATTTTGGAGAGTATCCATTTAATTGACCCTGAGGCAATTAAATGGTTTGTTAATTTAGATGCGAGTGTATTTGTTTATTGGTTGTCGCGACCTAGACCCCTTTCTTATGTCAGTATGTCTCTGAAATTCCTCCCTCTCAGCTTGTGTAATGCCCTCAAAGTGAGTCCCGCCAGAAGAAGTCGAACTCGAATCGGAGAATGGTCGTATCGTTGCTCGTGATGTAGATAGAGGAACCCTAAAACCACTTCCACTCCGCGAATATACTCCAAAACCCATAGTGGGTGTAGGGTCTGAGTGGGCACTCCCACTCCCACTTCCACTCCCAATCCCACCAAACTGACTCTGAGTAACTGTCTACTGTAATGGTCATTCAAATAGTCCATCATCCTGGTTCTGCGTTTGAGGCTCTGGCTCTGGCACTGGGTCGATGTGAGGCTCAGGATCTGGCTCATCATGTATGTTTATCTCATGATGTGCCTGTCTAGGTGCACGATGTCCACGTCTACGAGGCTGTCTAGGTGCCACACCCTGGGCTCAATCAATCGGTACCGAAGGTGCTTCAGCCTTAAGCCGCTACTGCTCTCTCACATGCATGAGAGTATGTCTGACAATCCTCCGCACCTCAAACCGGGATGGACACGGCTGACTTAGTTGCTCCTCATCCCTAGTAATGCCAGCTTCGTTGGTCACATGAACACGTTGTAAGTTTTGTACCTATTTTTATAGCATAAATTAGGAGAATGAGACATAATTAAATAATTCGAAGGTAAAAAAAGTAAGGTGATTATAATGAGAACAATTTAAGAAATGCTTACCAAACCCTCCAAAGTAGGGGCTATCATCCGGTAACCAAACTCCTCTACATGCAATGGGTTTTGGACAAACATGCACGTGATCCTCCTATACCAAATCATGTAAGGATGCGTATAATGCATGACCTGAACCCCCATCTGCCTATATACCAATCTATCATGTCGTTGTTCCCAAGCTGCTATATATTGCTGGTGTCGGGAACTCCAAATGACATAGTTGTTCCCCCGCGGCGGAAAACATTGTGCAACTCCTCCCTTGTATCACACGGTTGTGGGATCCCCTGCATCATGTTGTGAATGTGGTGCCCAAATTTTGTGTTGGATTCACGCGAGTTTGAAGACATCCGAGTTATTTGAAAAACGGAGTCGCCACGCCATTTTGATTACCTCAAAACTTTGAAAAAAAGGTTTTTACTTGGGTTCGGAGGTTAAGTTACCCCTTGGGAAGAACGTTTGGCGTTCACCCAAAGTGCCTTGCCGGAGCAAGTCTCCCAAGATTTCAGTAATCGTGCTTGCTTGCGTGCTTTCTTGTGTGCATGTGTTTGAAAATAAGGGGGGAATGTCCCAAGTCGTCTTCCGGACGTACAAACCATTTGTTGGTTGTCGCTCGGGATTCCTTGGAATTTTATGTATTTGGGATTATGATCCCGTCCTCATCTTATGACTTGTGATCATCGCATTTTAAACCTCGGGACCCTCGGGACTTGCGTGATCGAGAGAATGACTCTCTTTTGGTCAAAGATGAGGTTCTTTAGAAAAGGAGGGTCCTTAGCCCATCAATCCTACGCTTCAAGACGGTCGAGCTCGTATAGAGGCTTCATACTCTTTCTTAAGCGATAATCGGAGATATAGGGTTCAAGGTGTCCCTTTCTAAAGAAATCGTGGACCTTTAATGGAAGGAACGATGTAAAGATAGGATCTTTTACACCGGTCCGTTCCAAGGTTGGGGGAAAGGGGGAAATGCATGATGAAAAATGACACATTAATGAAAAGATGACATTTTTGGGTTGCAAATGATGCACTTAGTTTAAAGAAATAATCTTTATTGCAAATGATGCATAAAGATTTGATTTTTATGCAAATGATGCATTTTTGTTGAAGAAATTGGCATTCATTATGCAAATGATGCATTTTTATTGAAAAAGATTGTATTTTTATATGCAAAGGATGCATAAAGATGACATTTTTATTGGAAAATGGGGGTTTTAGGTGCAAAGGATGCACCTTTATGGATAAAGACTACATTTTTAATGACAAAGGATGTCTAATGCATGCAAAAGGGGAAGGGGGTATAAAGATATGATCTTTAATCTACCAAGTCCCAAGCAAGATAATATGCAATATATGAAATGCAATGAGTAATTAGAATCACATAGAGCAATTAGGATGCAAGGTTAGGGTGTGCGAGGTTACCAATGGCTTCCTCTTCTTCTTTGGATGGAGCTAGGAGGAGGAGTTGATCTTGGGATCTTCAAGGAGGAGGGAGGTGGCTTCTTGGCCTTCTTCTTCACCTTCTTGGACTTCAGCGGCTCTTGGGAGTGTATTTTACGTATTATGTGTGATGGTGGATGATTTTTGTGTGTCTAAAATGGGTAGAGGAGGCCTCTATTTATAGGCAGCTGGAAAAAGGCGAAAGAGGCCGCGTGGCTTCATTTGCGGCAAAAGAGGCCATGTGGCTACATTTCTTTGCGATCCAGTTTTCCGAAACATGCAAGGTGGCATTCTAGAAGGTCGGCGAAAGAGGCCGCATGGCTTCATTTGCGGCAAAAGAGGCCGCGTGGCTACATTTCTTTGATCCAGTTTTCCGAAACATGCAAGGTGGCATTCTAGAAGGTCGGCGAAAGAGGCGCGTGGCTTCATTTGCGGCAAAAGAGGCCGCGTGGCTACATTTGCTTGACCAGATTTTTCCAGAAACATGCAAGGTGGCATTCTAGAAGGCTCTTTTCGGCTAGATTCTGCTCAAATTCAATATTCTTGGCGAGTCCTTCCTCCTTGGAAAGTTTGGAAAAGTTCCCGAATCGCCCTCGAACTTTATGAAAGTTTGGGAATTGCCGGGAAACTTAACCGGAAGGCATGAGCCAGATTTGGGTACTTACAGAAGCCCCTCGGCAACGTCACTTGCAAGGCAAGTGGGGTTGTCGATAGAAAAGGATCCGATCTGGCGAATGCCGAGACGGATTAGATGACCGAGACGGTCGAGTGGCTGAACCTTTTGGAAGCCTACCTACGTATCCCGGAGGAATCAAGCCAGGCCGTAGTTCGGAATAAGATCCGCGAGGAAGGGAGAAGAGAAAGCGGGTCTCTTCTTTGGGGAAAATAGAAAATGACCTAGGAGGTCAAGCAATTGATCCTTGGGGACATGCTAGAAATGACCAAGGTGGTCTCTATGAGGGATTACTTCATCACTGAGGAGTGACGAAGGAACAGGGTGACCAAAGTGGTCGGATGGCTGGACCTTTTATAAAAGGCTACCTACGTATCTCGGAGGAATCAAGCCTTGATCGTAGTTCAAGCTTTGACTAGATCGAAATGTTATTCCTTCAACTTGGAATAACGGAGATCGAAAGAGAGAGCGAAATGTCATTCTTCCTCCTTGGAATGACGGAGATCGCGAGAGAGATCGAAATGTTATTCTTCCACCTTGGAATAACGGAGATCGAAAGAGAGAGCGAAATGTCATTCTTCCACCTTGGAATGACGGAGATCGCGAGAGAGATCGAAATGTTATTCTTCCACCTTGGAATAACGGAGATCGAAGGAGAGAGAGCGAAATGTCATTCTTCCACCTTGGAATGACGGAGATCGCGAGAGAGATCGAAATGTCATTCTTCCACCTTGGAATGACGGAGATCGAAAGAGAGAGCGAAATGTCATTCTTCCACCTTGGAATGACGGAGATCGCGCGAGAGAGAGCGAAATGTTATTCCTTTAACTTGGAATAACGGAGATCGCGAGAGAGATCGAAATGTCATTCTTCCACCTTGGAATGACGGAGATCGAAATAAAGCGAAAAAGGTCGAAATGTTATTCCGTCATTCGGAAATAACGGAGATCGAAATAGAGCGAAAAAAGGTCGAAATGTTATTCCGTCATTCAGAAATAACGGAGATCGAAATAAAGCGAAAAAAAAAAGTCGAAATGTTATTCCGTCATTCGGAAATAACGGAGATCGAAATAAAGCGAAAAAAGGTCGAAATGTTATTCCGTCATTCGAAAATAACGGAGATCGAAATAAAGCGAAAAAGTCGAAATGTTATTCCGTCATTCAGAAATAACGGAGATCGAAATAAAGCGAAATGTTATTGCCTTCTGGCAATAACTGATAACGGAGAATTTCCCGGAGGAATCGTTATCCCATTTGGCGATAACGTAGAATTTCTCGGAGGAAACGTTATCCCATTTGGCGATAACGGAGGATTTCCCGGAGGAAACGTTATCCCATTTGGCAATAACGGAGGATTTCCCGGAGGAAACGTTATCCCATTTGGCGATGACGGAGAATTTCCCGGAGGAAACGTTATCCCATTTGGCAATAACGAAGGATTTCCGGAGGAAACGTTATCCCATTTGGTAATAACGGAGGATTTCCCGGAGGAAACGTTATCCCATTTGGCGATGACGGAGGATTTCCCGGAGGAAACGTTATCCCATTTGGCGATGACGGAGAATTTCCCGGAGGAAATGTTATCCCATTTGGCAATAACGAAGAATTTCCCGGAGGAAACGTTATCCCATTTGGCGATAACGGAGGATTTCCCGGAGGAAACGTTATCCCATTTGGTAATAACGGAGGATTTCCGGAGGAAACGTTATCCCATTTGGCGATAACGGAGGATTTCCCGGAGGAAACGTTATCCCATTTGGCGATAACGGATGATTTCCCGGAGGAAACGTTATCCCATTTGGCAATAACGGAGGATTTCCGGAGAAAACGTTATCCCATTTGGCGATAACGGAGGATTTCCGGAGGAAACGTTATCCCATTTGGCGATAACGGAGGATTTCCGGAGGAAACGTTATCCCATTTGGCGATAACGGAGGATTTCCGGAGGAAGCGTTATCCCATTTGGCGATAACGGAGGATTTCCCGGAGGAAACGTTATCCCATTTGGCGATAACGGAGGATTTCCCGGAGGAAACGTTATCCCATTTGGCGATAACGGAGGATTTTCCGGAGGAAACGTTATCCCATTTGGCAATAACGGAGGATTTCCCGGAGGAAACGTTATCCCATTTGGCGATAACGGAGGATTTCCCGGAGGAAAACGTTATCCCATCTGGCAATAACGGAGATCGCGAAAAAGGTTGGATTTTGTAGAGAAGTTGGAAGGAATCAATAGTTTTTGTAAAGAAAAGTGGGACGCACCCGAATAATTTTTGTAAAGAAAACTGGGATGTACCCTGATTATTTGAAAAATAAAATTGAAAATGCCAAGGGCAAATAAACTGAGTCACAGAGGTAAATTTGAAGAACAGGCCTCGGGGGCACTAGAGGAAAAGCTTGGATTGAAAGTGATTGAAAATACCAGGGGCACAAGGGGTAAAACAGACCTATGAGGGATAAAATCGTAAAATTGAGCCTTCAGGGGCAAAATTATAAAAACAGGCCACAGAGGCTTAGTATGTCGCGCGACTTAGTAAGCCTGAACTGTGCTTTTTAATGCCTTTGGAACTGGAATGGAATTGCAGACACAGGTTGGAATTGGGTGACCAAAAGAGATCACTTACCTGGCCTTCTTGGGACAATGGCAAAGAGATATTTGGTCCCTTCCTATAAGGATGGAAACGGGGTGACCTAGGAGGTCAAACAACCGATCCTACAAGGAATGTGCCAAATCAAAAGGGGTGACCAATGTGGTAAAAAAAATTGGACTTTTATGAAAAGCTTATGCACTATCGAGGAACGGGGAAAGAAAAGGTGACCAAAGTGGTCGGATGGCTGAACCTTTTATGAAAGGCTACCTACGTATCCCGGAGGAATCAAGCCTTGATCGTAGTTCAAGCTTTACCTAGACAGTTTAGGAACGATGTCTAGGATTCTTGAGGTTTTTACGATTAGTGGAGGTCGTCACCTGAGGAAGCTAAAGCTTACGTCACTATCGAGTAGATAGAGGCAGCTATAACTGAAAAACTTGAGCATACTTCTCAATCTGTGATAGAGGTAGCCAAAGTTGGATTTTTGACAATTAGGAAACTGTCGCCTGGCGTTATCTCGTTATAACGGAAGTAACGGAGGCGCTTTTGGGAGAAAATGTTATTTTTAGCAATTGGCACGTTACTTGAGCCTAGGGGTGATTTTTTCTTGGAAACAATGGTAGAGACTGGGTCTGGATGTACATATGGAATGTGTTTAAGACGGGTTTCAAGCAGGTGGGGTTGTATCCCTTGGGTGCGGACTGAACTGCTGTTGTTGTCAACGTGGACTAAGATTCCCTCTTGGGCTGAGACTGGGTTTTAAAACTCGGGTCTCGATGAATGTTCCTTTCTCAGACTCTGGCATTTGAAGCTGATGCTGACAGGCTTTTACAACCAAAGACTAACGCAGATGTCGAAGCGACCAAACCTCTCTTCTAGGGATGGATGTGACTTATCGAAGCCCCGGTTGGATGAACTGAGTAGGCAAAGTTTTAGGTTACGAACAAGTGACTTGGTGAAGCCCCAATCTGATGACCTAGCAAAAATCCCAATATGATTGGTACTGCGAAAGTGATCCTGAGGTTGATCTGACCAAAATCGAATCTATCTAGGGACCTAGTGAAGAACCCGATGCGAACCCCAAACATGGCTAAAGAAGCCCCAGTTTAAAGGAATGGCTTGGCAAAGCCCCAGCCTTGGAGAGTTTCGAGGCAGCCCTAATGCGAAGTGTAGCAGAAGAGGGAGAACCTATCCTTTTTTCTCTCTTTTTTTTTCTTTTATTTTCTTTAATCAATCAGTCAACCTTAAGAAGATGTGAAAGAAAAGATTCTTAGAATTTTATACATGCAGGGGCATATTTTTCGAAAGATGGGAATAGATCCCGATTTTGTGTTATTTTGATGGCCTTATTTCGACGTAGGCACGGAACTCGCTCTGGGTTTGACTCTTTTGAGAGAGTATAAGCGTAGAAGGGTTTGTAAAAGTGTATGGAAGCCCCTGCTGACAGAAAATCAGTGTTTAGCACTATTTTTCCTAAGATGTAGAAAAGGAAGACTTGTCAAGACATCTGAAAACTTGTTTTATTTACAATGATCACAAGATTGCTTAAAACCCTTTATTGATGTTCGGGTTATTCAACCACTAATCTCGATATGAACAAACATTCTGATTAATCATGAGGAGAAAGTCAACCAGTGTCACGGATCAAGGTTGGCTGGTGTGAAAGAAAGGTTTGTGTATAGGGAGGTCATTGATGAGACCGGGTTTTCTAGGATCTGACTGTGTCTATGGGAGAGGTCATTTGATGAGACCGAATTCTCTGGGATTTGAATATGCTTATGACCGGACCATTTCTGGTTGCCTACGTTCCCCTCATTGTGAAGAGCTCAGGTCGCCGTAGTTCGGCCTTGGCCGGACTGTGTTTGGGCTTTGGGATTTGTGGTTCCTTTAGTGAAAAGGCTCGGATGAAAAGATTGGATGGTGAGGCTTGGGCCTCGGGATGATTCCTTGACCAAGTCATTTTTGGACGACTGCTTCTGATTGCTTCCTCTTTTATTGGGGAAGAAAGGATTTGCACGTGCCTACAGGCTCTGGCTTTGCTTCGGCCGCCCCATTGTTATCGACAACTTTTGTTCTTCGAGCTTTGATTTTGCCTGTCCGTCAAGCTTTTGATGGGCGGTGCTGGGTCCTTGGCCTCATTTTTTTTCTTTTATTTTTATGTGCAACCCTGTTTTTTGCCTAGACCGTCCTTTTTTTGGGATTTTCAGCCTAGCTGGGCATTACTCTTTTTGCACTAAGATTTTTTCCTTCTTTTTTTTTATGTGCAACCCTGTTTTTTGCCTAGACTGCCCTTTTTTGGGATTTTCAGCCTAGCTGGGTATTACTCTTTTTGCACTGCATTTTTTTTATATATTTTTTTTATTTTCTGAAGCACCTGAGGGCCAAGGCGAGCCCCTGCTTGAACATTCTTGATACCCTTGAGGTCTGAGTCAAGCTCCTATGTCGTTGTCGACACGGGGTCAATCTTTCGAAGCTGAGTGGCCTTTTGTTGTCCCTTGATGTTGCCGCCGTCGTTGACTTGGTCAAGATGAAGGTGGGGGCATGATTGGGAAAGTGTATGGCTTGATGGAGGTCTTTTGTGGGGTAAGGAAAGTGTATGGCTTGATGGCATTAGTTGACTTTCTCACACTGATTAATCGGAACGTGAATTATTTCAAGAGATTATTTGTTGAGCAATGCAAATGATCATATAAAATAAAACCATTTCATTAAATGTAATGTAGGTGTGCAAATAATGTCTTAAGTCTAGCAAGAAAAGAAGAAGACTCTTTTATAGAAAATTGAAGATTAATTACAATGTCCATGGAGGACTTGATTTGAAAGAGAAAAGTACTAGAACCTACGAAGGTTGACTGAGAGACTATTTTTCTCTTTTTTTTTTTTTAATCTTGCTTAAGGATAAGTAGACCCTAGTCTAGCTACTCTTCGCTGGTTGGACTGCCAGGTAACTTGAGCTTTCCTTCGTAGATCAGCCACTGAATTTCTTTCTTCAGATCCACACACTTGTCTGTCACATGCCCAAAATGCTTGTGGTACTCGCAGAACTTGGTCCTGTCAACTCTACTGGGGTTTCTTGGCTTATAATTCTCGAGAGGTGTGAGAAGGCCTCGTTTCACCAAATCATCGAAAACTTTGCTCATGGGCATCCCGAAATCATCAGACTGACGTTTCTGACCTTGTACATCCTGAATCGACCACTTACCATAGCTTTCTGTTTTTGGCCCATGGAGGTTCTCGAGCTTCCCATTTTCTATCAACTTCTGGATCTCATGCCTCAAATAGGTGCAATCATCAGTGTTGTGCCCATGGTATTGATGGAAAAGACAATGCTTGGATTCATCCAACCGAACATGGGGATTCCTGGGTTTCCAATTCTCCAGTGGCTTTATCAGCTTTTCTTTCATCAGCTTTTCCAACATCTTGCTTAAAGACATCTCCATGTTGTCAAAATGAAGGGAGCGGGGTTTTCGGGAGACATTGTTGTTCTCAAAACTCATATTCCCATTGTCCAATTGGTTCCATTGTTGGATTTGGCTGAAGGAAGCTACGACACTCTTTCCTTTGTGAGGAGCTGGTGGCGACATGGAGTACGGTTCTTTGTTTGGTCTTTGGTGGCATTGGGTCATGCTTGGTGGAGTCATTTCCTTGCTTGGTTCGACGTCTGGGGTCAAGGGAGTATTGATACTCATCATGAAGTCAAACTTCTCTTGCATTTGTTGTACTTGTTCCATCAATATTACCACATGGGGGTCAACGGGGACTCTCGGGTTACGGAGCAGCATGGACTTGTAGTAGCAAGCGACGGCTGAATTCATTAAGTCCAGGTAGGTGGACGGTGAAAACTCGGATCATCCTTTGGCAACTCATGATCGCATTCGGGCGAGTATAGGGGCTTGAACATAGCCACATATCTCAAAGCGATTATGTGAGGTTGGAGCATAAGCCGGTATTCTTTGAAAGTGAGAGACAGGTGGGGTGAAGCCCAATCCGTTACGAGGCGAGGGCAATGGGGCCACGATGATGGTGGGATCTTTGGAAAGGGCGAGGAGAAGTGGTCCTTGGCAAGGGATCATATGTGGATGGAGGAAGGTATTGGTTATAGGCTGGGGGTCTTGGTCATAGGATGAAGGGGTGAAATCACTTGTTTCCAAAGTCTCATCTTCGACTACCACCGAAGAACCGTTCGGCTCAAGCGTGACCTGAACTCCATGACGACGGAGTGCGTCAATGAGCATGGTTTGCTGTTCTTGATGAACCTTATGGGCGCTTTCTAAAGCCAGGACTAACTCTTCCTTCCTAACCATCTGATTCCCTGCACCCTCATTTGTTTTCTGTCAAATCTGCCATTCGACTCTACGGGCGATGAGCTGTGCGAACCTAAGGTTTTCGAAAAGCCGACCCGGCCGGTATTCTAGCCCACTTCTTTCTCGCTGCGGGAAAGGGACGAGGCAAGGTTTAGACTCGGGGATAGGTAAGGTTTAGACTCGAAGGTAAGTGTTTAGGAATTTGAAGGCTCAACTAACGATGCACTTATCGCTTTAACTTTTGCTCGAAACACATTTTCTCCTAATCCTAATTGATCGGAAAAGATGAGACCTTTGAAAGGTCAAGATTGAAAATTGGAAATCGGACCGAGGAGGTCTCGATTAAGGATTTGACCGCGAAAGGTCGAGATAAGAGAATCGGAAATCGGACCGAGGAGGTCTCGATTAGGGATTTGACCATGAAAGGTCAGGATAGGAAAATAGGAAATCGGACCGAGGAGGTCTCGATTAGGAAAATGACCGTGAAAGGTCGGGATAGGAAAATAGGAAATCGGACCAAGGAGGTTTCGATTAGGGATTTGACCATGAAAGGTCGAGATCGGAAAAATCTAAAATCGGACCGAGGAGGTCTCGATTAGGGGTTTGACCATGAAAGGTCGAGATAGGAAAATCGGAAATCGGACCGAGGAGGTCTTGATTAAGGGTTTGACCATGAAAGGTCGGGATAGGAAAATATGAGATCGGACCGAGGAGGTCCCGATTATGGATTTGACCATGAAAGGTCGGGATAGGAAAATATGAGATCGGACCGAGGAGGTCCCGATTATGGATTTGACCATGAAAGGTCGGGATCGGAAAAATCAGAAATCGGACCGAGGAGGTCTCGATTAAGGGTATCAGAGATAGGAAAATGCAATTATAATTACATTAAATGTTCAAGTTTACTTAAAATCATGTCTTTTATTTATTCCTATTTGGTTGGAAAAGGGGGGGTTTGCCCTTCTTTTTTCGCAACTACTCTAGATCCTGGATCAGTGGGTTCCGTCACTACGTCTATAAGCCCCTCGTATTCCACCTGTATTTCGACCTCCCGGGGTGGGACGGCCCGGGCGAGGGTCTATAGGGCACGCGGATCCCACCGACCGAGAGTAAAGAATGCTCCTATCGGGTCTAGCGGGTCATAGGACCTTTCAACGCACGAGCGATGCGGATTATAGTCAAGGCAATACGGAAAGTCTCGTCTCTGCCTTGACGGATCTTTAGCGAGTTTCGCTTGAGCGAATGACGGCTTTTGACTTTCGGTAATGTCCGAGAGAATAATAGGCATGGGTCGGGCGGTAAAAAGCCGGATGACACGGTGTCACATTGAACTTCGTTGCATACGCGGTGCGTGAGTCGAATCGAAGTCAATGCCGGTCAAGATCTTGCCAATTTTTCCTTGTCGGAATTTTGGCGAGCTTCGCTTGAGCGAAAGATCTTTTGATTTTTTTTGGCAAAGACTCGGTCTTGACTCTTACGCATTCCGTGCGGGTCAAGGTCAATAGTCAATGTCGGAGTCAAGATCCCACCGATTTTTCCTTGTCGGAATTTCGGCGAAATTTCGCTTGGGCGAAAATCTTGGCTTCCGTTATGAGCTAAGGCTTGACCTTTACGTGGGTATGCAAGCGGGGCTTATATGACACGGACTAGACCAAAAACCAACCAAAAGTCACGGTTTTTGAAACGTGTGACACGGGTGTGCATTGGTCGACACCTTGTTTGCCATGGGGAGGTTGGGATGATTCCGTGCGCGCCGGGAGCATCGTAAGGCTGTCCGTGACAAGTGGAACCACCCTCGGGTTTGAAGGACGTGCGTGCAAAGTGTACGGGATATATCAGTGCGCGTAGTGTGCGGTCTCCTAAAAATGTTCCTTTTGAGTTAAAACGAGAGATTTTCATATAATGTGTTTTAAAGGAATGATTTTCGGGACGGGGAAAATGCAACACGTAAGCACGTAAATTTTCGGGAGCCCCGGTCGATCATGAAGCCGAGTAGCCCCAAGGCTGCTAGGACTGCCAGTTAACCATGATTTTTCTGGTGGAATTGCCATGAGGTCGCCGGTCGAGAATCCAAGGAGGATTGAGCCGTACGGCTGCATGGATCAATTTTCCGAGTTCCACTCCTTTTGCTATTTTTTCGGGTTGTTTCCCGTTTCAAAGTATGCACAGATTCCAAGATGCAAATGATGCAATGCATGGTAAAGAAAGCAAGCACGATTAATGAAATCGGCGATGGGAGTCTAACCCGCTCAAAGGGAAAAGCTTTCTTTTATTTTTTTCAAAATTGTTTTTCGAAAAGGGATGCGAGTACGTGGATTGTTAAACCACCGGTTATCCCAACTCCCACGTCGGAGGAGTGTACGGGAAGGGTAAGTGGTTTCCACCTATATACCAGAGTATCAATTTTTTTTTGTTTTGAAAATAGAAGCTTTTCTCCTTTGGGATCTCCCAGTAGTCGCCAAACTGTGAATGTGGTGCCCAAATTTTGTGTTGGATTCACGCGAGTTTGAAGACATCCGAGTTATTTGAAAAACGGAGTCGCCACGCCATTTTGATTACCTCAAAACTTTGAAAAAAAGGTTTTTACTTGGGTTCGGAGGTTAAGTTACCCCTTGGGAAGAACGTTTGGCGTTCACCCAAAGTGCCTTGCCGGAGCAAGTCTCCCAAGATTTCATTAATCGTGCTTGCTTGCGTGCTTTCTTGTGTGCATGTGTTTGAAAATAAGGGGGGAATGTCCCAAGTCGTCTTCCGGACGTACAAACCATTTGTTGGTTGTCGCTCGGGATTCCTTGGAATTTTATGTATTTGGGATTATGATCCCGTCCTCATCTTATGACTTGTGATCATCGCATTTTAAACCTCGGGACCCTCGGGACTTGCGTGATCGAGAGAATGACTCTCTTTTGGTCAAAGATGAGGTTCTTTAGAAAAGGAGGGTCCTTAGCCCATCAATCCTACGCTTTAAGACGGTCGAGCTCGTATAGAGGCTTCATACTCTTTCTTAAGCGATAATCGGAGATATAGGGTTCAAGGTGTCCCTTTCTAAAGAAATCGTGGACCTTTAATGGAAGGAACGATGTAAAGATAGGATCTTTTACACCGGTCCGTTCCAAGGTTGGGGGAAAGGGAAATGCATGATGAAAAATGACACTTTAATGAAAAGATGACATTTTTGGGTTGCAAATGATGCACTTAGTTTAAAGAAATAATCTTTATTGCAAATGATGCATAAAGATTTGATTTTTATGCAAATGATGCATTTTTGTTGAAGAAATTGGCATTCATTATGCAAATGATGCATTTTTATTGAAAAAGATTGTATTTTTATATGCAAAGGATGCATAAAGATGACATTTTTATTGGAAAATGGGGGTTTTAGGTGCAAAGGATGCACCTTTATGGATAAAGACTACATTTTTAATGACAAAGGATGTCTAATGCATGCAAAGGGGAAGGGGGTATAAAGATATGATCTTTAATCTACCAAGTCCCAAGCAAGATAATATGCAATATATGAAATGCAATGAGTAATTAGAATCACATAGAGCAATTAGGATGCAAGGTTAGGGTGTGCGAGGTTACCAATGGCTTCCTCTTCTTCTTTGGATGGAGCTAGGAGGAGGAGTTGATCTTGGGATCTTCAAGGAGGAGGGAGGTGGCTTCTTGGCCTTCTTCTTCACCTTCTTGGACTTCCAGCAGCTCTTGGGAGTGTATTTTACGTATTATGTGTGATGGTGGATGATTTTTGTGTGTCTAAAATGGGTAGAGGAGGCCTCTATTTATAGCAGCTGGAAAAAGGCGAAAGAGGCCGCGTGGCTTCATTTGCGGCAAAAGAGGCCGTGTGGCTACATTTCTTTGACGATCCAGTTTTCGAAACATGCAAGGTGGCATTCTAGAAGGTCGGCGAAAGAGGCCGCATGGCTTCATTTGCGGCAAAAGAGGCCGCGTGGCTACATTTGCTTCTTGATCCAGTTTTCCAGAAACATGCAAGGTGGCATTCTAGAAGGTCAGCGAAAGAGGCCGCATGGCTTCATTTGCGGCAAAAGAGGCCGCGTGGCTACATTTGCTGCTGACCCAGATTTTTCTAGAAACATGCAAGGTGGCATTCTAGAAGGCTCTTTTCAGCTAGATTCTGCTCAAATTCAATATTCTTGGCAGGTCCTTCATCCCTTGGAAAGTTTGGAAAAGTTCCCGAATCGCCCTCGAACTTTATGAAAGTTTGGGAATTGCCGGGAAACTTAACCGGAAGGCATGAGCCAGATTTGGGTACTTACACATGTCGAACTGCCTCAACACACGATCAGGGTGGTGCCATTATACCTTCTCAAAACAGATAAGAGGGAATCTAGACCTCCAAACAGCCTCTCCCTGACGGCAATAAGCTGGAGCCTGTCGATTTAGATATGGCCTCCACACAACCAGATCATCAGTCAATTGCGCTAGCTGATCTCGATAGCTGCGAAGGTTGTGTGCAGTAACATATTTCAGAGATAAGCGTCCAATCCACCTGAAATTCAATAAATTGAGAAGTATAAGTCAAAAGTTTCAAAATTTAGTAGGTGACAATAACATTTCAGATGGAAAAGTCATTAATAAATGTATACCTGCACCCCAAGGGAAGGTTGCCTTGATCCTCATTTGGTCTAAGAGAAATAGGTTGCATACATAGCAACCTATCCCATGCCCAAAGCTGTATCAAAAAAAATATATGAAATATTATCAAAACATATGATTTCAAATCAAAAAAAGAAATAAAGGAAACAACATCATAACGTTTAATTAAAATGTTATAGCATACCTACAGAATATTCAGAAATCCACCACACTGACTAGTCTCGAGGTGAGTGGCACAGCAAAGTTCCTTATATAAAAAGGCTAAAAATGCACTACCCCAGCTGTACATGTGTATCCTCTTAATATCTCTAAGTAAAGGGAGATAAAACAGCTTCACATTGCTATTAGTACGATCTGGTATCAAATTAGCCCAAAGGGCTATCAAAATATAGGCACGCGTATACATATTAACCAAGTCTTGGGGGGAATCAGCGGGAAGGCTACCAAACTCAGAAAAATGTGTCTTCAACCACTTAATCTTTATATTACTACCATCAAACGCTGCATCAGATGGGACAACACCTAGAAGCTTCGCACATAAGACCCGCCAATCAAGAAGCACGGGCAAATTTGAATCGGTAACGAGTAACCCATCAATCGGCAACTCGGACAGCATCCCGATATCCTCTAATGTGATGGTCATCTTACCAACATCACAAACAGGGAGGTGGAATGTATGGGTTTCCGGATGCCATCTCTCAATCAACGCTTCAAATAAATCCTAGTCATACTGCATGTTGGTGTAAGTACCCCAATCTGGATCACTCCCTTTCAAACACCCGGGAAACACCGCAGACTCATCCACGCAGTCTCAGAGACCTCTCCCACTCAAAACCCTCTCAAACCCCCAACCAAACCAAGGGAGGAGCCCTCCTGGGATAAAAAGGGACAAAAGGACCTTTTGGGAATTTTCAGGAAATCAGAAAAGCAATTAAGGTCCGTACGGACCTCTTTGTTTCAATGATTACTAAATCTCCTTAAAGTCCACAATATTCCCTCAAATCCCGGGAGAAATGATGACTTCCATGCAGAGTTGGTCCGTACGGACCTCTTTGCATGCAAGATGGTCCGTACGGACCTTATTGCTCAGGGAACATCATCATTCCCAAATATTCTCCATCATTGCAGATTCCCTCAAATCGAGGAAATCCAAAATTCTGGATAACCAAGAAGGTCCGTACGGACCTCTTTGCTCCGAAATTTTTACTATAAATAGAGGGCTCCCCCTCCTCATTTTTTTCACACCTCCCTCTTCTCTCTTCCTCCCTAAGCCTTCTGGCTCCCCTTCTAAGACCTTTCGAGGCATTCCCGGCCCCTTCGGATCCTTCCGAGGCCTTCCGAGCCCCCTCGAGGTGCTCTGAAGCCTCTCCGAGCGCTCCCGAGACGCTCCCGCGCTGCCCCGAGGCACTCTCGAGGTACTGAGGCCCCTCGCGGTACTCGAGAGGCCTTGCACAGTCTTTCCACGGTGTCCGGCTCTTTCCGAGTCAAACCGACGATCCCAAACCACGCCGAAACTCTGCCGAGTGACTCCTGCCACCACAACGCACGCCGAACCTCGCCCGAGTGATCCGACGATCCCCACGCACGCCGAACCTGCGCCCGAACGCGGCCAACCTCAACTCACGCCGAAACTCGTCCGCGGACAACCGGTCCTCCCAGAAGCAATCCCGATCCGCACCGAACGCTACTCCGACCTCAAACACTATTCCCAATGCGGAAGACGGAGACACGAACCAACATTGGTAAGGCTTCCTTCCTATTCTATTTCAATACATTTCAATACAATGTAGACATCCGATACCGCATGCATTTTTAAAAGCACACACACACACACACAGCATTTAAAGGATATTAGGGGTATCCGAAAGACTCGTTTTACGAGGCTACTCGGAGTGAGCTCTAATATTCTAATATTCTCTTCCCGAGGAGTCATCTCGACCTCCGAACTCAAAATCTCATCACACAAAAACAGTTTAAAATTATCTTTAAGCGATGCCCTTTTTCAATGTTTTGGGCTTAATAAAAACGGCGTGGCGACTCTACAAAATGCGAAAGCAAAACGGCGAGACACCTCCAACCTCGCAAACGCTAAACGGAATAAGCCGAGATCTTGCAGGGCGCGATTGTCTTGCCTCTCGGATCCGGGCGACTTCCCGAAACAGGCGACGAACGCGAGATGCCGGGCCGCGCGCGAGCCGGATCCGGGTAATTTCAGTTGGCGACTCTGCTGGGGACATTTTGTTTTAAAAACTTTTAAACAAAACAAAAGATTTTTAAAACGATGATGAGGGTCAAACTTTCATTTTACCCCTTCCTTTAACTGTTGTGTGTGTGTGCACGTGCTTCGTTTTATTTTACAAAAAAAAAAAAAAAAAAAATACAAAAAAAATGCATCAATATACATCTCGTGCATACATTTAAAATTCT
The DNA here is from genome assembly GCA_022495995.1 of Adenophora triphylla var. japonica. Classification (NCBI taxonomy): domain Eukaryota; kingdom Viridiplantae; phylum Streptophyta; class Magnoliopsida; order Asterales; family Campanulaceae; genus Adenophora; species Adenophora triphylla. The sequence continues at coordinate 297,289 of JAFEMH010000350.1, forward strand.
TCAAAAACTTCTATTTTACTCGAGAAAAAGAATTTTAGAAACCGCACACTACGCGCACGGCTTCTTGCCTCGGTTACACCGCACTCTACTCTGCTTCTTTGCCTCGGTTACACCGCACACTATGCGCACCTTGCCTCGGATACACTTGCACACTACAACCCTTAACCCGGAGTGGTCTCGGTTGCGATCCGTTTGGTCTTCCTAGGCCTCTTGGGCGCGCACGGGATCATTCCAAACATCCCATCCTAGCCAAGCGTCGGCCCTGCGCACGTTTGAGTCTTGAGTCACACTCTGTCCGGACTCGGTTGGTTTTTACCCGGTCAGGTGTCATACGGCTGGATACATATACCATGCCGGCCATTTTCCGAGTCAAGGCTCGGAACTCAAGATCCCTTGCGCAAGCAAAGCGATAAAAGGTCATGCTAAAATCTTAACCTTTGATCTTGATTTCCGAAGCTACACCCTGCACGATGTTCCGTCCGGATATACATCCATGCTCGCACGACACCATGTCATCACGCCTTTGATACGTCGGCCATGACGATATGACCCGGCCAACGCCTAACGTCACGAGATCCCTTGCGCAAGCAAGGTAAAGAGAGGTCATGCCGAACTGCTTGACCTGATCTTGACTCGGTGGCGCTTCCGGTTCACTATTCACATGGCTAACGCATCAAAACGAACATGACGAGCTCGGTCCTTAGGTTCGATTTTTCTTTTAGGCCGGTGGAAACCGCTTAGCACTATAGGACCCTCGCACAGGGGCATCCGCTGGGATGTCGAAATACGGGTGCAAAACGAGGGGCTTATAGCCGCACGGATGGTCTCCATCGACCCGGGATCTAGCATAGTTGCGAAAAGAAGAGCAATCTTTTCCAACCTACCTAGGACTCGAGAAAAACGTTTTTAAGTAAATTAGAACAACAAAAAATAATAAATATAAAAGAAACGGAAACCGCATGCCACGTGAGCTTTCCCCTTTTTATCCCGAGAGGCCATTCTGTGTCTAAACCTTGCCCGTAACCCCTCCAGCGAACCGAGAGTGGTTGAGAATACCCGGGAGCCGCCTTTTCGATATTGAGGTCACAAGGTCCGACGGCCCTTCCAGTTCAACTGGTCCACACCGTCCGCTACTCCCCATGACGGATCAACGGATAACAGTGAGGAAACGGAACCCCGCCCCGGGAAATTTCCAAACAATGGAAGAAGTTTGGCAAGCTTTTAAGGCTCTCGAGAAACGCCAAGAAGTGCAAGCGGGCTTGGATTGAATATGCCATGCGCCGTCGCGGGAACCGTCGTGGTTCCCCCGACTCGATGGGACCGTCGTTCTCATAGAAGACGGAGAAATATCGGCTCCTCCGGTCTCTCAAAGCTATCGGCGGGTCCCTCCTTCACAAATCCACGGAAACCTAGCAATGCAAGGCAACTCCCGCTCAAAGCTCCATTCGAGCCTCGGTCAAACAAACTACGATTTTCCAACCTCGGCACACCTATGGGCCCGCTCCCTCAAATCCTAACACCTCTCAATATCCCCTGGAATTCAATCCTGTGCCTCTGTATGAGTCCCGCGGTACCACAACTTGAAATCCCAATGTTTACCGGGGACGGACATCCCGGGCGGATATCCCGACATTTCAAACCTTCCACCCATTTGGGTGCCACTTGGGGCTAATGAAGCATTTCCCCAATTCCTAAACACAACCCTTAGTGGTCCGGGCAATTACGCCCCCAATTTCAACAATCCAGATATGGGTTGGTATACACTCAAGCTTGCCTCCCCAAGACTCCCGAATGGCGATCCCATCCGCCAATCCACCTCCATCTTCGGTCTCCATCCCGCAAAACGGCGGCTGCCTGCCTGCGGCCCCCATATGGCTTGGTTGGCGTAACATGCAAAGGAGATACAACGGAAGAGTTTCCTTAAGCAAAGGAAAAAGGTTACCAAACACCTCCAAACAAGAAGAAAGAGGTTACCGGAGCAGTCCACTACATCCGTAACGGAGCTCAAGTAAACCGCGATCAAAGCACCCCGAGGAACGACAATCCCCCTCGCATACCACAGGTTCCGGCATTTTGATAACCTCGGGATGCCCTTGAGCCAAGTCCTCGAGACACTAGTAAAGAGGAACATTCTCAAACCCTTGAGAATTTCCAACCAAAGACTCGCAAGCCCAACATGGATATGAGCAAGCACTGCGCTTCCACAACTACCCCTTGGCCACACCACCGACAATTGCTTCGTGCTAAAACAAGTGGTCCAAGGGCTAATCGAAGAGGGAAAGTTGGAACGCCCCCCGTGGTCCCATCACGCTTGGAAACCCTTTCCTAGAAATGACGGGGTAATCAGTGGTGGAGAAGTCCTCTCGCAAATTCCCGTGATGAATGGGGACGTGAAGACGGAACCCGGGGCTTCCGCAATGAAGAATTCGAGAGAAAGAATCCAAGAACGGTTATTCCCCAACAATCCTTTCCAGAATCGGGGCACACCAAGGGATGGATCGAGCCTTCCCCGCAGATAAGGCAGTTCGAGACGAGGTCGAGCAAGTGGCGACATCAAAAACGGCGTGACTTTCACAAACGCGGACCCACACCAAGCCAAGAAGAGACAGGACGAGAAGCTTGGACTAACCCCGTCTCCTAGAGTCTATCTTCAAAAATAAAAGACCCCGAGTCCGTCAGATTTATGTTCGAGTCTCTCGAGTCGCTCGATGGCCTTACGCCTAAAGATTATGCGTTTGTAACATAAACCGCGCTTCCTTATGCTTTGAATAAATGATCGACCTTTCGAGTATCCTCATTGCCACTTTAACAAATGATAAATTAACTAATCAAAAACAGTTAATAATGATTCACTTGGTAAAGACGCAGACACATTAATGAACAATGCATTAAAACAAATCTTTAAGCATGTTGTCAAACGAGAGGAAAATCAGGCCCAAGCTGCCGAGAAGGTTCTAACCAAAATGAATTTGGGAACCGCTGAAGAGTCCAAAGAGACGCAAATCAAAGAATCATACACCAAACCTCGTAGGTTCTAGTATGTTCTCATTCAATCAAGTCCTCCTCGGACATTGTAATTAAGTCTTCCATTTTCCATACATGAAAGTTTTCTTTCTTTTCTTGCTAGACTTGAGACATTATTTTGCACCCCACATTACATTTAATGAAATGGTTTTGTTCTATGTGATCACTTGCATTGCTCAACAAGTAATTCCACAAATGATTAATGCTTTGATTAATTGGTGTGAGAAAGTTAATCGATAGCTCCCTATACACCTTACCATACCCCACACAAAGGCCTCCATCAAGCCATACACTTTCCAAAACATGTCCCCACCACCACCTTGACCAAGTCAACGACGGCAGGGACATCAAAGGACAACAAAAGGTCACTCAGTATCAAAAGATTGACCCCATGTCGACAACAATCTAGGGGCTTGCCTTCGCCCTCGTGCGCATCAAGAAAGTTCAAGCAGGGGCTTGCCTTCGCCCTCAAACGCTTCAAAAAAAAAAAGGAGCTCAAGCGTGCTACAAAAAAAAAGAGCTCAAGTAGAAGCTTCACAAAATAAATGAGGTCAAAGACCCCGTGAGCCAACGATCAAGAAGCAAGGGAGTCACTGAAAAGACCGTCAAATACGACTTGTCAAGAAATCACCTCAAGGCCCGTGCCTCATCATTCAGCTTTCCGAGCCTTTTCGTCAAAGGCCGCACAAATATTCATGCCCTGGCCCCAAAGCCAAACACAGTTCAAACCCGAACTACGTCGACCTGAGCTCCTTGTCTTAAGGGGAACGTAGGCATCCAGAAATGGTCCGATCATAAACACATACAAATCCACAAACCCGATCTCATCAATGACCTCTCCTATACACAAACCTTCTTTCACACTGCATCAACTCGATCCTCGATACCGGTTGACTTTCTCCTCGTGATTAATCAAAGCATATCAGTTTAATTGTTGAATAACCCGAACATCAACAAAGGGTTTTAAGCAAACAAGTGATCATTGTGAACAAATCAAGTTTTCGATGTCTCGACAAGTCTTCTTTTCTACAAAATAGGACAATAGAGCTAAACACTGATTTTCTCGTCGCAAGGGCTTCCATACACTTTTACAAGCTTTTCAAGATCTCATACTCTCTCAAAAGAGTCAAACCCAAAAGCATTTCTTTTGTGCCTACATCAAATAAGGCATTCACACAAAAGTGGGACCCGTTCCCACCTTTTCAAAAATAAATACGCCCTCGTGCAAGTGTACATTACGAGTCATTTCTTCCACAAAAGAGGGTCGAACTACGCAGACTGAGCCTCTCCCATCTCCGAGGGGAACGTAGGCAGCCTCTTCATTCGTCTTCCTAAAGGCCTAAGGAATACACAAAATTCCAAAATTGATGCCACCAAGGCTCAGGAAAGAAGCAAGCAAGAGATTTTGCGTCTCGACAAAGCTTTAAAAGTAAATCACAAATCATCACGCTTAAAACACTTCTTGATGAGTTCAAGCACTGTCTACTCTCAAACTCACAACATGCTAAAAAGACGACTTAAAACATTTAACAATCAATGTGCCGCGATGCCGATGAATGGATACTCGGTGTTTCGTAAGGTCATTCCATGCTACTCGCGTTTGGCCCTTCATCACTCTTTCCTTTCCTCCCTCGTCCCCAACGAGTCTTTTTTCATTCCCCATGCAGCGAGTTCTGTCTCCCTCATTCCGAGATCGTGAGTCCTCCTTGTCGTGTCAAACGAACTCAGCCGCTCTCGAGCATCGCTCACCCGTGCCTCGGCTCGGATCTCCTCCCTACGAGTCCCGCAAAAGGGGACCTCTCCCCGCCGCTCTCCTCCCGTCAACTCGAGTCCCGTAGTCAAACAAAGCGTCTCCCATGACATCCCGAGGGTTAGACCAAGCTTCGCACTCCTAAGGCTATAGCGAGACGACAATCTTGCCCCTGCACTGCTTCACGCCCGCTCCCCAAAACCACTGGGTCCGCCCGATATGCTACTCATACCAATCCAGTGTACTCGATGGTCAAGACAACATTCTCCCGCATCTAAGGAGCACCACAGAGGGAAAGCGGAATACTTCCATACCCTCGTAAAATACATAAAAGCATCAGATCTGTCATGCAGTAAAGAAGCTACCTCCACGTTGGCAATGTCATCCTGCGGCCAAAGAAAGGCTCCTGCCTCATCCCGAACCGAACGGAAACAAGCAACGGAACACGTAAAGAGGGACCAAGGCAAACACGGAACTCGACAACATAGGAACCTTCCCGACAGGCCCTCCTAGTTTCAATCCCCCAAAGGGAAACCCACCAACGACCGATGCGTACCAAGATGTGCCATCCATCTCTCCTGCGGGCTCGATCCATGTCCAAGACAAAAGGTCACCGAGCAAACGTCCACGGACTAAGAGACGCCGGAGACTCGGGCATGGTTTGAAGCCTCTCTCGCAACCATAATGCAAGCAAAGCAGTGGGCTTCCCCGCATGAATCGGTCCCTCATCACCGATGATCTACACCGTGGAAGGTTTCCCTGGGAACCAAAGGAACGAGTATCCTCGCCCGCCCGACAATGGCCTCGCCATATCAAACAGAGCACCGTCACATATCCCGAGGTAGCCAACCCCGAAAAGAGTGGCTATCAAGCACAAAGCGAACGCGTCCCAGAGACATCACTCCCGCCACCGCTCATGAAACTCAAAGCCGTCGGCCCCAACTGCCGTAAAACTTGCCAAAGCCGCTCACCTCCATTAACCACAAATGCATTCCCACTATGCGACATGCACAAAAATAATAATAAGCTTAGCAACAATTCCTAGGTCAATCCCGGAATCACAAATACGTCATTACATCTTAAATAAAATACTTTCTTTAATGTGCAAATACAAGTGTTTTATTACGGGTACAAAATGTACTGTTGCTCTACAAAAAAAAAAACAATGGAAAGAGGGAAAAGCAAAAGCAGCCCTAATCCGATTCATCATCATCCTCCTCCACAAACGAGAAATTCGGCATCTCGGCGCCTCCGCCGCCCACATCATCGCCCTCGGTGAACCCAAAGCACCTTCCTCAACCTGATAATCCAAGAAGTCCACAGGAATAAGAACGAAGAAGGAAAAAGAAGATGAGCCATCCCTCCTCTCCTCGTCCCGGCACCCGAGGCGTCCCACGTCCCGCCGCTGTGGCAGAGGCGCTACCTCGCCCTCGCCAAGTTCGTACAAAGGCTCCATCTCGCCCTCACCGCAAGTTCGAGACAGGCGCCATCTCGCCCTCACCGCAAGTTCGACAGAGGCGGCTACCTCATCCTCACCAAGTTCGACAGAGGTTCCACCTCGCCCTCACCGCAAGTTCGGCACAGAGGCGCCACTCGCCCTCACCAAGTTCGGCAGGCTCCATCTCGCCCTCCCCGCAAGTTCGCACAGAGCGCTACCGCCTCACCAAGTTCGGGAGTAGAGGCTCCATCTCGCCCTCCCCGCAAGTTCGGGACAGAGGCGCCACTCGCCCTCACCAAGTTCGGGACGGAGGCTCCATCTCGCCCTCCCCGCAAGTTCGCATGCAGAGCGCTACCTCGCCCTCACCAAGTTCAGATAGAGGCTCCATCTCGCCCTCCCCGCAAGTTCGCAGCAGGCGCTTACCTCGCCCTCACCAAGTTCGTGACAGAGGTTCCACCTCGCCCTCACCGCAAGTCTCGCACAGCAGGCGCTACCTCGCCCTCACCAAGTTCGACAGAGGCTCCATCTCGCCCCTCACCGCAAGTTCGACAGAGGCGCTACCTCGCCCTCACCAAGTTCGTGCAGCAGGTTCCACCTCGCCTCACCGCAAGTTCGAACAAAGGCTCCGTCGCGTCCTCATCCTTTCACCGACTTCGCCAAAAACGCCAGCGCATCCGCGGCAAAGATTTCAAGAATCTTCGGCCGTGGGCGCCACACGTCCTCAACATTTCAACAACTCGACTCGTAGGCGCCCCACGCCCTCTAACACTTCAAGCATTCGGCCCAAAGACGCCACCATGTCCTCTTTCATCTCGGTCCGAGGGTGCCCCACATCCTCAACAATTCAACTTCCTCCTCACAAAGGTGCCTCCTCCTACAGTAAACACAAGAAAGGTATGTCAATAAACTTCAAACGCAAGACATAGCTGTAATAAATGCTACATAAAAGAAGAATCTCAAAGACGGGCATGATGCCTTTCCAAAAATTCCCACAAACAAAGTTCCATATAGGATCCACAAAATGCCCATCAAACTCAACTTAGGTCCAGACGCCTTAGAATGGTCCCAACTTAGGTCATATTCCTGAACTAGGTCCCAACTTAGGTCATACTCCTGAACTAGGTCCCAACTTAGGTCATACTCCTGAACTAGGTCCCAACTTAGGTCATATTCCCGAACTAGGTCCCAACTTAGGTCATACTCCCGAACTAGGTCCCAACTTAGGTCATACTCCCGAACTAGGTCCTGCAACTTAGGTCATATTCCCTGAACTAAGTCCCAACTTAGGGTCATATTCTGAACTAGGTCCCAACTTAGGTTCATACTCCCGAACTAAGCTTGACTCAGACATCACCACGTCCAGCTCACCACAAACCCTTACTCATTGCACCACAGGCAGCCTTGGAAGGCTTTAAACCACTCGGTCCGAAGACCGTATAAACCTCCCCCGTCACTATCCCCCGGCCATGGAGGTTTAAAACCACTCACCCCGGAGATCGATAAATCACCCAAACTACTATCTCCACCCAAGGCTCTAAACCACTCGGTCCTAAGACCGTATAAATCTCCCAAATCACTATCGCCCTGGCCGGAAGGCCTTAAACCACCCGATTAGGAAAATCGTAAAATTTCCATCCCAGGATACCACCACGTCGCTCATTTACCGACCTATACGGGTCACCTGCAGACGCCACCACGCCCTTATCACCGACTTATACGGTTGGCCACCAGACGCCACCACGTTCCCATCACCGACCTATACGGCTACTCGACACACGGGACGCCGCACGACGTCACTGTTTATCACCGACCTATACGGCCACCAGACGCACCACGTCCTTATCACCGACCTGCATTTGGCCACCTGCGACGCCACCACGCCACTTATCACCGACTCCTATACGGCCACCATGACGGGGACGCCACCACGTCCGCATCACCGACGATATTTACGGCCACTCAGACGCCACCACGTCCGCTCATCACCGACACTCTATACGGGCCACCCAGACGCCACCACGTCCTTATCACCGACCTATACGGTCACCGGGGACGCCACCACGTCCTTATCACCATCCTATACGGCCACCGGACGCCACCACGTCTCTTATCAACGAGCCTGGTGCCACGGCGCCACCACGTCTTATCATCGACTATACGGTCGCGACGCCACCCGCCTCTGGCTCTTGATCCGCACTATCACCCGGGACGCCACCACGTCTCTATTACCGACTATACGGTCGCCAGGACGCCGCGCCCGCCTCTACCATCCGACCTATACGGCCACCCAGACGCCACCACGTCCTTTATCACCGACCTATACGGTCACCTGTGACGCCACCACGCCCTTATCACCGACCTATACGGCCACCCAGACGCCACCACGTCCCTTATCAGCGACCTATACGGGCTACCAGACGCCACCACGTCCTTATCACCGACCTATACGGCTACCCAGACGCCACCACGTCCTTATCACTCGACCTATACGGCCACCCAGACGCCACCACGTCCTTATCACCGACCTATATTTGGCCACCCAGACGCCACCACGCTCTTATCACCGACCTATACGGCCACCAGACGCCACCACGCTCTTATCACCGACCTATACGGCTACCAGACGCCACCACGCCCTTATCACCGACCTATACGGCCACCCAGACGCCACCACGTCCTTATCACCGACCTATACGGCTACCCTGACGCCACCACGTTCCTTATCACCGACCTATACGGTCGCCACCCGGGACGCCACCATCCGATCACGACGCCGCGCGTCCTTATCTTGGCAGGCTATACGGTCACCACGTCGCTACCCATCAGCACCTATACGCCACCCGTGACGCCACCACGTCCTTATCACCGACCTATACGGTCGCCCAGACGCCACCACGCCCTTACCATCCGACCTATACGGTCACCTACCGTGACGCCACCACGCCCTTGCAATCCGACCTATGCGGTGGCTACTCCAGAGACGCCACCACGTCCTTATCACCCTGCCTATCGGCTACCCAGACGCCACCACGTCCTTACTAGACCATGCGATGCGGACCCAGACGCCACCACGTCCTTATCACCGACCTATGCGGTCACCCAGGACGCCACCACGTCCTCACCACTGACCTCGGCGGTCACACGACACTTCAGTGGCACCACCACGCCCGTATTCACGTAACACTCACCCCACACCCGAACTACGACTGTGCTTGATTCCCCGCCGGGGATACGTAGGAATCCTATCACAGGTCCACTTATCGACCTAAACGGTCACCCAAAAGGACACCACCACGTCCTCACTTTGACCCTCACGGCCACTTCCTTCTCCCAAAGACGCGATCCGCATTAGGACCCTTATCTTATCGGCGACCCCACTTCTTTCATAAGTGACGTCGTCGAGGGGCTTCGTAAGTACCCCAACTCGATCACTCCCTTTCAAACACCCGGAAACACCGCACTCATCCACGCAGCCTCGTAGACCTCTCCCACTCAAAACCCTCTCAAACCCCCAACCAAACCAAGGGAGGAGCCTGCAGGATAAAAAGGGACAAAAGGACCTTTTGGGAATTTTCAGAAATCGTAAAGCAATTAAGGTCCGTACGGACCTCTTTGTTTCAATGATTACTAAATCTCCTTAAAGTCCACAATATTCCCTCAAAATCCCGGAGAAATGATGACTTCCATGCAGAGTTGGTCCGTACGGACCTCTTTGCATGCAAGATGGTCCGTACGGACCTTATTGCTCAGGAACATCATCATTCCCAAATATTCTCCATCATTGCGCATTCCCTCAAATCGAGGAAATCCAAAATTCTCGATAACCAAGAAGGTCCGTACGGACCTCTTTGCTCCGAAATTTTTACTATAAATAGAGGGCTCCCCCTCCTCATTTTTCACACCTCCCACTTCTCTCTTCCTCCCTAAGCCTTCCGGCTCCCCTTCTAAGACCTTTCGAGGCATTCCCGGCCCCTTCGGATCCTTCCGAGGCCTTCCGAGCCCCCTCGAGGTGCTCCGAAACCTCTCCGAGCGCTCCCGAGACGCTCCCGCGCTGCCCCGAGGCACTCGAGGTACTCGAGGCCCCTCGTGGTACTCCGAGGCCTCGCTCGGTCTTTCTCGAGGTGTCCCACTCTTTCCGAGCCAAACCGACGATCCCAAACCACGCCGAACCTCTCGCCCGATTCCAACCGACGCATTCCAACGCACGCCAGAATCCTCTCGCCCGAGTGATCCCGACGATCCCCACGCACGCCGAACCTCTCGCCCCAAATCCAACCGACGATCCTCAACGCACGCCGAAACTCGCCCGAGCTGCACACTTCGACAATCCCGGAGCACGCCGGTCCCTCCCGGCAATCCCCCGATCCCGATCCGTCCCGAACGCTACTCCATCCTCAAACACTATTCCCAACGGAAGACAGTACACGAACCAACATTGGTAAGGCTTCCTTCCTATTACTATTTCAATACATTTCGATAAGGCAGTACAATGTAGACATCCGATACAAGATGCATTTTTAAAAAGCACACACACACACACACACATACAACGCTAAAGAATATTAGGTATCCGAAAGACTCGTTTACGAGGCTACTCTGTGAGCTCTAAGATTCTAATATTCTCTTCCCGAGGAGTCATCTGACCTCCGAACTCAAAATCTCATCACACAAAAACAGTTTATTTTTAAACTGATGCCCTTTTTCAATGTTTTGGGCTTAATAAAAATGGCGTGGCAACTCTACAAAGCGAAAACATGGCGAGACACCTCCCAACTAACGCAAAATCGGAATAAGGCAGATGTCGGGGCACGAACGCGCTGCCTCTCGGATCCGGGCGACTTTCCCGAACGCGACGCAACAAAATGCGAGATGTCAGGGCCCGCGCGCGAGCCGGATCCGGGTAATTTCACTATCTTATCGTTGAATAATTCGATTGGCTCGTTCTTTCGGTCATCTCTTCTTAGTATCCGTAGAGATCCCGTATGAATTTACTGAGCATTGTTTGCTCATCCCTTTCCTCCTTGATTTTCTTTCAGGTAAGAAGTAGGAAGAGGATTAGTCGCAGGAATGGCGGCACACTTAAGAGTATTTAAGTTTTCATTTATTGAACAATTGAATAAGCTAGTGGGATATACTAGCCGTTAAGGTTGAAAGACAGTTATGTTCCGCATTTGAATTATGGTTAGTTGTACTAGCCGTTAAAGTACCCGATTTAGGAATTTTATTCATGAATTGAATTATGTTATTGATGAAAAGTTGAGGTCGTTACAGTTGGTATCAGAGCCTTGGCTTTAGGTCTTATGGGAAGAATACCTTTAGCTTTAGGAAACCTTAGTTCTAAGAATTTACTTGAATGAAGGCAACTCGAAACTTAGTTTTAAGTCATGCCTTGCTCTAGGATTATTATGTGAGGGAGGTAGGCTAAGTAGAGAGGTTAAAGGAATAACTTACTCGTTACTTTGGAAGATTAAAGCATATTTACTTTAAGTATATGAATATTATGTATTGAAGATATACTAATGATGATCTGTCTTGATTATAGGAGATGATCAGGAGATATTCTTTGAGTTTTGGCTGGTACTACGATCTAGAAGAATCAGAGGTACCCATAGAGGAGGATGAGGCAGTTATCGAGGTAATAGACGATGATGTTCCTAAGGTAGAGATACTTGAAGTACAAGCTGAAGAGATTGGGAGTAGTGAAGCTACTCCAATTGTAATTGAAGATGATGATCAAGAGTTAGAGCCAGTAAGAAGGTCTAGAGGAAAACCAAAGGGATCCAAGAACAAAGTGAAAAGGTCAAGTGGAAGACCTAGGTGAAGACCTAGGAAGAGTGAAGCTCCGTGAATAAAGTTGGAAATCTTTTTGATTGCTTCTAGGAGAATGAGTGATAATTTAGTTCAGTTATTGGCATTATAAGGATGTTATTGTTTAAAATCGAAGTCTTCTTTTATGAAATAAAGTTAGTTTATATTTTGTGGCATGGTATTTTGGATTAAAATTTATTCTCTAGTGTTAAATTGATATGTTAACTAGAACTGAGAAAGATTTGTCAATTGAAACGACAAATGAGAATAGAAATCGGCTTATTGAAACGGCCAAGTGTGAATAGGTCTATTGAAACAACCTAAGTGAAAAGTGATCATAGTTTATTGAAATGGCTTATGAGTATGATTTGGGGTCTATTGAAACGACCAATGGGTTAATGAAATGACCTCTGAATGTGATCTATTGAAATGATCTATGTATGGGAGATCGGTCTACTGAACGATCGATAGTCTAATGAATGGACCAGTTATATAATGGAAGTCTATTGAGACGACCTATTTTAGATAAATTCTATAGAAGTAGCGAGTATGAACACTAATAGTGTTAAGCGTGAGTAGTAATGAGTCTTTTCATAATATGGATGAATATCATGTTATCGTCCTCAGATGTCGAGGGATAACCAAAGCAACGCCAGTGCTAACGATGGACGAAACAACCACGAGCAACCAAATCAAGACCTGGCGAACCTCCTACAAACGTTGAACCAGACAGTAGTAAGTCTCTGTCAGATAATAGCAACCTTGGCTCCGCTGCAGCCGCAAGCGCAACCAGTGCTGGACAGAGCAAGGATAGGGGAGGAAGAGACAAGTGGAACCAAGGGGTATGCTGGAAGCTGGAACCAGGATGGAATCAATAACAAAAGGAAGGCCACTGATGAGAACCGCGGAAAGGAAGTTACTAGTAATAAGTATCGAAACAGAAACTACTGTAATTGTAGAGACAGAACTCGAAGTGATACTCAAGGTAGAGGATCAAATGATAGATGCCAGGTGTGCGAAGGGAAGCACAAAACAGAGGAATGCTGGTACAAAGGCCAGAAATGCTTTAATTGCGAGATGATAGGACATCCGCAATGGAAGTGCACGGAACCTAAGAAGGCTAGAGTTGTTCAAGGAGACAAGACTGATAAAGACAACGGCGGAGGTCATGAGCAGGTGCTTACCATGAATACTAACGACACGAGAGCCACCAATGATTTTGGGGCAGGTACGCTAAAATTTTATAATCGCAGTGTGTAGACATTAATCGACTCTGGTGCTACACATTCTGTTATTAGTACTCGCTCAGCGAAACTCATGAAATTGAAACCAGAGGCGTTAGAAATACCTCTTGTGATAGCTACTTTGACTAGAGAGTCAATTGTTGCTTCGTCTGTTTATAAGATGTATCCTTTGAGAATAGGAGATAGAGAACTTAAGGTTGATCTTATTAAATTAGAAATGAAAGAATTTGACATTATCCTTTGTGGATAGATTGTTACCGGGGCTACCATGCTAAGGTAGACTGCTTTAAGAAGGAAGTGCAATTCAGATTACCATCTAGAGAGGAGTATTAGTTTCCAAGGATCGAAATCGAGAATTCGATCGGGTTTTATTTCGGTAATGAAGGTTCGGAGGTGAAGGGTTTTAGGCCTATATTGGCGAGACAGGCAGGGAAGAAGGGAGCCAAAAAAAAATCTCTTTTAGTGATCAGGGATTTCAAGAAAGTATTTCCAGAAGAATTGCAGAGAATACCACCAGAAAGGGAGGTGGAAATTTTCCATAGATTTATTAACAGAAACCGCATCGATATCCAAAGCACCGTACAGAATAGCGTCGGCTAAACTTAAAGAATTGAAGGAACAATTGCAAGAATGGTTGGATAAAGGTTTTATTAGGCCGAGTGTTTCACCGTGAGGTGCACCGGTATTATTTGGGAAGAAGAAGGTTGGATCGATGAGGATGTGTATCGATTATCGAGAACCGAATAAAGTGACGATAAGAAATCAGTATCAGTTACCGAGGGTTGATGATTTGCTTGATCAACTTCGAGGAGCGTGTTATTTCTAGAAGATAGATTTGAGATCAGGATATCATCCATTAAGAGTGAAAAATAGGAGGATGTTTCGAAGACGGCCTTTAGGACAAGGTACGGTCACTATGAGTTTTGGTTATGCTGGTTGGACTGACGAACGCGCCAGCAGTATTTATGGAATTGATGAATAGGACATTTCAGGAGTTTTGGATAAATGGGTAATTGTATTTGTAGATGATATCTTGGTGTATTCTAAGACTAAGAAAGAACATGAAGAACAATTAAGGTTAGTACTGCATATCTTGAGGGAACAGAAGTAGTATGCAAAATTCAAGAAGTGGGAATTTTGGTTGGAGAAAGTAGCATTCTTAGGGCGTGTGGTATCTAAGGATGGGATTGCAGTAGATCCAACAAAAATAGAAGCTATTAGTGAATTGGGAGAGACCAACCACTGTTAGCGAGATAAGAAGTTTCTTGGGATTAGTGGGATATTAACGAAGAATTGTCGAGGGATTCTCAAAGTTATCAGTATTGTTAACAAGGTTAACACAGAAAGGAGCAAAGTTTATTTGGTTGGAAGAATGTGAGAGAATTTTCAGGAGCTGAAGCGAAGAATGATAAGGTTATAGCTTATGCGTCAAGACGACTGAAGAAGCATGAGAAGAATTATCCCACCCATGACTTGGAGTTAGCAGCAGTAGTCTTTGCATTGAGGATATGGAGATATTATTTGTATGGGGTAACTTGTCAGATTTATAAAGATCGTAAAATTCTTAAGTATATTTTTCCCCAGAAATTATTTTTTTGAACATGAGGCACAGGAGATGGTTAAGACTGCTTAAGGAGATTGTACGACTGATATCACCCGAGAAGATCAATAAAGTAGTTGATACTTTGAGTAGGAAGAATCGAGGAACCTTAGCTACGTTGAATTCTAAGGGGGTAAGTGCATAGAACAGAATTGAGGTTCAATTATAGAAGTGAGAGTTAAAAGGTACGGGCCTCAATTAGAGGTTTAGCCAACACTATTAGACCGAATCAAGAAAGCACAAGGAATAGATGAAGAAATGTAAGGATGCATTGGAGTATGGAAAAAGGGAAGGTAATAGACTTTCGTATAGAAGATAATGAGATTTTAAGGTTTCAATCGAGAATTTGGCTACCTAGCGACAAGGATATAAGTGGAGAGATTATGCAGGAAGTGTACTGTCAAAAGTTTTATACATTCTGGGAGTACACATAAGTGTAGGAACCTAAGGGAATTATTTTGGCTGAAATAACATGAAAGTAGTTGTGACAGAATTCATATGGAGATATTTGGTAGGTCTGATCGTGAAGAGTGAACACCAGAAGTCGGTAAGACTATTACAGTCGTTACCAATACCGAAATGGAAATGCGAGAATATAGCTATGGATTTGGTAGTAGGGCTACCGAGGACGTTAAAGGGTCATAACGCAATTTGGGTTAGAGTGGACAGACTTACGAAGTCGACTCACTTTCTGGCAATTGAGGTGACAGACTCATTGGAGAAGTTAGCAAAGATATATGTTGACGAGATTGAAAGATTGCATGTGAGACCGGTGTCGATAGTGTCCGACGGAGATGCAAGATTCACGTCAAATTTTTGGAAGAGTCTACAGCAAGCATTAGGTACCGAACAGACTATGAGTACAACGTTTCATCCGCAGACCGATGGTCAGTCAGAGAGAACTATTCAGACTCTGGAGGATATGTTAAGAGCCACATCATTGGAATGGCAAGGGACTTGGGACGAACACCTGACGTTAGTAGAATTCGCCTACAACAATAGTTTCACGCAAGTATCGGTATTGCACCGTACGAAGCATTGTATGGACGGAAGTGTAGGTCACCTGCATGTTGGGATGAAGTGGGTGAGAGAAAATTGACGGGACCAGAGATTGTTCAGGTAACCACAGATAAAGTACAACAGATCAAAAAATGGTTATTAACCGCACAGAGTCGACAGAAGTCGTATGCAGATCGTCAACGACGAGATTTGGAATGTTAATTGGGGGATCACGTATTCTTGAAGATTTTGCCAACCAAGGGAGTCATGAGGTTTGGAATACGTGGGAAGTTAAGCCCGAGGTATGTGGGACCATTCGAAATTTTGGAGCGACTTGGGCTGGTAGCCTATAAGTTGGACCTACCACCTGTACTTGCAGGAGTGCACAATGTGTTTCATGTCTCGATGTTGAGAAAGTATATTCCCGACCCGAGCCATGTGATTGAGTATAGATAGCGCAGATTTTGTGCCAATCTGAGTTATGATGAGCAACCTGTGAAAATTGTGGATCGGAAAGATCAGAATTGAGAAGGCGTAAAATTCCGTATGTGAAAGTGCAATGGAGCAACCACACAGAAAGAGAAGCGACATGGGAGCTCGAGAGCGAGATGCGAGAGTCGTATCCCGCCATGTTTTCGGAATGGGTGCGTTTGGTTTGGTGGACCAAACCCTTTTAAGGGGGTAAGAATGTAACAACCCTAAAATTTGATACTAATTATTTATTAAATATAATTTCCCTTAAATTAATTTTTGTTAGTAGTTAATTAATTATTTGTGTCTATTAAGTTTCCTAGATGGATTAACTTAAATGGGTCTAGTCTATTTAAAATTGGGTTATCTAATTTGGATTTACTTCTTGGACTTGGGCTTAGAGTATGTTGGGTTAAGTTTAAGAAACCATAACATAATTATATTCTTAACTCATTGAGACTGTTGGTTGACGTAACGGATGAAACCTTTCATGCACTACAAGAAAAAGGACTATTTACGGCGGTTAAAATCCGCCGTATATAAAACGCGCCCCGCCGTAAATAGTATATACGACGGACATTCCGTCGTAAAAAGTCCACCGTATAAAACCTCGCCGTAAATAATATATACGGCGGTTATCCCGCCGTAAATACTATATACGGCGGAAATACCACCGCCGTATATAAATGTAATACCATACGTATTTTATGGCGTATTTGAGTAATCTTTATACGGCGGTAGATGTAACCGCCGTAAATAAGAGACGAGTCGTCCACTACGTAACGAGTCGTCCCAATTGCACCCCCACCAGGTTCCCTCGTCCCCCCATAGAAGACGAGTCATCCATGCCCATTTTATACGGCGGATGTTTCTAACCGTCGTAAATGACTTAATAGGGACGAGTCGTCCACCATGGCACGAGTTGTCCCATTTGCACCCCCTCCTAGTTCCCTCGTCCCCCCTTTTGGCACGAGTCGTCTAGGCTTATTTACGGCGGATGAAGGGTTCCGCCGTAAATAAGCCTATTTTTTTTCCCCAGGCCTGTATAATTCACTTTCCCCAAAAATACGTTCACAAAAACCAAATTCAACCTGTACACACACAAATGCAACCTGTATATAACCAAAAATACACAAATGCAATCAATGTTTACAATCTACATATTAACACAAAATTAATGTTGAATGTATCCAAACATAATAACCATTATACAAATAACGTTTGTCGTTTCCAAACATAATAACCATTAATGTTGAATGTATCACAAAAACCAAATTCACCACCTATTGATTATCGTCTTTTCCACGTTCCATAAAATAACGTTTCAAATCATCAATTTGTTGTTGTAACTGTTGTTGTAACTGTTGTCGTTGCTCCTCATTTTGTCGGCGTTCCTCCTGAAGTTGCCTTTCGAAATCTGCTCTGACGGATGCCACTGCCTCCAATACAGCTGTCTGAGTAGTTGGGGATTTACCAAACACCTTAGTTTTGTTAACACCGCCTCCCATACATCGCACTCTCCCGTGGTCATCAGTGCCCATCATATCAACAAAAATCTTTTCACGCGCCGTGGGAGAGTTTTGTTGCTCCTCTGGCAGCTCATCAATTGCATCATTAAGCGTTTGCTGTAACAAAAACAACATGTTCAATATAAATGTTTTAACTTTAATTAATATTATGAAAATGAAGTTAGAAATGAAAAAAGTATTCTATAGAATAACAAAACTAAAATAGAAAAGGTTGAAACTTTAACTTACAATCATTTGAGTGGTTTCTTGATCTGCAGGTGTTTTGCCCGTGCGCGTAGCTATGAACAAGCTTACGCGATCAGTTGGTAAACCCTTGTCGTCTCTCTACAATTTATAATAGAATCATTTGACCAAAAAAAATATATTTATATACGATACAAAAAGAAACATTAATTGACAACTGAGAACTAAATTGAACGATGACAAACCTCTTTTATGAGTTTGGGATGGGACGTTTTTTCGGTCCGGTTCAGGCACGCTTGTTTTTCTCGATTCAATTTATTTGTTTCTGATATTTCCTGGAAAAAAAAGATAATATTAGTATTAATTTGACTACTTATATAAGACATTCACGATAATAGATTGAGATTAATTTGAAATATACCCGAGCCTTGTCCGTACCCCACATCGCAACAAGTGCAGCCCATTGATCCGCAACGCACCCACGGGGTGGGTGAGCCAATGCGTCTTGGTCGGATTCATACATCTTATAAAACTGTTTCAACTGAGTAATATTCATAAGCGAGTCATATAACCGATATAATATTCATAACAAAGTCATAACCGAGTAATATTCATAACCGAGTAATACTTATTATATGCTTGTCTCACTGGTATTTCCAAATCACGCCACGCTTTACTGAGAGAAAGATTCATAACCGGGTAATACTCCGGAGGCGCATTTGTATTATCCTATATACACAATTCAACAAAGAAAAAAAAAACAATTGTTAGAGAATCATACGACTTTTGACTACGTACTAGAGATTTATGTAAGAAATATGGATGACAACTTACCAGAACGTCATTCCATACGGCATTTATGCACTCATAGTCCATCTGAGGCCACTCTTTAGTTAATGGGAAATGTTCCCCATTTCTAGCAAAAATTCCTATCTGAGTAGCTAGTTTTGCCATATCCCCACCAACTGGTTGTCCATATTTATTCCATATTATATTCAATCTCTCTTTACCCCATTTGCTGGTTGGTTTTGCCAGCCCTCTTCCTTTAGGGTTCGAGCCCTGACCTGTTAATAAATTTTTCTTTGGCGGCATATCTGTCATATGACAATTCAATTATAGCACAAAAATTGGATAAACCAAGTAAAGGACCCAAAAAACAGTCTTATAATATATGTATAAGACCTATAAATTTATTATAGGTCTTATGTATCTTATATAAGACTTAAAATCCATTTGTAAAACAACCGGACCCAATCGGGACAATATATTGAGAATTTTTATGATTTTTTTCCCATTTCTTTGGATTTACAGATGTGGTGCCTTATTCAAAAAAATGAAAGATGAGAATCTAATTTAATAAATTGTTAAAAAAATTGATAGGCATCAGATGAACTAATTACGCTGAGCTCTGACGAGTTGGACATAAGAATGAAGGAAAGAATGAATGGGGAGAATAGATATCTTGATGGTATAATATTCACATCAGCCACTATCTTTAGCAAAAGAGGTGATGTACTAGGCAATGACATTCCATAAAGCATAAGAACAAGAAAGAATAACAAAGAAGAATAATAACGGCTGGCAAGAATGACAGAAAACAACAACAACAACCTAGGTTTCTATAAAGCATAATAACAAAGAAGAATAAAGAACAAAAACAACAAAGAATAATAACGGCAAAGAACAGAATGTAAAACAACAACAAGAAAAGGGGAAGCGGGCGGGGCAGGGGGAACAACAACAACAACAACAAGGAACAACAACAACAACAAGGATGATCACAACAACCACATACACGCCAAGTTGAGAAATAAAATGAGAAGAAAAAGAAAAGGGGTCTATTAAGTGTTTATTTCATAACAATCACTGATCACTTAGTAGTTCTAACTGTTTCGACTTTCTATTGAACAAAAATCATGAGCAGTAGCAGTAAAATGTAAAAGGGTAGTCTGTGAAGAACACTTTCATCAGATTTTTAGTGTCGCAAAACATTTTTCACCAATTCAGATGAGGCTCCTCATAATTCAAATCTGACCACTCCCTCTAGATGTTTAAAGGCAAGGCCACTCAATTATGATGTAGATAATTCAATTCTTTTGGCTAGTCATATACTCCCTCCGTCCAAGTACATACTTCACGGTTACTGTTCACGCGTGGATTAAGAAAAAAAATAATGATATAATGTTGTGAGTGTAAAAGTAAAATAGGAGAGAGAATGAGTGGAGGGAATAGTAAATTATAATGGTGTTGTGAGTATTAAAATAATGTAGGAGACAAAGTGTGAAGTATGTAATTGGACGCCCAAAATAGAAAGTGTGAAGTATGTAACTGGACGGAGGGAGTAAGTCACAGGTCTTCCATCTTCAACCTTTATTGAATCAATTTATTCTTAACGAGTAATACCAAGAGATGCTCTTTTAACCAAACATTATTATGATACCTAAGATTCACTAGACAAAATAACAAGAGATCCTACTAGACTTTCATAATTTATAAAGACGAAATTTAAGCTTTACATATCACATAACTTGGCTTCAGTGTTTTTTTATGTATCAAACTCAGATAACCTGTGCATAAAAAAGTGAAAAACATTGAATATTTTACTGATTTTCTTACATTCTACTCTCTAATCGAAGCAATTACAGTATCGGTACTATGTACGAGAGTGGCTCAATGACTCTTAAACAAGGCTGTTAATATTTTTCTGTTGAAAAGTTTCTTTTCATACAATCTTGCACGCCCAATTCAATTTCAATGTCATCTTCAGTTGTCCTATCATTATTATCATTCTTACGCGCCGAAATGTACTCTTCCCCGTGCCTAATCCAATTCTTGTAATCTTTTTGAAATCCCACTTCAATACAATGTGATCTCACGGTTGCACGGTCTTTTTGGTAACGATTTGCGCATTTTTTACAAGGACAATATATTTCTTTAACACCAACAGACTTTTTTGAGAATGCAAAATCGAGAAAGTTGTCAACCCCAGACATATACTCATTTGAAATTCGATTATCCAAATCAATCCAACTTTTGTCCATATATGACTTGACTTGATATTTTTAACGTTAAAATACAACCTATATATAAGACCGAGAGACACAAATTTTAGAATAAAAATATACTCATAAACAAACATAGTCTAAATATGTACAACTTTTGTCCAAATATAGATAATATATACACATTGTTGGAGCCTAGCCTATTAGTCGAACTTGGGCCCATGATATAGTATAACCCTATGACAACATTCATTCGTTCTCTCTCACAAGCCCCCCCCCCCTAATTGAGAAGCTAATTTAAGGAACTAGGTTGATGTGCAAAACAACATATAGATTGCTAAAAAGATTATGTGCTTTATCAACTTAGGGCGTGTATATGTCAATGTTGGTTGCTTCTTCCTAAATTGTGAACAAGTTCATATGTCAATGCTGGTTGCTTCTTCCTAAATTGTGAATGAAATGTTAAAGTATATTCACTAGCCGATTGCAATGAATTTGTTGGAATATTGATCAGGACTAAAGATAAATTTATTGTTCATAAGAACAAGGCTAAAAATTGACTTGCATTAGCGCTGTTTAGCTGTCAACAGCTTATCCAAGCAGCTCAGGTCAAATGGAAAACTCTCTTATGAAGAGATGTATACCAGTACTTGTATCACTAAGCCGATGCAATGATATTGTAACTAGCATAGAATGCAAGTACGAAATGGTTTCCTGACAAGGGAAAGAATATCATAGTCTTTGAAGCTTAACCTGATTTAAGGATCCCTTTTCAGGTTGAAGTTTCTTTGATAGGTTAAATTGTTATTGCTTCCTTCGCTAGTTCTGTTCTTAGGATGCAAAGAAAGTGGAGAACGAGGAAAAAATAATGTAAATTTCGGACTCATCCAATAACAAAGCTATCAGAGTGAGGGTTCATTGATGTATATTAGGCTCAAAATTGGGGCTTACATCAACCTAGTTATATACCAACAACAACAACAGCAACATCAACAATAACTCACAACACCAAGAACAAAATATAATATATCGGAGTACTAACATTATTGAGTTAAAAAAAAAAAAGAACAAAAAAACAGAGACTGAAGCAATACCAACAACAACAACAGCAACATCAACAATAACTCACAACACCAAGAACAAAAAAAACCCAGAAATTAAAAGTAAATTAGAAAAGGGGAAAGAAATGTATACCTGATTGTTGTTGATCGAAGAAATCAAAGCTCAATTTCCCAGGCTGGAGGAGAGAGAGAGAGACTGAGATACGCTAGAGGAGAGAAAGAGAGACTGAGTACAGACCAAGACCAAGAACAATAAAAACCAAAAAATTAAAAGTAAATACCTACCTGCTGATTTGGTCACCGGCGTCGGATTTTCGTGCCCTAGCTGTGGAGGAGATCTTCGTGCCCTAGCTGCTATGGAGGAGAGAAAGAGAGGGAGAGATAGAGAATACCGCAAAACTGAATAGGGAAATTTGGTTTTCCCGATATTTAATAACATTTACGGCGGATATTGTACACCGCCGTAAATAATACACATTATTTACGGCGGACGCGTATCAACCGCCGATAATAGTTACCTATATACGGCGGCTACTGATATACCTCCGTATATAACTTCGATCTCATACACATACATGTGAAATGTACGTATTTACTTATTTATGGCGGTCTAGTCCGCCGTATATATTAGTTATATACGGCGGTATACATAACCGCCGTATATATATAATATATACGGCGGACGCGTGTCCACCGCCGTAAATGAGCGCCGTAAATAGCCTCCTTTCTTGTAGTGATGGGTGTAACGGCAAGAGGAATTATGAAGGGAGTAGGCGGTATAAGTAGAGAACCGCATAGAGAGAGAACACGCATGGGGAGAGAGGCGCTTAGAAGAAGAAAGTTACAGAGAGAGAGAGCTCGGCTGGGAAGAAGAAGAAGGAGGGAAGAACCTCCATTGTCGCGCGTCCGAAGCTCAAAGGTAAACAATTCTTCTTCTTGGTTTGATTGGGATGATAGAATACTAGAAAACTCTAAAGAATTTGGTAAATTCTGACTAGGGTTAGCATGTGGGATTGAAGGGGGTTGG
Organism: Adenophora triphylla var. japonica; assembly: GCA_022495995.1. Classification (NCBI taxonomy): domain Eukaryota; kingdom Viridiplantae; phylum Streptophyta; class Magnoliopsida; order Asterales; family Campanulaceae; genus Adenophora; species Adenophora triphylla. The sequence goes on from JAFEMH010000350.1 coordinate 320,425, forward strand.
ACCTAAAAGATGCATGCTAAGAGGGTGAATGAAATTAGGGTGGTGTGTGTGAATATCGTGTGTGTATGGGTGTTGGGTATGTGCTGGGAAATTGGGTCTGTATGTTCGAGTGTGTGAAGTGTGTGTATGGGGGGGTCAGCCGTGTGTATGGATGGGTGTGTGTGAATGTATGAAGGTTTAGTGGGTGTTTGTGTGTGTTTGGGTGTGATGGAAAAGGTGAGATTGGTGTGTTTAAAGTGAAATAGAGGGAGTATTGGTAGGAATTGAACATGAAAACCCTAGAGGTAGATTGGTAAACCTAATGGGGGTTAATAAACCTTAGAGAGAGTTAAAGTGGATTAACTCATGGGTTAATGGGATGAATATAAAAAGGAGTTGTGAGTACTTAGTAAGTAGAGATTACTTGTACCTAAGTATGGTTTGCATGATTGTAGGTCGTGCAAGGACTAGTGTTGCAAGAAGTGCAAATAACCCGAGGTAAGGGATTACGTTCCTTAGAGTATTTGAATTTCAATCCTTGAACTAGGATTCTATCGAGTCTTTTATGAAAGTATAAGCTACTTAGTGGCCGGTAGTTATTTTGAAACTATTCCTTCGATTGAACGTCTTTTGGAATATCTTACCCTTGATATGTGTTGTTCAAGGTGTATCTAATGGTTGAATTTGATTATTGTGTTCTTGTACCATATGAACCCTTGAATGCTTATTGCTATGTCTAAAGTAACTAGATGTAGTTTAATGAGTCTAAGTGGGACGGACTTTTAAATGAACTTGGTCTAATCTTAATAGTAAAGATTTGACTTTCATCTTACACTGCCTGAAAAGTAGTAATGTTAAATGTGATATGTTCTTGTACCTAGGAACATGATATATATAGAATTGCTATATTTATTTGAACTCGATGTAGCTAGCTTTGTCCGATTGGAAAAGGACTTAGCAAGAATGATCCGATTGAAAAGGACTTTATGAGAATTAGTCTAATCCCTTAAATTAAAGGATTTAGACGCTTATACACTACTTGATGAAGTAGTTGACTATCATGATATGTCGGAATAAGGGAGCACCCTGAAAAGACATGGAATTTCTTATTCAAGGATCACCCTGAAAAGGTGTATCAAAGTCACCCTGAAAAGGTGTAGCGTTACATTGGAATTGATGGACTTGTGTGAATACGGTCTTCATTATATATATTTTTTTGTGATAGTGCCACAACTTGTTATTTGAAAAGTATCTTTCATTATTGTACTTGTACCTGTACTTTAATTGATATAGCTATCTTATCGTTGAATAATTCGATTGGCTCGTTCTTTCGGTCATCTCTTCTTAGTATCCGGAGAGATCCCGTATGAACTTACTGAGCATTATTCGCTCATCCCTTTCCTCCTTGATTTTCTTTCAGGTAAGAAGTAGGAAGAGGATTAGTCGCAGGAATGGCGGCACACTTAAGAGTATTAAAGTTTTCATTTATTGAACAATTGAATAAGCTAGTGGGATATACTAGCCGTTAAGGTTGAAAGACAGTTATGTTCCGCATTTGAATTATGGTTAGTTGTACAAGCCGTTAAAGTAACCGATTTGGGAATTTTATTCATGAATTGAATTATGTTATTGATGAAAAGTTGGGATCGTTACAGGTATAATGATTTTCATTGTGAGCGAAAATATAATGGTATAGTAGAAACTCAAAAAGAACACGAATTTTTGTTTCTAATCTTTCTACTCCATGTAAAATATGCTGATGTGTTTCTTTGTTATAAACTACTCCCTCCGTCCCAGCCCACTTAGGAAATTTTGAAATGGCATGGGAATTAAGGAATATTATTATTGTATTAGGAGAGAGAATGAGTGGAAAAAGTGTTGTGAGTGTGAAAAATTAAATAGGAGAGAGAATGAGTGGAGGGAATAGTAATTATAATGGTGTTGTGAGTATTAAAATAATGTAGGAGAGAGAATGAGTGGAGAGAATAGTGATTTAAGGTTTCCATTTTGGGAATTCTTAAGTGAAGTGGGACGCCCAAAATGAAAAGTTTTCTTAAGTGAGGTGGGACGGAAGGAGTATGGTCTAACAACAAAGACAACAACAACAACGACAACAATAATAACAGTGATAATAACAGTGATAATAACAGTGATAATAATGATGATAATGATGATGATAATAATGATGATGATAATAATAATAATAATAATAATAATAATAATAATAATAATAATAATAATAATAATAATAATAATAATAATAATAATAGTAATAATAATAATAATAATAATAATAATAATAATAATAATAATAATAATAATAATAATAATATAATAATAATAATAATATTATTATTATTATTTAATAATAATAATGATAATAATGATGATAATGATGATGATAATAATAATAATAATAATAATAATAATAATAATAATAATAATAATAATAATAATAATAATAATAATAATAATAATAATAATAATAATAATAATAATAATAATGATAATAAGGATAATAATAATGATAATAATAATGATAATAATAACAATAACAATAATAATAAAAATAATAACAATAATAATAACAATAAAAATAATAATTGTTATTATAATTATAATTATAATAAAAATAATAATAATAATAATAATAATAATAATAATAATAATAATAATAATAATAATAATAATAATAATAATAATAATAATAATAATAATAAGAGTTGGTCTTATAAAAAACTAGTTTTTTCTTAAGATAAGGAAAAACGTGTTTTCAAAATAAACGGTGGCACTTTTGTAATTACTAACAACCATGTTCAAAATAAACGGTGGCATTTTTGTAATTACTGGCAACCATGATAAATGCCAGTGTTAATATTACAAATGACCAGTGATTTCATACTGGCATTTTATAAACATGAAACTGGCACTTTTTACACGGGCACTTTTAAATACATGAACTGGCACTCTTCACACTGGCACTCTGTTACACTAACACTGGCACTTTGTTACACTAATATTTTTGCTGGCTCTCAAAAATACAAGCACTGGCATTCAAAAATTCATGGACTGGCATTTGAAAACACATTTACTGGCACTCAAAAATGTATATACTGGCACTCAAAATCACTGATAATTATTTTTGATGGCTCTAAAAAAAACATGAACTGGCATTCAAAAACACATGGACTGGCATTCAAAATTACAAGAACTGACATTCAAAAACACATACACTGGCACCAAAAAACACTGGTAATCATTTTTACTGACTCTCAAAAATACAAACGCTGGCACTCCAAAATACATGAACTGGCACTCAAAAAAACAAACACTGGCATTAGTTTACACTGGAACTGGCACATCAAAATCCCCCAGCAATACTCTAAAAAATACAAATACTGGCACTCCAAAATACATGAACTGGCACTCAAAAAAACAAACACGGGCATTAGTTTGAACTGGAACTGGCACTCTCTCTCTCGTCTCTCTCTATACGCAGGAAGCAAATCCTCACCATTGCCGTATCCTTCAACCTCAACCTACCCTCTTCTTCACCGAAAACCTTACCCAATCTCAACCTTCACCATCGCCTTACCTCCCTCTATCCCAATTGCCTTCTCCCCGATCCAATCAGTCACCAATTCCACCCAAATCAACCGTTGGACAGGGCAACGCAAAGGAACTGGAACTTCGGTAACGGGTGAACGTGTTTGGCGCAGGGGAGAGGTCGCCGGTGTTGGTCTAGAGAGAAATTGGGAGAGATTAGGTCGCCAGTTGGATTAGAGATCGGAGAGGGATTGATTGAAGAAGAATGTGGTTGTCGCCGATTGATTTGGGTGAAGGGAATTGGCGTTGGTCTTGGATTGAGGGAGAATTAGGTTTGGTTGAGGTCGCCGGTGAGGAAGAGGCTTGGTTGAGGGATTTGGTCCGGCAATGGAGGTTGGGCTTGGAGAAGAAGAAGACGCAGGCTCCTTTGCGTATTCCGGATAGAGAGAGAAGGAGAGAGAGCTCTGTGTGTGTAGATGAATACGGTAAAACACGTTTTTTGTTAAGTTAACAAAAAACGCGTTTTTTACAAGTTTTTGGCTAATAATAATAATAGTAGTAGTTTATCTAATTAAAAGTGTATTCTTAACTACTGAATTACTTACAAGTTGGGAGGAGATTCTTGATTGGTATAATGGTTTTAATGGTGAGGGAACATTCTTGGAGCGTGATCGGATGTAAATGACTTTGTTTCATTCTTGTGAGTCAAGAGCATGAATGTTCTATTGTGATTAAATGTTTGATCCTTTTGTCAAGTACAAGTCTCAGAAAAGTTGATTGGGCTCTGCTGTGAAGATGAGCATGAACACGACACTACAAAAATCCTTGGTACATGATTTCTCAAGTAGCATAGATGGACAAGAATGCGACATTCTTAGTATGTTGCAAAAGAGTCCTCCTTGCCTATAGTCCCACCTATGCCATGTTCGCCAACTCATTTGAACGACCTTCTCAAGCTGGAACTTTCATTTATTAGTTCATGTTATAAATGTGGTCTGTGATATTCAAATGATCTTCCTTCTATGCAGAAACATACTTTTTTGACATATTTTCCAGACTTGGAGATAATGGGAGAGCAGGGATCAATTAAAATAGCGGGGAAGTGATACTTCGCAGGTTTGTACATAAGATTAGACTCCTTATTTTACACTTGGACACGTTGTCGTACATTACACCATCTCTTTACTTTGGATGTGGATTTGCATTACTAACAAGAGGATTTGTGATGTAAAGTATATGCAGGTGACTCTTTTATATCGGTGATGATCTTAGAAGGCATGAATAGTTGGTGAAGATGGAATAGCGATGTTTAAAACTACCACCTCAGCTGGTTTTGCAAGTACTGCTTATCAAAAGGATTATTTGGGAGAATATGATGATTTCATGGCAGAAGATAGTTCAGTTGATGCTGATTCAGAAAAAGAGCCGGTATTATTGATAATTCAAAAGCTTTATTCATACAACCCATGTGAATGCTGAAAAGAACTTTAAATATTAAAGCATCTGAATTTTATATTTATTCACAGGGAAATAGTTATTTTAAGCAGAAAAAATACAAAGAAAAGATCCATTGTTTAAATTGTTTGTCAAAGTTTTTTGGCCGTGTGTTTAATGCAAATGTGTTAGACTAGTTTCATTTTAAGGTTCAAAAATTTCTCAAAAAGGTTGTTCAATCTTAAGTTTCAAAATATTAAAACAGATTTTTTTTTATTAATTCTTTATTTGCGGGCCACATATGTCGTACTCATAACTAGTATCCACTAACTATTTCCTACCCAACTTTCTCTCTCCTATTTAACTATATACACTTACAACACATCACTTTTTTTTTTTTAATTCTTTCACCCAACCCATTTTTTGAACCATAAAATGGGACGTACGGAGTATTTTTCTAGAAAAAAATATAGCAAATTGCATTTAGGCTCCGTTTGTTTGGGGGAAAATGTTTTCCGGAAAACATTTTCCTCATTTTTCGGTGTTTGTTTCGCACCAGAAAATAGGGTAAACTTCATTTTTATCTTATTTTCCGGAAAACATTTTCATTTTCCGGAAAACATTTTGCCGGAAATCATTTTTCGGAAAATGTTTTACGCTAAACAAACGGAGCTTTAGTTACACACCTTTTTCCAATGGTTTTAATGTTATTTTCTAAATCCGTATTTTTATAAGCCGTTTCCTCATATTAACATTTTTGTTGCAATCTATTGAAAAGTTGGATAGAAAGTTAACTTAAAAATTAGGTCATATGCCATGCAAAGCATGTGAAGGGTAAAGATCACATTTACATGACATTCATTTAACTCTTCCCAACATTTTCATTTCTGCGTCTACCTCTCTTCGACACCCGGTTCACTTCCGCCCCCACCTAGACATGGCCAAATTAGAATTAGAATCAGACGAAACCGGTGAATAGACCAGGAATCAGAACCGGCAAGAATCGGAATCGGCTCAAATCATAACCTCCTTCCATCCTGTTCGGTTTTGGTTCATGTGTTATAGCAACCGCGGAACCGCCCGTTCAGAACCAGGAGACCGAAATCGTTAGAAACCATCAATTTTTGTTAGTTTTCTAACAAAATTCGTTATAAATTTTCATTTTCATTTGTTTTTATATAAATTTGAAATGTTAAGTTTTTAACAGATTGTGTTAGTTTTTAACAAAATTTGTTAATAATGTAACATTTCTTTGATTTTAACAGAAAACTGTTATGATTTTAACATATTTTGTTAGAAAACAAAAAATATGTTAAAATTAACAGTTTTTGTTGGTCTATTTTTCTTTAAGAAAATAAGGGAAACCGTCTAAACCGAGTCGGTTAGGAATCGGAAATGTGAATAACCATATATCGGTATGGTTTCCATTCACTGGATTTTTGAAACCGGAATCGGCAGTTCAAAATTGGATTGGCCATGTCTACCCTCACCCCTCGCCCCAATTCATTTCAGTTACCTAAATATGTCCTCTCCCCAACCCCTCCATTCCAAGCCGCCTCCTCTCAACTCCAGTCTCTAGCATCGTCGTCCCCTATTGTCCCTCTCGATATCCTCCTCCCTCCCCTCCCTTGCTAGCATATTCTTCTTACACTACTAGAAATTTCCGTCAGTAAAGCTGAGAATCCATCGGTAATGGTTATTTACCGACGGACCGTGTCCATCGGAATCCGTCGGTTGTGTAATTACACAACCGTCATCTTCGACACCATCCAGGGCCGGCCCATCTTCAAGGCAAGTGAGGCCCGGGCCTTAGGCCCCCAAAATTTTGCATTTTTTAGAGGCCCCAAAATTTAGGACTTAGTGGTAATATACTAGGAGTGAGGGGCCTCAATGAAAATTAAATTTAAAAGCAAATTGTTTAATAGGTTCAATTAAACACCACGCACGCACAGAAAGAATTTAACAATTTAACCAAGGACGAACGGACTACGGAGTTACGGAGGAAGAGACGGACGGTCAGTCCGACAATTGCGATCGCCGTCGCCGCCACCAAGCCACCGCCGTCCGCCGCACCATTCTTTACAAGGTATTTCTATTCTCTAATTCTCTCCCTTCATCTACTTTTCCTCTCTCTCTCATCTTAAATCCTCCAAATTTTTAAATTTCTAACAAATTAGGGATTAATTTATGATTTAGAGTTAAATAATTTATTTTATTCTAGATTAGGGTTAGGGCTTTTGATTTAGGGGTAAATTAAATTTATTTTATCTGAAATTAGGGCATATGATTTTGGGTTAAATAATTGATTTAAGTGATGAATTTGTATAGGAAAATAAAATTTGGAGCTTTAAGCTTATTTTGGAACTCAAAACTTTGAACAATTTGGAGCCTTGAATTTGAATTGAAGGTAATATACTAATACTCCTATTAGATTTATTAGATTTATTAGAATTATTTATTGAATTTTTGGGTTATTTTGTGCTATTACCTATTGTTACTTGTGTGTATATTTTTGTTTGGCAATATTAAATTTATTGAAATTATTATAGGTAGACAAAATGTCATCACGAAAGTATCCTTCTGAAAATGAAAAAAAAAAAGAAGAGGCAAAAGCAAGAACAATTAACGCAAGCTTTAAGTGGTTCTCTTAACAAATATTTTACTTCTAGTAAGTTGGGTGAAAGTGAAAGTATTCCCGTTGAAAATTTGGTGTGCGAAGAAGCGGTGAATGATAATCCTAATGATCCTGTTAATGGTTGAAAAAGTTGATTATTCTACTTTGATTACTGATTTTGCTTCTAAATGTGCTAGAAGAGTGACGTTTATGTAATACTTTATTTGAAATATGTCGTATGTTATGCCCATGATTTTGTTAAACATATTTTGTCAAAAAGTTGAGTATTAATCTGTTTGCCTGTTAATTATATAGTATCTATAAATATTTAGTTGTGCAAATTGAAATTATTGTTATCAGAACAGTGAAAGCCCCATTTAAGTTACCGGCCTAGGGCCCCGAATATCACAGGGCCGGCCCTGACACCATCTACCAGACATATCTGCTCTCGATAGTCTCCCTCCTCTTCTTCCCTCTTGCATCTATTCACCTTTTTCGTTTCCTCTTGTGCCATCACCACCTCATTCAAAAATTCAATCTCTCTCTCTATCTCTTGGGCTAGTCAAAATTTTCTAACTCTTAAATGAATTTTATGTTGATACTGTGGTGGCACTGGCAGGATGGTGGCAGTTGTGGCTTGATGAAGGTAGCGGTGGCAAGATGGTTGTGGATGTGTTTTTTGGGGGGAGAGAGAGAGAGAGAGAGTGTGTGTGTGTGTGTTAAACGTAAGTAAGAATTATTCATATAACAAATGATTATTTAAACATTTTAGTGGTATAGCTTAGAAAGTTCACTTAAATTTTACTACTCAAACTTTACTTATAAATAAGAATAGAGATACAGAAAATGAGCAACAACAAAGCCATCAAACAACTGCAAACTTTAAGTTAAAAAAAAAGGACATCATCATAATCTCAAGTGAGTAAATATAATAAAATCTGAATACAATTTCAATAGAAGCTATTGTCAAACTGAAGATATAGTAACAAGAATTATTGGCCAAAAAATGTGTGCTGTTGGCGGAAACGGATGCAGTTTTTCAACAGCTCGAGATCCATGCCGTCCGTCAGATATGTCAAACGCCACCTTCAGTATTTGTTCACAATTGATGATAAGGAGGAGTATGTTCCGAGGACTGCGCTGACAATCCCCAATGCAATAATCAAGATACTCAAAACAATCTGCATTCATTAGAATGAGTGTTAAGCAGGGAAACGTTCGAGAGATAAAATTGTACTACAGCTAGAAGATAATTGAAAGAAGAAATGGGTGTGAAGAAAATCAAGAGAAACCGGAAAACAAAAAAAAAATGAAAAGAAAAGAAAACTAATTAAAAAAAATAAAAATTTCAAGCGCTAATTGGTTTAACAGCTACAACAGTGGTAGCAACAACAAAGATAATAAATGAGGTTACCTGAGTAGTTGTGGCCTTATTACCAACAATCTTCATGAAACATAAAGCTGGCATTATGATTGCCTGAACCAGAGCCATAAACATGAATAACAAGTATTCAGTTCAGTTCCACACATTCCGAAAAGAGCAGATTTCAAACACGAATGAATGCGAGGGAGAGAATTTTAAAAAAAAAGTTCAATATTCTAAGGCTTTATATTTTAAGAAACTTGTTTCGAATCTTTAAATGAAGATAGCATTTGTAAATTGTATGTACATGACTATGCAACATGAGGAAATTGTCAGTGAATAACAGCTTTCTGGGCATAAATCAAATCCTTGCGTACAGTCACTGATCTTAGTCAAGTAATTAGCAAATAGGAAAAAAATGGGATCTTACCACGAGAATACTTAGGAGTGAACCAATTAAAGCCATAACAAGACCTGCAGTTCAAAACCAGAGGAAATTCAGGTCATTCAGTAAACATAGCAAGCATGATAAGGCCGCATGGAAGTTATATACTCCCTCCGTCCCGGGAAGTTAGTCCCACTATTTTCGTTATTAGTTTGAATGAAATTTGAGAAATAATTTAGGTTACTTTTAACCATCCTAATGAAAATATCAAAGAGGCTTTGACCAATTAGTCACCTAGCCAAATAAAAACTACCTTTAAGGACTTACATTATCAAAACTCACCAAATATCAAGCATTTAGCGCTAAGCGCTCTTAGATCATACGCTTTTCTTCTTATCTATTTTCTTTCTCTCTCCTTCTCTCTCTTCCTTTTTTTTCTCTTAAATTTTTAAAATGCAATATCTCAAAATTTAAAAGTCGAAAAAATAATCTGAAACCACTGTTTTAATCGCATCACCAAGGAATCAAACAAGTTTACTCATCATATGTTTCAAATTTTATAAATAAAATAAAATTATTTTTCTCTTGTAAAAATCTGAGAAAATTATTTATCATTTGTTTACACATGAGTATAAAACTTTATAATGGTTTTCACATTTATAAACTGAGAATTTTATTTCACAGTTATATAAAAATGTGAAATGGTTTTGACATGTATATGAGCTTAATAAATGTGTATTGATTTTTGAATGTTTAGTATGTTTCTCATTTATTCATATTGATTTTGACATTTATAAATTGAAAAATCTATTTATCAGTTTTTTCGAGGTATTTTACTTAAACAACTGATAAATTTCTTTTACTAACTGTATGTATGGTTTATCAGTTATTTATGATTGTTTGTTAAATAACTGTGTAGTGTAATTCATGATTTTATTTGTGAATATAATTGTATTGTAGACTTCTCATTCATTCATCCTTATACATTGTTTGTGAAATAACTTTATGTGTATTTTACAGTTATTTTGCTTAAACAACTGATAGATTTTTGAACTGTGATGTGTATTTCACAGTTATTTTGGTTAGAGTTTGAATTCTATTTCACATTTTTGAAGTCTATTTCACAGTTTTGATGTAAATACTGTATGATGGTTTTCACATTTATAAACTGAGAATTCTATTTCACAATTTTGATGTAAATAACTGTATAATGATTTTCACATTTATAAATTGTGAATTCTATTTCACATTAATGTAAATAACTGTGAAATATAATTGGTTTATGTTATAACTGTGTTGGTTTATGTTATAAACTGAGAATTATATTTCACATTAATGTTTTATAGGTTTCACAGTTGTTCATGATTAGAGTTGGTTTATGTTATAACTGTGTTGTAGATTTCTCAATTATTTATTTCATTCTTTTAGAACAATTGTAGGCCAAATTTAACAGTTGTTGGTGTTTTTACATTGGCATTTTAAAATCTTTACTACAAATCAAAGCACATAACAGATTTCATTATCTTCCCCAATTTACTTCACAAAATTAATGACATCACAGCATGAACTCCAAAATGCAGATAATCAACGCTTAAATAATGATCTCACATGCAAAATCCATAAAACGAAATGAAAGAAAAATATAGAAAAAGCAAAGAACATGAACGGCAAAGCCTTTTCCAAAGCTTGAATCGAATCAAAGGATCCACTTTTACGATTATCCTTTCCTTCACATTCATACTTACTCTCAACCCCTCCTCGCCGTCGGCATCGTCATCGTCGTCGCCGTTCTTCTCAATTGAAGAGCAACTGGACGAACTCAAATCGCCGTCCACTTTCCCAAACATCCTATCACCACCGCGATTGATCATGACCGCTACCCGTGACAAAATTCCACAACCAAATTCTAAATCTAAGCCTCCACCTCCTCCATTAACATCCGTAACAGTAATCGTCAACATTATAATAGGTTTGCTTGCAGTGATCTAGAAATTGAATCCACGACAAAATGAGAATATAGAATTATTGAAAACAACAACTGTTGTTGAAACTAACAAAAAGATGGGCAGTTTTTGTGTATAGAGAGAAAGAGGAATGGCAGTAATCGTCGACACAATAAATCACAAAATCGAATAACACGATAAACCCACGTTCCCATTCGAAAATAGAACAAATCTTTCAATCCCAAACTTGATAATCAAAACCTAAATAAGAATCAACAAACAAAACCCACCCACCTCACGAGGCATAACATCGGTTCTTGGATCCCCATGCAATGCATATCACGAACAAAAGAATTATTCCAATTGAGATCTTCAAGTTTCAACTTGACAGATTTATCCTCACCCAAGCTCTGTTTCTTCAATCCATCGGTCACCAAATCGATCGAAGAATCTAGGTTTGACCATCTGATAGATTTTCATGACAAAGGGGGCAATTATATTCGTGACAGACTCCATGGACATGGTGAATTGAAGAGGGGGTCGCCGGAGGTCGTAGATGAGAGGGGTCGCCGGATTTCGCATAGAGAGAGAAAACTGCGTTAGAGAGCGCATAAAAAGAGAAAGAGAGAATGCCTGGATTTAGATTTGAGGGTAGGGGCACTTTGGCCATTTAAATTGTTATATATATGGTCGTTTTGTTTCAACTCATGGATCATAAGGTAGAATTCAAAATGTAATGTTTTTATTGGTAATATTCACCCTATCTTAGGGGCTTATTGGTAAAAATCCCAATATCTAACTTGCTATTAATACACCATTATAAATACTATCACGAAAAGTTTTAGATTTTCATAAGAATAATTATAAGTAACCTAGATTATCACTCAAAGTTTATACAAACTAACTTTCTGCGACGGAGGGAGTATCATGTAGCAGATAAACAAGTGCATTTTCTCAAGTTAGGTTGAAACCAGAGTAACAAAGAATACATGGACTATGAATGATAAGGGAGGAAACTTAAGAAATGAACTCCAAATATTCCATAATTAAGCGTTTAAGCAACTATTTCGTCGCCTAAAGTAAATACTTTCAAACTTCAACATCTTGACACTTCAATAATTTACTTCCTCGGGTCACCAGATTTTACGCTACTGTCAAGATGGATTCGATCATCTAAAGCCATTCTGAGTTGAAAGAGAACTGAGAATAGAGAGATAAAGTTTGGAGGGAAAAATAAAATCCCCAAACACGGTTTATTGAATTGAATGGTTGTTACAACCCTAACTGTACATTTATGTAGAAGTCCTTCAACTATCTACTATTTACAACTTGCATAAACAGTTCTATAAACTAACTGTAAATGGAACAAACTCAACAAACTCTATGCAACTTTGTATATGTATTGTTAGAGATATTATCCCACATTGAGAATTGTCTAACCTTACCTATAATATATAAATATCCTTGGCCACTCCCCTTGACACCAATTCATTTTAAGGTGGAACCTCAGACTTTAAAATGGTATCAGAGCAGGTTCTTTACACGTGCAGGCCCAACGGCCCACGATGTTACTCCGCGCCACCCGATTGATAAGTCCACGTTGTAAGCTTTGCAAAGCCCGCTACACGTGAGGGGGCGTGTTAGAGATATTATCCCACATTGGGAATTGACAAACCTTGCCTATAATATATAAAGATCATGGGCCACTCCCCTTTACACCAATTGGTTTTAAGGTGGAACCTCAGACTTTAAGATGTATATGCATCTTAGTACACGTAAAGCTGTACTATGCAATGTTGTACTCCCTTCGTCCCTAATCGAATGTCCAAATTCATTTTAAGGGACACTCTAAAAATGTGTGCTTTTTATATTTTTAATGGCAAAGATTCGTAAATATTCTTGTTTTCAACTTTCTAAACATTTAGTTTTACGATGATAAAATGAATTGCGAAAATTTTTTGTTAAAAAAGATTTAGGGACAAGTTGCAACCTGCAACCTACGGAGTTCTTGCTAGGAGGTAAAGGATCAAGTTGCCAAGTGTGATTTAATTCTAAAACATCAATTTCTTTATTCATTGCTTCAACCCATCTACGGTCTTTGACTGCTTGAGCATATGACTTAGGTTTCACAATGTGAGACAAGGAATTGATGAAATGAAGATGAGAAGATGAACAATTAGAATAATAGATATATTTGGAAAGATCATATTCATGATGAACTTCATGAGCTTGAGATTTAGGAAGAGTGACAATGTAGTCATTAAGTTCGACAAAAGAAACTCTGTTCCTAGTAGAAACTATAGGAACAATGGGAGCAGCAAGAGGAACAGGAGAAGGAGTAGGAACATGAGAAGAAAGAATATATGGAGAAGAAAGAGGTGTAGTGGCAGAGGAGATGGAATGGAAGAATCAGATGAAGTAGGAGATGAAGGACTGAAAGAATGAAGTGGAGGATTATCATCCATTGGCCAGACAATGAGATCAGAATTCGAGGGGAGAGAATAAGTAGTGGTAAGACTGTAAGGGACATAACCTTTCTGATCATAAGGATAACCAAGAAGAATAGATGGGATGGCCCTAGGTGCAAATTTGTCAGAAGAGTGAGTGGATGCATATCAAAGAACGGCCAAAAGTATTAAGGTAATCATAGGAAGGATCTTTGTTGAACACAAGTTTATATGAAATCTGAAATTGGATAGCACTAGTGGGTAAAAGGTTAATGATGTGTGACAGTGTGTGACAGCAAGAAGACAATACCCCCAAAAATGAATGGGCAAACCTGGTTGAAACCTGAACGCCCTAGAGATATTGAGAAGTTGTTGATGTTTTCTCTCAAAAACTCCATTTTGCTGTGGAGTGTTGACACAAGAACTATGATGAACTATACCGAGAGATATCAAGAAGGGAGAAACGGGTTGATTGAACTGAGTGTGAACATAGGCCTTGAAATTCCTAAAAATAGAGGAAACGTATTGTTTGGTAGACATGAGAAAGGTCCAAGTTGATCTAGAGTAATTATCAACTATGGTGAGAAAATACTTGCAACCATTATGGGTAGAATCTCTATAAGAGACCCACAAGTCACAATGTATGAGTTCAAAATTAGAAAAAGTGTGAAAATTGCTATTAGGAAAATATAGCATGTGCTGTTAGCTAAATGGCATGTATAAAGAATGAGAATCAGAATTGTTACATGGCTTTGCAGACAATACAGATGGATTAGTAATCTTGCTAATAATAGTTTGAGAACCATGTCCCAATCTGTTGTGTCAAAGATCATGAACAGAATTACAAGAAACAATGGAAGGAGCACAAACAACATGTTGAACACTTAGTAGGCTTGCAGTAAAGGAGAAACAAGCCTTCATGTCAAACATTAATGGTTTTCATATATATAATTATTCCAGTTGCCCAATTCTAAATTGTCATCAATTCATCATCTTTAAGACACTACCAGGGCTGCGCGCGGGGAAGGGGGGCTGGTTAAAGATGGAACTCAATAGAAATAATTGTTCTTCCTTTGCATTCAAAGACCCCCTTAACCCTGTGTGTCCAGTCAAAGATAGCATTCCCGCACCTCCAGATGCCATACTCCCTCAAATACTTTCTTGTAAGCCGTTGTGTATAATGTCTTATAGCAACCCGTGTGAAACCAGTTATATGTAGAGATGACAATATTTGTCCAATGGGTATGCCCATTAAGATTTTATCATGCTTTGAACTATTGTACATTGCCTCATGTACAATAGTTTAAAGCACAATATTCTTAATGGATAACACCCAGGGCAACCAAAACACCCATTTTGCCACCCCTAGTAATATGCAACACTACATACTCCATAAATGGCAAGGCAGCACTCAAGCACATGCCTTCCTGAAAGCCCTTGGATACAAGAAAGCATGACCCGCACATGTCAAATGTAGCACACTCTGAAGATGTCATCTCGCATGCCATTGCAAAAGCACCTATGTGCAAGGCTAGAAGCTTTATATAATCCTTACACAGCAACTGAGTGTAAGGGGAATATTTCCATTCAATTCCCAACAAAGCAATGCCAACTACTTTTCATATGCTTATAAAGGATATGGCCCGCACGTGACCCATCACGTATGTTTTCATTCCCTACAAATAGCCTCTCATATCAAGGACTAAAACGGCCTAACTCTGTTTTACTCCATTGTACTTTCAACCGTGTTTCACTTCTACCATTGTACTATTTATTGTTCTTCCATTGTACCACAAATATGACATTCCATTTTAACCCTTGACGTTAAAGACGTCATATTGAGTTAACGGAATTGATGACATGACTATCCACGTGGGATAATAAACCCTGAGCAAAGCATGCTAGTTATGCTGGATGTTTCCAATCATTATAGAAGTCTCAACAATGACATCCTAAAACAGCCAGTTACAGAGAAATATTATTCCTAGAGCAATATATAGGATGATATGAGCTATGCGGGACAATACCTATACTGAAACTTGTAAGGAGAAGTGTTATCAAAATCGATAAATTTTGGGCAGCAGCTCACGTACCAAAAAATGGAATAAGAAAAGCAACGCAGACAGTAGAGACAACTAGAGCCGTTCTGAGAAGAATAAAGCACCAGGTACTACTCGAAACTCCATCAGGCAGCAGCTCTTCTATACTTCTGGCCAATGGGTTCATAAGCAGGGCATACGTGAGTAGTGTTAAGGAAGAAACAGGAAGAATCAGAAAGTCAATGGAAAATTTAAGCAATTTACAACAGAAACAACAACCAACAACAAAGCCTTAGTCCCAAATCGGAAATTTCCAACAATGTATGCTGCCAAAATCCTACTAGCAATTAAGTGAACAAGAAAAGGATATTTGGTGAATGGGTTGATAACCTGTGGAAAAGAAAGATCAAAATGAAAAGAAAAAAAAATAATTTGCTACATTGCAATGAAAAAATAATACTGCCTCCGTTCCAAAATGATCTTCCCACTTTTTTTGTCATTACTACGAATGAACTATGAGCAATTATTTTGGGTTGATTTAATTATCCTAATGAATATGTAAAACTTGTTATTGATAGTATTGTTGGAGTATCAATAACAAGTTTTAGATTTATATTAGTATAGTTAAATCAACCTATAGTTATTGTTCAAAGTTCATTTGTAGTAACGATAAAAGAAGTAGGAAGATCATTTAGGAATGGAGGGAGTATTTAAACTGTATCTCTCAGAATATTAATCCAAAAGAAGAGAAGTCGATATTTACCGTTGTCCATAACGCAACTTTTGAAACCAGAGCATGTTCTGGCATATTCAAAGTTATCTGAGACGATGTGTCCTTGCCAAACATGAGAAATCCCATGCTCGCTATACCCCCATACATTATAAAGCACAAGATAAAACTGCACAACAATAATTTTACGACGTTTCTTGAGAAATAAATTAAAATCATTACATAATCAAGAAGATAAAAATTATGTACCATATCATAAGTGCCTTGGTAAACTTTGTTTTATCAGCCATTGATTGGTAAATATTTGGGAATACTGCATGCCCAGAATAGCAAAATCCATAAATCCCAATTGCGAAAGGAATCCCGCTCCAAGTAACAGCTGGACCAGTTTGATGAAAACCAATCCCATTTACTGTTCCGAGAGAAAGCACACATAAAACAATCACAACGGTTGCAAGGACCCCACCAGCTGAGACATTAACAAGACAAAATGATTGAAAATTAGTGAGCTTAAAGAAAGAGTAACATAATAAAGTAAATAAATTAGTCCAGTATATACCTGAAAGGTATGAGATGACTCGGAGATCCTTCAACCAAACAGTAGGCAGAACAATAAAAGCTGTGAGAATTCCAAACAGGTGCACGGAATCTAGCTTAAAACCAGACCAATCTAAAGATGTTCCGGGGAAGAGGCTAGTAAGATTATCTCCTTCCAGAATAATGAATTCCACACAATATGACTGCAAAAAAAAATGATAATAAAAGGGATCTGCTTGAGAATCAAATGGGTCCCAATCAACCTTAAAACTACACAAGTAATAAGTCACTTACATATAGCTCTACATACAAAATGACCTGCATGAAATTCCACATCAAACTACTATCAGAAAATACAATACAATGATCGTAGAAAAATTTTCTAGAGGAAAATACTCCGTGCTAAGGAAACCTAAAGACGGATATACTCACTGATATGACAAGGCGCCCATATTTTCCAAAGGCCGCTTCTCCAATATCTGGGTATGTTAAAATGCCTTGTCTGCTCTCAAAGCAATCTCTCATGAGGGAAGCTGTATACCAACAAACAACAGCAAAAAGAAACAGAACTCCTAAGCCTGCCCAGCCAGCTTGTTTTATGGTATAAGGTGTAGAAAGAATCCCAACTCCAGCTAACACATTCACCCCTGTTCCAGCAAAGCATTAGTATTAACCCGTTTGCTCCCTGCAGCAAATAAAATTATTTGGAAATAATTCGGCATTCATGGGAGTTGATTCTTAATTTGTTTGACCGGAGATATCTATCAAAGAATGATTGAGACTTAATTTTTTGCACTTTCTAAGTGACCTAGGAAAAAATTAAAACATACTCCCTCAGTCCCATTTAATTTGGCCACATTGGTCAATACAAACTTTGACCAAATATTAATATGAATTATTCATCCCAATGAAAGTCTAAAAATTGTTATTGATAAATCACCAAGTGATTTATTAATAACACATTTTAAAATTTTATAAGGATGGTTAGATTGACATTAATGTTTGGTCAAAGTTCACTTGTGTTGACCAATGTGGCCGATAAAAATGAGACTGAGGGAGTAGCACAAAGATTATATTCATTTAAGTGTACTGCATATCAATAGGTCCAAATTTAGCAAATAGTCTACAAGCTCTAACCATTGAATATAGTTTGAGTAAAGTTGCATCCATGCCCAATGGGAAGTTCTTCAGCAAGATGCTCGTACAATGAACCCTTTCCTGACCACGTGGAGATTCTTCTCGAGATTCTGGCTAAGTCTTCTTTATCGTAAATCTTTTCATAATCAGATAGCAACCGGGCCTTCATATCAGCATCAAAGTTACTTTCGCTACCAATATCACATTCCGAAAATCTACTAATCGATGGACGTTGTAAGAGTCCAAAATTTGGTGATGCAGTTATTGAGTACGAATTAAGTGATGCCCTGCCATGAAGAAAATCGTTGTCAGCCTCAAGTTTATCGTCAAACCACAGAACAAAATACACACACACACATATAT
Organism: Adenophora triphylla var. japonica; assembly: GCA_022495995.1. NCBI lineage: Eukaryota > Viridiplantae > Streptophyta > Magnoliopsida > Asterales > Campanulaceae > Adenophora > Adenophora triphylla. Next base: position 338,942 of record JAFEMH010000350.1, read on the forward strand.
ATCATTTATTAATTTAATTCAACTATCATTCATTAATTTAATTCAACGAGTATATCCCTTCAGATGAAATGCTGCTAAAAGACAACTGAAATTGATCGATCAGCTAAAATTACATATTAGGACCACATTCAGGAACACTCATGTCACCCAACTAAAGCTACAATCAGTCTCCATGTCACCTTGCTTCAAATGCTCATAGGCAATCAAAATAAATACTCCCTCCGTCCCAAAATGAATGCCCAAAATAATTTCAAAATTGGTCTCCAAAATATTCAAATTTGCTCCTGATCAAGAGCAATCAAGAGCAAATTTGAAATTTTTTTGGACATTCATTTTGGGACGGAGGGAGTAAGTAAAATGTAGTCATTAAATTCCATTGAAAAGGGTATATTCTAGCATGATGAGTATACAAAGTTTAGAATACACTGTTACCAATATGGGATTAATACGGATTATTTGATCCCATTTGTTTTTCAAACATGACTTGTTCTCAGAGGAAATTTTCTGATTCTCCTAACATTAAATTTCTTTTGGCAAATGGGTTCTCCAAAATCAAACATTCAATGGGCGATAAAATTAAGGCAGCTAAATTTTTACCTGACACTGCGAGGCCATTGTTGAGACGGAAAAGGAGAAGACGACGGCCATCCACCACCATCACCTCCGCCACCCTCACCGTCTTCATCACCACTACCACTACCACTACTGCTACCACCACTCTCACCACCGCCGTTATTCTGTTCTAAATCATAATCTTCCTCGTCCTCTAAGAAATACTCCGATTCTTGCCCTTTTTCCGCCATAACCTATCAATTCCTGCCAAAATCAAAAACCCCCAACAAACTATCAATTCTTGCTAACATAAAGAGCTCCCCCAAAAGAATCAAATTTTTAAAAACCCACAAAATTTACAGCAAAGATCTCAAATTGTATTGATTTCTTACTGTATGTGGGTGTTAAGCGTGATTCAAGGTTGGGGATGAGCGGACAAAGAGGGAATGTTTTTAGGATAAAGCTGAAGGGAGAAATTGGAATGTTTGTATGATTGTGAGTTTGACAGTTGTTGAGTTTTGGGATGGATACAATCATACAAAACGGATGGTATTATTGTTATTGGGCGCCATTCTGTATTTTTGTCTTTGGTATGCAAAATAAGAATCTCTATACATTAAATTTCATGTCCGTTTTGTGGTATTTGAATAAGTTAGCATAATGGGGAATGACAATTTGAAGAAATAAAATGAAAATTGATTAATGCCCTATTGGTAACCTTCTATATATGCATATTGTAAGAAAGTTGATTTTAATGGGATTCAAAACATTTTCCCCTTTTGTGTCCCTCCTATTTATAACATGGCCAAGTTAGCCTTTCATCATCATTTTATTTTGTTGTAATTTAACTAATTTGTTGGGATTATATTTTTGAATTTTTTTCCAAAATGACACTGTTTCAAAAAATATTTTTCAAAATGTCACACTTTTAAAAGTATTAACCAGAATAGCCTAGTTTTTAGAATTCGCGATTGACAACTGCGTTTTCATTAATGAATTCGCAGTTGGCAACCGCGGGTTTATAATTTTTCTAATTTTTTTTTTTAAAACGCTGTTGGGAACTGCGAATTCAACTTTGAAAACGCAATTGCCAACCGCGAATTCTAAACACTAGGTTATTCTGGTCAATACTTTTAAAAGTGTGACATTTTGAGAAATACTTTTTGAAACAATGTCATTTTGGGAAAAAGTTCTTATATCTTGAATCTGAAGCAATTCGGAAGAGAATCCTACGTATGCCTATTCGACTGCATAGGGCGCTTGCATAGAAACAGACATGCGATCTAATAGATTGCTCGTTTGTCCATCTAAGGGCAACTTACGTTGAATACTGAACATACCAAAAGCATCGAGTTGGGACAAACGAGTAAAGCCCAATCCACAAGCAATTATTGCCACCATATTCTCTATGGGCTAGGCCCAATTATCACATGGCCCAAGGCCCCTCTTATTGATCAGTCGACATAAGTTCATTGTCCGATCAACCAGGTCCCGACCTAACTTAGTTCGACCCTATGATCCAAGAGATTTCGGGTACGATCCAACTCTACTCGACAGTCAGGTCGGCCCAGACACAAGTGTCGACCTCGACCTGCCAAGCAAGCGTCGACCTAACGATTACAGGCGCACGTGCAATTACTCTTTCCATAACTGCTTCCCTACAATTCAGGAGCCTATCCAGGACACGTTCCCATGACATGTAACTGTCTCATGAATCACGGAGCTCATGTAGTCCCACAAAAAATAACTGCACTCATCAACTATAAATACATCATCACTACCACGGTTATGAGGTAACTGCAATTTTGTTATCCGAATCATCTTTATTCAATACATTTTGCTCTCCAATTCAAATACTTACTCTCACGCTCGAGGGTCTAAGCCGGAGACACATCCGGCTAGTCGTGGATTCTGATTTTCAGGTCAAGGAGCCAAGTGATTAGTCCTGTCACGTGAAGAAAGATTGATAAATACATTTCCTGCGACATCAAATACCTATATTTATGAGAATGCAGCCTACTTGGGCAATCGCATAGGAAGACTCTGTGACAGAGCTACATGACCGCATAAAATCGAATTATGGTCTGGTCAAATTTGTTTATGGTTTCCTGCAACCCTAGGGTTTAGGATTAGAGATTAAAAATACTCTTATCCCTTAAAACCTCTTATCCAACGCTTCTGATATTTTGAAAGAGGTTCTTGTGTGTTTTGTTTGCTACTCCCTAAGTTCCGTTTGAAAGGGCATTTTTGTGTTCATGCACGAAAATTAAAAAAAGTGATGTAGGAAATAGAAAAAGTGTATAGTATAATAAATATTGTGAGTGAAAGGTGATGTAGGAAAGAGAAAGTGGGATAGAGAATAGTTAGTGGATATTTATTGTGAGAGTATTACAAGTGGGTCCCATAAATAAAAAAGTAATAAAAAACTTTTCATTTTTGGGTTGTGCCCTTTCAAATGGGACGTCAAAAAAAATATTGTGCCCTTTTGAGCGAGACGAAGAAAGTATGTGTTTGTTGGTGATCCAAAACTAATTCGAAATATTCTGAAGTGAAGTCTGAGACAAGATCAGAATCTAGTGTTCAATATGGTGTTCTAGACGAAGCATAATACATTTAGCATCTGGTAACCTGTTGTTGTCCAAGGAAAATCTGATCAGCATTTTGTAATGCTCCCACCGTCCCATTAATGTTACACTTTTTTTTTTTTCTCTTCATTTTTTTTTTCACTACTCACACACACCGTCCCATTAATGTTACATTTTTTTTTCTTTTCATTTTTTTTACTACTCACACACCCACACACATGCACAGAAGCGCCGCCTAGGAGATAAATCATAGGGAGAGAAAGCGCCGCCTAGGAGATAAATCCTAGGGAGAGAAAGTCTTCCCTCTAACTTTTGGGGGGATCGAACCCATGACAGCCTTCCCTCTAACTTCTGAGAGGTTCGAACCCATGACCTCCAGGTTGAAAGCCATGAGCTCAAGCTAGCAGGCCAAATCTCCATGTGCTTTAATGTTACACTTTTGTATATATACACATGGGTTAATAAAATGATTAAGTGGCGTGAATACAAAAAGTGAAGTATGAGAAAGGAAGTGAGTTAGAGAATAGTGAGTGGATAGCTGTTGTGAATATGTAAGCGGGTCTTATTGATTAAAGAAGTATTTAAAATTTTTCATTTTGAAAAAGTATAACTTTTAATGAAACAATTTATTTTTACAAAAAGTATAATTTTTAATGGGAAGGAGAGAGTATTTTAGTTTCTTTTAGTTTAGTGATCAAGAATTCTGGTACACAATTTGAGATCTGTAATTGATATGCCTTTCGATTTAATAAGAATTGTTATCTCTCTACACATGTATGTAGCTAACACGTCATTTGTAAACCACATAAATATGTGTATTTTAGCTTTACATTATTATTTACATCCATCTTTTTTGTCCAATTACAAAAAACTGATATAAGAGTTTCAGTTACGTGCTTTTGAAATTTCGCATTTGGAAAAAAAAAAGATGGCTTTTGTTATAGACGCAAAGATCGACAAGTTCAACAAGAGTAATAGTTTTTGGTAGATCAAGATGAATGTCATATAAGAAGACAGAGTTTGTGGGCACCCTCAGTCAATGCTAAAAACGAGAAGGTAATGCTAGGGGTGAGTAAAACAGAATTGGAACCGGACTATTGGAACCGGACTGGACTAATGGAACCAGATCAGATCGGACTGATCAAAACCAAATCAAACCAATGTCAATGGTCTAGTATTGGTTCCAAATATAAACAGAACCAATATATTGGTCAGGTTCTTCTGATTTTGAACAATTTTAATTGTGGATTGGATCAGAATCTTGACCAATGATAGGTATATATTATATGATTTTGTATATACATATGTATGAATTTATTATAAATATGGTAGATCAAGATGAAGGCCATATGAGAAGACAGAGTTTGCGGGCACCCTCAGTCAATGCTAAAAAGGAGAAGGTAATGCTAAGGGTGAGCAAAAAAGAATTTGAATCGGAATTGACCAATGTAACCAGATCGGATCCGACTGATCAAAACCGAATCAAACTAATGCCAATGATCTAGTACTGGTTCCAAATTTTAAACGGAACCAATATATTGGTCAGGTCCTGATGTTGAACAATTTTAACTGTGAATTGGACCAGAATCTTGACCAATGATAGGCATATATTATACTCCACCTGTCCCACCTCAATTGAGCCATGACATCTTTGCACGCTTTTTAAGATTTTTTTTAAAAAATGAGTAAATAATTGAAAGTGGGTAGAAGATTAGAGGAGAGAGAATGTAAAAGTTAAAAATATTTAATAGGAGAGAGAATGAGTGGGAGAAATAGTAAGTTAATGATTGATTTTTTTGTAAATATGTTAAAATTATAAGGATATAATGAATGGTTTCTTTTGTAAATATATAAACATTATGAGGGTATAAATGTCCGAAACACTGTTCACTTCTTTCCATTTATGAAATGACTTATTTGAAGTGGGACGTCCCAAAAAGGAAAGTGGCTTAATTGAAGTGGGACGGAGGTAGTATGATTTTGTATATACATATGTATAAATTTATTATAAATATAAATTATATACTCCCTCCATCCCACTTCACTTGGCACTAATTTTCATTTTAGGTCGTCCCACTTCACTTGGCATTGCCCAAAATGGAAAAGAATATTCACTATTCCCTCCACTCATTCTCTCTCCTACTTCACTTTTACACTCACAACATTCTCTCTCCTAACTATTCCTCTCACTCATTTTCTCTTCTATTTAATTCTTCATACTCACAACATTTAACTTTTTCTCTTTCTTACATCACTTTTTCTTAATTTCTACACCCAAAAAATTGGTGCCAAGTAAACCGGGACGGAGGGAGTATTTTAATTAAGAAATGAGGTGTTTTAAAACCCGGGATAGATTATTTTATCTTTGTGATTTGTTTGCCCTATCATGACAGTTGTTTTCCTTGTATCTTCTCGGTCCAAAGGTTTTATTGAATGAGCTTAATTATGATACTGTACTTTGGGGAATTTTGCGATTGCATAAACTTTAGGACATGTGAATGCTCCCTTTCTATTCATGCTGTAAGAGTTCCTGGTTGATGCTTTGATGGTGGCGGTGGCACTTGAAATTTTATTTTTGTCATTCATTTTGGGTCGTCAGAGGGTGTAATTATTTTGAGGAATAATTTATCGGGATTGGCCCAGAATCGGATCAGTTCCAAATTTCTATTGAACCAACATATTGATCCCAATATAGCAAAAATGGTTTTTCACGACACTTTAAAAAGTGTCAAAAAAAAAAAAAAAAGTGTCGAAAAATCTATTTTTGGCACATATTTCAGTACTTTTTGGTGTAGGTAATACTTTTCGACACTTTAAAAGTGTCACAAAATTTTCGGCACTTTTAGAAGTGCCACAAAATTTCCGCCACTTTTCAAAAGTGTCATCAATTTCCTCGCACTTTTCAAAAGTGACAGAATTTTCCATCACTTGTTTTTGTTACTTTTTTAAGTTCCGTATCTATATAATATATGAAATCAGAAGAATTTCAAGCCTTCACACTGCGCCACGTGGCATTATGACGTGGAAAGCCACGTGGCATTTCTCAATTGGTCATCCAATATTTCCTCCTTTCATCGAAAATTAAAAAAAAAAAAAAAAGCCTAATTCCTACTATTTCAGATAATTCAATAAATTTTGAAAAAGTAAATTTGAATTTCAAAAATTGAATTTTTAGTTATAAAATGAGTTTATTTTAGGAATAATTTAAACTAATCCAAAATTATAGAATCAGTTACTTCCTGAAAATGTTCCTGATTATCTCTTATCCATATTCAATTAATAAACTTCCTTCAAAATTTCAAATCTCAACAAACCAATTCTAAAATTAAGCAAATATTTATCAAAAAGATACATATACATCAATAAACCAATTGTAAAATTCAAACGATTTTCCAACTCTCAACATATCTCAACAAATCAATTCTAAAATTCAAACGATTTTCCAATCAATGAAGAGAAAATTGACAGATTTTCCAATTAAAAAAAAAATCTTAAAATTTGTTTTTAAATGGTCAGCCATTATTTCCTTCTATCACCGAAAATTAAAAAAAATATATGGTGCATGGTCCTTGTGGTGATTGGATGTAATTCTCCCATTGGTCAATTATTTCCTATATAAATCATGTAAACAAAATCTTGAATTTCAAATTTTTAAATCTTGAATTTCAAATTTTTAAATCACTAATATGAAATAGTGGTATTTAATAGGCCGAGTCAACTAATCCATGGAATTCTCTTTGAATTTCAAATTTTTAAATCACTAAAGAAGTTCATAGAATTTGATTTGAATTTCAAAAATCTAATTCGAATATTAAAAAACGGTTAATTATTAGAGCACAAAATCATTCCCTTATTTATAATATTTTCCCCAAATGCCATTTTATTCAGTTTTGGACAATGATTACTGTGCACATAGTCTTTCCTTATTTGCAAATATCTTTCTTTAATGCTTTCCTTAATATAATTGTTACTCACAGGAAAAAAATTTTAAATGTCATTTAGGCTTGGGAGTGATGTATCATGTTGAACATGCATACAGGTTTGACATTTTTAGGTGAAATTCTTATTCTTCGACCATTGTCATTTACTTACTCTCTTTTGCTTTTTTTGTTTGAACATCATTATTATCAATATTCTTTCTAAGCAAGATCTTCATTGACGTTAGTCAACACATAGGGGAAATCCCGTTGGTAATGTATTGTTCTATGTAAGTATCCATATTCTTTTATTTGCCTTGCAAAATGCTTCAGAAATTCATAGCTTGCTAATTATATTATTATCTCTGTGCCAAAATGAATGGCAAAAAATAATTTAATTTTCCCTTAATCACGATCAAATTTGAAATATTTTCATCATTCATTCTTGATCAAGATCAATTTTGAATTTTTTTGATCATTCAGTTTTTGAGCGAAGAAAGTAATTATTATCTTCTCTTTGTTGTAGTCTACAGCTACCAAATTATTCACAACGAGTACGAAATGTTTCAAGGTTCACAGAAATGAGTAACAACATTGGAAGAGAAGCAAGTAAGAGAACTCTATGAAATTCTAAGATAATCATCCACTACTCGGATGAGTTTTCATATGTTTTTGTTGATTCTTTTTGTATATTGTAATGTTGATTTCATAGTTTATTTTCTAAGCAATGGGCAGACTTGTAAAATTTAAAATGACAAACCAATATATGATGTATATCGATTTGAGTTATAGATACTTTAATACTTCTTCCATCTCGAAATGAACGTCCAAAAAATTTCAAATTTGTTTTTAACCAGGAGCAAATTTAAATAAACTTGGACATTCATTTTGAGAAAGAGAGAGTACAAATTTTGATCCAAATTTTAAACCAAAATGTTGGCAGTACCAATGGCTGAAATAATGTGATCATAGCCTCAACATACTTATGCACATCTTCGGTTAACTCATTCACGGGAACGTCAAATGACCGAAATATCTTGGGCTGCTGGAATAAAAGACTGAAATGTTGTGAGAAAAAAAAAATGCAAGGAAGGAGGTTAAAGATTTGCATTTTATTTATAGATTAGATTTCTACAGGCAATGAATCGATCAGTTTTTCAAGAGATTGACTTTAAAATTCAAATAATTTTAATTTTTTGTTTAAATTTAGATAATAATTAATATTCAATTTATTTTCTTAAATGATTTATTTGCTTAAGCTATGAAAAACTATGCAATGAAGGAGGTTCAGATTTGTGTTAAATTATAGTTTAGATCTCTATTGCTCTTTAAATCAATCAATTTCTAAATGAGATTGAATTCAAATTTTAAATAATTTTAAGCATATGCTTAAATTTAGATAACAATTAATATTCAAATAATCTCCTTACATGGATTTTGTAATAGCTCAAGAAAGTGAAGCATTGGCTTTTTAGTTCCAACGAGAAAATCAATGATAAATTCAACAACAAAAAATTATATACTTATATTGTACTAATTGGTCTTATTGTAAATTTAAGGAATTATTGATTTATATAATGGCATACTTTTTATGTGCTATAATAAATATTTATTTGTCCTTAATTGTTTTCTTTTGAGGGTAGGTTTTTTCTTGGTACAATCTAATCTTATGAGGATAGTTATGGATGAATATCAAAGACGTCGATAATTTTTTCGGATAAACATGAAATATAATTTAAGAAAAATAAATTTAATTCTAGATCTGTGTTATTTTTACCTGTTGTATTTTTTAATTTAAATATGGTAGTCGTGATGGTCGGATAGTGTGGGTGGATGTGTGGGGATTGAAAGTTTCCGTAAAATTGAAAAATCTTCTACAAAAAATCTTTTTTTTTAAACCATGAAAATTGAAAAATCTAAAGCATTGTAAAATTAAAGTATTAGGATACAAAGAGGGCATCTCTGGGAAACATTTATTTTATTTTATTTTATTATATTATATTATATAAACTCTTCTTTAAACACAACTGAAATAAAATTAAGATATGAAGAGGTCATTTCTAGGAAACATTCTTTTTATTTTATTATATAAATTCTTCTTAAAACACAACTTAAATGAAATTATTAGAAGTGACAATTTTAAAATTATGTATAATTAAATTTGTCTAACATTTTGGTCGGAATCATAAGATGGGGTATTTTTTTAGATCATAATGATACAATATAGGAGCAATGCATATTTGTAGGCCTAGGAAGTCGGGTTTTTGGGGTTTAATTGTTGATAAATATGAGTAAATAATGGTTGTTTTAATCATTTGTATAATGAATATTGGGGGAACAACATTTATTTTGACTATATTCTGTATAGCACATTAATATTTATTGTTAAAAAAAAGCACATTAATATTTATGTTTTTTAGATATTACGTAATGCATAAATAATTAAATGTAGTTTAGTGTCGTCCGTATAAAACACAGATTAAAAAAATAAGTATTGTTACTTTGAAAAGCCATCAAAATTATTGTGTTACCGGATTCGGTTTTATTTATCTTCTATAGTAAATATTAATTAAAAAAATGATCTCAATAATGGTGTTAATTTATTTTATGCTACACATTAAAAAGACTAACAAAAATTATGATCGCTTTAATTTTTTTGTCGAATATCATTTTAATTACGCTTCAAAAAAAAGTACAAGATGAGAGAGTTACGCTTCAAAAATATAGCTTAAAACAAACTCAATTATATAAAATAATTGATTGAATTGAGCTTTATTTTTGTATTATTTTTTATTTCTTAATACTAAGATTGTATTTTGAGCGAAAAATAAAGTTTTCTCTTACCACCTTAGCTTTTTTTTTTTTTTTTAAAGTGATTTTTTTTTGCTATAAGAGTTATTTAAAAAATATTAATTTTTAATAGAAAAATGTAGTATATGTTTTGCTATTCACTTTCAAACTTTTAGTTTTACAAATATATACTGAATTATGAAAAGTACTTTGGTAAAACATCATTTAAGAAAAGTTTTTTTTTTTTAAGAATTCTTTTTGAAAGTTCTTTCATTTTGGATAAAAAAAATCATTTAGTTTTGGTATGGAGGAAGTAAATTATTTTTTATAATTAATCATATATATAAGCTGCAATTACAAACACATTGTATATATTTAAAGTTATCTAAAATTTAGTTTTAATTCTTATTATAAAATTATTAAATATACTCTCTCCGTCTCGAAAAGTTAGATGAACATGTGTCATTCATGTGACCCACATTTAATTTAAAGGATAAAACAAGAAAATCAATAAAAATTAAAGTTACACAACTATATGGGTTCTAAGTGTGAATCTAAAAAGTAAAAGGTAAACTATACTATATTAAAAGCAAGAAAGTGATCAAAATGAAAATTTGACGCTAAAAAACGTCAACATCAAATGGTTAAATTTGAAAATCTGTCAAGGATATTTTAGTCATTTACGTTCATGGTATAAATATAGATATTAGACATTGAAATCAACACCAAGTACTTTTGATTGGATGCCTTAATTTACGAATTTTTTCCCCCCAAATTATTTGACCTCAATTATTTTATAATAAATTAATTAAAAAACAAATTTACACCAAAATTCATAATTTTTTTTCTCTACAAATAGAGACTAATTTGTTTTTAAATGGTCAGCCATTATGGTGATTGGATGTCTATATATTTCGTGTTATTATATCGACTAATTATATATTGCTTGCGCATATATTTTACAGTAAACAGAGGAGTTCAGAATTTGACTACTCGATTGTAGCAGACTTAAGAAAAATGGTTGATGAAAACAACCCGTATGCGAAGATTTATAGAACAGCTGCAGAGCAAAGATTTAAGATGGTATCAGAGCAGGTTCTTTACACGTGCATGCCCAACAGCCCACGATGTTAAAAAACCTTACCTATAATATATAAAGATCCTGAGCCACTCCCCTTAGTATCAATTGGTTTTAAGGTGAAACCTCAGACTTTAAGGGTTTTAGCAAAAAAAAATTACTAGTCATTTTATGTTTGTAAAATTAAAAATTAAATGTTAGAAACTGATAATATGAATATTTATGCATAATGGGGTTATGGATCTTTGTCAGTTATATACTCTCTCCTTCCCATTAATAACTTCACCTTTTGTCATTTTGGGTGTTTCATTTAAAGTTTCACCTTTCCTTTTTTGACAAAGAATCTTTACTATTCCACCCACTCATTCTCTCTCCTATTTTACTACTACACTCACAACATTTTTCAAATTTACTATTTCCTCCACTCATTCTCTCTTCTATTTTACTATTACACTCACAACATTTTCTCCACCCTTAATTTGCTTGTCGGACCAAAAAGGGTGAACTAATTATTGGGACAGAGGGAGTATATATATATACTCCCTCCGTCCCATAACAAGCGACACAGTTACTGTTCCGCACGAGAATTAAGGAAAAAGTGAAAAGGTTGATGTGTTGTGAATGTAGATAGTTGAGTAGGAGAGAGATTGAGTGGAGAGAATAGTAAATTATAATGTGTTGTGAGTATTATAATAACGTAGGAGAGAGAATGAGTGGAGAAAATAGTAAAGATTCTTTTCCATTTTAGAAAGTGTGACTTATCAGTGGGACGCCCAAAATGACAAAGTGTGTCGCTTGTTATGGGACGGAGGGAGTATATATATATATATATATATATATATATATATATATATATATATATATATATATATATATATATATATATAAAGTAAATATTTTCAAAATGTCTTCTTCTAATAATAAGACCACCTTCAACGGTTTGGTACAAAATTTGTATTATTTTCTATAATGGTACAATTTTTGCACCAAACTTATACAACAATTTGCTTTAAATCTTACGCCGAATAAAAATATTCTTAAAATATTAATATTATTTCACTTATATAAATATATTACTTTATTTATATTTAATATTATAAAATATTTTCATATATATAAAAAATAGAGAGAAAAAGGGGATAGCGAGCTCTATCCCTTGTACGAAATTAGGTGTAAGAAATAGAGTTAATTCATAATAGAGCAACGTTTAGAGTTTTATTGAATGAAAATAATGCTCTATATTTAAATTTTAAAATATCGCTAAAAATTCTCTAAATAAAATTTGAAACTTTATTATTTAGGGATCGAAATTTTTTTAAAATTATACTTTACTTATTTAAATATTATTCGTAGAGTTGGTCTTATAAAAAACTAGTTTTTTCTTAAGATAAGGAAAAACGTGTTTTCAAAATAAACGGTGACAATTTTGTAATTACTGGCAACCATGTTCAAAGTAAACGATGGCATTTTTGTAATTACTGGCAACCATGATAAATGCCAGTGTTAATATTACAAATGACCAGTGATTTCATACTGGCATTTTATAAACATGAAACTGGCACTTTTTACACGGGCACTTTTAAATACATGAACTGGCACTCTTCACACTGGCATTCTGTTACACTAACACTGGCACTTTGTTACACTAATATTTTCTTTGGCTCTCAAAAATACAAGCACGGCATTCAAAAATACATGGATCGGCATTTAAAAACACATTTACCGGCACTCAAAAATGCATATACCGGCACTCAAAAACACCGATAATTATTTTTGCCGATATTCAAAAAACATGAACCGGCATTCAAAAAAACATGGATCGACATTCAAAATTACAAGAATCGGCATTCAAAAAATACATTGACACTCAGTTGCACACTTACTGGCACTCTATTATACACTAACTGGCACTCCAAAATACATGGACTGGCACTTCAAAACACATACACTGGCATCTAATTACCCAGTCCACCAATGCATCGAATTCTCAAACTGGTACTCAAATACTTATAAACTGGCATTAATTTACACTAAAACTGGCACATAAAATCCCTAACACTGGCACGTAAATAACACGGCAAATCAAACTCTCTCTCACTAAACGCAAATCAATCTCTCTCTCTCTAAACGCAAATGAGAGAACCTTCTCTCTCTAATCGTTAATCTCGATTGAACGACCTAGGATCTGGAACAGAGGAAGACGGCAATTGCAATTGTAGGTGTGTTGAATGGACTTGCATCTGGAACAGAGGAGAAATTGTCGACGGGTGAACGTGTTTGGCGCAGGGGAGAGGACGCCGGTGTTGATCTAGAGAGAAATTGGGAGAGATTAGGTCGCCGGTTGGATTAGAGATCGGAGAGGGATTGATTGAAGAAGAATGTGGTTGTCGCCGATTGATTTGGGTGAAGGGAATTGGCGTTGGTCTTGGATTGAGGGAGAATTAGGTTTGGTTGAGGTCGCCGGTGAGGAAGAGGCTTGGTTGAGGGATTTGGTCCGGCAATGGAGGTTGGGCTTGGAGAAGAAGAAGAAGACGCAGGAGGGCTCCTTTGCGTATAGAGAGAGAGAAGAGAGAAAGTAATTCCGGATAGAGAGAGAAAGAGAGAGAGTTGTGTTAACTGCTTTATAGATGAAGACGGTAAAACACGTTTTTTGTTAAGTTAACAAAAAACGTGTTTTTTACAAATTTTTGACTTATTCGTATCACGATAAAGCTGTACACGTCAAAAACCAATTACTTATTTAAAAATATATTCAGTATATATTTTCAGACAAATAAAAAAAAAGAAGGTGAAACACTTCCTATAGGATGGAGAGAGTAGTAATTTATTACTCCAGCTATCTTGGAAAAACAGTTATATTTAACTTTGTTGATTATTTCATTAAACTTTAATAAAAATTATGAAATTTATTATTATTAATAATAGTGCATCAATATTAAATTTTAAAATTTTACAAGGATGATAAAATTTTCTGACATTATGATTAAAATTTAATGAAGTTAGCCATCAAATTAAAATCAAAGCATTTCAAAAATAAGGAGGGTATAAAGTTTATTTTAATAAATATAAGGAGGGTATAAAGTTTATTTTATGTTTATTTTGCATTTTATATAAACAGATTCAGGGCCAATGAAATTTGATTGCACAATAGTCAACTTTCGTTGAATATTTCGTTGATTTAGTTTATTAAGAATATAATCGTCTTTTTGAACCCTTTGCTACGAACATGGAATATACGTTTGTCAGATCGGATCAGTCGGATCAGAACCTCCGCTGCCAATAACATGGGCTACACATTTATGAAAATCGAATCTGAGCCAGTATAGTTGATTTATCAGTTTAAACTTTACACTTATTGGGTTCACCGTACGCCAAAGTTCTAGTTCATCCTCCTTTGTTGGACGATCAATCGTTCCATAATTAAACCCAGTTTTTATCTTGTCTATCAACGAACCCTTGAAAACACGAGCACATTCTTCATAGTTTTCTCCTTTCAATGGGACATGAGTGAGAATCTGTCCGAGATTGTCACTCGATGAAAGGAAGTAGGGGGTTCTTTCTCACTACTCTCATTAGCCATTTACGTTGAATTGTGTTTAGGTTTAAGGTTTTTCAAGATCACAGCTCTGATACCAAGTTGGAAATCAAGAGGGAGAGAGGGAAGAATTTTCTCTTTTTATTCCAATACCTTGAACGATTATTTTTATAACCTCAAGATCTATGTCTAATCTTGTTACAAATATTTACAATCCTTATCAATGCCTAATATTACGCAATCCCTAAAATATCGCTAAATACTTGATACACATGCACATAAATAAGAAAATGATATATATAAATAATAAGAAAATATATCCTGAAATTCACAATAAGAGATCTCGTAAATTCGGGGACCATATGTGATTATAAAGCTGGCGCTCCTTGGAAGCTAGCGCTCATTCTGGGCGCTCCTTTAGAGCTGTGCTCTTTGGGAGCTCTTTGCTCCTTGTTGCGCTCCCTTGGGAGCTTTGCGCGCTCCTTTGGGAGCTTTGCGCGCTCCTTGGAGCTCCTCTGCGCTCCTTGGGAGTTTCGCGCTCCTTAGGAGCTCTAACAGATTGTTATTGCGAGTGTATTAAGTCTCATTGTAAAGTTTAAGAAATAAAGGAACTAAAAACATTATTATGATATACTCCCTCCGTCCCACTACAACCTTTTCATTTACTGTTTGCACAAAAATTAATAAAAAGTGTAGTGGTATAAATGTTGTGAGTATGAAAAGTAAAATAGAAAAGAGAAAATGAGGTAGGAAATAATAATTGAACTGTTGTTCGGAGTATGATATTGACATGTGAGCCCCATTAATATAAAAGTAATAAAATATTTTTATTTTAAAAAATGTATATTTTGAAATAAGATGTAAAATAAGGAAAGTGTATAGTTTGTATTAGTTCAAGTATATTAAAAACGAAAGTAAAAATTTTTCTAAGACAGGAAGTGGGAGTATATTTAAAACTATTCCACGTAGGCCTTGTGATTTGCGATTGTCATTCAAGAACGTTTTGGTGAAGGAGTCTGATGAGCCCGGACCTATTGGACCGAGCCCGCGCTCGGTCTGGTCCAAGGAATCAGTGACGTGGCAGTTCCTAAACCGCTGGGGGGGAAGACCGCGGACAGATAGGCCCTTGAGGTCAAGACCGCGTCCCTCCCCGCATTAATCCTATCAAAGACCGGAAGGATCCTGACCGCTATATTCGTGCCCGCACGACCTGTGACCGTTGGGTCCGTGCCCGCAGATTGTATGTCCGCGGGGACCCACGCCCGCAGTAGGCGTGACCGCATCAACCGTGCTCGCGTCATATACCTTTGACTGCGGCCACAATGTTGACCGCGGGCACATGCCTGCTTCCCGGTTAATGTCAAGCCTTACTGAGCAAGTTAGCTTACTGGCTCTGACAGGCCACTTGCCGGCTCCCCCATCACGCATTCAATGCTGCTCAGTCAGGCGCCTACTATTCCATTTAATGCTCAAAGCCGGCTACACGGCTCATGTCCCTTTCAGCCATGTCCCCTGGACAGTCAATGTTCCCTCCCTGACAGGACCAATTAGATGCGGACACGTGTAGCTGGTCAAATACCAAAGTGCCCCCTAGGGCTGATCTCATTGCTGATCTCATTGCTTACCTCAACAAGCACCATTGCATTGCCTATAAATAGAAGGCCTTTACCCCCTTGGGCAAGGTAAGTTCCAAATATATTGAGTAAGCCCTATTACTCTAAACCCTAAACACACACACACACTCCAAGGTATTCAAAGCCTTATTATCTCAGTATTCTTACTCTCACACCCGAGGGCCTGAGTTGGAGTAACATCCAACTTTGACCTTAACGGTGCTTATTTGTGTTGTGATCTAGGTACCAACAAACCACATAAATATCCTAGCCAGATATCCTTGAACCGCTCCTGACCCTGAACAGCTTGGCGTCATCAGTGGTTCCATTGCCGGGAACCCTTTTTCTTTATTTACTTCCCGTGTATTTTGTTTGCAAGGCACCTCTCGTGTCCTAAACAAAACGAGTGCCGAAAGGCTCTTCTTTTTCCATCATCTTTTCACAAAATATGTCTAAAATACTGGAAAACGCTGATCATTTGACCTTGGAGGATGAGAACCAAGCCTCACCCTCCGCTATCAATAAGGGTAAGCAAACTAACTTTGTCTTCAACAGAATGGGGGCCCGTTCCCAGTCTGCTCACACCCTTTCCCCCGGTCAGAAAGCCATGCACAAGCTCACAGACCAAATACGTGCTGAAAAAGCACAAGCCCTCCTAAACAAAAGTCCCAAAACTCCACAAGCTCCCCCCAGAAACACCACCATGAACACTCCTCTCTCCTCGGAGCAAATCCTGAGGAGACAAGAAATTCTGGACTCCAAATCCAAGCTGGTCGCTGAGGCCATGGTGATTGCCGACCAACAATTGGAAATGTTCGAAATAGAGGCAAATGGGGGGCTACAGTTTCCACAAGGGTCCCAAAGGTTCTCCCAACGAGCTCCCGCTAAATCACTTGCTAGTCAAGCTGCGGGGGCAAACCGGGTTGAACCAACCCTTGAGCGCGGACAGATGGCCAAGCGCAGTGTGGTGCACGTAGAGGATAGCGAGGAGATTGGGGAAGAGGCGCAGTCAAACCAACGTGTGAGGCCCCAAGCACTACCCCTGGCTCCGGCCAAGGGAAAGGCCGTGGCTCCACGTAATAAAAAACAGAAGATTGATAGCCAGAACCCTGAGTTCGTTGATTTCATGCAGAAGATGTGGGAAACCCATCAGAAGGCAGCCCAAAAATGTGGTCGCACAATGGATGCCTTCAGCGACAAGATCGCGCGGGCACCTATCCAGAAGGGGAAGCCCCCCCAGATGGACACATATGATGGTTCCAAGAACGCGAGGAGCCACATGGGTAGATTTGAGGGCCAAATGGCATTATTCTCCGCGGACGAATCCGTAATGTGCAAAGCTCTAGCTGCCACTTTCACGGGCAAGACCCTATCCTGGATGCTGGCTCTCAAACCCCGCTCCATCAACTCTTTCGGCCACTTCAGGAACATTTTCCTTAATGCCTTTGCTGGAGCCGGGGTGCCCGCTAGACCAAAGACAGATCTTGTCCGTGTCAAGCAGGCCCCCACTGAATCCACGAAAGATTACATTGCTCGCTTCAGAAAGGTGAGCGAGGAGATAGTGGATCTGGAAGAGGGGGATATTAGACTTTGCTTTGAGGGAGGCCTCACCTCCTCCTTCCTGAAATTGAATTTCGCCTCCAGCCAACCAAAAACAGTGGAGGAGATGTATGAAAGGGCTTCTGCCATTGCCTCTGCCGAGGAGAGCAGTATGCCCGTTCCCCGAGCTTCAACCAAGGAAAGAATAAGCCAAGTTCAGGAGACCACCCCAGAGGCTGCCCAAGTTAACAACCAGGGTAAGAACAGAGGCCGTGGGTCGGACAAACTCCGGAAAAAAGTTGCGGAAACAGTCTACACCGAGCTCACCGAGCCACGAGCAGTGATCATGAGGGCATCAGATTTTCCTCCTCCTCCCCCCATGCTCAGAAAACCAAGTGAGAGGAGTAGGACAAAGTTCTGCGAGTATCATAATGATCACGGGCACGGAACAGAAGACTGCTTCCAGCTAAAGAGAGTAATTCAGCAGAGAATCAATGATGGGGAACTAACCAGGTGGATCAAGGGAAACAACCAGGCACCCAATAATAACCAACAGCGGACACGAAACTCTCGTGGTCCCGAGAGGGTGGAAAGAGACAATTTTGAGGATAACGACGGAGACTACAATATAAACTTCATCGGAGAAGAACCTCCCTCCAACAAACAGCTCTCCCTCCAAATCCGGACATTAGAGAAGGTTTTCTCCGTCCCCGCAATGGCTCCGGAAGAAGAGCAAGAAATTGGGTTCAAAAGGAGTGAACTTGCCTCCACCCTTTTTCATTCCACTCAGCCTCTCACCCTCAGAATGAGAATCAACCGGGCAAACATAGGCCGAGTGTTGATAGATACGGGAGCTGCCCGCGATATACTCTACTACCATATGTTGGTAGGAATGAGAATGACTGAAGCACATCTTTTTCCATATGCGGGCATGCTTGAGGGCTTCACAAATCACGCCGTAAGGGTAAAGGGGACGATTGTGTTTGACGTAACTATTGGGGAAAAACCCATGCAGAAGACGGCCAAGATAACTTTCATGGTGGTCGATCTTCCTTCCCGACAATGCCATTCTCGGCGTAACTGCTCAGGCCGAATTGGGAATAGTTGCGTCTGTTCCCCACCAAAGGGTGAAATTTAACACCCCGGGCAGGGTTGCTACCGTCAAGAACCAGCCCGGGAGATTCCTCCGAGCACTTGAGGAAAAAAGGAAAGAACAGAAAGGCCAGGCATCCTGCCCGCCAATACAGGGCGAGGACAAATCAATAGAGGGAAATGGCGAGGATAAATCAAAAAAGGGAAAAACCCTTGCTCTCCCGCCGGCACCCATACCAATTGGCATGCTTTCTTTCCATTCCACGAAGGTGGACCTCAAGACGAGCAGAAAATCAAAGCAATTGGCCCCTATTGAGGGAGGTTATATTGATCGGGGAATAGAGGGGAAGATTGACCGCGATATCATATACTCTATGGCAACACTGACTGGAGCTCAGGTCAACCCCCCAACCATAATCATTGACTCCTTGCACAACCGTGAAATCAGCGACCTCCAACCTAACGACGAGCTCGAGGAGGTGGTAATCAATCCCCACTTCCCGGAGCAAACAGGTTAAGGTCGGCCCGGAAATTCACGGCGAGGAGAGAAGAATCCACGATCGAATTCTTAAGGGCAAATTGTGATGTGTTCGCTTGGAGGGTGGAAGATATCTTTGGGAATCGGCGAGGACGTGATCCTCCACAAAATCAACGATGACCCATCCTTCAAAAATATTCATCAGAAATCAAGGTACTTCTCTCCGGAGAAAGAAATTGCGATCAAGGAAGAGGTGGAAAAATTGTTAAAAGCGGGGATAATCAAGGAGATTTCCTACCCCAAATGGCTGGCCAATGTGGTAATGGTCAAAAAATCCAACTGCAAATGGAGGATGTGTGTTGATTTCACCGATCTCAACAAGGCATGTCCCAAGGATTGTTTCCCTCTTCCTCGCATTGACAGATTGGTGGATTCTATAGCCGGCCACAGAGTATTGAGCTTCATTGATGCATACTCCGGCTACCATCAGATCCAAATGGCTCCTGAAGATGTCCGCTCTGTAGCTTTCATCGCTGCGGGCAAGACTTACTGCTACAAAATGATGCCCTTCGGGTTGAAAAACGCAGGAGCCACCTATCAAAGAATGGTCAATCTGGTCTTCAAAAACCAACTAGGCAGAAATCTTGAGGCCTACATTGAAGATATGGTTATAAAGACTAAGGAAAACTCCCACGAGCTCGACGTGGAGGAAACCTTCAAAAACTTGCGTCGCAATAACATGAAGCTAAACCCCCTTAAGTGTGCTTTTGGGGTTAAGGCGGGCAAGTTCCTCGGATTCATGGTCAATCAAAGAGGGATAGAGGCTAATCCAGAAAATCCAAGCCCTGTTGGACATGAAACCTCCCGCTGCGTGAAGGATGTCCAAAACTCAATGGTCGCATCACCGCACTTGGCCGCTTCATCTCGCGGTCGGCGAGAGAGATGCCTCCCTTTCTTCAAAACTCTAAAAGGGGGAAGAGAGCTGATGAATTTACATGGAGCACTGAGTGCCATCAAGCTTTTGAAGAAGTCAAAACATACCTCGGGCAGCCACCTCTACTCAGTAGCCCAGTGCCCGGGGAAGAACTTTTTTTACGTTTTTAGCGATTCTTGATACGCGGTAGAGCTGCTGTTCTTGTAAGGGAGGAGAATAACTCCCAAAAACCAGTTTATTATGTATCTAAGGCACTGTCCGCCGTAGAAGGGCGTTATCTTAATATAGAGAAGTTAGCTTACGCCTTGCTTGTATCCGCTCGAAAATTAAGAGCCTACTTTTGCACACCCTATAAGCATGCACCTGAGGCTCCGCTTAGAAAGGTTTTACACAAACCGAGTCCTCGGGGAGAATGCTAGCTTGGTCTATCGAACTCACTGAGTTCCAGATCACCTACTCCCCGAGAAAGACAATCAAAGCGCAGGCCTTAGTAGATTTTGTGGTAGAATCATCATTCAAAATGGCGGACGGCGTCAGGGAAAAAGAAAGCGGGCGAGAATCGAAGAAGTCCCAAGTAGCCCGAGCACGTAAATCACGCGGCCAAGGGAGCGTCCGGAGGAGGTATGGATTCTATACGTGGACGGCTCGGCGAGCAAGTTGATTAGTGGCGCGGGCATACTTCGATTGCACCTGCGGGGAGAAATTTAAGAGAGCCTTGAGGTTCAAGTTCGAAGCATCAAACAATCAGGCTGAGTATGAGGCGATTATAGCAGGCATGGAATTGGCAAGAGACTTGGGAGTTCAGAATATAGAGATCAATAGTGACTCTCAGCTCATAGTTAATCAAATTAGGGGGGAGTATGATACTATCAACCCATTGCTAACTCAGTACTGCAGCCTTGCAAAAACCCTCATCAAAAATTTCACCTACTATGAGCTGAACCAAGTCATGAGAGAGGATAATGTGGAAGCTGACCTCCTCTCCAGAATAACTGATCAAAAAAATGGTGAACTACAAGCAGAAAGCAAAGAAGCACCATGACAAAAGAGTAAATAAGAGGAGTTTTTCAGTTGGAAACTGGGTACTCAGAAGCGTAGAGGTCCAAGGGACCCAACCTGGTTTCAACAAACTGTCCCCGAAATGGGAGGGTCCATATGAGGTCACAAAAATAGTCAAAGAGGGCACCTACATATTGCGACCAAAAGGGGGAGAAGAGCTTAAGCACGCTTGGAATAGCGACCACCTTAAGAGATACTTCTTTTGAAATCTTTGTAATTTTTGGAAGGAGTATAGACTATGTATATATAAAGGAAGTTATCATCATATTTCATCATATTTTGATGCAAAAACCTATTCCCACCAGCCTCAAAAGCTAAAGTGGTTGCCCGCAAGCGGATGCAGTAGGTTAAAGAGCAAACATATGAGCTCCTACCTACTGATGCGCAACGATCTTTCGGTCCGCAAGCCTATATGAGTACAAAGATCCATTACGATCCGTACTCCGATCGCGGGGAGGATACCCTGTCCTGCCCGCGTGACACCACCAAGAATAAGTGGATATAGATGCCAGCAAGGACAAAGGCCAAGGCCCTTGTCCCCGCTCAGTGCGCGAAGGTCCTCGTTAGGGCCGTTACTCGTATGCCTGTATGTGACAAAGGCCTACATATAAGCCCGTTACCAGATCGCCAGAAGACCCTCACACAAAACTCCAAGGGGTTTTGAATAAAGGGTCAAAAAAGCGTGAACCACCATTAGTGGATACAGATGCCAGTAGGTTAAAGGGCCGCTATGCAAAATATGCCCCTACCTACTGTTGCGCGGACTATAGCTTCACGGCCACACTCTGCATGCCCTAGGAAGGTAGCTTGCCTTGGCTGCTTTTGACTTACACCACGGCTCGCAAGGCTGGGAATAAGTGTAAACGGATGACAGTGATCAAAAGAGTTTTTACAAAGCCAAACAGACAAAGGGGGTTAAGGCCCCAAAGTTTGCCACAAGGCCAAACAAAAGCGATCACAGATGAATAAGGCTGACTCTCACGAAAAATCCAAGTGATTTTGAATAAAGAGTTAAGAAAACTCAAAAAATGCGGGCAAAGGGCCTACTAAGATTTTGTCCGCAGAAGGAGAGTATAAAGTTTAAATTGCAAGTCAAATGTGGGGCCTCCCCAACCCCGGGACCTATAAACTCGTGCCCCAGCCGGAGGGTCCCCAAACCACTACCTAATTAATTAAAACTTTTCATTTAAATAATTTAAGAGTGGAATAAACTTTCGAAAACCAAACTATAACCTGTTTTAATTTACAACATTTCATTGAAAATATTTATAAAACTTTATACATATTTCTTGTTCTCAATATAATAATAACCACACTTATTCCCCACTCCCAAACAGTACACATACCCTGACACCCATAAGACGGTCCAACTCCTTTCCGGCCTCACCAGTCTGGTCTACCTGTCTCAGCTGGAACTAAAAAAAATTAAAGGGAGACGGGGTGAGAAAGAATCTCAGTAAGCTATTATGCATGCAGCAAGATGCCAAATAAGATGCAACACATAAACAAGTTGTTCAACATCATATTTGGAATACGGTAAACACATTACATTACCTGATCTTACCTTTTCCCGTCTGAATAATAAGTCATATTACGTGGGTATGGGCATACATCCTCATGGGAACCCATCCTCTATATGTGTGAACGGCTTAGGCCTATTCACGCCTTACAAGACCCATTTTTCAGGGAACCATGTAAGGTATCAGTGTCCTATGAACTGCTTAGGCATATTCATAGTAACTGAGCCCCAAACTGTGGCCACAGTGGGGTGGAAACGGACACAGGTATAATGAAATCCGAGCACCTTATGTTACAACATCTCATAAGTGGTCGCATTCCATTATACCCCCGAAATATCAGCTGATATTAAACATAATCATAATCACATTCAAGCACATAACAGTTACTTGAATTTAAATCCACACATAGGGATAACCGTATATAACATGGCACAATTACTCATGTTAGCAACATATACAACATGGTACAACTACTCATGTTAACAACATATACAACATGGTACAATTACTCATGTTTACAACATATACAACATGGTACAATTACTCATGTTTAGATCTCAATTAGTGTAACATATATATAAACACTAATGAGTCAATATAATCCACTTATGGCATGTATGCTCATAAACAATACAATGATGACGTGCAACAAATATTTCACGCACCGACTTAACATATAACCATTTCCAAAGTAATCACGTAGGGTCTAACAACATACAAGTACTCTACGCGTTCACAATATCACATTTCACGACTTCCTTTTCAAATTCCATAATCAAATACCAAATTTCTATAAACTTTGGCTCTCAAACCACAATGACTTTTAACCCGGTTCAACGCGATATTTAGACTACTTCCCCAATTCCATTTTGACTACGTGAGACCTCATTATGTAGCTAAAGTGTTCTAATTCATCCTACGCTGAAGAGAGTTCAATCTTGTTCTAAGTGAATAGGTTTCTAAGATTTAAAAGTTAAATCAGAATTTCTGATGCAGGGCACGACTCGTGCCCCTTGGCACGACTCGTGCCTTTTCTCCTCATGTTAGGGCACGACTCGTGCCTTTTCTCCTCATGTTACTCAGAACGACTTGGACCATTGTTCACGACTCGTTGTCACGAGTGGCAAGAAGGGCACGACTCGTGCTCCTTGGCACGACTCGTGCCAAGGCCAAAATCAGATACCAGATCGCAGACATCAGTAATGTTCTACCAAATCCATTTCTCTTCCACCTTCCTCTGTTTTTCCAAGGCCAATACCAGTTTCAATCATACCAAAACTAGTTTATATACAATTGTTAACCCCTAACAACCGTCAATTCATGCTATAGAACGTCTATTCCACCTCTATCACATGACCAATCACTCATTCTGTTGCCCTTCTTAATGTTCTTCAACCTCAAGCATTTCCTACCCCTTTACCCAAGCCAAGAAACATGCTCCCAACACATTCAAATCACATTAAACACATTATAGCACCATTCAACTCCCAACTCAGGCCAAAACCCCAACACCCTTTCCTAGACCATAACAACCTACCAAAACATTCCATATACCAATTTAACCTTCGAGTCAAGATTCCCTTTCATGCAACTAGACCAACTGCCCTATATACATATATATTTGGGACTATAACTATACTTTTCCCATGCCAAATAATATATATATTATTATTAACAACCATATCATTTCCATTCCAATTATCCCAACACTATCTACACAACCATAACCAACCCTATTATAAGTTTCCAAATCAATACCCAATTTTCCTCCATGTCATATAACCCTTTTACACCACTTTTCCAATTAACTAACCACTTTAACCCTTTTTTTTCCTATTTACTTCCATAACCATTTGAAAAGCCAATCAATTTATCAATTTCATCAATAATCCGTTATAGAGTAATAATAACATCCAATAACATACATATAACACCCTTTCTCAACCCTTTTACGTCACTTTTCCCAAAATCTTAACATACCCATTCAATAATCCATTTTCTTTTATTTTATTCCTACAACCCAAATAATTTCCGAAATTTATCAAAAGCCAAACATATATTGATCCCAGAATATCAAATATCATTTAATACACGTAATATCATCATTTCTCGTAATATGAACAATTATTCGAAAGAAATCATAATAACTTACCTAAAAATATGTCGAAATGGAAAGACGATCTGATCGGCTCTAAACGTTCTCCTCGCCTTCCTGATCGCTCCGCCGCAGTCGGATCGTCAATCGGACCAACGGTTGATTTTCTAGAATTTTTGGAAAATATTATGGGACGGAGGAAGTATTTCTTTCTTACTTTCTCTCTTCCTCTCCAATTCTCTCTCTCTCACGCCTGGAAATGTCCCACGCTAAGGCTGAAGGAGTAATATATATCTATAACAATGTTGCACCTTGGCCCCTGCATTTGAGTTATTTCACTTAAGTACCTTAACTTCCGCTTTTGACACCTAAGCCTCTCCATATTTGTAAAGCTTTTTAATTAATATTTTCAATATTATTACTTTACTATAAAATTCCTTTTTATTCCATTTAGACATTAAGTAATTAAAATTAATTTATTAACACACTTAAAATATCACACAATTTATTAACATAACTAAGATATCAAATAATTTATTGAAAGGTTAAAACTAACATATAGAAATCCCACTTATTATGAAATGCAACCAATAAAATGCTACGGCCCCGATCCACGTGCCCAACACGTGAGTAAAATGGTGCCTAGATTTCGGGTCGTGACATCAAAAAAGCTAGAGAAAGAGCAAGAATGCAAGTATCAAGGTACTCAAAAATTGCAAACACTCATAAGTAGCCTACGAGACTAGTAATTAAGAGAATAGTTATGGAAAAATTCCTCTATTAAATACTGAAAAACATTTACAAAGTCCTA
Organism: Adenophora triphylla var. japonica; assembly: GCA_022495995.1. Lineage (NCBI taxonomy): Eukaryota > Viridiplantae > Streptophyta > Magnoliopsida > Asterales > Campanulaceae > Adenophora > Adenophora triphylla. The sequence goes on from JAFEMH010000350.1 coordinate 364,540, forward strand.
CACTATTACAAAAAGGTCCTAATCTATTACAAAAAGAAGAAGCAAAAAACCTAAGCTATTGGAGCTTGCCCCTTGGGATCTTCGGGGACTTGAGGAGTCTGGAGAGGGCGAGCTGCTCACGAGGAGGTCTGTGATAGGATCAAGGACGGCCTCAGTGGAGACTGGAGCAGGAGCTGCCCGGTGAGGAAAGAGGTCTCCTATGGCAGGCCCACCTGGTAGAACGCGGGCAAGGGCATCCCCAAGAGAAATAGGATTCTCCCCAAACCTCAGCTCATCCAGATCTGCGATGAGACTAAGAGCAGTCACCTCTGCCACAGGAGGCAAGGAGGCCGCAGCGGACAGCTCCAAGCCTTTGACCTCATTCTCGGACAAGGGAACAAACGCATGCCCGGGCAAGCATTCTTCATCGGTAGCAACAACCGAGCCAATAACAGCCAGCTCTTGCAGAGGAGCACGCCCGTGGCGCGAAGTTCCGAATACGTGTGGGACCCCAGCCTCGTATTGAGCCAAATTCTCAGCGAGGAGCCAATCCTTGAATTCCTGGGAGTTTTTGTACTCCTCCACAGCCTCCTTGCGAACATCATCAAGGGCGGATTTCCCCTCCGCCTCCAACCTTTTGTAGGGGAGAAGCTGCTCGGGACGGCTCGTCCACCTTTTTTCTCCAAGGCCTCCGAGTCAACTCTTGGCGGGTGCGGCAGCGCGAGCTCTTTATTTCTGGGCTCCCACTCAGCCTTGTGCCCGCGGAGCTCATCCCGCTGACCCCTTACTCTCTCAAGGTCCTTCTCCATCTCGGCCAATCGGTCGGAGAAGTCCTTCAGATCAGACTCCTTCTGAGCAAAGGCTTTGTCCTTGTCCTCCATAAGGGAGTTCAAGGTCCCAATCCTCGATTGAGCCTCCTCCAGCTCACGAAGTTTGGCCGTCAAAATGGAAGTCTTGTTATCCACTTCAGCGGTCAGGGTATCGCAGCTTTCCCGCAGCCGCAGTACTTTATTGCTCACCTGCGAGGAAAAAGAACAAAAGTTAGACATACTGAGAGAGTGAAAGTATGGAACCAAGTATGGAACCAAAGAGATCAGACGGTTATCTACCTCAGTCAGAGCAAGGCCTATGTCCCCCACCATGGCAGAGGCATTCTCCTCGACAACTATGTTCTTATAGAAGTCGGGGGAATATAGACGGTTCACCAGCCCGATCCCCACTGAGGCGTTGGCTGAATTCCGGGCATATATGTCCACCCCAGTCACAGCGGGCACCTCAGACAGCTTTTTCTAACGGCCAACGTCTCCTCGCGGGTGGTCAGAAGGGCCACCGGATAGGCCGCAGAACAAATTGATCCCCCAAGGGGGGAAGAGGATGAGACCGCAACAGGAGCAGTCACGGTACGGGGAGGAGAATCCCCGATTTTCTGGAGCTTTCTCTGTCCTTGCCCCAAGTCTCCTTCTCTGTCACTCCTCTTCCGAGAATCCACTTGGTGGCCGGAAGGAATGGTGCGGCCAGGAGAAGTAGCTCGGAGAGCATTGGCCGGAGGAGGACCCTTGGGAGGTGGAGGAAGGTTCCCCGTAGTAAGGATGGTTTTGGAGCCGGTCGAGGCTCCCGGTTTCCTGCTAACAACGAGGCAGTCTTATCTTTAGTTGGGACTCCCCCCAACTCAGCCTGCCTCCTCGCAGCAGCATCCCTATTGGCCTTCATGTTTTTGGCCTTCAGTTGAGCAGCAGTCATGGGAGCCATCAGAAATTATATTCTTCGGGATCTACTCTGGAGGGAAAGAGAAATGGTTAGAATGCAGTTCAAAAATTCAAAAGCAAAATAAATGGGCAACAGTTATATGAAAAATCAGAGACCGATAAGTTCGGGAGGATCGCATTCTGCGCCCAGCATACAGGTTCTTCAATCCGCCTCGAATTGGTAGTGCTCGTGCACCCTCCAATCAGGGTCACGGGGCAGAGGCTCTATTTCTACTCTGGGGGCATATGGGGCGCCCTCCCTGCGAGGAACCACCCCCGAGTAGATCAAGAGTGGCTCATCCTCAACTATGGCGCCCACATCATACACGGGCTCCTCCCCGCTGTCTAGATAATTGGCCAGATATTTCTCTAAGGCACAGCGCATGGCATCAGCAGAGGAGGGATCTGGATAGCTACTAGCAGCCACCTTCATCGGGACTGGATTTGAGGGTTTGGAGAAGGGCCAGCCGAACCTAGACTCAATGACCAAGATGTCCCTCTGGTTCCATTGGTCAAATTTGTTTGAGGGAGGAGAGAAGGTTCGGGTACAATAATTCCTAGCCTTCAAGCCCAAAATGTTACGGCTGATCTGGTTCTGGTAGTAAGCATAAAGCCCGGCCAGGGTAGGTTCATAACCGTGTAATCTGCAGACCGCGATGAAGGAGACTATAGCCCTAATGGCATTAGGAGTCAGGTGCATGGGGAGGCAGCTGTTGAACTCCAAGAAAAAATAGAAGAAGGGGTCCAGGGGCAATCTCAGGCCATTCTCAAATTGGGCACCGTAAAAAATCAAGGCCCTATTGTCCTCGCGGACATCTGCTACTGTTTCGGGCCGCAGCTTATCCTTATCTTTTAAATGAACGTGCCCAAGGGTGCGAACATGGAAGGCATTGCGGTCAACATTGTATACTTCGTAGATATCCTCCTCCCAATCAATAGTAGCCACTTCCTTGGCTTTCTTATTTCCGCGGCCACGACCAGGACCAGGGTTCACCTCAGCTGCTGGCCTCTTGCCTTTATTTCGAGCAGGGGCCACCACCTCTGCCTCCTCCTCAGAGTCAGGGTCAGAAAAGGCATCCACAATATTCGTGGTCTCAGCGGCCTTCTTAGAGGTCCCCGCAGCCCTCCTAAGTTCGACCTCGCGGTCATCCTCCTCGGTCTCCGTGCTCGTCGAGCCAAAGAGACCGGTTTCATCACCGCGGGCAGAGGTTACCTCAGGTTCATATCCCCCGCCTCCAGTAGTCTCAAAGTTCAGAGGCTCCAGCTCCTCGCTACTACTCAGTTCAATTGGGTTGGCACCAGGGGCCGCTGGCACAACATTGGGAAAAACAGTCCTCAAGGGCAGAACATCTAAAGGGTCATTCAGGTCCCCGGTGCTCGGTGCCTGCACCTCATTAGTTTGATCGGGATCCATTAGTTCACACTTCTCCCAGTCAGTTATTTGTTCAGGGATACGGATCGCTCTCCTCACAAGTTCAACGGCGTTCAAAGCCTGATCTCTCTCGCGGGGAAACCTGTACAAAACCCCCATTACAAAATTTCTTAGCCTACGAGAATCTCCCAACACCAGTACATCCCGGTTATATATATATTTTCTCTTGCCCTCCCACAACCGGAGTGGGGCGAACGACCCCCAATCTGCTTTCTCACAGAAATACAGAAAACACCTAAGGGATAGCCTTATCCACCCCAATCCTACCTTCCTAAAGATACCACCAGTCCGTTTACAGACGGCAAAGATATCAGGGGTGGACCCATCTCCTAGTTCTATGGGACGGCGGGGTCCAAATTCGCGAGTGGTCATTTCGTTCAAAACCCAGAAAAGAAAAAAATAGAAGGAGATGAAGAAGAAAAACACCCAACAAATACTTACGAAGGAAAACTTGAAGGTTGGATTCGGAGAAACACTAGCACGGATTTTGCAGCAAACAATTTCTCTCTCTAAGCTCTTTGAAAGTTTGGAAACGGTAAAAAGGGTTTGAGGTTTAAGGGTTTGGTATTTATAAGGCCTACCTGTACGGGTTAACCCGTTAACCCGTATTAATTAGCCCACAAATCCAACCTCGGACCCCGAACCGTCTCCAACGTTTGAAAATTCAAAAATTAAATAAATTTTGCATTTATTGCCCCCCTTGGATGAGCGACACGTACCCCTGTACGTACCACTAACCCGTCTTTTCATCTGCCAAGGGGCCCACCTGTTAACCGGGAGGCACACTATGCAAGGGACCACGTGTCACTCACTGGTGCCTCCCGAACGTTCCCATAGGCCCATGGGGCCAAGCAGCAAACAACAAAAAACGCTAACACTGGTGCTCGCCAAAGCGGTGATCCAATCCTACCGAGCTTCTAGTACCTCCTCGCTCGAGACCATAAATAATCACACTCGGAGCTAGGGGCCATTGATGAGCCCGGACTGCTTTGGGACCGGGCCCGCGCTCGGCCTGCGATCCAAGGAACCGGTGACGTGGCGGTTCCTAAACCGCTGGGGAAGACCGCGGACAGATAGGCCCTTGAGGTCAAGACCGCGTCCCTCCCCGCATTAATCCTATCAAAGACCGAAGGATCTGACCGCTATATTCGTGCCGCACGACCTGCGACTGCTGGGTCCGTGCCCGCAGATTGTATGTCCGCGGGGACCCACGCCCGCAGCATGGCGTGACCGCATCAACCGTGCTCGCGTCATATACCTTTGGCTGCGGCCACAATGTTGACCGCGGGCACACGCCTGCTTCCAGTTAATGTCAAGCCTTATCGAGCAAGTTAGCTTTACGCTCCCGGACTGTGCCACGCTGCGGCTCCCCCCGTCACGCATTCAATGCGGCTCGGTCGGGCGCCTACTATTCCATTTAATGCTCCAAGCGGCTACACGGCTCATGTCCCTTTCGGTCATGTCCCCTGGACGATCAATGTTTCCTCCCGACAGGACCAATTAGATGCGGACACGTGTAGCTGGTCAAATACCAAAGTGCCCCCTAGGGCTGATCTCATTGCTTACCTCAACAAGCACCATTGCATTGCCTATAAATAGAAGACCTTTACCCCCTTGGGCAAGGTAAGTTCCAAATATATTGAGTAAGCCCTATTACTCTAAACCCTAAACACACACACACACACTCCAAGGTATTCAAAGCCTTATTATCTCAGTATTCTTACTCTCACACCCGAGGGCCTGAGTTGGAGTAACATCCAACTTTGACCTTAACGGTGCTTATTTGTGTTGTGATCTAGGTACCAACAAACCACATAAATATCCTAGTCAGATATTCTTGAACCGTTCCTGACCCTGAACAGCTTGGCGTCATCAGAGTCATTGCACACGTCTGTAAATTAGATCTATGCCAGCCAACCTTAAATTAATACCAAAAAGGAATCTTTCACTTTCACTTTAAAGATCTGCACAAACTCGAAATTACCTTTTGGCATTTAGTTCAGTTCAGTTGACCCTTCTTCTACAAAAGCAATCCACATTATGTTTATTTCTCCTTACATTTCTCTCTGTTGTTAGTGGTGGAGAGAGAGAGAGAGAGAGAGAGAGAGAGAGAGTGGGAGAGAGGAGTCATTATGTCAGGATCATATCCGATGAACAGAGGGAATGGTAGGTATAGTTACACCAAGAACTCCGATTACCAGGTACTATTATACTCTCTTCCTTCATTTGTGACTCCGTCCATAATCCAATTCTTTTTGAAAAAAATGTTGTAAAATAAATGTGATTTATGTAAAATATTTTGTCCTAAATATTATTTTTGTTAGAGATATTATCCCACATTGAGAATTAAAAAATCTTGCATATAATATATAAAGATCCTGAGCCACTCCCCTTAGTATCAATTGGTTTTAAGGTGAAACCTCAGACTTTAAGATTGTTTCAGAGCAGATTCTTTACACGTGCATGCCCAACAGCCCACGATGTTAAAAAACATTGCCTATAATATATAAAGATCCTGAGTCACTCCTCTTAGTACCAATTAATTTTAAGATGGAACCTCAAACTTTAAGAGTTTTAGCAAAAAATAATTACTAGTCATTTTATGTTTGTAAAATTAAAAATTAAATGTTAGAAAGTGATAATATGAATATTTATGCATAATGGGGTTATGGATCTTTGTCAGTTATATACTCTCTCCTTTCCATTAATAACTTCACCTTTTGTCATTTTGGATGTTTCATTTAAAGTTTCACCTTTTCTTTTTTGGCAAAGAATCTTTACTATTCCACCCACTCATTCTCTCTCCTATTTTACTACTACACTCACAACATTTTTCAAATTTACTATTTCCTCCACTCATTCTCTCTTCTATTTTACTATTACACTCACAACATTTTCTCCACCCTTAATTTGCGTGTCGGACCAAAAAGGGTGAACTAATTATTGGGACAGAGGGAGTATTTATATATACTCTCTCCTGCTCCCATAACAACTGATATACGCCATCGTTCCGCACTGAATTAATGAAAAAGTGAAAAGGTTGATGTGTTGTGAGTGTAGATAGTTGAGTAGGAGAGAGAATGAGTGGAGAGAAGAGTAAATTATAATGGTGTTGTGAGTATTATAATAATGTAGGAGAGAGAATGAGTGAAGGAAATAGTAAAGATTCTTTTCCATTTTAGGAAGTGTGACTTGTCAGTAAGACACCCAAAATGGCAAAGTGTGTCGCTTATTATGGGACGGAGTATATATATATATATATATATATATATATATATATATATATATATATATATATATATATATATATATATATATATATATATATATATATATATATATATACACCTTCAACGGTTTGGTATAAAATTTGCATTATTTTCTATAATGGTACAATTTTTGCACCAAACTTATACAACAATTTGCTTTAAATCTTACGCCGAATAAAAATATTCTTAAAATATTAATATTATTTCACTTATATAAATATATTACTTTATTTATATTTAATATTATAAAATATTTTCATATATATAAAAAAAATAGAGAGAAAAAGGGGATAGCGAGCTCTATCCCTTGTACAAAATTTGGTGTAAGAAATAGAGTTAATTCATAATAGAGCAACATTTAGAGTTTTATTGAATGAAAATAATGCTCTATATTTAAATTTTAAAATATCGCTAAAAATTCTCTAAATAAAATTTGAAACTTTATTATTTAGGGATCGAAATTTTTTTAAAATTATACTTTACTTATTTAAATATTATTCGTATCATGATAAAGCTGTACACGTCAAAAACCAATTACTTATTTAAAAATATATTCAGTATATATTTTCAGACAAATAAAAAAAAAAAAGGTGAAACACTTCCTATAGGATGGAGAGAGTAGTAATTTATTACTCCAGCTATCTTGAAAAAACAGTTATATTTAACTTTGTTGATTATTTCATTAAACTTTAATAAAAATTATGAAATTTATTATTATTAATAATAGTGCATCAATATTAAATTTTAAAATTTTACAAGGATGATAAAATTTTCTGACATTATGATTAAAATTTAATGAAGTTAGCCATCAAATTAAAATCAAAGCATTTCAAAAATAAGGAGGGTATAAAGTTTATTTTAATAAATATAAGGAGGTTATAAAGTTTATTTTAAGTTTATTTTGCATTTTATATAAACAGATTCAGGGCCAGTGAAATTTGATTGCACAATAGTCAACTTTCGTTGAATATTTCGTTGATTTAGTTTATTAAGAATATAATCATCTTTTTGAACCCTTTGCTACGAACATGGAATATACGTTTGTCAGATCGGATCAGTCGGATCAGAACCTCCGCTGCCAATAACATGGGCTACACATTAATGAAAATCGAATCTGAGCCAGTATAGTTGAGTCAGGTAACTGGCATCAGAGCGGTTATTAGGACTAATATTCAGTGTGCAACTATTCCGCAGCCAATAACATGTACATACATTTTATTTCTAACCGTTTGATTGCTTAGTATTGTCTTTTAATCACCATCATTCAATTGACATGTGTCACCCATTTGTGAAAGATAAAATCCGGACTGTGCTCCCCTATTCCCTTGAAAACAGACTAGTACACAACTTTTATGTTAATCTTAGTCAACTGGCATTGGCTCTAGTTAATTTTTCAATTTATCAGTTTAAACTTTACACTTATTGCCTGTTGGGTTACAACAGAGAGCAGCATCAAGCGTTGCACAAACAATGATAGAAGAGAGCGTTTCAGAGAAGCTTGACATAAGAGGCCTTACTTCAACTTCAAATACCATTCAAGTAGCAGATTTTGGTTGTTCGGCCGGACCAAATACATTTATTTTTATTCAAAATGTACTAGATTCCATAGCGAAAAAATCAGAAGAACAAGGCATTACAATAAAAGATCTTGAAATTCAAGTATTTTTCAATGATCATGCCACCAATGATTTCAACGCCCTTTTCGCCTCACTCCCATTGGATAGAAAATATTTTGCAGTCGGTGTTCCTGGTTCATTCTACGGCCGTTTATTTCCAAACTCTTCCCTACATTTTGTACATTCGTCATTCGCGCTTCATTGGCTTTCTAAGTTGCCAGAAGAATTGCTAGACAAAAATTCTACGGCTTGGAATAAGGGTAGGATTCATTATGCGAGTGCCAATGAAGATGTGGCTAAGGCGTATGCGGCTCAATTTGGCAAGGATATGGAGATTTTCTTGGATGCCAGAGCTAAAGAATTGGTGGACGGGGGATTGATGGTAATGATACTGCTAGGTCAACCAAATGGAACTCGTCCGTCTCCGTCTGAGGTCTTGTCCTGTATCCTTACCGACTATTTTGGCTCAAAACTTATGGACATGGTGAATGAGGTTAGTAACTTGGATTCCAACACTCCGTTAGTTGATTCGTTAAGTAGTATGAACATGGTCTTCAAATTAAAGTTATACGTACTTTTTTATCAATGGGTCAATTGCAATTCTGTTAAATGATTTTTATGCACATATCCTTGTTAGTTTCCTACATTGTATTTCTTGCAATCAGATTCCATGTTTTAACATTTTGTTGCAATATGGTTTAAAAACTAACAAACTGTTAATTGTTTAATGAAATATTTAACGAGTTTCTTTGAAAATTGTAATGTCTATGCCATTCAAGAAATTAACATTTTCACAATTTAATCCATTCATCATCATCACAATATAGTCATTACAAAAGTGGGGTGATCCTGTTAATTGATAAATAGTTAAAAATGTGAATTAGTTGATTGTAAGGGTGGACATTACATGAAAAAAAATGTTAATGTTTTGGTCAAATTTCAGCAATCGTTACCAATGACAAGAAAAATGACTAAAGTGATAAGAATCAGGGTACAATGATTATCGGGTTGAATAAAATGAACACAAGGTATTTGTTGACTAGGGAAAGCCCTTGAACAACTTGTTCGCCGGCATAAAACCCCGGGAGGTTTAGGAACTTGCCTTGACCAAAAGTTTACTAAGTATTTAGAAGATTACAGAACTATGAGCGTATAGAAAGGGAGCTTAAGCTAGAGTGAACGTGTGTGAAATTAACAGTGTTCTCTCCCTTTCATACCTCTTTATAATGGCTAAATACAAATATAATTCTACGCCTACAATTTTGGAAACACGTTGAGTTTTGTTGAGATATTTGCGCCACTTCGTTGATGAAGATGAAAGTGATCCGTTGCTGAGTATTTTGGTGAAGAAAACGTCGTTGAATTGGTCTCTTATTACTTTGACACGTTCCCTGAAAAGTAGGGTTAACGCAACAATAGTTCAACCTGCAAATGATCAAGATGCAATAGGAGAACTCAAGTTGTTAGTACCAAGATGCTATGTGCAAGTTGTAAACAAGTTTAACTGAAAATGTAGGGCCTAACAATTGCCCCCAAACTTTTTAAATTTCGGATAAAGAATATAAAGAAATCAAAATTTAAAAAGTTCGTCAAAAATTAGATATATAATACGGCAGTTTTAAATGAAAAGATTTTGATGGGACGGTTTTGGGGGTTTTCAAGGAAAAAAGTCATGATGCTTTTTGGTTTTCCCAACCGCTTACAACCTCTTTCAATAACTTAAAATCCTTCCTCCCCAACTCTCATTTTCACAGAAAAGCTTCAAATAACAAGGGTTTTAATTTGTAGAGGAATCAAGGGGAAACCGTAAGAAGAAAATCAAGGAAAAATTTCTGGTGAGTTCCTCGTCCCTTCTCAATTTCTTTGTTGATAATTTTTCTTCAAGTTTGTAAAATGGGAAAAAAGAGGGTTAGTATAATCGAAAGTGATGAAGGTTTGCCTGAGGGTTTTATAACTCAAAATATGTTGAAAGATCCCGACAAAGAAAAATGCTTGATTCCTAAGGTCAACCTGGAAATTATTAAGAAAAATCACGCAATGCCATATGAAACCATCTTTTTCACCCACCCCGACTTGACCTCTGAGTGCTATTCCCCCGATTGGGTGTGCTTCCCGGAATATCCTTTCGTTATTGGCCTAAAATTCCCTTTCCCAGACTTAATTATTAGGTTTTTTACCTCCGCAAAACTCAACTATGCCCAAATCATGCCTCAAGGCTGGAGATGCCTACAAACCCTAGTTAGGTTAAATGAGGAAACTGGGTTGAATGTTGGTTTAGAAGAACTTGCCTATACTACTGATATAAGGGGTTTTGGCCTTGGGAGGTTTGGTTTTAGAGTTAAGACTGGTGGTGACCCTATTTTGGATTCGAACAATGACCCTGCTGACAGAGGTTGGAGGAACAAGTTCTTTTTTGCTAGGAAAGATAGCCTGGGACAAGAAGCTGGTGTGATATCGAAGTGGAGGTCCCAAGGTAGGGGAATTTTTCCTTTGATTTCACACATTTCTTAAAATCTTTATACCCCTGATTTTAACAAACTTGAATTTTCTTTGTAGTAGCTGCCAAACTGAGCGTGCTTTTTCCAGAAAAAGAGGGGACAGAGGAGAATGTGAAGAAAATCTACGAGTTGGATCCATCGGTTAGGTCTTTCAAAGCATTCCCGGTCTTGTTTTCTGCAAACCTAGAAGAAGAACTTAACCCCGAAGAGTCTCTACCAGCTTCCATCGAGATGTCTACAGGTCTAACCTCTTAAAGTTTTTCCTATCTCCAATTTTCTCTAACCCTTTCAAGTTGTTCTGACTCTATGTCCTTTTGTCACAGCTACTCGTTCTAAAGCCACTGTGAGTGCTTCAGACCTGCTTGGTGAAGCCAAAGCAAAGAGAACTATGAAAATAGATGGTAAGCCTCCGACTCCCAACTCTATGGTATCCAGCTCAAAGGTAAGCGCATCCAAGAAGAAGGATGAATCAAAGAAGAGGAAGCTGGTGGAGGGTGAAGTCACTGAAGATTTGTTGAATGTGGAGAAGAAGAGGGGAGAGTTTGGTGCTTTTTTGGACCAAGTTAATCTGTTGAAAGTCAAGGCTGCTAGATACAGTCATGAAGCTGAGGAGGCAAGGAAAGAAACCAAAACGAAGGTTAGCGAGGTAGAGAGCTTGAAGAAAGTTATTGGTGCTTTGAGAAAGGATTTGGTGAATGTTTGTGCTGAAAAGACGAAGGAGAATGAAGCTCATTTACAAGAGCTTGAAGTGGCGAGGGAAGACTTCAAGTTCAATACTACCAAGGCACTCTTTGGAAACTAGAATTCAACTTATGGAGGAGTACGGGGAACAGACAAGCTCCAACCTGGGACTTGGAGGAGGAGAAAAGAACTTTAGAAGACCACATTGGAGAACCAGTGGACGGAGAGGAGGTGAACTCACCAGCCCTTGAAGCTATTAACCAACTGGTTGAGGATGCTAACAACATTTTGAGTACCGCAGTGGTTACTCAAGCTGAAGAAAAGGATCAAGAGAAGGAAACAAATACAACACCAGCGGCAGCAGGCCAAAATGTTTAAACAATTTGAAAGTTTTTAAGTAGTTTGGAAGGAGGAGAAACAAAAACAATTTCTTTTTTGCTTATTTGCCGCACCATTAGTGGGCATCAAATGGGGGGTGTGTCCCCAAAACAAGTTTATTTTGGTATGTAATGGCTCATAAGAGTCTAAAACAATTTATTTGGGGGTACTAGGTTGGTCTAGTACTCCAAGCTTTCTTAGGTTTTTAAGGGATTGGTTGGCTTACCCAACTTGTCCTTTAGTTGCAAAAATCTTTTGGGAACATTTCAAAGTTTATAAAAGTATTTTAGGCTTTTCAGAAATACTTGCTTGTTCATAGATAACATGTTGATGTTATAAACAGTAGGTAACATGTTAATGTTACAACCAACAGTCACAACTTGAATAAGTGTGAAATCGTGTGCCCAGGCGAAGGTATCAAAACCTTAAATCTTTAGAAAAGATGTAAATCTTTTAACCATAAATAATATGTACCTTTGATAGAGGTAAGTCGTTTGAAGAAACAGAACATGTATCAGCCGTCCTGGCGTGTCAACATGTTCCATCCCTCTCCAGCTAAAGTTTCAACATGTTGGAGCCGTACCGGCGTGTTAACATGTTGAACTTTTCATCCTCAGGTTCAAACATGTCGGAGCCGTACTAGCGTGTTGACATGTTTGACCTGCTCCAATTTAGGTCTCAACATGTTGGAGCCGTACTGGCGTGTTAACATGTTGAGCCTACTCCACTTGTTCAAGTTGTATACCTTGCAAAACAAATTCATGTTAGGATTGGGTGTTAGCGTAGCTAACACCCCTCCGATGCTTAAGTCAGTAAGAATTTCTAATAAAATTGAAAATTGAAATACGCGAATGAACTTGGCACAAATTAAATCATACCTGAGAAGTCTAGTTGTTAACAACTTGACTTACATAAAATAAAGCTTTAAATGAATGGCATTCCAACTCCTAGGGACCCTTTCTCCACTTGGGGTTGACAGCCAATATGCTCCTTTACCAGCTTCAGCATCGATGAGATATGGTCCCTCCCACTTGGGAGCTAATTTACCTGCATTTAGTTCTCTTGTATTTTGAAATACTTTTCTCAAAACTAAATCACCAACCTGGAATCTTCTTATTCTGACGTTCTTGTTGTAAGATCTAGCAATCCGTTGTTGATAGGCTGCCATCCTTATCTTGGCTAAATCCCTGATCTCATCAATTGTATCTAAATCTTGGGTTAACAAGAGATTATTTTCATCTTTAGTTAATAAACCATACCTTGCTGTTGGGATTGTCACCTCGACCGGGATTACAGCTTCCGCTCCAAATACCAAGGAATATGGAGTTCTACCTGTGGCCCCTTTTGTAGTGGTCCTGTCTGCCCAAAGTACAAGTGGTAACTCTTCAGCCCACTTTCCTTTCTTTTGATCTAGGCGTTTCTTCAAGTTGTTCACAATCAACTTGTTGCTTGATTCAGCTTGACCATTGGCTTGAGGGTGGACATGTGTGGACATGATCAACTTGATGCCCCAGTGAGCACAAAAATCTCTAGTTTTCTTACTTATGAATTGGGATCCATTATCACATATGATCTCCTCGATGGTGTACGCCAACACTGCTAATAATATTTTTCTTTAAAAATGAAATTACCTCCTTGTCTCTCACTTGCACATAGGCCTCTGCCTCGATCCATTTTGAGAAATAATCAGTCATTGCTAACATGAACACTTTGCCTCCAGGAGCCTTAGGCAACTTGCCCACAATATCCATGCCCCATTGCAAGAAAGGCCAAGATGAGACGATAGAGTGTAGAGGCTCTGCAGGTTGATGCAAGATGTTGCTGTGTCTCTGGCAGGCATCACATTTCTGCACATAGCTCATGGCATCTTGACGCATGGTTGGCCAGTAATAACCAGTCTTGAGAGCCTTTGATTCCAATGCTTTCCCACCAGAATGATTTCCACATATTCCTTTATGGATTTCTTTTAGCACCAGTTCAACTTGCTCATTATCGATACACCTTAAATAGTGCCCTGCAAAAGATCTCTTAAACATCTCATTATCTATTAAAATAAAAGTTGAAGTACGAATCTTAAAAGATCTAGCATTCTTAATATCTGGCAGAATAGTCCCAAGTTGAAGGAACTCAATTATGGGTTGGGTCCAAGATGGACTTGTATCTTGTGCCCCCTTAGATTGAGTAACTTCTTGAGTTTCCTCAACTTGGTCAATTGCCGGGAACTTAACATAAATAATGGGAATATTAGTATGCAACATAGACTTGCAAGTTGAACCCAAGTTGGCCAATGCATCAGCTTCTGTATTCTCTTCTCTAGGGACCTGTTCCAAAGAGAATGATATGAATTTTGAAGCCAAGGCTTTAACTTGTTGGAGATAAAGAGTCATCTTGGACTGCTTCGCCATATAACTGCCATTGAAATGGTTAGCGAGCAATTGGGAATCAACATATACATTTATATGAGTAATATTTAAACTTGAAGCTGTAGTTAAACCCATAATTAAAGCTTCATACTCAGCTTCATTATTTGTTGCATTGAATTCACATGATACAGCTTGAGGTATGATATCACCTTGAGGGGATTTTAGAACTATTCCCAAGCCAGTTCCTTTGGAATTTGAAGCTCCATCTCAGAACAAAGGTTCCAAAATCTAGGAACTATTTTACCTTCAAGCCGTTGCACTTCCAGGTTCTACCTCGAGCTGCAAACTTGGACTAAAATCTGCTACAAAATCAGCTAGGGCCTGAGATTTGATAGCTGTCCTTGGCTCATATGAAATGTCGTACGTGCTCAACTTGACCGACCACTTGGCCAACCTGCCTGACATTTCTGGAGTTCTCAATACATTTCTCATAGGATAGTTAGTTCTAACAGTTATAGAATGTGTTTCAAAATAATGACACAGTTTGGTAGCAGCAGTAGTTAAAGCTAAAATTAATTTTTCAAGATGAGAGTACCTTGTTTCCGCATCTAATAAAGACTTACTTATATAATAAACGGGATGTTGTTCACCTTGGATCTCTTTCACCAACACTGCACTAACTGCATTCTCGGATACAGCTAGATATAAATAAAGATGCTCACCACGTTCTGGTTTAGCAAGTAGGGGTGACATCATCAAGTATTCTTTAAGTTGTTTAAAAGCTGCCTCATGTTGGTCAGTTCATTGGAAGAGTTTATTCTTTCTTAGCACTTCGTAGAATAACCTGCACTTATCAGATGATTTAGATATAAATCTATTTAGGGCAGCTACTCTACCTGTTAACCTTTGGACATCTTTGATATTCTTGGGAGATTCTAAGTTGAGAATAGCTTTGATCTGTTCGGGACTGGCTTCAATTCCTCTCTTAGTCACCATATAGCCCAAGAATTTTCCTGCTCTAACACCAAAATTGCACTTTGCTGGATTAAGCTTCATGTTGAAAGCTTTCAAGATGTTGAACGCCTCAGCAAGATGCTCTACGTGATCTTCAATATTGTGAATGTGGTGCCCAAATTTTGTGTTGGATTCACGCGAGTTTGAAGACATCCGAGTTATTTGAAAAACGGAGTCGCCACGCCATTTTGATTACCTCAAAACTTTGAAAAAAAGGTTTTTACTTGGGTTCGGAGGTTAAGTTACCCCTTGGGAAGAATGTTTGGCGTTCACCCAAAGTGCCTTGCCGGAGCAAGTCTCCCAAGATTTCAGTAATCGTGCTTGCTTGCGTGCTTTCTTGTGTGCATGTGTTTGAAAATAAAAGGGGGGAAATGTCCCAAGTTGTCTTCCGGGCGTACAAACCATTTGTTGGTTGTCGCTCGGGATTCCTTGGAATTTTATGTATTTGGGATTATGATCCCGTCCTCATCTTATGACTTGTGATCATCGCATTTTAAACCTCGGGACCCTCGGGACTTGCGTGATCGAGAGAATGACTCTCTTTTGGTCAAAGATGAGGTTCTTTAGGAAAGGAGGGTCCTTAGCCCATCAATCCTACGCTTTAAGACGGTCGAGCTCGTATAGAGGCTTCATACTCTTTCTTAAGCGATAATCGGAGATATAGGGTTCAAGGTATCCCTTTCTAAAGAAATATGGAACCTTTAATGGAAGGAACGATGTAAAGATAGGATCTTTTACACCGGTCCGTTCCAAGGTTGGGGGATAGGGGAAATGCATGATGAAAAATGACACTTTAATGAAAAGATGACATTTTTGGGTTGCAAATGATGCACTTAGTTTAAAGAAATAATCTTTATTGCAAATGATGCATAAAGATTTGATTTTTATGCAAATGATGCATTTTTGTTGAAGAAATTGGCATTCATTATGCAAATGATGCATAAAGATTGCATTTTGAAAAGCATATGATGCTAGTTTATGGTAAAGACATGATCTTTAAAGCAAATGATGCTTGAACAAGGGGTTTTGAATGCAAAGGATGCATTTTTATTGAAAAGATTGAGTTTTTATATGCAAATGATGCATAAAAATGACTTTTTTTATTTGAGAATGGGGGTTTTAGGTGCAAAGGATGCACCTTTATGAAAAAGACTACATTTTTATGACAAATGAGGTCTTAATGCATGCAAAAAGGGAAAGGGGGATGATAAAGATGTGATCTTTAACTATGAATGCCAAGTCCCAAGCAAGATATATGAATGCAATGAGCAAGTATATCAATTAAAAGCAAGGTTAGGGCGTGCGAGGTTACCAATTGCTTCCTTTGCTTCTTTGGTTGGAGCTAGGAGGAGAGATTGGTCTTGGATCTTCAAGGAGGAGGGAGGGAGCTTCTTGGCCTTCTTCTTCACCTTCTTGAGCCTTCACCAATATTCTTCACGTCTTGGGAGTGACTGATTGTATTGCTATGGAGTGTGTGTATTGTTGTTGTGTCTTGAAATGGGTAGAGGAGGGCTCTATTTATAGGCAGTCTGGATAAGGCTAATGAAGCCGTGCGGCCAGAGACCTTGGGCTAATGCAGCCGTGCGGGCTTATCCATTGTGACTCAGCATTCTAGAACCATGCAAGGTGGCATTATTCTAGAACCTTCTTCCTAATTAAGAAAAACGTGTTTTCTTAATTAGGAAGGCTTCCTTCAGCCCTAATTTTAATTTGGGACTGCTCCAGGACATTTCCGGAACACTAGGAAGGTCCGGGGAATTACCGGGAAACTTACCGAAATTGCCGGGAAATTTAACCGGAAGGCATGAGCCAGATTTGGGTACTTACAGAAGCCCCTCGGCAACGTCACTTGCAAGGCGAGTGGGGTTGTCGATAGAAAAGGATCCGATCTGGCGAATGCCGAGACGGATTGGATGACCAAGGTGGTCGAGTGGCTGGACCTTTTATGAAAGGCTACCTACGTATCCCGGAGGAATCAAGCCATAATCGTAGTTCAGAATTCACTGGGGAAAGGGGGGCGTCAAATGTGACGAATTGGCTGAACCTAAAGTAAGCTACCTACCTACGTATCCCGGAGGAATCAAGCCAGGTCGTAGTTCGAACTTTGACTGAATCGAAATGTTATTCTTCCAACTTGGAATAACGGAGATCGAAAGAGAGAGCGAAATGTCATTCACCTTGGAATGACGGAGATCGAAAGAGAGAGCGAAATGTCATTCTTCCACCTTGGAATGACGGAGATCGCGAGAGAGATCGAAATGTTATTCTTCCACCTTGGAATAACGGAGATCGGAAGAGAGAGCGAAATGTCATTCTTCCACCTTGGAATGACGGAGATCGCGAGAGAGATCGAAATGTCATTCTTCCACCTTGGAATGACGGAGATCGAAAGAGAGAGCGAAATGTCATTCTTCCACCTTGGAATGACGGAGATCGCGAGAGAGATCGAAATGTTATTCCTTCAACTTGGAATAACGGAGATCGAAAGAGAGAGCGAAATGTCATTCTTTCACCTTGGAATGACGGAGATCGCGAGAGAGAATGGATTTTGTAAAGAAGTAGGAAGGACTTGATGATTTTTGTAAAGAAAGTGGGACGTACCCGATAATTTTATAAGGAAACGGGGCGTACCCTGATAATTTTTTTTTGTAAAATAGAATTAGAAATGCCAAAGGCAAATAAAATGAGCCACAGGGGTAAATTTGTAAAATAAACCTCGGGGGCACTGGAGGGAAAATTTGATCGAAAATGATTGGAAATGCCAGGGGCACAAGGGGTAAAACAGACCTATGAGGGATAAAATTGTAAAATTGAGCCTTCAGGGGCAAAATTGTAAAAACAGGCCACAGAGGCTTAGTATGTCGCGCGACTTAGTAAGCCTGAACTGTGCTTTTTAATGCCTTTGGAACTGGAATGGAATTGCAGACACAGGTTGGAATTGGGTGACCAAAGAGATCACATACCTGGCCTCCTTGGGACAATGGCAAAGAGATATTTGGTCCCTTCCTATAAGGATGGAAACGGGGTGACCTAGGAGGTCAAACAACCGATCCTACAAGGAATGTGCCAAATCAAAAGGGGTGACCAATGTGGTCAAAAAATTGGACTTTTATGAAAAGCTTATGCACTATTGAAGAACGGGGAAAGAAAAGGTGACCAAAGTGGTCGGATGGCTGAACCTTTTATGAAGGCTACCTACGTATCCCGGAGGAATCAAGCCTTGATCGTAGTTCAAGCTTCATCTAGACAGTTAGGAACGATGTCTAGGATTCTTGAGGTTTTGACAATTAGTGGAGGCTGTCACCTGATTGACAATTACTGGAGGATGTCACCTGATTGACAATTACTGGAGGATGTCACCTGATTGACAATTACTGGAGGATGTCACCTGATTGACAATTACTGGAGGATGTCACCTGATTGACAATTACTGGAGGATGTCACCTGATTGACAATTACTGGAGGATGTCACCTGATTGACAATTACTGGAGGATGTCACCTGATTGAAACTAGAGCTTACGTCACTGTCGAGTGGATAGAGGTAGCTAGAGTTTGGTGAACTTGAGCATACGTCTCAATCTCTTTCGAATCAGAGATATGGGTTGCCAAAGTTTGAATGACTTAAGCATACGTCACTATTCGGGATAGAGGTAGCTTAAGTTGAGAGAAACTTGAGCGTACGTCACTATTCGGGATAGAGGTAGCTTAAGTTGAGAGAAACTTGAGCGTACGTCACTATTCGGGGAAGAGGTAGCTTAAGTTGAGAGAAACTTGAGCGTACATCACTATTCGGGATAGAGGTAGCTTAAGTTGAGAGAAACTTGAGCGTACGTCACTATTCGGGATAGAGGTAGCTTAAGTTGAGAGAAACTTGAGCGTACGTCACTATTCGGGATAGAGGTAGCTTAAGTTGAGAGAAACTTGAGCGTACGTCACTATTCGGGGTAGAGGTAGCTTAAGTTGAGAGAAACTTGAGCGTACGTCACTATTCGGGATAGAGGTAGGCTCAGTTTAGAGAAACTTAAGCGTACGTCACTATTCGGGATAGAGGTAGGCTCAGTTTAGAGTTTTGACAATTCGGAGGTTGTCACCTAGTGTTATCTCGTTATAACGGAAGTAACGGAGGCGCTTTTTAGGAGAAAATGTTATCATTAGCAATTGGCACGTTACTTGAGCCTAGGGGTGATTTTTTCATGGTAGGGACTGGGTCTGGATGTACATATGGAATTGTGTTTGGGAATCGTTTAAGACGGGTTTCAAACAGGTGGGGTTGTATCCCTTGGGCGCGGACTGAACTGTTGTTGTTGCTGAGATGTTGTCAACGTGGACTGGATTTCCCTCTGGGTTTAAACCTCGAGTCTCGATGAATGTTCCTTTCTCACATTCTGGCATTTGAAGCTGATGCTGACAGGCTTTTACAACCAAAGCAGATGTTGAAGTGACCAAACCTCTCTTCTAGGGATGGATGCAACTTATCGAAGCCCCGGTCTAAGGAAAAACTTTCTGCAAAGCCCCATGTCTTACTAAAGCAAGGAAATATCCTTTCATTGACAAAGCCCCTGCTGCAAAGTCCCGGTTGGACGAACTGAATAGGCGAAGTCTTAAGTTTCGAAGAAGTGACTTGGTGAAGCCCCAGTCTGGTGACCTAGCAAAAATCCCAATATGATTGGTACTGCGGAAGTGATCCTGAGGTTGATTTGAACAAAACTGAATCCATCTAGGGACCTAGTGAAGAACCCGATGTGAATCCCAAAAATGGCTAAAGAAGCCCCAGTTTAAAGAAATGGCTTGGCAAAGCCCCAGACTTGAAGAGTTTCAAGGCAACCCTAATGCGAATTGTAGCAGAAGAGGGAAGACCTATCCTTTCGTACTTACTTTCTTATTTCCTTTAGTCGCTCAGTCAACCTTAAGAAGATGTGAAAGAAAAGATTCTCAGAAATACATGCAGGGGCATATTTTTCGAAAGGTGGGAATAGATCCCAATTTTGTGTTATTTTGACGGCCTTATTCGATGTAGGCACAAAACTCGCTTTGTGTTTGACTCTTTTGAGAGAGTATAAGCGTAGAAAGGTTGGTAAAAGTGTATGGAAGCCCCTGCTGACAGAAAATCAGTGTTTAGCACTATTTTTCCTAAGATGTAGAAAGAGAAGACTTGTCAAGACATCTGAAAACTTGTTTTATTTACGATGATCACAAGATTGCTTAAAACCCTTTATTAATGTTCGGGTTATTCAACCACTAATCTCGATATGAAAAAACATTCTTATTAGTCATGAGGAGAAAGTCAACCAATGCCGCGGATCAAGGTTGGCTGGTGTGAAAGAAAGGTTTGTGTATAGGGAGGTCATTGATGAAACTGGGTTTTCTGGGATCTGACTGTGTCTATGGGAGAGGTCATTTGATGAGACCGAATTCTCTGGGATTTGAATATGCTTATGAGGGAGGTCATTGATGAGACCGGATTTTCTGAAACTTGGATATTCTTATGAGGGAGGTCATTGATGAGACCGGATTTTCTGAAACTTGGATATGCTTATGAGGGAGGTCATTGATGAGACCGGATTTTCTGAAACTTGGATATGCTTATGAGGGAGGTCATTGATGAGACCGGATTTTCTGAAACTTGGATATGCTTATGACCGGACCATTGCTGGTTGCCTACGTTCCCCTCATTGTGAGGAGCTCAGGTCGCCGTAGTTCGGCCTTGGCCGGACTGTTGTAAGGCTTTGGGATTAGTGAAAAGGCTTAGGATGAGATGATGAGGCATGGGCCTCGGGATGATTCCTTGACCAAGTCATTTCAGACGGTTGCTTCTGATTGCTTCTTCTTTCATTGGGGGAGAAAGGATTTGCACGTGCCTAAATGCTTCTGTCTTTGCTTCGACCGTCCCATTGTTATTGACAACTTTCATTTTCTGAGCTTTGGTCTCGCCTGTCTGTCAAGCTTTTGATTGGTGACGCTGGGTCCTTGGCCTCATTTTCTTTTATTTTTATGTGCAACCCTGTTTTTTGCCTAGACTGCCCTTTTTTGGGATTTTCAGCCTAACTGGGCATTACTCTTTTAGCACTAAGATTTTTTTTTTTTTCTTTTATATGTGCATCCCTGTTTTTTGCCTAGACTGCCCTTTTCTGGGATTTTCAGCCTAGCTGGGCATTACTCTTTTAGCACTAAGATTTTTTTTTTCTTTTTTTTTTTTTTTTTTTTTTTTTCCAAGCACCTCGAGGGCCAAGGCGAGCCCCTGCTTGAACTTTCTTGATACCCTTGAGGTCTAAGCCAAGCTCCTAGGTTGTTGTCGACATGGGGTCAATCTTTTGAAGCTGAGTGACCTCTTGTTGTCCCTTGATGTTGCCGCCGTCGTTGACTTGGTCAAGGTGATGGGGAGGACATGGTTTGGGAAAGTGTATGGCTTTGATGAAGGCCTTTTGTGGGGTGAGGAAAGTGTATGGCTTGATGGCATTAGTTGACTTTCTCACACCGATTAATCAGAATGTTAATTATTTCAAGAGATTATTTGTTGAGCAATGCAAGTGATCATATAAAATAAAACCATTTCATTAAATGTAATGTAGGTGTGCAAATAATGTCTTAAGTCTAGCAAGAAAAGAAGAAGACTCTTTTATAGAAAATTGAAGATTAAATACAATGTCTGTGGAGGACTTGATTGAAAGGAAAAAATACTAGGACCTACGAAAGTTGACTGAGAGACTATTTTCTTTTTCTCTTTTTTTTTTATACTTAAGGATAGGTAGACCCTAGTCTAGCTACTCTTCGCGGGTTGGACTTGTGATGATGTTGCCAAATTTCCGAAGATTTTCCCATTTTTTTGTTTAAAAAAAATCAACGAAACGGAGTCGCCACGCCATTTTTATTTTAAGGGCCAAAACTTTGAAAAAAGCCCGAGATCAGAGATTTAGGTTCGGAGGTCATGTTACGCGTCGGGAAGGACGTTAGTGTGCACCCGACGCGCCTCGTAAAAGAGTCTTCCAAACATTTGAAATCCTTTTGTTGTGTGTGTGTGTGTGTGTGTGTGTGTGTTTTGACCAAAATGAGTTGAAACTGAGAAAAACAAAAATGGGGAACTCTTTATAAGACTTTGAAAAATCCCCAAGATTTTTGGTATGATTTTTGGGTCGAGTCTTGGCACTCAAAAGATTTTTGGATTTGAAAAGCCATTTCTGCCAGAATGAAAAAGGCAGTTGACCCTTGACTTTGAAATGGACTTTAGGGCTTGAAAACTCCAGAATCTGGGAATAGTCCGGGAATGAAAAATGTTAAAAACACCTTAATAAAGGTTTCTGTAAAAGAACTTTTCATTTTGGAGATGATTTGAGGGGTCAAAAACTTCTGGAAATCTCAGATCTGAAATCTGGATTTCCAGAAGCTGATGAACTGGCCTCTAAAAGAAAAATTGAAAAGAGGAGTTTTACTCACGAAAAAAATAAATTAAAAATATGTCTGGAAAGCTATGGATGTTGACTACAAAAAGTATTTTGTAGTCAACACCCAATTCCAAGTTTTACTGGGTCCAAAAAATAGGAAAACGGACTGAGTTCTCAGAACAATGCTACTGGACAGCAAGATGTTCTTGAGGAGAAATGTGATTTTTGGGGGGTTTGCATCTATGTTCACCCCATTTTCATCCCTAGACTTGATAACACTACTTTTTGTTAAGTGGTTATCATATTCAAGTCATCCTTGGGGAATTTATGGGGTTTAAACATGTCCTTTGCAAAGGGAAAGGGGGTTTTGTAAAGATGAAACCAAAGAGAAAGAATTAACTAGAGATCTAAAATGTGGACCATTTGAGATGGTCATTCATGAAGATGAACTTCAAGATGACCATCTTAGGTCAAAACTCAAGTTAAACTAGACATAAAATAAGTCAAAGTAAGAAGAACAAGATGATCAAGAAATCAAAAGAGAATTTTAGGGTTTTGAGAAGGAGGGCTTTACCAATGGTGACACCCTATCTTACTAGGCTTGGAATTTGACTTGAGGAGTATCAAGATTTGGTGTTTGGCTTGAGGAGTATCAAGGTTTGGTGTGTTTGGTATTTGATTGGGAAAGATTCAAGAGAAAATGGTGGCAATCTAAGGATTCCCACTGTTTTCTCTCTATATTTCGCCAGAACTTCGTTGCTGTGAGTAAGTTGTCCTTGTAAACTGAGAGAGGAGGGTTTAATTTATAGGCCCTCTGAAAACTCAAAGATGTCCGCGCGGAGGTCCCTGTAAAACGTGCCTGGTGCATTAAATGCCGCTCCAGTGCTTTGAACAGAAGAATATTTTTCAAAATATCGCCGTAAATTGTTTTTCAACTTGCTGTTTCGAGATTTTCTTAATTCTTTTGCTTTTTTGGATTCCTTTTTTGGTTTAACTTTAAATAGAAAACCCTAACCTACCCTTGCTTGGTTAGAAAGGTTAGAGATTGTTAGAAATATTAGAAATGTTAAAACTTTCGTTAACTTTCTAACGAAAAAGCTACCAACTCAAATTGGAGCACTTACAGTAGCCCCTCGGCGACGGTGCTTTCGAAGGAAGCGGGGTCGTCGATAAGAGTAAGGCTCCATATTTGATAGGATGATCAAGTGATCGAGTGGCTGAACCTATTCAATAGGCTACCTACGTATCCCGAATGGGAATCAAGCCGGTCGTAGTTCGGGTCTTTGACCCTGGGAATGATTGTTTTTAAGGTATCAACCTGGAGATGATGGCGTTTTAGGCGCCTCGAACCTTGAAGATGATGGCGTTTTAGGTGCCTCGAACCTATAAGATGGCGTTTTAGGTGCCTCGAACCTTAGAGATGGCGTTTTAGGTGTCTCGAACCTTGATGGTGGGGATAGATGGTCCTCTGGTGGACTTTGCTTGAAAGGATCGGTCTTACGTCTGCTGCCGAAGGAAAGGATGACCATTTTGGTCGAGTGGCCGGGACCTAATGATAGGCTACCTACGTATCCCGAGTGGGAATCAAGTCGGCCGTAGTTCGAAATTTACTCGAGATTTCGTTGGCTTATTGGGAAAATCGACGTATTCGTTGGGGAAATCGATCTTACGCTTTATCGCGGGGATGATTTTGATGAAAGATACGTGATTCCGTTATCTTTCTCGGGAGATCGGTCTTACGTTTACCGGATGATTTTGATGAAAGAAACGGGATTCCGTTATCTTTCTCGGCACTCGGTCTTACGTTTAACTCGGGAATTTCTTTTGAGAGGGTATGAACCTAAATGGGAACTTAGTTCAGAGTATGAACCTAAGTTGAGGTTCGGTTCAGAGTATGAACCTAAATGGAGACTTAGTTCAGAGTATGAACCTAAGTTGAGATTTGGTTCGGGAGTATGAACCTAAATGGGAACTTAGTTTAGAGTATGAACCTAAGTTGAGGTCTTGTTCAGGAGTATGAACCTAAATGGAGACTTAGTTCAGAGTATGATCCTAAGTCGGGATTTGGTTCAGAGTATGAACCTAAATGGGAACTTAGTTCAGAGTATGAACCTAAGTTGAGGTTTTGTTCAGAGTATGAACCTAAATGGGAACTTAGTTCGGGAGTATGAACCTAAGTTGAGGTTTTGTTCGGGAGTATGAACCTAAATGTAGACTTAGTTCAGAGTATGATCCTAAGTCGGGATTTGGTTCGGGAGTATGAACCTAAATAGGAACTTAGTTCAGAGTATGAACCTAAGTTGAGGTTTTGTTCAGAATATGAACCTAAATGGGAACTTAGTTCAGAGTATGAACCTAAGTTGAGGTTTTGTTCAGAGTATGAACCTAAATGGAGACTTAGTTCAGAGTATGATCCTAAGTCGGGATTTGGTTCGGGAGTATGAACCTAAATGGGAACTTAGTTCAGAGTATGAACCTAAGTTGAGGTTTTGTTCAGAGTATGAACCTAAATGGGAACTTAGTTCAGAGTATGAACCTAAGTTGAGGTTTTTTACCCGATGGAGGCTATTTGAAGGTGTTCTTCTTTGGGAAGACTCGGGCTTACGAGAACCATCGGGAAGAAAGGTGATCAATGTCGGTCAAGTGGATGGACCAAGGATTGGATCAGATCCGTCACCCGAGGATTGACTATTTTAGGGAAGTCGTCCTAGAGATTGATCAGATTTGGGAGTCACCCGAGGATTGACTATTTTAGGGAAGTCGCCTAGAGATTGATCAGATTTGGGAGTCATCCGAGGGATTGACTATTTTAGGGAAGTCGCCCTATGATCTGACTATTTTTGGGAAGTCGCCCTATGATCTGACTATTTTTGGGAAGTCGCCCTGTGGTTTGACTATTTTTGGGAAGTCACCCTATGATCTGACTATTTTTGGGAAGTCGCCCTGTGGTTTGACTATTTTTGGGAAGTCGCCCTATGGTTTGACTGTTTTGGGGAAGTTGCCCTATGATCCGACTATTTTTGGGAAGTCGTCCTATGGTTTGACTTGTTTTGGGAAGTCGCCCTATGATCCGACTATTTTTGGGAAGTCGCCCTATGGTTTGACTATTTTGGGAAGTCGCCCTATGATCGACTATTTTTGGGAAGTCGCCACATGGTTTGACTATTTTTGGGAAGTCGCCCTATGGTTTGACTATTTTTGGGAAGTCGCCCTATGGTTTGGACTGCTTTTGGGAAGTCACCCTATGATCGACTATTTTTGGGAAGTCGCCCATGGTTTGACTATTTTTGGGAAGTCGCCCTGTGGTTTGACTATTTTGGGAAGTCGCCCTACGGTTTGACTATTTTTGGGGAAGTCGCCCTATGGTTTGACTATTTTTGGGAAGTCGCCCTATGGTTTGATTTGTTTTGGGAAGTCGCCTATGATCTCGACTATTTTTGGGAAGTCGCCCTATGGTTTGACTATTTTTGGGAAGTCGCCTATGGTTTGACTATTTTGGGAAGTCGCCCCATGGTTTGACTATTTTTGGGAAGTCGCCCTATGGTTTGACTATTTTGGGAAGTCGCCTATGGTTTGGACTGTTTTTGGGGAAGTCGCCACTATGGTTTTGACTATTTTTGGGAAGTCACCTATGATCCGACTATTTTTGGGAAGTCGCCCTACGGTTTGACTATTTTGGGAAGTCGCCCTATGGTTTGACTATTTTTGGGAAGTCGCCCATGATCCGACTATTTTTGGGAAGTCGCCCTGTGGTTTGACTATTTTGGGAAGTCACCCTACATGGTTTGACTATTTTTGGGAAGTCGCCCTATGATCTTTACTATTTTTGGGAAGTCATGCATCTTGACTATTTTTGGGAAGTCGCCCTATGGTTTTACTATTTTTGGGAAGTCGCCCTATGATCGACTATTTTTGGGAAGTCGCCCTACGGTTTGGACTATTTTGGGAAGTCACCCTATGATCACGACTATTTTTGGGAAAGTCACCCTACGATCCTGACTATTTTGGGAAGTCACTCATTTGATCGCCTGACTGTTTTTGGGAAGTCGCCCATGATCGACTATTTTGGGAAGTCGACTATCGTTTTGGGGAAGTCACCCATGATCCGACTATTTTTGGGAAGCCGCCCTATGATCCGACTATTTTTGGGAAGTCGCCCTTGGTTTGACTATTTTGGGAAGTCGCCCTATGGTTTGACTATTTTTGGGAAGTCACCCTATGATCCGACTATTTTGGGGAAGTCGCACTATGGTTTGACTGTTTTGGGAAGTCGCCCTACGGTTTGACTATTTTTGGGAAGCACTATGATCGACTATTTTGGGAAGTCGCCTGCGGTTTGACTATTTTTGGGAAGTCGCCCTATGGTTTGACTGTTTTTGGGGAAGTCGCCCTATGGTTTGACTATTTTGGGGAAGTCGCCCTATGGTTTGGCTGTTTTGGGGAAAGCCGCCCTACGGTTTGACTATTTTTGGGAAGTCACCCTATGATCTCGACTATTTTTGGGAAGTCGCCCTGGTTTGGACTGTTTTGGGGAAGTCACCCATGATCTGACTATTTTGGGGAAGTCGCCCATGAGTCTCGACTATTTTTGGGAAGTCGCCTGTGGTTTGACTATTTTTGGGAAGTCGCCACGGTTTGACTATTTTTGGGAAGTCGCCCTGTGGTTTGACTATTTTGGGAAGTCGCCACATGGTTTGACCGTTTTGGGAAGTCGCCCTATGATCGACTATTTTTGGGAGTCGCCCTGGTTTGACTATTTTTGGGAAGTCACCCTATGATCGACTATTTTTGGGAAGTCGCCCTATGGTTTGACTTTTGGGGAAGTCTCCCTAAGGTTTTGATCGTTTTGGGGAAGTCGTACATGATCGATGATAATGTTCTTTTAGAAAAGTAGTTGACTAAGATATGCTTTCATACCATCTTTGTGCTTACCTGTAGTTCTAAGGACCGAGGCTACGGGCGATGTTGATGAAGAGTTGTTAAGTTGCTGTTCGTGGGGCAGTTTTTGACGATTTCTTGTCTTTGGAAGCATTTTGACCTGAAGGAGGAGTTTGGTTGAGTCCGCATTCTTCGGTGATCGTCAACCTTGTAGAGGTGGTTGAGCTTGTATTCACATTGGGACTTCTTGCTTTTGAGAACTTGGTGTCTCTCGACCGCATCAGTATTGGAGAGCTTGGCGTCTCGACCTTCTTGCCTTGGAGAACTTGGCGTCTCGACCGATTTGTATTTGAGAACTTGGCGTCCCCGACCGATTTGTATTGGAGAACTTGGCGTCTCCGACCAATTTGTATGTGAGAACTTGGCGTCTCGACCGACCGGCATTTGATTTGCATTTGAGAACTTGGCGTCCCGACCGAACCGTATTTGAGAACTTGGCGTCTCTCGGACCGAATTGTATTTGAGAACTTGCGTCTCGACCAACCGGCATTTGATTTGCATTTGAGAACTTGGCGTCCACGACCGATTTGCATTTTGAGAACTCGGCGTCCCCCGAACGACTTGTATTCGAGAACTTGGCATCTCTCGACCGGAATTGTAGACACCGGAGGTGGTCTTCATTGAAGCTGTTTTCATCCATTTGTGGACATTGGAGGTCGTCTTTAGCAAGTTGCAGCAGCGGAGCTTGTCTTTGTCAAACCGTAGATGTTGGAGGGCGTCTTCATTCATTGGAGGTCGTCTTTGGTGAAGATCATCCTTGCCGAAAAAAAGGGGATTTGATTTCACGTTTGAATTCCTGCATTCGTTAGTGAAGAGGAAGATGCATATATGGCATTCATGATGACAGATGCATGCATGGAACCAAAAATGATTATGGGATGATGCATTTACTTGCTTTCGAAGATGCACTTAGCCTAAGCTTCTGGCAGGAAAATTATGATTTATGATCTTCGATGATTTAGGATTATTCCTATTGACTCAAGTTTTGTGCATGCTACATGAGCCCTTGGGAGATTTTTAGTGG
Source organism: Adenophora triphylla var. japonica (assembly GCA_022495995.1). Classification (NCBI taxonomy): domain Eukaryota; kingdom Viridiplantae; phylum Streptophyta; class Magnoliopsida; order Asterales; family Campanulaceae; genus Adenophora; species Adenophora triphylla. Next base: position 392,857 of record JAFEMH010000350.1, read on the forward strand.
GGATGCGTAGTATGGAGACCGCTTGGAGCAGATTTTGATCAAGTGGGGATGAGAACCCTTGATTCGGATTTAAACGACGGTTGTTGGTGAGGTTTTGTCGTGATATCACATGGACCTCAATCTTGATGAGATTGGATTCGGATCCGGTCTTGATTGAAACTTTCCCTCTCATTCTTGGTCATTTGAAGCCGATCGACAGACTTTAGGGCCAACGTTGATACAGTGAAGCTTCTTTCATTTGGATGAGCCTGTGACCTTGGCCGAAACCTTGTCCTGGAGGATGATTTGATGGAATTGCTAATGCCGGAGAAACCCCGATCTTGAATTCCGATGCTACGGGAAGCTGCGTGTACCAAGTTCAAGCTGAAATTCTTTCTTGCGACTTGATAAAATTCGGGTCCAAAAGACCATCTTGACAGAGCCCCCGGATCCTGAGTAGGCAAAGTCCAGATTTTGAAGAAGCGATTTGGCGAGTCTATCTCGTGGTGAAGAACCCAACGTGGACCCAAAGATGACTATATAAGCCCCGGCTTGAAGAGGCTACAGGGAGAACCCGGGAGAACCGCTAGCAAGCCCCAGCATGAAGAAATTCGAGTAGTCTTACGAGAGGGGAACCCATATTTTCGCACCTTAGTCAACCGCCATCTTGGACAAGACTCGAAATGTTTACGTGCGGGCATATCTTTTGAAAGATGGGAATGTCTCCCGAATTTGTGTATGACACTCTCGCTTTTGGTTTGACTCTTTTGAGAGAGTATAAGCATCACAAGGTGTGGAAAAGTGTATGGAAGCCCTACAGACAAAGACAGTGTTTGGCTCTATTTCCACTATGATGGAGAGAGAAGACTTGTCGAGACACTTGAAAACTTGTCTTATTCATGATGATCACAAGGCCGCTTAAAACCCTTTGTTAATGTTCGGGTTATTCAATCCCTAAATCTGATATGAACAAATATTTTGATTAATCACAAGGAAAACCAACCGATATCGAAAATCAATCTTGGAAGGGCGGAAAGTGTATAGGGACGATCCTTGATGAGACCGGATTTTTTTTTGAGATTTGTTTGTGATTTCGACCGGACCATTTCTGGTTGCCACGTTCCCTCCATTATGAAGAGCTCAGTCGCCGTAGTTCGGGCCTATCCCGAATGAAAAGAGAATGAATGTTGAAATTCGAGGGTCCAGGACCTTTGGGGATTTTGAGGATTTGGAGGATTGAATAACATATCCCTTTAGAGTGTCCATGAAAGACACGGATGCGAAGCCCCAGCTGGGACATCCACGGCAAGTGTTTGTGAGGAGAAATGAAATATGCTCACATGAAGGGAAGGGTTGAATTTGCACAATCTTTGATTGGTAATCTTGAACCAAAATGGATTTGATTCCAATTTAAGCAAGCAATGAAGCATTAATTTGATCCCGACATCGAGGATATTAGAATGAAACCGCTATCCCAGGTAGGGGCGTAGTTGGGTTTCCAAGCTTCGATCGGCTATCGGGTGATTTGGGAGATTATGACCTCTTGAGATGAGAGGTCGGCTAGGCTACCCTTATCAACCTCTAAAGATGAGAGGTTGGCTCGCGGAATGTGTTTGGGAAATCTACGGCGAGGAAGATTGATTTCCTCCAAGAATGAGAGGTCGATTTTGACTTTGGCAAGGGCAAGGGTAATGGTGATGGGAGTATCCTCTAAAATTGAGAGGATGGCTTGGGATTGGTTTAAGGTAATGATAAGAGGAAGTCAGGAGCTCATGACAACTTTTTGCGATCTTGCGAGAATTCGTGCTCCTTTTTGATCATTGGAGAGCTTCTTGAGATGTCGGGGACTTTTGAGTTCTTCTTCTTTTTTTTTTTGGAAGGCTTCCTCGAGGAGCTTGGAATTATATCCGAGATTGTGATTTTAAAATCCTTCTTTTTTTTTGTTTCTTTTTTTGTTTTTTTTTTTTTTTTTTTGTTTTTTTTTTTGTTTTTTTTTTTTGACTTGGAAAGCTTCCCGAGGAGTTGAGGATTATCTTTGTCCTTCCTTCATGGCTTGAGATAATTTGCGCATCGCCGATTCTCGGCTAACTTCTCGGGCTCGCTTGGACTTTCTCTCAATATGGAGCAAAAATGATGGCTAAACCGGGTTTCAAAACACGCCGATCTTGAAATTAGAGGGTAGTGTTTAGTAAGGGTGAGGTAATGGCTTTCCTATGGGTGAAAGGTTTCAACCGCAATCCCTACTGGATGACCTAAACGAGATTAAGTCCTCATTGCTTGCTTAAGCTTTATATGAGAAAAGATCCATGCAAATTCATCGAGCAACGAGATGATGATGATGAAAGGGATGTGAGCATATGAGATGCAAGATGGGGAGTTGGTAAGCCCCCAATTTGGGAAGGATATCAATTGATTTTCTCACTCCGATTAGTTTAAATATTAATCATTTTCGAAGAATTAGTGGTTGAGCAGCACAAGTGATCATTTTGGATAAAACCATTTCAATTAAGTGTAACGTGGGTGCGCAAGTGATGTCTCGAGTCTAGCAAGAAAAGAAAAAAGACTTATATTAAAAATTAGACACTTAACCACTATGTCCAAAATGGACTACAACGACAAATGTCCAGAAGGACTTAGGTGAAAGAAAAGTACTAGAACCTACGAAGGTTGACTCAAAAGACTATTTTAAAGATAGGTAGCCCCGGTCTAGCCGCTCTTTCTTTGTTGAACCATGCATCTATTCTTCGACGCCTGGAGGCAGGAGCTATTGCGGGCCTTTCCATCGATTTCCTTGGCAACTTTTTGCTCAATCCAACCATCTTCATTACTGCGATGACCGGTTCATTGACCTTGCAAAGGGACGAGTCAAACTCCATTGTGCCCACAAGGCTTGAACCACCAAACTCGATCATGTTGACACTCATGTTGTTAGGGAGCGGGTTATTGATAGTATTAGGTCCTTGAGGCATCTCTAACCTCCCTTGCTCAATCAACCCTTGGATGGCCTTTTCAGGGGACGCAATCATCCGTCGTGTGCCCATGGTGCGATGAAAGGCACAATGCTTGGAGGTATCCAAAGGAGCGTTGGGGTTTCTAGGCTGATAACTTTCCAAGGCCGGAGCAAACCTTCTCTCACCAAACCTCTGAAGATATCACTCAAAGGCATCCCAAAGTTTCTCAAGTCTTGGGCGGGATCTGGATGCATCAAGCTTCTTGGGAACAAAGGAAGTGGCATTGTTACGGTCTGTCCCGCGTAACCGATCGCCTCTTTGCCTTTAGCGAAAGTGAGAGTAGTTTTGGAGGGAGGAGCCCGATATCCGTGGCAGGTGCAGCAGTGGCTGCGATTGTAAGCCTTTTCAAACTTAGCCCCGAATTAACCATTGCACGCAAGTCGGCGTAGGGAAGTGGTGAGGGAAGCTCTCAAATGCGGCTTCAAGCATGGCGAAAGATGTCTAGCTGCTCCTCGTCAGAGGGAGGAATGGCCATTTCACTGAGCTTTAAGTTCCATCTCTTATAGAAATCCCCAATATTCTCATTAGAGGCGCTGCATCGTTGTTTGCGGGTCAACTCTGTTTGTCTCCCACTCCAAGTTGGCTTTATACTTATACTGTGAAAGTGGTAATTTGTTCCCAAGTAGCCCTAGCTTCAGTGCAATCGGAAAAACCATTTCAAAGCCCCTGACTTCAAGAGAGACTAAAGTAATCGGCCAACTCTTTGGTTTGTGCATCCCTTAGCCTTCATTGCCAAAGTATAGGTGTCCAAGTGAGTTTTAGGGCATGCACTCCCGTCAAACAATTCCAGAGTGGGCATCACAAACTTGTGAGGCGGGGGACAATCGAGTCGGGATCTGTAGGCCGAAGAGCAAGGTGTTCTTTTGGCGGTCAATTCAGCAATCTGTGCTTTCATTTCCTTATGTTGCTCCATAAACCAAGTCAATTGGGGATCCAAAGGCGGAGCGGGAATTCCTGAGCGATATTTGAGCTAGGAAGAGGACTAGGCTGTTGGTGGTGCATTGGTGGAAGGAATACCATATCCGGAGCATAGGTGAAAACCTGTCCTTGGCCCAAATTACCCTGGGGAGTGTAGGTAGGAGCTGGGGCAAAAGGATAGAACCCAGCGACTTGCTGTTGGCTTTCAATCGGCAGAGAAGATGGAGGCAGATCTGAGGTAGCCATATGGCTTGGATTTTCGGAGTGAGGCCCATAAGTAGGCTTAAGTGCGGGTTGTTGTCCCTGGTTGTTGAATTGCATGGCTGGTTGTGGCGAGGATGCATAACCAGGAGGATATGTGGTCCTGGTGATTCGGATGAAAAGGGATGAAGGCTTGATAACCCATAGAAGTCTGAGTGAATGGATTTGTGAAAGCTGTGTGAGGAGCAACTGAACCAGTACCATTCTGAGGAGGGGCTCCTGACTGTGGCCCCGAACCAGATTGTGGCGGCATTCCAAATTGTGGCTGTTGATGTGAAGGTCTGGATTGATCGGTTCCGAACTGAGGTGGGATTCCAATCTGCTGTGGCATTCCGAGGTATCCCCAACCATGAGAGGACATTCCGAGCTGACTTTGCCCCACTGAGGAGCCGTGACCCTGATTCGTCCCATCAGCCGCATGGATCCAGTGGTCGACCCGAGAGATCGAGGAACATGTGTTACGGTAGCACCGAAGGAGGTTGGTGGTGGCATCACGGAGTAATCGGGCGGCAAAGATTGGGATTGGGGTCATCCTCTTCTTCCACGGTGAAGGTGCCATCGGGATTGAGGCCGGCGGCCAAACCATGGCTCTTAATAGCCTCGATAAGGCTATTGTTTGTGCTTCTGTCGCATTCTCATACTGTGCGCTAGCTGATTCCATTCTTCTGTCTCGAGGAGTCACGGAGGCGGAGTGACGTTGTCCCCCTCGTTACCAGTGATGCGACATTCAAACCCGGAGTTGAAACAAACGGCGAAGGCGATGAGGCACTTGACTCTTCCCCAGATTAAACGGTGACCGGTGCAGAAACCAAGCTTTACGCGGAGGCTGAGGGAAAGACACGAGGGTTCGAGATGGCGGGAATTGAAGGAGGGTAGGTGTTTGGGCTCTTAGGCTCATGCAACATGCGATTATTTGTTCATGTTTACTTAAAACACGTTTTATTAACCTAATCGGTTGGAAAAGATTGCTCTTCTTTTTTTTTTTCGAACTACTCGATTCCTGGATCGGTGGGCCCCGTCACTACGTCTATAAGCCCCTCGTATTCCACGTATTTCGACCTCCCAGGGTGGGACACCCGGGCGAGGGTCCTATAGGGCAAGCGGGTCCCACCGACCAAAGAAAACGATCCTAGAAGTACGGGCGATAATCGAGTCTTAACGAGCATTCGATGTAAATTACGGACAAAGGCGACGTCAAAGTCAAGATCGTGTCAGAGAGCTCGACAAAAAGGTCGGCATGATTTGGGTGATAAATGTCCGATTGATCTTGACTTGTCGTCGGTTAAGCCGTAATTAGGCATGGAATAACCGTTAATCCTTGATGACTCGGTGTCATGCTTTGGGAGTCAGTGTATAATTTGTGCCGATCAGCCGAAGTCAAGGCGCCGGTCAATACCTTGGTCAAAGTGCAGGCGGAAAGCCGGCATGACTTCGGCTGATTAGGGACCCGAAAGATATTGAGTCGGTATGCCGACAAAGGCTTGAAAGGAAAGGTCTATACACGAGACGGGCATGACACGGACCGGACTAAAAACCAGCGGGTCTCGGACAAAGTGTGTCACGGACAAGTGCATGGTCGACACGAGGCTCCATGGGATGTTTGGGTAGTCCTGTGCTCATCCGAGAGGCGTAATAAGACCAAACGGACCGCGACAAGGATTTCCCCGGGTTAAGGACGTAGTGTGCAGTGTACGGTCAACGTGCGCGTAGTGTGCAAGCAGTCTATCTTCTTTTTCTGAGTAAAATAAAAAAAAAATTATGTGTCTTAAAAGGCATGATGCATGATTTTTTTTTTTGAAAATTTTCTTTTGAAAAATCTTTTTTTTTTTGAAAATCTTTTTTTTTTGAAAATTAATGAACACATAAGCACATAAGCACAAAAATTCCAACAATTAGGGACATTATTCCGACAGTCAAAAGTTTGACTCTTTTTTTTTTTCGAGGCGGCCAAAACAAACACGAAAAATGTGCAAAAATCAACACACACACAAAACAAAGGATTCCAAATGTCGGGACGGAAGCTTGACCCTCAAAAGTTTTTCTTTCTTTTTTTTTTTGAAAAGATAAAACTTGTTTAGTCCCCAGCGGAGTCGCCACTGTGATGATGTTGCCAAATTTCCGAAAAACGGAGTCGCCACGCCATTTTAATTTTGAAGGCCAAAACTTTGAAAAAAACCCGAGATCAGAGATTTAGGTTCGGAGGTCATGTTACGCGTCGGGAAGGACGTTAGTGTGCACCCGACGCGCCTCGTAAAAGAGTCTTCCAAACATTTGAAATCCTTTTGTGTGTGTGTGTGTGTGTGTGTGTGTGTGTGTGTGTTTTGACCAAAATGAGTTGAAACTGAGAAAAACAAAAATGGGGAACTCTTTATAAGACTTTGAAAAATCCCCAAGATTTTTGGTATGATTTTTGGGTCGAGTCTTGGCACTCAAAAGATTTTTGGATTTGAAAAGCCATTTCTGCCAGAATGAAAAAGGCAGTTGACCCTTGACTTTGAAATGGACTTTAGGGCTTGAAAACTCCAGAATCTGGGAATAGTCCGGGAATGAAAAATGTTAAAAACACCTTAATAAAGGTTTCTGTAAAAGAACTTTTCATTTTGGAGATGATTTGAGGGGTCAAAACCTTCTGGAAATCTCAGATCTGAAATCTGGATTTCCAGAAGCTGATGAACTGGCCTCTAAAAGAAAAATTGAAAAGAGGAGTTTTACTCACGAAAAAAATAAATTAAAAATATGTCTGGAAAGATCTGGATGTTGACTACAAAAAGTATTTTGTAGTCAACACCCAATTCCAAGTTTTACTGGGTCCAAAAAATAGGAAAACGTACTGAGTTCTCAGAACAATGCTACTGGACAGCAAGATGTTCTTGAGGAGAAATGTGATTTTTGGGGGGTTTGTATCTATGTTCACCCCATTTTCATCCCTAGACTTGATACCACTACTTTTTGTTAAGTGGTTATCATATTCAAGTCATCCTTGGGGAATTTATGGGGTTTAAACATGTCCTTTGCAAAGGGAAAGGGGGTTTTGTAAAGATGAAACCAAAGAGAAAGAATTAACTAGAGATCTAAAATGTGGACCATTTGAGATGGTCATTCATGAAGATGAACTTCAAGATGACCATCTTAGGTCAAAACTCAAGTTAAACTAGACATAAAATAAGTCAAAGTAAGAAGAACAAGATGATCAAGAAATCAAAAGAGAATTTTAGGGTTTTGAGAAGGAGGGCTTTACCAATGGTGACACCCTATCTTCCTAGGCTTGGAATTTGACTTGAGGAGTATCAAGATTTGGTGTTTGGCTTGAGGAGTATCAAGGTTTGGTGTGTTTGGTATTTGATTGGGAAAGATTCAAGAGAAAATGGTGGCAATCTAAGGATTCCCACTGTTTTCTCTCTATATTTCGCCAGAACTTCGTTGCTGTGAGTAAGTTGTCCTTGTAAACTGAGAGAGGAGGGTTTAATTTATAGGCCCTCTGAAAACTCAAAGATGTCCGCGTGGAGGTCCCTGTAAAACGTGCACAGTGCATTAAATGCTGCTCCGGGCTTTGAACAGGAAGAATATTTTCAAAATATCGGCGAAATTGTTTTTCAACTTGCTTTGTTTCGAGATTTTCTTAATTCTTTTGCTTTTTTGGATTCCTTTTTTGGTTTAACTTTAAATAGCAAACCCTAACCTACCCTTGCTTGGTTAGAAAGGTTAGAGATTGTTAGAAATGTTAGAAATGTTAAAACTTTCGTTAACTTTCTAACGAAAAAGCTACCAACTCAAATTGGAGCACTTACAGGACTGCCAGGTAACTTGAGCTTTCCTTCGTAGATCAGCCACTGAATTTCCTTCTTCAGATCCACACACTTGTCTGTCGCATGACCATAATGCTTGTGGTACTCACAGAACTTGGTCCTGTCAACTCTACTTGGATTTCTTGGCTTATAATTCTCGAGAGGTGTGAGAAGGCTTCGTTTCACCAAATCATCGAAAACTTTGCTCATAGGCATCCCAAAATCATCAGGCTGACGTTTCTGACCTTGCTCTTCTTGAACTGACCTCTTACCGTAACTTTCTGTTTTTGGCCCATGGAGGTTCTCAAACTTCCCATCTTCTATCAACTTCTGGATCTCATACTTCAAAGAGGTGCAATTGTCAGTGTTGTGCCCATGGTATTGATGGAAAAGACAATACTTGGACTCATCCAACCGAACACTGGGGTTCCTGGGCTTCCAATTTTCCAGTGGCTTTATGAGTTTTTCTTTCATTAGCTCTTCCAGAATCTTGCTTAAAGGCATCTCTGCATCGTCAAAGTGAAAGGAGCGAGGTTTTTGGGAGACCTTGTTGTTCTCAAAACTCGGATTCCCATCGTCCAATTGGTTCCATTGTTGGATTTGGTGAAGGAAGCTACGACATTCTTTCCTTTGTGAGGGTAGTCTTGAGCAGTGCAGTTCTTTGCTTGGTGCGGTGGCATTGGGTTATGCTCGGTGGAGTCATTTCCTTGCCTGGTCCGACATCTTGGGTCAAGGGAGTATTGATACTCATCATGAGGTCAAGCTTCTCTTGCATCTGTTTCACTTGTTCCATCAATATTACCACATGGGGGTCAACGGGGACTCTCGAGTTACCGGCAACAGGACTTGTAGTAGCAAACTGACGGCTGAATTTATTAAATCCGGTAGGTGACAGCTGAAAACTCGGATCATCCTTTGGCAACTCATGATCGCATTCAGGCGAGTATAGGGGCTTCGAGAACATAGCCACATATCTCAAGCTGATTATGTGAGGTGGAGCATAAGCGGCGGTATTGTTGAAGCGAGGATAAGTGGGGTGAAATCCAATTCGTTACGAGAAAGTTTGAAGGCAATTGGGCCACGATGAGATGGGATGTTGGAAAGGGCGAGGAGAAGTGGTCCTTGGCAAGGGATCATATGTGGATGGAGGAAGGTATTGGTTATAGGTGGGAGCTGAGATGGCTACTTCTGGAGTCTCATCTTCGACCACTACCAGGGAACCGTTGGACTCATTTGTTACTTGGACTCCACTACGGCGAAGAGCACCGATAAGCAATGACAGCTGCTCTTCATGAACCTTCTGGGCATTTTCCAAAGCCAGGACTAACTCTTCCTTCCTAATCATCTGATTTCCTGCACCCTCACTGTTTTACATCCAAATCTGCCATTCGACTCTACGAGGCGATGAACGATCGAACCTAAGGTTTTCTGAAAAGCCGCTGACCCAGTATTCTAGCCCACTTCTTTCTTGCTGCGGGAAAGGGACGGGCAAGGTTTAGACTCGGGGATAGGTAAGGTTTGAAGGTAAGTGTTTAGGCTAAAGGCTCAAGTAACATGCACTTATCGCTTTAACTTTTGCTCGAAACACATTTTCTCCTAATCCTAATTGATCGGAAAAGATGAGACCTTGGAAGGTCAAGATTGGAAGTGGAGATCGGACCGAGGAGGTCGCGATTAAGGACTTGACCGCGAAAGGTTGAGATGGGAAAATCGAAAATCGGACCGAGGAGGTCTCGATTAGGGTTTGACCATGAAAGGTCGGAATAGAAAATCGGAAATCGGACCGAGGAGGTCTCGATTAGGGATTTGACCGCGAAAGTTTGAGATGGGAAAATCGAAAATCGGATCGAGGAGGTCTCGATTAGGGTTTGACCATGAAAGGTCGGAATAGAAAATCGGAAATCGGACCGAGGAGGTCTCGATTAGGGATTTGACCGCGAAAGTTTGAGATGGGAAAAATCGGAAATCGGACTGAGGAGGTCTCGATTAGGGTTTTGATCGCGAAAGGTCGAGATGGGAAAATCGGAAATCGGACCGAGGAGGTCTCGATTAGGGTTTGACCGTGAAAGGTCGGAATAGAAAATTGGAAAGATTAGGGGTTTGACCATGAAAGGTCGAGATAGGAAAATCGGAAATCGGACCGAGGAGGTCTCGATTAGGGATTTGACCATGAAAGGTCGGGACAGGAAAATCGGAAATCGGACCGAGGAGGTCTCGATTAGGGGTTTGACCATGAAAGGTCGAGATAGGAAAAATCGGAAATCGGACCGAGGAGGTCTCGATTAGGGATTTGACCATGAAAGGTCGAGATAGGAAAATCGAAAATCGAACCGAGGAGGTCTCGATTAGGGATTTGACCATGAAAGGTCGGGACAAGAAAATCGGAAATCGGACCGAGGAGGTCTCGATTAGGGTTTGACCGTGAAAGGTCGGAACAGAAAATCGGAAATCGGACCGAGGAGATCTCGATTAGGGTTATCAGAGATAGGAAAATGCAATTATGATTACATTAATTGTTCAAATTTACTTAAAACAATGTCTTTTATTAATTTCTATTTGGTTGGAAAAGGGGGTTTGCCCTTCTTTTTCGCAACTACTCTAGATCCTGGATCAGTGGGTTCCGTCACTACGTCTATAAGCCCCTCGTATTCCACCTGTATTTCGACCTCCCAGGGTGGACAACCCCGGGCGAGGGTCCTATAGGGCACGCGGATCCCACCGACCGAGAGTAAAGAACGCTCCTAACGGGTCTAGCGGGTCATAAGAACCTTCAACGCACGAGCGATGCGAATTATGGTCAAGGCAATACTGGAAAAGTCTCGTCTTTACGCATACTTGAAGTTTCGACGAGTTTCGCTTGAGCGAATGACGTTTTGACTTTTGGTAATGTCAGAAAATAATAGGCATGGGTCGGGCGGTAAAAGCCGGATGACGCAGTGTCACATTGAGCTTCGTTGCATACGCGGTGCGTGAGTCGAATCGAAGTCAATGCGGGTCAAGATCTTGCCAATTTTTCCTTGTCGGAATTTCGGCAGAGCTTCGCTTGAGCGAAAGATCTTTGGATTTTTGGCAAAGACTCGGTCTCGACTCTTACGCATTCCGTGCGGGTCAAAGTCGAAGTCAACGTCGGAGTCAAGATCCCACCAATTTTTCCTTGTCGGAATTTTGGCAGAGTTTCGCTTGAGCGAAAGACCTTGACTTCCATTATGAGCTAAGGCTTGACCTCTACGGGGTATGCAAGCTGGGCTATATGACAAGGACTAGACCAAAAAACCAACCAAAAGTCACGGTTTTGAAACGTGTGACACGGGTGTGCATTGGTCGACAGCTGCCATGGGGAGGTTGGGATGATTCCGTGCGCGCCCGAGAGCATCGTAAAGGCTGTCCGTGGCTGCAGCTGGAACCACCCTCGGGTTTGAAGGACGTGCGTGCAAAAGTGTACAGGATATATCAGGTGCGCGTAGTGTGCGGTCTCCTAAAAATGTTCCTTTTTGAGTTAAAACAGAGATTTTCATGAATGTGTTTTAAAGGAATGATTTTTGGGACGGGGAAAATGCAACACATAAGCACGTAAATTTTAAGGAGCCCCGATCGAGTCATGGAGCTGAGTAGCCCCAAGCTGCTAGGGCGCCAGTTAACCATGATTTTTCCCCGGTGGAATTGCCCGAGGTCGCCGGTCGAGAATCCAAGGAGGATTGAGCCGTACGGCTGCATGGATCAATTTTCCGGGTTCCACTCCTTTTGCTATTTTTCGGGTTGTTTCCCTTTCAAAGTATGCACAGATTCCAAGATGCAAATGATGCAATGCATGGTAAAGAAAGCAAGCACGATTAATGAAATCGGCGATGGGAGTCTAACCCGCTCAAAGGGAAAAACTTTCTTTTATTTTTTTTCGAAAAGGGATACTGGTACGTGGATTGTTAAACCACCGGTTATCCCAACTCCCACGTCGGGGAGTGTACGAGGAAGGGTAAGTGGTTTCCACCTATATACCGAGTATCGATTTTTTTGTTTTGAAAATAAAGCTTTTCTCCTTTGGGTTTTCCCAGTGAGTCGCCAAGCTGTGAATGTGGTGCCCAAATTTTGTGTTGGATTCACGCGAGTTTGAAGACATCCGAGTTATTTGAAAAACGGAGTCGCCACGCCATTTTGATTACCTCAAAACTTTGAAAAAAAGGTTTTTACTTGGGTTCGGAGGTTAAGTTACCCCTTGGGAAGAACGTTTGGCGTTCACCCAAAGTGCCTTGCCGGAGCAAGTCTCCCAAGATTTCAGTAATCGTGCTTGCTTGCGTGCTTTCTTGTGTGCATGTGTTTGAAAATAAAGGGGGGGAAATGTCCCAAGTTGTCTTCCGGACGTACAAACCATTTGTTGGTTGTCGCTCGGGATTCCTTGGAATTTTATGTATTTGGGATTATGATCCCGTCCTCATCTTATGACTTGTGATCATCGCATTTTAAACCTCGGGACCCTCGGGACTTGCGTGATCGAGAGAATGACTCTCTTTTGGTCAAAGATGAGGTTCTTTAGAAAAGGAGGGTCCTTAGCCCATCAATCCTACGCTTTAAGACGGTCGAGCTCGTATAGAGGCTTCATACTCTTTCTTAAGCGATAATCGGAGATATAGGGTTCAAGGTATCCCTTTCTAAAGAAATATGAAACCTTTAATGGAAGGAACGATGTAAAGATAGGATCTTTTACACCGGTCCGTTCCAAGGTTGGGGGATAGGGGAAATGCATGATGAAAAATGACACTTTAATGAAAAGATGACATTTTTGGGTTGCAAATGATGCACTTAGTTTAAAGAAATAATATTTATTGCAAATGATGCATAAAGATTTGATTTTTATGCAAATGATGCATTTTTGTTGAAGAAATTGGCATTCATTATGCAAATGATGCATAAAGATTGCATTTTGAAAAGCATATGATGCTAGTTTATGGTAAAGACATGATCTTTAAAGCAAATGATGCTTGAACAAGGGGTTTTGAATGCAAAGGATGCATTTTTATTGAAAAGATTGAGTTTTTATATGCAAATGATGCATAAAAATGACTTTTTTTATTTGAGAATGGGGGTTTTAGGTGCAAAGGATGCACCTTTATGAAAAAGACTACATTTTTATGACAAATGAGGTCTTAATGCATGCAAAAAGGGAAAGGGGGATGATAAAGATGTGATCTTTAACTATGAATGCCAAGTCCCAAGCAAGATATATGAATGCAATGAGCAAGTATATCAATTAAAAGCAAGGTTAGGGCGTGCGAGGTTACCAATTGCTTCCTTTGCTTCTTTGGTTGGAGCTAGGAGGAGAGATTGGTCTTGGATCTTCAAGGAGGAGGGAGGGAGCTTCTTGGCCTTCTTCTTCACCTTCTTGAGCCTTCACCAATATTCTTCACGTCTTGGGAGTGACTGATTGTATTGCTATGGAGTGTGTGTATTGTTGTTGTGTCTTGAAATGGGTAGAGGAGGGCTCTATTTATAGGCAGTCTGGATAAGGCTAATGAAGCCGTGCGGCCAGAGACCTTGGGCTAATGCAGCCGTGCGGGCTTATCCATTGTGACTCAGCATTCTAGAACCATGCAAGGTGGCATTATTCTAGAACCTTCTTCCTAATTAAGAAAAACGTGTTTTCTTAATTAGGAAGGCTTCCTTCAGCCCTAATTTTAATTTGGGACTGCTCCAGGACATTTCCGGAACACTAGGAAGGTCCGGGGAATTACCGGGAAACTTACCGAAATTGCCGGGAAATTTAACCGGAAGGCATGAGCCAGATTTGGGTACTTACAAATATGCTTGGATTTTACCACCATATCATCTATGTAGACTTCCATCGTCTTGCCAAGTTGATCTTTGAACATCTTGTTCACCAGCCTCTGATAAGTTGCCCCTGCATTTTTAGGACCAAATGGCATAGCAATATAACAATATATACCTTCTGGAGTCATGAATGCCGTATCCTCTTGATCTGAGGGCTCCATTTGAATTTGCTGAAAACCTGAGGACGCATCCATGAATGTCAAGATATCGTGGCCAGCTGTCTCATCAACTAGAGAATCAATATGAGGAAGAGGGAATAGATCTTTCGGGCAGGCCTTGTTCAAGTCTGTGAAGTCCACGCATACTCGCCACTTACCGTTCCTCTTCTCTACCACCACAACATTGGCTAACCACCTTGGATATTGAACCTCTCTGATCATCTTGGACTTCAAAATCCTCTCAACTTCATCCTTTATGATCTGGTTTCGCTCCTGGGCAAACTTTCTTCTTTTCTGGTGGACAGGGCGAATGGTTGGATCAATGTTTAACTTGTGAGTAATGATGTCCTTGCTTATTCCTGTCATGTCCTCATGCTTCCACGCAAAACAACACTTCTGACTCTTCAAGAACTCAATCAGCTCCTCCTCAATTTCGGATGGAAGATCTGTACCAACTTGCACTTGGGCCTCAGGGTTTGACTCATCAACAGAAACACTTTTCGTCTCATGCTCCACTGCTTCAAGAACATCCTGGGCCTTTTTCTTTAATTGCTATGCTTGACGAGGGACCGGACTTGCTTTCATATTAACCTTGTAGCACTCTTTAGAAGCCTGCTGATTTCCCTTCAACTTGGCCACACCCCAAGGTGTTGGAAACTTGACGCACTGGTGATAAGTTGACGACACGGCTTTCATGTTGTGGATCCAAGGTCTTTCCAAAATAACATTATACGAGGATGAGCATTCGATCACACAGAACCTTTCCATAGAGTTCATACCCTCCAAATAGATAGGCAACTTGATTTCTCTGACTGTTTGCTTCACTTCACCACTGAACCCTACCAGTACGGACGAATTCCTCACAACTTCGGACAAAGGGATGCCCATATCTTCAAGAGCATGAGTGAAGATTATGTTGACTGAGCTGCCGCCATCAATCAGAATTCTCTTGACCACACAATTAGCAATCTGCACCTGGACAACTAGACCATCATGATGGGGGTCCAACGTGTTGTCCTTATCTTCATCTTCAAAGGAGATAACCTGACCATCTGTGAAGTCATGACGCCTTGAGGGCAATTCTGACTGATCCTCCTTAGAACTCTTGGCATGACGCTTGGCTGCAGAGTAAGTTGTGCCACAAATATGGGACCCACCTGAAATAACATTTACTACCTTGGTGGCTGGAGGAGGTGCAACTTTCTCGGGTCTGGACTGTTCACCAGAATCAGGCTCTTTGGACTCACTCCTGACCCTCTTCTTACCCAACAAATCCTTAAGATGACCCTTGGACAATAGATGAGCAATCTCCTTCCTCAAGGCAAAACAATTCTCAGTGGTATGCCCAAAATCCTCATGAAACGCGCACCACTTGGACTTGTCCTTCCAAGTTGCGGGCTGGTCACTCTTCTTGGGCCATCTTGCTTTATCTCCAAGATTTCCCATGGCGCACAGGATTCCTGCAATGTCCACAGAAAAGCAGTATTCAGAAATTTTTGGATAATCATTATCATCCCCATCTTGGTCATCATCTACAAAATGAACTTTAGAAGATTCAGATTTAACAGGGGGTTTGCCCCTGTTAGACTTATAATGATGGGAATCCAATTTTCTGTCAGAGGGCTCAAATAGAGGAGTAGGGGTCCTCCCAGTTGATTTCCCCATTGCCAGGCTGTCATCCTCCAATCTGATGAAAGGCAAGGCTCTGGTTCTGATTTCTTCAAGTTGTTTCGCAGGAGTCATCACCAACTCATTATAAAATAGAGAGCTCTTCTTCAAGCCTATACGGAATGCTTCCGTAGCTGTGGACACATCCAAGTTGGGTATAGTCACTGCCTCCTTGTTAAACCTGTGCAAATATTCTTTAAGACTTTCGTTAGGCTGTTGCACAATTCTATAAAGGTCACTAGTCAACTTGTCAAATGCCCTATTGCACGAAAACTGATTAATAAACATATTGACAAGTTGAGCATAAGAAGAAATAGAGTTTAGAGGAAGTCCTGTTAGCCATTTTAAGGCCGGTCCTGACAAAGTTGAGCCAAAGCCCCTGCAAAAACATGCTTCTTTAAAAACAGGGGGGATACTTATGATATCCATTGATTCCTGATACAGCAACACATGCTCTGCTGGGTCGGTGCTTCCATCATACTTCTTCATATGAGGGACTGAAAACTTCTTTGGGATCTCCACACTAGCTATTGCTGGAACAAAGCGAGATTCGTTATAACAAGTTGGAGAAACTTGATGGTACGGCAAGTTGACTCCAGGCACGCTTCGAAGCAAATCTTTTATAGTCTGCATTTCCTTAACAAGTTGACTCTCTGTGAAAAGAGGATTGTTATTAAATTGAGATGCAGAAGTATCAAAAGCATTAAAGAAACTCCCTGTTTGCCCCATTGAGGGTGTAGCATAGGTGTAACAAGATGACAACACTGGTTGGCTAGCTGGAAGGCTGAATCTTGGTTGCTCGATTGGAATGGACGTCACAATTGTGCTTTCTGCTGGCAAGGTGCCGGACATAGGGATATCTCCAAAATGACTAGGTCCTGTACCTGCACCAAACAGAGATCTAGGATACAAAGGTGAAAATGGAGTAGACACTTGAGTTTCAGCTTGCTTCCCTTTACGCATGGCATCAATGGCATTGAATATCATGGTGTTTGTATGCTCCTGAGCATCCAACCGGTCATTCACTTTCTTTAACATATCGGCCATGTTGGACATTATCTCCAAATTGACAGCTTCCGAATTTAAAGATGGACTGCCTTGGATGCCGGAAACAGGAAGCGGCCGACTCCTCTCACCTTGACTGCCGGACGATGGATTAGTCATTTCTATGCAAATAATCAAAGTTTCCCACAGACGGCGCCAAATTGTTTTGGTCAAATTTCAGCAATCGTTACCAATGACAAGAAAAATGACTAAAGTGATAAGAATCAGGGTACAATGATTATCGGGTTGAATAGAAATGAACACAAGGTATTTGTTGACTAGGGAAAGCCCTTGAACAACTTGTTCGCCGGCATAAAACCCGGGGAGGTTTAGGAACCTGCCTTGATCAAAAGTTTACTAAGTATTTAGAAGATTACAGAACTATGAGCGTATACAAAGGGAGCTTAAGCTAGAGTGAACATGTGTGAAATTAACAGTGTTCTCTCCCTTTCATACCTCTTTATAATGGCTAAATACAAATATAATTCTACGCCTACAATTTCGGAAACACGTTGAGTTTTGTTGAGATATT
This sequence comes from Adenophora triphylla var. japonica, assembly GCA_022495995.1. Lineage (NCBI taxonomy): Eukaryota > Viridiplantae > Streptophyta > Magnoliopsida > Asterales > Campanulaceae > Adenophora > Adenophora triphylla. The sequence goes on from JAFEMH010000350.1 coordinate 410,033, forward strand.
TGCGCCACTTCATTGATGAAGATGAAAGTGATCCGTTGATGAGTATTTTGGTGAAGAAAACGTCGTTGAATTGGTCTCTTATTACTTTGACACGTTCCCTGAAAAGTAGGGTTAACGCAACAATAGTTCAACCTGCAAATGATCAAGATGCAATAGGAGAACTCAAGTTTTTAGTACCAAGATGCTATGTGCAAGTTGTAAACAAGTTTAACTGAAAATGTAGGGCCTAACAGTTAACTTTTCCATCAACACTTTCGTTACAAAAATGACGCTCCGAAGTTTTTACGCCCGATTGCAACAAAATGTACGTAAATGTAGTTGAGAATCAGTTTACAGAAAATACAATGTTAGAAAGCAATTTGCAAATGTTTGTTAAAGTAAGGTAACCAAATTGAAATCGACCCTCATCTTGATCGGAACAGCACCCCTAAATTTCTCATTTATTCTTATAGGGATTTATTGAAGAAGATCAAGTAGACACTTTCAACTTGCCAGTGTACATTCCTTGTGTAGAGGAAATGAAGAAGTTGATTGAAAGTAATGGATGTTTTAATATAGAGAGGATAGAGATACGAAATCCGATTTCTGAAAATAATGTACATATTGATGCTCGGATCATGATTATGCATCGAAGAGCAGCCACCGAAAGTGTCTTTCTCAAACATTTTGGACGTGAAATCGCTGATAAATTGTTTGATCGAGCTCTAGAGAATTGGACAGAGATCTCTGATTTGTTTGAGTCGAGCTGCAGAAAACCCAGTCAGTTATTTGTGGTTCTGCGGCGTAAGAATAATATCTGAAAATGTATTGTTGTTTGTTATGTATAAGTAGATAACTTCTTCAGAAAATAAACACATACTGTACTTTTTTCGGGAAGGTGAAATAAATATATGTTGTGAACACACTTATTGTTTCAGAGCGCCTTTTATTTTTCTTATTGTGCTGATTCAAGTTTTGTAGCAATATTACTAGCACCTTTCAAATACACTGTCACTTTTTAACATTAATATTGATATTTATTAATACACACTGTCACTTCTGACAATTATTATGTTGGGTTAATGTCATATAAGTTGGGTAATCCAAATTAGGGATTAAACAAGCAATGAAATAATTCTGGTGACATACTACTGGCACGGCCGTGCGTTATATTTGGCACGCCCGTGCCGAATTTGGTTTTCTGGAGCAAGAGTTTCTGTACAAAGGGAGCACGCGCACCCACAAGAGGGGAGTGGCCGCTCCCCCTAAGACCAGAAGATTTGGCACGATCGTGCTCCCCAAAGAACACGATCGTGCTCGACCTGTTTTGGGCCTGGGCCGGCGGCTTTATTCAATGCAGGATTAAAACCCAGCAGAGTTAGGAATAGGGCAATATAAATACTCCCTATTCCCTAGCAGTTTTTTACATGTAATTCCTAGTGTTATAAAGATCAATAATTATAGGTGTTAGAAGGGTTTTCTTGCTCATCTGTTTCTATAGATATATGGTTTGTACAGACAGGAATTCATGTTACCAAGAATTCGTGCAATAGATTAGAGATTGTATTCGGTGATTGCCAGTTGATAATAATATTCTTGCTCTCTTCCCGTGGACGTAGACAATTTGATGAATCACGTATATCGTTGTGTTGTGTGATTGATTTATTTTTTATCTTCTACATAGATCTGTTATAACAAACTGATATCAGAGCCGGTCAGGTTGATAAAGGTCTAGGCTTTTCCGCTGTAGAAAAAGAAGGGATCAGGAATCGAATCAACAGATGACAAGTTCAATGGGAAGAATAGTTTTTCTCTCTGGCAAATCAAGATGAAGGCCTTGTTGAGAGACAAAGGTTTGTGGGCTCCGGTGGCTGATACAATCAGGGATCGTCAGGATTTAAATGGTAAAGCAGTAGCAGTTTCCACGAGTGTTCTCGCGACTGCAACGACGAAAATTTCAGGGAAGGCAGCTGAGAAGGAAGCAGCAGATCTGACCGCGTTAGATGAGAGAACCCACTCTAAAATCATCAGGTTTTTAGATGATAATGTTCTAGCGGATATTGTAGATACTTATTCCGGAGGTGCTATGTGACTTGCGTGGGAAGATATGTATCATTTTTTTTTTGGAAGATATGTATATGAGACGATCATTGACCAACAAGCTGTATCTGAAGCAGAAGTTGAATTCTCTCTGAATGATGTAAGGGACACCCATTAGTGATCACATAGATCAGTTTACATCTTTATTACTTGAATTGCGTAATATTGATGTTAAAGTCGAAGATGAGGATGCTGCTCTTATGTTGTGTGTCTCCTTACCACTGACATATGAGGGATTTGTGGATTCATGCATTAATGGTAAGGATATGGTTACTTTGTAAGAGGTTAAGAATAATCTCAAGACTAGAGATCTGCGTTATAAGACAAGCGGTATATCTACAAAATCCCAGTCAGCAGGATTGGTTGGAGAAAGAAATAGGGGTCAAGGTAGGAGAAACAAGGATTCTTCGAAAAGGGGTCCAAGAGCTGGAGATGTCTGCAGTTCCTGCAAGGAAAAGGGGCATTGGAAACGTGAATGTCCCAAGCTGAATAAGAGTGAGCAATTTGGGTCGACTGCAGCTATGGCAGATGACGGTGAGGAGGACTATGATCTAGTAACCGAAGAAGACAAATGAATGAAATATACATGGATTTTTTATTCTGGGGCTTCTTATCACACGTGTTTATGCAGAGAATGGTTTACAACGTATGAGGAGACGGAAGGGGGTGATATTTATATTGCTAATGGTTCTGTCTGCAAGTTAGTTGGCATGGGTTCCATCAGGGTGCAAACTTCGGGTGGTAAGTTTTGTACGTTGAACAAGGTTAGGCATGTTTCTAAAGTAACGAAAAATCTGATATCGCTTAGTCGGCTAGACAAGATGGAATACATTTTCAAAGGTGAATGTGAAGCAGTAAATGTTTGCAGGGGTTCGAACGTAATTCTAAAAGGGGTCTGCCAAGGTTCCTTGTATGTCTTCCAAGGTTCTACGTTTTTGGGCTCGAGTGTCGAGCATCATACTTCAGAGGGTATGGTAGAAACACTTCTGAAGGAAGCATGTTGCATGGCTTCGTGTGGGGTGATTGACAAACAAGTGGAGCAGCAAGTTACTCTAGGTGGAGTCAAATTGAGCAAGTCACGGTTAGCAAGTCAACATACACATATGGGAAGCCAGGAAGGAATCGAGGAAAAGGTATGTACTGTTTGGGATTCCATGGATATGGCCGCTTCATCGGTTTGGGTTGACGAGATTCAATGTCGACTGAATTTGCCTAATTGTCGGTTGGGGTTATTTCGAATGCCTACTGCAGTGGCATATTTGAGTGTATTATTATAATTTTCAATATCAACTGAATTATTATAATTTTCAATGCAAGAGTAAAAGTGAAACAACTATTAGAATTTTTACTTTCAATTTAATAGTGAGACTTGACATTTACCTGAACAACTATTATAACTCTTTCTTTCAATTTAAAGGAGCAGTAAACTAGTTTGATTCCCTAGCTAACACACTCAATCATCTATAGTTGACTTTGGACATATGCTCTAGAAAATAAAAAATTAAAATAAAATTGACTTCCATAATTAATCTTCCCATTTGCCCACTTCTTCGCAGCATGTCCACCTTGACTAATTCCCCTCATCATTCTATTCACATTCTCCAAATACACCAAAAACTAGAGAGAGAGAGAGAGAGAGAGAGAGAGAGAGAGAGAGAGAGAGATGGAGTACAAGCATTTCAGCCACAAGCACAACTTGAGCATGTACCAAGTGCAGAAAAGCCAACAACTCCGTTGCTCCGGTTGTGAATTGCTATGCGATAAACTGATCTATGCTTGCTGGGAATGCAACTTCTTCCTGCACGACCACTGCGGGGATGCGAGTCGATATGTGAACCACCCGGCACACCCATCCCACCCTCTGGTGCTCAGCCCGTACCCGACCTATCCTGGTGGTTCGTTCCAATGCAACGCCTGTGGTGCCGTTGGGAATGCCTTTTCTTATTGCTGTGCACTTTGTCAAGTTGACCTTCATGTTCATTGTGCTTTCCTACCTCCAAAGGTATGTGTTATTAGTACTCCTTCCGTTCCCCACAATGTTAAAATTACACTATATCACGTTTTTTATTTGAAAACGCAACACTAATTTTGGAATGAACCAAAATAAAAAGTTCTGGTCAAAGAGAGTATTATTTTTAATTTATTTAGACAAAAATTTGGGTGAGAACAGCATGACCCGTCTCATCCATGAGACGGATCGGTTCCATACCCATCACCCGCCCAACAAAGCCAACCCACGCCTTCGCTCAAGCTTTTTGCATATGGGCGGTCAGCCTGGAATCGGCGCCTGCGGAATCACCACATTTGCCTTGGCCCAATTCTTCAGCCAACATTGCCCATTTATGAAAAGTAATAGTTACTATAACATAATGTAATAATTGTATGCATATAAAATAATAGTTTGTATACATTAAAGTAATACATATATACAGAAAAGTAATAGTGTTTTTCCCTAAGTTTTCTTCGTTTGGCAAAAGTAATACTTATTATAACTAAAATGTAACAAACGTGTTATTTATATATAATAGTATTTGTACATAATTGTAACACATATGTATATGTATCTATATGTTTTCATGTAAAAGTATTACATTATCTATAGAAATATGTTACAATTTCATCTATCAAAGTGTTACATTTACTTGTATAAACTATTACATTCATATACATAAGTTATTACATTTCAAAAATAATACATATAGTTTGTATTACATTTGAAGAAAATGGGTAAAAATGAGCTTTTATTTTTTTAAAACAGGTATTACGTTTACTTATGACCAATGTTACTTTATATGTATACAGTCATTACATTAAGAGATGGTAACTATTACTTTTTCTCTGAAAAAAATAATATTAAAAAAAAAAAAAAATTGACCTATAAAAGGCTGCCACGTGGCGGGTCATGCCCCATAAGTCATGGGTCGACCCGTCTCATGCATGAGACGGATCTCTTGTTTTCACGGGAGACCGGCTCATTTATTTATATTGGCTTCTTTCCCATAAAAACCCAACCTTTGACTTTCAATTTCTAAAACTTGTTAGTTATCCGTCACTAAAATTACTATCATTAAAAAAAATTATTAAAAAATTATTTTTTCTTAAACTCTTTCACCTAAGATCTTGTTTGTTTGGTGCATGTGAATAGATATCAAAGATGATCTCACCCATTTCTTATTAATGGGTAATTGAAACACGATCGAAGTAGAGAGAGAGAGAGAGAGATTGTTCAAGAATAATGGATATTTGATACCTATAGAAAATGATTACCAAACTTGTATTCGTATAATACATATACAAACAAATTTTCAAAAGCAAATTAATAAAAAAAAAACATTTATTTTGGAGAGGGAATACTTGGAAATGATATACGCATTTACATTCCCATGTATCAAATGAGACCTGAGTTCAAACAAATTAACTGATGACGCCACAGCTTTTGGGGTCAGGAGCGGTTCAGGATATCTGGCTAGGATATATTTGGTGGTTTAATGTACCTAGATCACAACACAAACAAGCACCGTTAAGGTCAAAATTGGATGTTACTCCAACTCAGGCCCTCGGGTGTGAGAGTAAGAATACTGAGTAATAAGGCTTTGAATACCTTTGGAGTGAGTGTGTGTTTTGGTTTAGAGAGTAATAGAGCTTACTCAATTGTCTATGGAACTTACCTTGCCCAAGGGGGTAAAGGCCTTCTATTTATAGGCAATGAGACGGTGCTTAGTTGATGTAAGCAATGAGATCAGCCCTAGGGGGCACTTTGGTATTTGACCAGCTACACGTGTCCGCAGCTAATTGGTCCTGCCAGGGAGGGAACATTGACTGTCCAGGGGACATGGCTGAAAGTGACATGAGCCGTGTAGCCGGCTTAGTGCATTAAATGAAATAGTAGGCGCCGGACTGAGCCGCATTGAATGCGTTATGGGGGAGCCGGCAAGTGGCCTGTCAGAGCCAGTGAGCTGACTTGCTCAGTAAGCCTTGACATTAACCGGGAAGCAGATATGTGCCCGCGGTCAACGTTGTGCCCGCGGTCAAAGATATATGACGCGAGCACGGTTGATGCGGTCATGACTCATGCGGGCACGGATCCAGCGAGCAGGGTCCCAACGGTCCTCGATGGGGACGATGCGAGGAGGGACGCGGTCTTGACCGCAAAGGCCTATTTGTCCGCGGTCTTCCCTCCAGCGGTCTAGGAACTGTCACGTCACTGGTTCCTTGGACTAGACCGAGCGCGGTCCCGGTCCAGTAGATCCGGGCTCATCAATGGCCCCTAACTTCAAGTGTGATTATTTATGGTCTGAGTGAGAAGCTGCTAGAAGCTCGGCTTGCCCCAATTGTTCCTCGAGCGAGCACCAGTGTTGGTGTTTTTGTTGGGCCTCATGGGCTTATTGCACCGTTCGGGAAGCACCAGTGAGAGACACGTGGCCCCTTGCATGGCGTCCCTCCCGGTTAACAGGGGGGCCCCTTGGCAGATGAAAAGACAGGTTAAGGGTACGTACAGGGGTACGTGTCAGCCATCCAAGGGGGGTAATAAATGCAAAAGGTATTTAATTTTCGAATTTTCAAACGTTGGAGACGGTTCAGGGTCCGAGGTTGGATTTGTGGGCTAATTAATACGGGTTAACGGGTTAACCCGTATAGGTAGGCCTTATAAATACCAAACCCTTAAACCTCATACACTTTTACCGTTTCCAAACATCCGAAGAGCTTTAGAGAGAGAAATTTCCTGCTGCGAATTCTGTGCAACCGTTCTTCGAATCTACCCTCAAGCTTTCTTTTCGTAAGTAACGTTGGGTGTTTTTCTTCTTCATCTCCTTCTATTTTTTCTTTTCTGGGTTTTGAACGAAATGACCACTCGTGAATTTGGACCCCGCCGTCCCATAGAACTAGGAGATGGGTCCACCCCTGATATCTTTGCCGTCTGTAAACGGACTGGTGGTATCTTTAGGAAGGTAGGATTGGGGTGGATAAGGCTATCCCTTAGGTGTTTCCTATTTTTCTGCTTGTAGTTCACCATTTTTTCATTTGCCCGTATTCTCCTTTCCTCGAGATCGTCCAGGTCACACCTTCTGTTTGTCTCATTTTGAGACTCATCGAAGTAGGTGACTCTGTACGAGGGTAGGGCTACCTCCACTGGAGCCATTGCCTCTGACCCATACGTGAGCGAGAAGGGAGTTTCTCCTGTTGAATTTCTTATTGTGGTGCGAACAACCCATAATGCAATCTGGAGCTCGTCCAACCAACGTCCTCCTCGTCCCTCCAAGTTTTTCTTTAGGGCGGTGAGGACTAGCTTGTTCGCGGCCTCAGCTTGGCCATTTCCCTGAGGATAGGAAACTGCGGACTTACGGTGTTGCACCTTCATTCTCACACATTCAGCAGTGAATTTCGCGGAGAACTGGGTGCCATTATCTGAAATTATTGCTCGGGGAACCCCAAATCGGCAATAGATGTAGTCGTGGACAAAACTGATGGTGTTATCCTCGGAAATAGTGGCTAAGCCCTTTGCTTCCGTCCACTTGGTAAAGTAATCCACGGCCACCACAGCATACTTAATGTTCCCTCGAGCAGTTGGAAATGGTCCAATGAGATCAATCCCCCACGTATCAAACGGCCACGATGGTACAACCAAAGTCTGCTCTGTTGATGGTAGTCTGGGGATGTCTGCAAATCTCTGGCACTTATCACACTTTCTCACATACTCTTGTGCATCTCTTCTCATCGTGGGCCAAAAGAATCCTTGAAACTTGATCTTGTCTGAGAGGGTGCGAGCACCTGGATGTCCGCCATAAACTCCTTCATGGACCTCGTAGAGTAAGTTGGTGACCATGTGAGTTTTGACGCATCTGAGTAAAGGCTTGGTGAATGATCGCCGAAAGAGTACCCCATCGAGGACGAGGTATTTCGCGGACACCGCTCTGATGGCTCTAGCCTTTACTGGATCCTCGGGGAGGGCCTGCTTCTCGATGTAATCCTTCATTTCATCTACCCAGTCCCTTACTTGATCCTCAATATTGTTTATCTGAATCCGATCTATAGCAGGTCTCTCTGTGAATTCAATCTGGCAGTCTGCCTCTAATTCATCAATTTCTTGATCTGTTATTCTGGAGAGGAGGTCTGCTTCCACATTGTCCTCTCTCATGACTTGGTTTAGCTCATAGTAGGTAAACTTTTTGATGAGGGTTTTTGCAAGCCCGCAGTACTGAGTTAGCACTGGGTTGATAGTATCATACTCCCCCTTAATTTGATTAACTATGAGCTGAGAATCACTGTTGATCTCTATGTTTTGCACTCCCAAGTCTCTTGCTAATTCCATGCCTGCTATGATCGCTTCATACTCAGCCTGATTGTTTGATGCTTCGAATTTGAACCTCAAGGCCCTCTTAAATGTCTCCCCGCAGGGTACGATCAGAAGTATGCCCGCTCCACTTATTAACTTGCTCGCTGAGCCGTCCACGAATAAAGTCCATATTTCTTCCGGGCGCTCCTTTGGTTGCATAGTTTTAGTGCTCGAGCTTTCTGGGTTATCTTCTGATTCTGCTCGCTTTCTTTTTCCGAGGTCGCTGTCCGCCAATTTGAATGATGATTCTACTACAAAATCAACTAAGGCTTGCGCTTTGATTGTCTTTCTCGGGGAGTAGGTGATCTGGAACTCAGTGAGCTCTATAGACCAAGCTAGCATTCTCTCCGAAGACTCTGGTTTGTGTAAAACCTTTCTAAGCGGAGCCTCAGTTAGTACAGTTATAGGATGTGCAGAAAAGTAGGCTCTTAATTTTCGAGCAGATACAAGCAAGGCGTAAGCTAACTTCTCTATATTAAGATAACGCCCTTCTACGGCGGACAGTGCCTTACTTACATAATAAACTGGTTTTTGGGAGTTATTCTCCTCCCTTACAAGAACAGCAACTACTTGCCGGATCGATGCTTGCTAGAAATGAAAAAGCTCTTCCCCGGGCACCGAGCTTTGAAATGGGGGCTGCCCGAGGTATGTTTTGACTTCTTCAAAAGCCTGATGGCACTCAGTGCTCCATGTAAATTCATCAGCTCTCTTCCCCCCTTTGAGAGTTTTGAAGAAGGGGAGGCATCTCTCTGCTGACCGCGAGATGAAGCGGCCAAGTGCTGTGATGCGGCCATTGAGCTTTTGAATATCTTTAACGCAAGCAGGAGGTTTCATGTCCAATAGGGCTTGGATTTTTCTCGGGTTAGCCTCTATCTCCCTTTGATTGACCATGAATCCGAGGAACTTGCCCGCTTTTACCCCAAAGGCACATTTGAGGGGATTTAGCTTCATATTGTTACGGCGCAAGTTCAGGAAGGTTTCCTCCACGTCGAGCTCGTGGGAGTTTTCCTTGGTTTTTATCACCATATCATCTATATAGGCCTCGAGATTTCTGCCCAGCTGGTTTTTGAAGACCAGATTGACCATCCTTTGATATGTGGCTCCTGCATTTTTCAGCCCGAAGGGCATCATTGTGTAGCAGTAGGTTTTGCCCGCAGCGATGAAAGCTACAGAGCGGACATCCTCAGGAGCCATTTGGATCTGATGGTAGCCGGAGTATGCATCAATGAAGCTTAACACTCTGTGCCCGGCTATAGAGTCCACCAATTTATCTATGCGAGGAAGAGGGAAACAGTCTTTGGGGCATGCCTTGTTGAGGTCCGTGAAGTCAACACACATTCTCCATTTATCATTGGATTTCTTGACCATCACGACATTGGCTAGCCATTTGGGGTAGGTAATTTCCTTGATTATCCCCGCTTTTAGCAATTTTTCCACCTCTTCCTTGATGGCAATCTCTTTCTCCGGGGAGAAGTATCTGGATTTCTGGTGGTTGTTCTTGAAGGATGGGTCATCATTGATTTTATGGAGGATCACGTCCTCGCTGATTCCCAGCATATCTTCCACCTCCAAGCGAACACATCGCAATTTGCTCTAAGGAACTCGATGAGTATCCTTCTCTCCTCGCTGTGAATTTCCAGGCCTACCTTAACAGTTTGCTCGGGGAAGTGGGGGTTGATTACCACCTCCTCGAGCTCGTCGTTAGGTTTTAGGTCACTGATTTCTCGGTTGTGCAAGGAGTCAATAACAATGGTAGGGGGGTTGACTTGAGCTTCAGTCAGTGTTGCCAAAGAGTAAATGATATCACGGTCAATTTCCCCCTCTATTCCTCGATCAATATACCCTCCCTCAACAGGGGCAGCCAACTGCTTCGATTTTCTGCTCATCTTGAGCTCCACCTTCGTGGAATGGAAAGAAAGCATGCCAATTGGTACGGGTGGCGGCGGGAGTGCAAGAGTTTTCCCCTTTTTTGATTTGTCCTCGCCTTTTCCTTCTATCAATTTGTCCTCGCCTTGTATTGGCGGGCAGGATGCCTGGCCTTTCTGTTCTTTCCTTTTTCCTCCAGTGCTCGGAGGAATCTCCCGGGCTGGTTTTTGATGGTAGCAACCCCGCCCGGGGTGTTAAATTTCACCCTCTGGTGGGGGACGGACGCAACTATTCCCAATTCGGCCTGAGCAGTTACGCCGAGAATGGCATTGTACTGGGAAGGAAGATCGACCACCATGAAAGTTATCTTGGCCGTCTTCTGCATGGGTTTTTCCCCAACAGTTACGTCAAACACAATCGTCCCCTTTACTCTTACGGCGTGATTTGTGAAGCCCTCAAGCATGCCCGCGTATGGAAAAAGATGTGCTTCAGTCATTCTCATTCCTACCAACGTGTGGTAGTAAAGTATATCGCGGGCAGCTCCAGTATCTATTAACACTCGGCCTATGTTTGCCCGGTTGATTCTCATTCTGAGGGTAAGAGGATGAGTGGAATGAAAAAGGGTGGAGGCAAGTTCACTCCTTTTGAACCCGATTTCCTGCTCTTCCTCCGGAGCCATTGCGGGGATGGAGAAAACCTTTTCCAATGTCCGAATTTGGAGGGAGAGCTGTTTGTTGGAGGGAGGTTCTTCTCCAATGAAGTTTATGTTGTAGTCTCCATCGTCATCCTCAAAATTGTCTCTTTCCACCCTCTCGGGACCACGAGGGTTTCGTGCCCGCTGCTGGTTATTATTGGGGGCTTGGTTGTTTCCCTTGACCCATCGGGTGAGCTCCCCATTATTGATTTTCTGCTGGATTATTTTTCTCAGTTGAAAACAGTCCTCAGTTTCGTGCCCGTGATCATTGTGGTACTCACAGAACTTTGCCCTACTCCTCTCATTTGGTTTTCTGAGCATGGGAGGAGGAGAAGGAAAGTCTGATGCCCGCATGATCACCGCTCTTGGCTCGGTGAGCTCAGTGTAGGCTATTTCTTCCATCTTCTATCGGAGCTTATCCGACCCACGGCTTTTGTTTTTGCCCTGATTGTTAACGCGGGCAGGTTCTGGGGTGGTCTCCTGGACTTGGCTTATTCTTTCCTTGGCTGAAACTCGGGGACCGGCGTCTTTGCTCTCTTCGGCGGAAGCAATGGCAGAAGCCCTTTCATACATCTCCTCCACCGTTTTAGGTTGGCTGGAGGCAAAGTTCAATTTCAGGAAGGAGGAAGTGAGGCCTCCCTCAAAGCAAAGTCTAATATCCTCCTCTTCCAGATCTACTATCTCCTCGCTGACCTTTCTGAAGCGAGCAATGTAATCTTTTGTGGATTCAGTGGCGGCCTGCTTGACACGGACAAGATCTGTCTTTGGTCTGGCGGTCACACCTGCTCCAGCAAAGGCATTGAGAAAAATGTTCCTGAAGTGATTGAAAGAGTTGATGGAGCGGGGTTTAAGTGCCAGCATCCAGGATAGGGCCTTGCCCGTGAATACCTGGCTTTCACCCAGGCGACCCGGGTTCGATTCCCGGCAATGGAACCACTGATGACGCCACAGCTTTTGGGGTCAGGAGCGGTTCAGGATATCTGGCTAGGATATATTTGGTGGTTTAATGTACCTAGATCACAACACAAACAAGCACCGTTAAGGTCAAAGTTGGATGTTACTCCAACTCAGGCCCTCGGGTGTGAGAGTAAGAATACTGAGTAATAAGGCTTTGAATACCTTTGGAGTGAGTGTGTGTTTTGGTTTAGAGAGAGTAATAGAGCTTACTCAATTGTCTATGGAACTTACCTTGCCCAAGGGGGTAAAGGTGTGAGGACCCCGACCCGGAACCTACACGTGTCCCAAGCTGGAGCATCCCCAAACTAACCCAATTTTTCCTAATCTTTTAAAACTTTTATTTAACTTTCAAAATTAAATACAATTATTATAACCATTTAAAAATAAATCTACACCTTTTCACAATGGAGAAATAATTGACTAACTTAGAAAGTAAGAAACGGTTTTAATTACAAAAAGGTCTCGGTTATAACATAAAACAAAGATTTATAAATACAATTCCATAAATGAATTATACCAATGTACACTTTCTATACCAACCTAATCATACCCCGACAATTCCCACAATATAACTTCCAAACTCCTCACCGCCCTTACTTGGCTGGTCCACCTGTCTCGAGAATCTAAAAACATTAGAAAGGGAGAGGGGTGAGAATAAATCTCAAAGCAAGCTATTATGAATGCAAAGAAGATGCCAAACAAGATGCAATACATCAAAAGACATATCCACATAATCAGAGAGGCTCCCTGCCGCCAACCGTCCCATACCGGTTGGAAACAACGACCAGCTCATCATGAATATATCACAACACATAAGTACGATAAAGTAACACTTAGAAGGATACTGAGCCAAGGTTTTAACTCCAAAAGGATATACACATCCGAGCAGCAGCAACATTTGATGAAGCGGTTCCGGAACCATGAACAATAACAGTACCATAGGGATTCTGACACACAGTCATATCCCCAGTGAAACTAGACCATCTACCTCAAAAAGAGATGCTAGCCCACTAATCCCACACAAGGGGGATAACTGGGTTACCAATGTATGAATTATAATGAACTTGGCTCGGTGCCATTATAATTCCATAACATTGCCCAACAAACAAATACCAGCTGGATTTTCATAACTAAGCACAGTAATAACATACTTGCTTAACCAAACATTGTATGATCCAAAGTAGGGATACATACCACAATAGCATATCATGAAGATAGCAATACTATAACAAGTATTCAACATCTTAGCACAACGGCTATAAATCTCTGAACCACATGTACAGTTTAGGAATTCCAAAGTAGGGAATCCTACAACAATATAATATCATAACGATAGAAATACTATAACAAGTATTCAACATCTTAGCACAACGGCTATAAATCTCTGAACCACATGTACAGTTTAGGAATTCCAAAGTAGGGAATCCTACAACAATATAATATCATAACGATAGAAATACTATAACAAGTATTCAACATATTAGCACAACGGCTATAAATCTCTGAACCAATCCCAAAACAATTTAGGAATTCCAAAGTAGGGCATCCCAGCATTTATATCGAAATATATCACTGAGTCCAAACAAGACTGTCGAACAATTCCCGAGTCGTAATTAAAGCGCTTCCTTAGTTCCATTTAAACCCAAATTAAGGTGCCCTTAAATGATACAATTGCTCTAAGTATAACTTAGGTTAAAAGGATTAATTTCATATTCCGGGAAGGTTAGGTTCCAAACTTTATATTGGTTAAGGATCATGCTAGAAGGTTACTAGTGAAATTTCAGCGAAACAGGGAACTGAACCATTTTCTGCCAACATGGGCGACCGCCCTAACCACTTGGGCGACCGCCCAAGTGGACCTTAATGCCAAAGTGATTTCTGCCGTGTTGGGCGGCCGCCCAAGCCCCCATGGGCGACCGCCCAAGCCTTCCTCCAGCCCAATTTAAGATTTTTACCCATTTTGAACCTAGTCTTCCCTTCCTTATACCATGCCTACCACAAGAACACCAAAGGAAACCTTAGCTTTACCAAGTCTCACTCCAAATAAGTAAACCCAAACCCAAGTAACCTTAGATTGATTATTACTACAAATTCCACCCATTTCAACCCTTTAGATTGTCTTCCTTGAACCCTAACTTCAACTAGTTTCATTTTTCAATCATCCAACTTCCATTTAAGGTTTCCAAGGCATGAAATCAATATCACAAGAACAAGAACATCATTTAAAGAACTTATGAACAAGTAGGAGAAGGAAATCATAACAACTCACCTTAGGGTTTTATAATGGAAGGTGATCTTTCTAACTTGATGGATTCCCCTAGATGATCCCACTTCAAAAACACTCTTGAACTTGAAAATGGTGGAGGAATGGCTTGGCTTCAAGAAAATGGGTTGAGAGCTTCCATGGAGTTTTTCTATGTCTTGCTAGGAGAAGTATGGAGTAAAAGAAAATGAAGGAGGGAGAAGGAAGTAAGAGTGAGGGGTTAAAGGGGGGTAGAGTGGAGGATGAATGGGGAGGGGAGCACTTGGCAAGTATTTGGAATGAAGAGGGAATTGGCCCCCCTCTTCTAAATCTAGAGGCTTTCACCACTTTTTAAAAATAAAATAAATCCTTATCCAATTAATTTATCCTACCCAAATAACCTCCTTGTACTATTTATCATATTTCCATTTTTTATTATTTCCCCAAGTTTCTTTATTTAATACTCAATAATTTCTCAAAAGATTCTAAATTTACTTCTCATCCAATTTATCTTAAATTAAGAATCTAAAGACAAAATTGAACACATAAAGCTATCATAATCATTAAAAGCATATAATAAGATATTTAAATTTAGTGCCTAGGGTTGGGGTCGTCACACTCACTCCCCCTTAAAGAAAATTCGTCCCGAATTTGACTGTCACTTGCCTAATTGATCAACCCGCCTCGGTTACATGTATACCTCAGACTCCAATTCTCAAATAGTCTCTTCAATGTGTGATTCTTCCCCAAGATTCTAATTTCATTAATAATATGATATTACAACTTAGTGTTCCAAGGATACCTTACAATATCACTAACCCGAATTTTTACGACCTCAATAACAATATAAATAATGAGAGTATTACAACCTATGCCACCAAATACATTACAATATTGCATTTAAAACTTTAAATACTCTATAAGCTG
Source organism: Adenophora triphylla var. japonica (assembly GCA_022495995.1). Classification (NCBI taxonomy): domain Eukaryota; kingdom Viridiplantae; phylum Streptophyta; class Magnoliopsida; order Asterales; family Campanulaceae; genus Adenophora; species Adenophora triphylla. Next base: position 425,132 of record JAFEMH010000350.1, read on the forward strand.
CCCCAAGTCAGTCTATAAGTCAAATCACCAACCTTTTCTAAAGCTTCAAATGGATTAACGAACTTTGGCGCCAATTTACCTTAGGCCTTGCCTCTCCAAACTCACCCCAACAAATTAGAGATCGATATTTTATTCTCAAACTATGCCTCATACAGTTTTATCTTAATGTTAGCATGATAACTACCATTATACGCACTCAACCACTGGTAACCATACGTACTATCGACTACTAACATCCATTGTTCATGCCCGTAGCATATCCTCAATAATAATTAATGATTCCACAATTTTTCACAAAGTTAAACTCAATAGCATTCCTACATTCCAGTAGGATCTTCCAAAATGAATGACTATCCAATCCATTTCACACTATGGGGTTTTATACAACCAAACTATCTCCTAACATATACAAGGACTCGATCAATGAATCTCATCATTATAAATATATAAAATAAGTAGAAAATACCATCAACTTCCTATAAACAAAACGACCTACTCCTTTTCTTTCAAAGTAACCAAATCACAAAATTCATCGTGATAATACTCTCAAGTTCAATCTAGAACTCTAAATATTTTAATAGGCCTTCTAACGTCAATATTCCATTTTCACCCTTATGACCAAACCCCTTATGTCTTGACTTGCTTGAAACGAGTTATTTCAATTATCTCATCCTCATTTCTCATGATACAAACATTAAATAACTGCCTATGAAATAATAAATGAAAACATGCTAATAAGACCCTGATTCCCATAAACGGAATACTAGTCGACTATATATCACAATTCAATGCTCTAATTATGCCCAGGTCCAGTGACAGATCAATATTCAATCAAATGGTTGGCCGCCCACAACGGAGCCGATCCAACTCCAAAACAAAAACCGAGTCTACTGCGACCTCCACATTAATAACCCCACAATTTATCAATTCATTTCTCGGATCAAAAATTTTAATATATTTAATCAATATAGGGAAACTAGGTTGCCTTTTTACTTGCTTTTGTACGAACTATACCTTTAAAATAACATGACTTTCTAAAATTTACAACATCTTTCAAAATTCCAAGGATAGATAAAATGAGATCAAATGAGACTCGAATGGTTTATTTATTTAAAACTGTCCCATACCAGTTTTAATTAACTAAACCACTCACACTTTTAAGAAATTTTCAAAAGATTGATAAGCTACCAAAATAACTCGAGTGATTTAATTATCTACAACCGTCCCATACCGCCTGTAGATAGTTAAATTACTCACAGATTTTAATGTACACAAAAACGGTTCACTGACCTTATTAAATCAATTATCCCCGAAGGGTACAAATGCTCACACCGAAGTTCAACACACACTTTCAATTGTTAAAACACAATTAAACAATACCAACATAATATTCTTGTTTGACCTCTATTTATAGTATAGCCACCCCTTATAATATTTATACTTAGTTAATTTCTCTATAAGAAAACACAATCTTGCCATACTATTACTATTTCCGATAAATAACACTAAACAATCATTAAGCTTATAAACTAGGTAAATCATCCTCAATTCAATAATTCCTCAAGTTGTATATTTAACACTTTTACTTAATTTGAGTCATCTATTCCCTACCTTTAATATTGGTATTGTACTTAGTAACAACGTATTGCAACATCTAGTTCCCAATTAAATACCATAATTTTCTAAATAAAAAAATATAATTAGAACTCACATAGATCAATCATTCCCAAATTTCGATTAAACATTACGGTATAATCTAACTTACCTCCCTATAACCCTCAACAACTCAGTATCCGTATAGCGTCAATATCTTCCGAGCATCACACCAATCCCTTATATGAGTCACGCAACTAAGTCAACCTATACGGTATAATCATCCTAAAGTATCTTGTCTTCCAATAAGATTTATCCTCATTTTATTTTCTCAACTAATGATAATCATCTCTCAAAACAAACCATATGCATGTTTTACCAATTCCTGAAGTTGATCCTTTAAGTCACCAATAACTGTATCGATTATACTTCTTTGCATTTTCCCTATTTACCTCTCCATCACTAATACACAATCCACAAATCAAAACGGTCATACTATATATATAAATGTTGTCTTAAGTATATCCTTTAAGCAAATTTTCACTGTAATTGTAACACTCCGAAAAATTTAACTAATAACCATTGAGTATCCTACTAGTTTCTAAAATCAGTCATACAAATCGTCAACAAGTGCTAACGAATACCTATTCTTCACAGTTACCTATTTAAGATCTCTATAACCTTATAAATAACCATCAAGTATCATCCTTTCTAATTATAGTAACAATTTACCCTTATGGAGATTCACTAAGCTCATTATCTTTTTTATCAAATACTTTCCCAAGATGAATCATCAAGTCCACCATCCCAATTAGTGTCCTCTATCTAGGAATCCGAATGCCAAAATAATACCTTATAGTAATTCAAAATCTCAATATCCTGGTATGATACCTGATGAAAACCCATTTTGAAACTCACATAGAAAACACCACTTAATCAACTAATAGCACATAAGACAAAGATATATTGGTTCTATAAGATCTCGTACTCGCGATATTTTATAACCCATATAATCCCACTTAGACTATCACTTTCAATACTAGTCCCATATATCTAGTCTCCACACGAGACACCAATGTATAAATACTCACGCAAGTACACGACCATAATTCATTCTTAATTAGGCCATACTTTCGACAATTACGCTTATGTGACATAATATCAATTAATAATTTACCCGACTCAATTACACACGGAGGTAAATCAAACGTAGATAAGGGGACTCGCTTCTTGCGACAGTCCTCCTCAAACACAACAACTACTCAAATAATTCAGGTTAACATAACGATGATTCACGGATAGGTAACATCGACCAAATCCACCGGCAATACATGCCCACTTAATCACAATTACCAAGATAATTAAGGATGATTCGAGGTACGATCCCATCGGAGTAGAACCTCCAACACATAAGGCAACTCTTAGGCCAATTATGCCAATAAGGATGAAATGTAATGCCACATGAGATCAAATGAACGAGAATTTATACAAGTATGAAACCTAACTCCTGAGACAGGTAAAATACCTCAAATAATGATGGAAAATCTATCTTTCCATAACTCACCTTTCCTTGATTCCTTGATTGGTCAATATCATTTTCTATCATTGAACAAATTTCTGCATTAAACTCTCGACGTAAGTTATCGCACACTCTCACTCAGCTAGACTCTACCCGAGAACTCTAACCGAGCTCTGATACCAACTGTGAGGACCCCGACCCGAAACCTACACGTGTCCCAAGCTGGAGCATCCTCAAACTAACCCAATTTTTCCTAATCTTTTAAAACTTTTATTTAACTTTCAAAATTAAATACAATTATTATAACCATTTAAAAATAAATCTACACCTTTTCACAATGGAGAAATAATTGACTAACTTAGAAAGTAAGAAACGGTTTTAATTACAAAAAGGCCTCGGTTATAACATAAAACAAAGATTTATAAATACAATTCCATAAATGAATTATACCAATGTACACTTTCTATACCAACCTAATCATACCCCGACAATTCCCACAATATAACTTCCAAACTCCTCACCGCCCTTACTTGGCTGGTCCACCTGTCTCAGAATCTAAAAACAGTAAAGGGAGAGGGGTGAGAATAAATCTCAAAGAAGCTATTATGAATGCAAAGAAGATGCCAAACAAGATGCAATACATCAAAAGACATATCCACATAATCGTAGAGGCTCCCGCCGCCAACCGTCCCATACCGGTTGGAAACAACGACCACTCATCATGAATATATCACAACACATAAGTACGATAAAGTAACACTTAGAAGGATACCGAGCCAAGGTTTTAACTCCAAAAGGATATACACATCCGAGCAAAGCAAAGAATATTTGATGAAGCGGTTCCGGAACCATGAACAATAACAGCACCATAGGGATTCGACACACGTCATATCCCAGGTGAAACTAGACCATCTACCTCAAAAAGAGATGCTAGCCCACTAATCCCACACAAGGGGGACAATCGGGTTACCAATGTATGAATTATAATGAACTTGGCTCGGTGCCATTATAATTCCATAACATTGCCCAACAAACAAATACCACTGGATTTTCATAACTAAGCACGGTAATAACATACTTGCTTAACCAAACATTGTATGATCCAAAGTAGGGATACATACCACAATAGCATATCATGAAGATAGCAATACTATACCAAGTATTCAACATCTTAGCACAACGGCTATAAATCTACGAACCACATGTATGCAGTTTAGGAATTCCAAAGTAGGGAATCCTACAACAATATAATATCATAACGATAGAAATACTATAACAAGTATTCAACATCTTAGCACAACGGCTATAAATCTACGAACCACATATGCAGTTTAGGAATTCCAAAGTAGGGAATCCTACAACAATATAATATCATAACGATAGAAATACTATAACAAGTATTCAACATATTAGCACAACGGCTATAAATCTCGAACCAATCCCAAAACAATTTAGGAATTCCAAAGTAGGGCATCCCAAATTTATATCGAAATATATCACCGAGTCCAAACAAGACCGTCGAACAATTCCCGAGTCGTAATTAAAGCGCTTCCTTAGTTCCATTTAAACCCAAATTAAGGTGCCCTTAAATGATACAATTGCTCTAAGTATAACTTAGGTTAAAAGGATTAATTTCATATTCCGGAAGGTTAGGTTCCAAACTTTATATTGGTTAAGGATCATGCTAGAAGGTTACTAGTGAAATTTCAAATAAACAGGAACCGAACCATTTTCTCGCCAACATGGGTGACCGCCTAACCACTTGGGCGACCGCCCAAGTGGACCTTAATGCCAAAGTGATTTGCCGTGTTGGGCGGCCGCCCAAGCCCCAGGGCGACCGCCCAAGCCTTCCTCCAGCCCAATTTAAGATTTTTACCCATTTTGAACCTAGTCTTCCCTTCCTTATACCATGCCTACCACAAGAACACCAAAGGAAATCTTAGCTTTACCAAGTCTCACTCCAAACAAGTAAACCCAAACCCAAGTAACCTTAGATTGATTATTACTACAAATTCCACCCATTTCAACCCTTTAGATTGTCTTCCTTGAACCCTAACTTCAACTAGTTTCATTTTTCAATCATCCAACTTCCATTTAAGGTTTCCAAGGCATGAAATCAATATCACAAGAACAAGAACATCATTTAAAGAACTTATGAACAAGTAGGAGAAGGAAATCATAACAACTCACCTTAGGGTTTTATAATGGAAGGTGATCTTTCTAACTTGATGGATTCCCCTAGATGATCCCACTTCAAAAACACTCTTGAACTTGAAAATGGTGGAGGAATGGCTTGGCTTCAAGAAAATGGGTTGAGAGCTTCCATGGAGTTTTTCTATGTCTTGCTAGGAGAAGTATGGAGTAAAAGAAAATGAAGGAGGGAGAAGGAAGTAAGAGTGAGGGGTTAAAGGGGGGTAGAGTGGAGGATGAATGGGGAGGGGAGCACTTGGCAAGGATTTGGAATGAAGAGGGAATTGGCCCCCCTCTTCTAAATCTAGAGGCTTTCACCACTTTTTAAAAATAAAATAAATTCTTATCCAATTAATTCATCCTACCCAAATAACCTCCTTGTACTATTTATCATATTTCCATTTTTTATTATTTCCCCAAGTTTCTTTATTTAATACTCAATAATTTCTCAAAAGATTCTAAATTTACTTCTCATCCAATTTATCTTAAATTAAGAATCTAAAGACAAAATTGAACACATAAAGCTATCATAATCATTAAAAGCATATAATAAGATATTTAAATTTAGTGCCTAGGGTTGGGGTCGTCACACTCACTCCCCCTTAAAGAAAATTCGTCCCGAATTTGACTGTCACTTGCCTAATTGATCAACCCGCCTCGGTTACATGTATACCTCAGACTCCAATTCTCAAATAGTCTCTTCAATGTGTGATTCTTCCCCAAGATTCTAATTTCATTAATAATATGATATTACAACTTAGTGTTCCAAGGATACCTTACAATATTACTAACCCGAATTTTTACGACCTCAATAACAATATAAATAATGAGAGTATTACAACCTATGCCCGTACACCCATCCCACCCTCTGCTGCTCAGCCCGTACCCGACCTATCCTGGTGGTTCGTTCCAATGCAACGCCAGTGGTGCCGTTGGGAATGCCTTTTCTTATTGTTGTGCACTTTGTCAAGTTGACCTTCATGTTCATTCGTAAAATCTAGGGAGAAACGCGTTTCTCCATAAGTTATGGAGAAACGGGTCCCGACATATCGCGCGACAATGAGCTAGATAGCCAGAAACCTATGAAAGTGATATCCAGAAACCTTCAAATGAATATCCAGAAACCTTCAAAATGTTTCTAGATATACATTTGAAGGTTTCTGGATATCCAGAAACCTTCAATAGCAATTTCTGGATATGCCCTAACACATTTCTGGATATGCACCTAACAGTTTTCTGAATATGCACCTAACAGTTTCTGGATATACATTTCACATCATTCTCGCTATCAAATACAAAGCTTCGGATATCAACTGCAAAGCTTCGGCTATCAAATGCAAAGCTTCGGATATCCGTAAGCTTTTGGTCTTGGCCTTGGGTTTTTTTTTACGGATATACATTTCACATCCTTCTGGCTATCAAATACAAAGCTTCTGGATATCAACTGCAAAGCTTCTGGCTATCAAATGCAAAGCTTCTGGATATCCAGAAGCTTTTGGTCTTGGCCTTGGGTTTTTTTTTTCTGGTTATCAAATGTAAAGCTTCTGGCTATAAAAAACACGTTTCTCCATAGTTATGGAGAAACGCGTTTCTCAGCAGACGCACTCATGTTCATTGTGCTTTCCTACCTCCAAAGGTATGTGTTATTAGTACTCCTTCCGTTCCCCACAATGTTAAAATTACACTATATCACGTTTTTTATTTGAAAACGCAACACTAATTTTGGAATGAACCAAAATAAAAAGTTCTGGTCAAAGAGAGTATTATTTTTAATTTATTTATATTGGCTTCTTTCCCATAAAAACCCAACCTTTGACTTTCAATTTCTAAAACTTGTTAGTTATCCGTCACTAAAATTACTATCATTAAAAAAAATTATTAAAAAATTATTTTTTCTTAAACTCTTTCACCTATAAGATCTTGTTTGTTTGGTGCATGTGAATAGATATCGAAGATGATCTCACCCATTTCTTATTAATGGGTAATTGAAACACGATCGAAGCAGAGAGAGAGAGAGAGAGAGAGAGAGAGAGAGAGAGAGAGAGAGAGAGAGAGAGAGAGAGAGAGAGAGAGAGAGAGAGAGAGAGAGAGAGAGAGAGAGAGAGAGAGAGAGAGAGAGAGAGAGAGAGAGAGAGAGAGAGAGAGAGAGAGAGAGAGAGAGAGAGAGAGAGAGAGAGAGAGAGAGAGAGAGAGAGAGAGAGAGAGAGAGAGAGAGAGAGAGATTGTTCAAGAATAATGGATATTTGATACCTATAGAAAATGATTATCCAAACTTGTATTCGTATAATACATATACAAACAAATTTTCAAAAGCAAATTAATAAAAAAAAACATTTATTTTGGAGAGGGAATACTTGGAAATAATATACGCATTTACATTCCCATGTATCAAATGAGACCTGAGTTCAAACAAATTAACCACACTAGAAAAAAAGGTACTTTCATTAAAGGGTATTATTATTCAGTAGTTCAGAGCATTAAAAATGGCTAATTCATATTGATATTTGATGATTTGACTATAGGTAACCCACAAATCACATGTACATGACCTTATCCTCGGAGACGCAAATACATCAAAACAAGTATGCAAAATTTGTAGCAAAAGGATGGACTCCAACCACTGGTCATATCGTTGTTCGCAGTCATGCGACCATTGGGTGCACACATTTTGTGCCACCGCGGAAATCAAAATGGGTTTGTATCAAATTGATGATTCCTCCCCTCCGTCGTCAGCCCAATAGGTGGCACCACCACAACCATCACCAATACCGCCACAAACAAATGAGGAGGAGGTGGAGATAACGTATTTTCTTAAATTTCAGCTTCAAATGTTGGCATTGATCATCAATCTAGTAGTTGTACAATACTTATGCTTGAGGATGGATATGCAATTAAGGTGCACCAAAAATTTGTGCAATATTTAAAGAATGTTAATGTCATGTTTGGATTGATTGATTTTTTTTTTCATGATCAATGGTTATTTTTATTTTTGATGCTCATTTATTATTGTTTTTTTTATCTATAATTTTGTTACTCTTTATAACCCAAAATGAAGGTTTAAAAAAAATATAAAAAATCGAATGCCCTTGGTCAAAAGGTTTTTTTTTTGCACATTCTTGCACAATCATTACAAAACCATAATTAAACCATGAGAAGAGCCCAAGACACCACCAACGTGTTTGGATCGCTCAACCATACAAGAAATTTGCAACAAGAGAAATCAAATAACATACACACGAAATAAAGACAAAACACACAATATTCCGTGGTTCGACTAAAAGCCTACTCCACCCAAAATATAACTTCTATATATTGCTTTGAAAGATGATAATAATTTCCTTTCCTTCTTTCATTCAACAACTCTGTGTATATACACGTACAGGAGAGAGATTTATGGAATTACAATCAATCACCATAATATTTGCCATTATCTAAGGTAACCTATTTCTATTAATTTACTGACTATGCTAGAAATAAGGAAAAGACTTATACAATAAATAAACTACATATGTACAAGATATTATCACGAAAGGTGATAATATTCTAACACTCCCCCGCAGTCGAAACGGGAGGTAATCGAACATTTAGACTGTCTCGAAAATCAAAAAATAAAACTGACGGCAGTCCTTTCGTGAATACATCAGCTATTTGATGCCGAGACGGAACATGTCTAACCCGAACTTCACCCCGAGCCACTTTGTCCCGAACAAAATGTATATCCATTTCTATATGTTTAGTGCGTTGATGCTGAACCGGATTACCCGATAAATAAATGGCACTAACATTGTCACAATATACCAAAGTAGCAAGCCGTATAGGACAGTGAAGTTCCAAAAGCAAGTTACGAAGCCAACAGGACTCAGAAACGACATTAGCAACTCCCCTATATTCCGCTTCGGCACTGGAACGAGATATAGTAGCTTGTCGTTTGGCGGACCAAGAAATCAAATTTGAACCCAAAAATACACAGTATCCCGATGTTGAGCGTCTCGTATCCGGACAACCACCACAATCCGCATCCGTAAAAGAAACTAACCACAGCAGAGGAATAAATGTGCAATCCATACTCACTAGTTCCTTGGATCTACCGAATTATCCTCTTAAGAGCATGCATGTGCTCTTCTCTAGGATCGTTCATAAACAAACACACCTGTTAGACAGCATAGGTAATATCCGGCCGAGTGAAAGTCAAGTATTGAAGGGCTCCCGCAAGGCTCCTATAGAGAGTAGGATCGGAAAAGGGAGGACTAGCATGAGCACTTAACTTCGGTTTAGTGTCAACCGGTGTAGAGGTAGATTTACAAGATGTCATTCCCGCACGATCAATGATCTCTAACGCATATTTTCGTTGGGACAAAAATATGGAATCCGAATGGTGAGTTACAGCAATTCCCAAAAAAGAGCTAAGAGTGCCCAAGTCTTTCATGGCGAATTCCGAACTAAGGGAGGAAATAATTTTTGAACACACAAGCTCGGAAGAGGCTGTCAAAATTATATCGTCCACATATACCAACAAATATGCCATAACCCCATCTCCCCGGAAAATAAACAGTGAGTTATCACAACGACTTTGAACAAATCCCAATGACAATACAAAGTCTGCAAAGCGTTTGTACCAAGCCCGAGGGGCTTGCTTAAGTCCATAAAGTGACTTTTTAAGCAAACACACATGATCCGGGAACTCTTTACTACGAAAACCAAGTGGTTGATACATATATACCGTTTCTTTCAACTCACCATGCAAGAAAGCGTTTTTAACGTCAAGTTGATGCATGGCCCATTTCTTAGAGACCGACAAGCTCAAAACCATCCGAATTGTGGCTGGTTTTACCACGAGACTAAACGTCTCGCCACAATCAATACCCACACGTTGTGTTTTCCCATCTCCAACAAGACGAGCCTTGTGTCTCTCAAAAATACCATCTGCCCTGTCTTTATGAGTAAATATCCACATGGAACGAATAATATTAGCATGAGACGGACGGGGCACCAACTACCACGTCCTATTTTCAATAAGAGCATTATATTCATCATGCATTGCCATCTTCCAATTTGGGTCATTAAGAGCATGAATAGGTGATTTTGGGAGAGGAGATTTTGGAACAACGGTGTGTAAGCTGAAGGGAAGTTTTGGTTTAAAAATCCCTGTTTGACTTCTAGTAACTGGACCACGGGCAGCTGGGCCTTCCACGGCAGTGGGCCGAGAAGTGGCTGGAGCTTCCACGGCAGTGGGCCGAGAAGTAGAAATGGGGGAGGAATTAATTTGGTTGACAGGCACACTAGGTGGGTCAACTGGAACATGAGCCGGACTAAGATTAGTTGGGGCAGAGGGTTGGGTAGCCAAACTATTGTCTGCCAAATGAGGTAAGTCAACTGAGGGGCTATTGACCCAAGGAGAAAATTGGTCCAGAATGTGGGGAGACAATCCATCATCCAAGAAATCATAGGAATGAGGTATATGTTGGTGAGTATAACGAAACGGAAAACGACTCTCATCAAATATTACATGACGACATATGATGATTTTTCGAGAAGTAATGTCATAACACTTGTACCCTCTATGATTGTTAGGATATCCCAAGAAGACACAAGGAGAAGAACGAGCTTGAAGTTTGTTTATAGTTGTAGACGGAAACAACGGATAACATAAGCAACCGAACACTCGAAGATGTGAAAAGGATGGTGGTCTAAGGTATAAGACTTGGAGCGGAGATAGAAAATTAAGTGAAGAATTTGGAAGAATATTAAGCATATATGTAACCATCTGAACTGTATGGTGCCAAAAAATTTGAAGGAAGATTGGCATGAGTTAACAATGTACGGACCATATTATTTATCCTACGAATTTTACGTTCGGCTTTTCCATTTGAGACGATGTATATGGGCAAGCAAGACGAAAAGCTAGCCCATTTTGTTTACAAAAAATCCCAAAAAAACTTATTATCAAATTCTCGTCCATTATCACATTGAAATGTTTTAATGTCTCGTTCAAATTGAGTTTTGATAAAAGTTCGAAAAGACAAGAATGTGGAGTACACATCCGATTTATGAGCCAAAGGAAACACCCATAAAAAACGTGAAAAATCATCCAAAAACAATAAATAATAGCGATGCCCGGAAGAGCTTAATATTGGAGATGTCCATAAATCACTATGGATTATATCAAATGAAAATAAAGTACGAGATGTAGAATCATCAAATGGAAGTTTTACATGTTTTCCTAGCGTACAAGCTTGACAAACATGTGAAATTTTTAACCTACTACAATCTATGAATTTATTTTTGAAAAGAGAGTTCATAACAGGAGTGCCGGGATGACCCAAACGTTCGTGCCATAAACTCGAAGACAAAGCAGCAAAAGACTGAAAATTTGACGACCTAGGATTGGTAACTGAATAGAGGTCCCCTTTACTATCACATCTCATAATGTGTCTCCCCGTCCGGAAATCCTTCACAGAAAAACCAAAAGGGTCAAATTCGACGGAAACTGAATTATCGGTAGTGAATTTTCTAACAGACACCAAGTTCTTAATTATATTCGGAGCATACAGAACATTTTTAAGACCAAGATTAGGATGAGATGGAGATAAAAGAGAATGCCCAAAACCCTTAATTGGAATCGAATGACCATTTCCTATTGTTATGCCATGATTTGTGCTCAAATTAAAATAGGGCGTAAGAGTACCTGAGGAGGAAGTCATGTGGGAAGTGGCTGTTGAATCCATTAACCAGTTAGGTGGTGGTTGTGTCATTCCCAACGTATGCATCGCTGCTTCGACATCTGTGGGTGAATGATAGCCAGCAGCAACATAGGCTTGGGGTGGACGAGAGCCAAGCAGGCCCTGCTGTGGTCGACCGACAGATGCTGGTGGTGCCCTAGTCCATCGCGTGGCTGCTGTTGGGTATGGGCAAGGCGGCACAGCCCAAGGCCAACTCCAGCCGCCTCCCCAAGATGATTGTCCTTACCCATTCCACTGATTTTGAGTACCATCAAACTGTCCTGAACCTCCTCCTTTATTGTTTGCATTAGAACCCGAACGACCACCATTTTTCCCGTTGTTCTTCCCAGTTCCTGAACCTGAACCCTTGTTCCCATTCTTTCGATTCTTCTGACCACTATTTCCAGCCCCAGACGATGCAACAGGAAGAGTAGGGAAAGAAACCGAGCCCACATTCTCACGAGCCATCATAGCGGATGCCATAGCTGCCTTCTTCTGAAACCCAGATTCCTCAAGAATTAACATGGAACGTGCTTGATGAAACTTTGGCAAAGGGGTGCTTTGCCGGAGAAGGGTTGCAACACCATTATAGGCCTCCGTTAACCCTGCCACCATTTGAAGAACCATACGATCGTTACCCACCGGTGATCCAACATTCTTCAATTGATTGGCAATTTGCTTTAATTGTTGACAATATGCCGACGCAGAAGGAAAAGCTTCCATTAGCGTTGAAGTAAACTCCTGTTTAAGGCTAACAGTACGGGAGTTTTTGTTGTCCTCAAATATATCCTTCAAGGCATTCCAAGCTTCCATTGCAGTTTGATCGGCTTCCAAGATCGTGTTAAGTAGATCGGGAGAAATGGTCCCATAAATCCACCCTAACACCTTAGCATCCAGAGTAGAGTACATCTCGATCTCTTCTTCAGTGGTGGGTTCTTTCATCTTATTGGTTTGAGGAACAATATGATGAAGAACTTGAAGTGAGCGAGCATGAACCTTAAATACCTCGGCCCACGTTGCGTATTGCACATTCTCAAGCTCAAGAACAACGAAGATGTTGTTCTTGATGTTTGTGACGGCCATAGCTGGGTGAAGCGAACGGGACGAAGACATATGTACAGTAGGTAGAAAGGAAATGGAAGAACTCGGGTAAGAGAAACCGAGGAAGGGAGATCACAATTTTCACGGAGGGAGGCGCAGCGGAAGAAAAGAATATGCCCTAGACCTCTCGTGATACCATGAAAGATGATAATAATTTCCTTTCCTTCTTTCATTCAACAACTTTGTGTATATACACGTACAGGAGAGAGATTTATGGGATTACAATCAATCACCATAATATTTGCCATTATCTAAGGTAACCTATTTCTATTAATTTACTGACTATGCTAGAAATAAGGAAAAGACTTATACACTAAATAAACTACATATGTACAAGATATTATCACGAAAGGTGATAATATTCTAACATGCTTGATATTATAAGAATGGAGACACCCTCTCTCTCTCTCTCAACACTCTTGAATATCCTCATCAATCGCATACAAGCGTACAATTTCTCTCTTTAAATTGTAAACATATGCTAACTCTCTCAAGTTCTCTCAAAATCCAAACTAGTGAAGCCTATTTATATAAGGGAGGCATACCCACTTTCCCCCTTTTCTAACCGATATGGGATTACTATTCATTCTCCTAACCAATGTGGGATAAGTAATCTTTTCCTACTCATAATAGGATTTAGGCAATATTGGTCAAATTCCTAACAAATCTCCCCTTGACTAAAATTTCCTAAAATATCATCAACTCCAGAGAAGCAAACTCTTTTCTCAATCTTCTTCTCCTTTTTGTCATCACAAAAAGGATCTTCCACGCAAGGATTGCCCCTCCAAATAGCAAATATTTCTCACACCATTTCTCCCTTGAAGAATCAAGCGCTTTCCTTTGTACACTTTGCACGTCTGTCTTCTTCCAACATATCAATACCCACGAGATGTCAAAACTCCTTGTGAAAGCAAATTCGCAGTCGCACCAGGAACATACTTCACATTCAAAGCGGTTTTCACAGACACATCATAAAGCTTGAAGCGTACACTCCCAACACCTTCAATCTACAATTTCTGCTCATTACCAACTTTGATTTCTCCAAAATTTCCCTCCGATCACAAAGTGTCAAACATAGCTCGATCCTTACAAATATGCACTGAAGCAGCTGAATCTAGCACCCATTCAGACTTCTTCTCCTCAATCACATCAGCAGTAGCTATAGTTTCTGTCAAAAGAAAATCTCCATTATCACTATCACTATCAATTGTGTTAACGTTCTCTTCGTCAACCTTTTTCTTTTCTTTCACACCACGTAAACTTTTCAAATCATCACGAAATTGTGGGCAACGCATCTGCATATGACCAATCTCTCCACAGTAGAAGCACTCAATCTTACTCATATCTCTATCTCCCCTAGATTGAGACCTTCCTCTTCCTTTTGAGCCACCACGATTATAATTTCTCCCTCTTTCAGAACCCTCCGCAACTAGTACTCTGTCACCATTGGAGAAGCTATCACTCCTCGTCATTCTTTCATTATCCCTCAACGCCTTAACCACATCATCAAGTGTTAAAGTAGTCCTACCTGTCAACATCGTCTGCACAAAAGGCTTGTAGGACTTGGGTAATGAAGCCAACAATAACAAAGCTTGCTCCTCATCTTTAATTGTCTCATCAACATTAGACAATCGACATACTAGTTGACCGAAAGAATTAATATGGTCATGCAAATTACCCCCTTCATCAAACTTCAAACAATATAAATCCATCTTTAAGAACAAGCGATTAGTCAATGATTTAGACGCATAAATACTAGCAAGTTTCTCCCAAATATCCCTCGGTGTTTTCTCCTTCAAAACACTATATTTAATTTTAGGAGCAAGTGCTAACCTTATCATACTCGAAGCCCTCTTCTGAATTTTAGCCCAATCCACGTCTTTCATCTCATCCGGCTTGTTCTCTTCCAAAGCTTCATCAAGTCCTTGTTGAACCAACACATCTTGGATTGTCATCTTCCACGCCGTGAAATCCATCTTCCCATCGACGGTCGGGACTTGATACTTCGATACCCCAATATCCATATTCCTCAAAATATGAATTTCTTCAAACTGCTGCTGCTGTTCGGATACAATTTCCGATGCCTGGGACATTAAAATCCAATCTCCACCGTTCAGATTTAAGATCTATTAGTCCCGAAGCTACTCACCAAAAATCATTCCGATCCAACGGTAAACGAACGCTCTACGTCAATTTTCCGACCGCTGCGTTGAAAAAAACGAACCAAAAACTGCAATTTCTTTCTTCAATTTTTTTGGTCTCTTTTCTTGATGCGAAATCTTCTCTTCAACCAAAGCTCTGATACCACTTGTTAGGATCGCTCACCCATACAAGAAATCTGTAACAAGAGAAATCAAATAACACACACACGAAATAAAGACAAAACACACAATATTCTGTGGTTCGGTTAAAAGCCTACTCCACCCAAAATATAACTTCTATATATTGCTTGATATTACAAGAATGGAGACACCCTCTCTCTCAACACTCATGAATATTCTCACCAATCGCATACAAGTGTACAATTTCTCTCTTTAAATTGTAAACCTATGCTAACTCTCTCAAAACCCTAACTAGTGAAGCCTATTTATATAGGAGAGGCACACCCACTTTTCCCCTTTTCTAACCGATATGGGATTACTATTCCTTCTCCTAACCAATATGGGATAAGTAATCTTTTCCTACTCATAATAGGATTTAGGTAATATTGGTCAAATTCCTAACAAATCTCCCCTTGACCAAAATTCCCTAAAATTTCATCAACTCCAGAGAAGCGAACTCTTTTCCCAATCTTCTTCTCCTTTTTGTCATCACAAAAGGATCTTCCACGCAAGGATTTCCCCTCCAAATAGCAAATATTCCTCGCACCTTTTCTCCCTTGAAGAATCAAGCGCTTTCTTTTGTACACTTTGCACGTCTGTCTTGTTGGGACCGCGACCACCCCACCACTCCACATTAGTAAGATATTGTCCGCTTTGGGCCCAGCCCGCACGGATTTGCTCTTGGGTCATCTCCCAAAAGGCCTCTTACTAATGAAGTGGGTGGACACCTTTTTTATACTAGACAACTCATCTTTCAATTGTCGATGTGGGACTAGGGTTGATACCCCAACAATCCTCCCCTCAAATCAAGGACCACCTCTAGCGAATCTTGTACCTCCGCTATTCACCACTTGCGGGACACGCCGCCTAATTTTTCACCAATATCAGGAAGACTTTCGACACAAGGCACACACAGTGCTCCATTCGCGGGTCACACTACTAGAGAAAATTCCACATCATCCACACACGGTCCACTGTGTCGCGCCCATCCACTAACCACGGCTTTGATACCAGTTGTTGGGATCGCGACCACCCCACCACTCCACATTAGTAAGATATTGTCCGCTTTGGGCCCAGCCCGCACGAATTTGCTCTTGGGTCATCTCCCAAAAGGCCTCTTACTAATGAAGTGGGTGGACACCTTTTTTATACTAGACAACTCTTATTTCAATTGCCGATTTGGGACTTGGGTTGATACCCCAACACAACGCACACCTAAGATCGTGCTCGTCGGGGTCAATATGCCTACTATTCTGACGAGGAGAAGAGGAAAAAAATCCTCGAAGGTGGCGATGACAGTGTAGGGGAGGAGGAGCGGTGGTGTGTTAGGCTGGGGAGGACAATGGGGTTTGGGGAAGGATGGTTGATTTCTGAATCACGTAAAGGGGAGAGGGAGAGGGGGTGGGGGGGGGGTTTCTCACCTTTTCAATCTATTTGAAAATGTTGCATTTAATCCCCTATTAACTAAGCCAAAATCTTAAAAAAAACGCATTTTTCTTTAATATTAATATTAGAAAAAAATGTGTTTTGTTTTCCCCGCTAGTGTCAGTGTTAGTGTAACAAAGTGCCAGTGTAAAAAATTGTCAATGTTAGTGTAACACAGTGCCAATATAAAAGAGTGTCAGTGCATGTATATTAAGTGTCAGTGTAAAAAAGTGTCAGTGTTAGTGTAACAAAGTGCCAGTGCATGTATATTAAGTGTCAGTATAAAGAGTGTCAGTGTAGGGTAAAAAAATGTCAGTATTAGTATAAAAAAGTGTCAGTGTGAAGAGTGTCAGTGCATGTATTATTAAGTGCCAGTGTAAAAATGATTTTTCCTTAAGATTAGAAAAAAATGCATTTTTTATAAGACCAACTCATTAACTAATATTTGTTTTAAACTAACCAATTTATTGATGAGTAAGTTTTAGGAAAAACTTGTTTTTCCATAAGTTATAAAAAATCTACTTTCATTCTTAAAAATATCGAGTTTAGACCTTAAAACATTGAGTTTAGGGCCTTAAAATACCTAGAAAATAAAATAGTGAGTTTAGGCATTAAAACAGTGAGTTTAAGCTAGAAAATAAAATAGCGAGTTTAGGCGTTAAAACAGTGAGTTTAAGCTAGAAAATAAAATAGCGAGTTTAGATCTTAAAACAGTGAGTTTAAGCTTTAAAACACCAAATTAATATATTTAAAAACAGAATTTTTTATAACTTATGGAGAAAACAGGTTTCGTTCAAAATTTTTTGTTTATTGATTCCGTGTTCAACATAAGGTGACTTAACCATATTTTTAGCGAATTTCATAAAAAAAGCCTTTAAACTGAGGAATAAATTGCATTTTGGAGTTGTGGAAAAAAATATCAACCCCATAAAAAGAACACCTATTTCGGCCACTAAACTGTCATTTGTAATTTAAATATTTATTCTTATGAGTTCTGTACATAATTTATGCGCAAATTGCCAGATGAGCTGTTGCGCTCATGTTCAAGTCATTAAGTAAATGACTAAGAAAGTCTTTGCTTTGACAGTTTAGTAGTCTTTTAAATCTGTGTTTGCTGATAGGGTAATACTAAACTTTCAAAAAAAGTCACAAAATATGATTTACAAAATAAAATAATGTGTAATAATTGTGTTGGTTTTTTTAATTAAAGTTTGACGGATCCACAATCGATGTAATCAATAGAATATCGTCACTTCATTTTGTATCCATATTTTTGTAAACATTTTTTGTGCACCTAGCATTACCTTTGCTGATTAATATGCGAATTTAAGTTTCAAATATTGTCTCTAATATGCGAATTTAAGTTTCAAATATTGTCTCTCTGTCTCGATTAAATTTATACTTTTGTTTTGAAACCAGAATTTAAAAAAAAATATACATAAATGATGTAGTGAGTACGAAAAATGGTGTAGTGAATACGAAAAGTGAGATAGAACAGAGAGAAGGTGAGATAGAGATAGTAAAGGAAGAGTTATTGTAAGTATCCAAGTAGATCTCATTAAAAAAAATGTGCCATTTAGAAAAATTGTAATTTTAGTTGAAACAATCAAAATAGCATAGTAAATTTAATCGAGACCAAAATAGCAAAAAAGTGTAAATTTAACAGAGAGATGGAAAGAATATTGTCCTTTTTTTCTCTTGGTCATTGGTTTAAAATACTTACTCCCTCCGTTCCTAAATGTCGTACCGAAATGAATGTCTAAATATCATTTAAAGAACATTTTGAAAATATAAACCTTTTGTAAAATTGGCAAAAAAACATAAACATTATTATATTTTTCACTTTCCAAACATTTAATTTTGCAAGTATAAAGTGACTTAAAAAATGGTTAAAAAGATTTAAGGACAAAGTTCTTTCAAAATTAAAAAAAAAAATCAATTTGGAACAAAAATATCTTGAAAATGAACATTCATTTTAAAAAAAAAGAGAGTAAAATTTAATAAAGCTTAAGAAATTATAATTGATTAATCAATAACTAAGAATACTATCAATAACAAATTTATAATTTCATAAAGATAAATAAAACTCTCATAATAAATATTTTTATCAATGTTCAATAATCAAGTTAACTTATAAAGTCAAAGTTATACTCTTTCTTTGGGGTGGAGACTGAGAGAGTATAAGTCTTATATATATATATATATATATATATATATATATATATATATATATATATATATATATATATATATATATATATATATATATATATATATATATATAAAGCTAGAAAAACACAATTTCAAATATGGCTCTCCATTTGAGGATGAAGAGAAGAATGATGAACATGATGGAATGGTTAAACTAATTCCTTTGTTCATCATCAAAATCCTTTCCCATGCAGTCTCCATTACTTAATCTAAGAGATACCATAGTAATATGCTTCACAACAACTTTCCTTCATGCAAAGGGAATACCCTTCCTCTTCCACAAGTCTTCATCATGATTCTAGCTAATTTTAAGGGTAAATCTCCATTCAAATTTCTCCATCCAACACAACTTCTTCAAACACCACCAAAACATGGGCCAAAACCTACAGAAATCAGGTCTCTTTCTCTCCAGATCTCAACGATATTTCTCTCTCTCTCTCTGAAAGTATCAATTTCTTCGTATTCTTATATTTTTTGGTGCATATTGATCAATATGTGTGCGTGCGTGCGTGTGTGTTTATGTGTTTTTGCGGTGTGCAGGAAGGGATCAGGAAAAGAAGGATATAGGTCCAACAATAGAAAGTTGCTACAAGAAATATTTTGAAGATGCAGACCCCAATAAGGAATGGAATGCTGCTGAATTCTATCATGCTGTCTCCCTAACTATCGAGTAATTATACATTCACATTCCTAATCTTCTTTCTTTAAAAAAAAAAAAAATGTTTATATTATTCTAATTTTGAAAAAAAAAACTTATTTTCTCATGAAGAGCAAAATAATTATTAGAAAAATGCATTTTTCCACCAATATTGATCAGTTGGGCTTCTTGTGCTTTCAACAGAGAAATTAACAAGGTGCTCGGTAGCACACAGTTTCGCGTCCCAAAGAAAGCCACCCTCGAACATGCATACAACGTAAGCTATACATACATACACAAAGAATAGACACGCGCACACACACATGTATATATCTGATTTCATGTAGACCAGTGTGTACACATTATCTCATAAAACATACACACAATGAAGGTGCGTGATGTGGCTGTGAGAGAGTGCGTACAAGAGATGTTCTATACGTATGTATGTATGTATGTATATACATACATACTAACTTTCTCCTTAATTTGCGTGCAAAGAATCTTTACTATACCACCTACTAATTTTCTCTCCTACTTTACTTTTATATCATTTCAAGAGGTCCAATTCTGTTATCTGGGATAATCACAGAATTTGACCTCTTGAAATGATATATGTCCAACTCCCTCCCAAAAATGATCAAGGAAAATCACTGACAAAGGAACTGATCTGGTTTGATGTATGTCATAAATTAATTAAAATTCCAGATAGCTTCTGGAAACATAATTATCATGCAAAGACTGATGAGAAGTTTGGATGGGAAATTTCTGAATTGCAGAATCACCACAAAGGAAAAGGAAAATCACTGACAAAGGAAGAATTCCAAACAATTCTACAAGAAGTGATTCTCGACACCGGAGTTGGCGGAATGGGAATGAGAGACATAATCCTTTATGTCTTCGGAATCCCATTGATAGCAGTGTTTATAAAGCAAAGAACACTTCCTAATGCCATTCCGAACGATGTTTTCATCCCCGGGGTCACCTCTGGCACTGTATACCTTCTAGCCAAACTCAACAAGATTTGAAAAGTCAACACCGACATGTTGTAATTAGTTCTTGTTTTGTATAAGAAGATCGTGATTCCGTTCCATGGTATTTACACTATCATGGAATGGAATTTATACTGAAACATCATGGAATGAAATGAAACGGACACTGGCTGATAGTGTTTAATACACAACATTGACCATCAGATTTCATGATGTTTTAATATACACATTCCATTCCATAAATATGATGTGCAAATAATACGGGATAGAATCACAATTCATTTGTACCAAAAAATGATTAATTTGAATTCTACTTGTTTATATTATGTTCTCTAATGTCGCCTAGACACATTTTTGAACTCAAGTTAATTATGTGTATCCACTCTAGTTATCATGCACGTTAAGAGCTCAAGACTTGAGCCTCTACAACTACATTCCATATATATATACGTATATATATATATATACGTATATATATATACGTATATATATATATATACGTATATATATATGGAATGTAGTTGTAGATATATATATTCAACGCGTAAAAGTTCTTATATCTAAAGCTCTTACCTTTGTCAAAGTCCAATCTTTGGCACTCGCCAGATGATCCCCCGCAGAAGATAATTGTCCATGCTCGGATCTGTCCAAAAGACAAACAAAAGAGCTTCGAGCCAATACACATTGCCTCATATAAGCTTACACATGAAAATGACTATTAGAGTCAGATACTAAATAACTAGTGAAAAGGGTGAGGAGACACAGGAGACCACAGGATCCAAGTGAAGAACAAATTAGACTAATATACACATATGCATAAAGTGCAGAAGTAATCAAATGTACTGACAAAGAAAGATATGACATCATTAATAGGCACCAAGTATATTAAGTCATTAGTGAATTTTATTAACGAAGATAGCATAAGAAGATTGTAACTGTGAGTTATATGGTTAGGAAAACATGGGTAATTCAAATAACTAGTTCAAATGAGAATCCCTTCAATTCATGTTAAAATTCTAATGATCCACCTTTGCTGCAGCCGATGCATAACTTACGCTGCTATCTCTCATGTGTTTGCACTGACTAGACTGCTCATATCGTAGGAACTTGATTTTTGTCTTTATTGAGCAGTTCTTCAACATCTGTTGGCGATTATGGGACAAAAGATCAGTCAATACCCTAATAACTGACAACCAAGAGAGATGAAATTGTTTTTAATTGCTCGAGTTACTAAGTGTTACGCTTTTTAAGTCAAAAAAAAATAAAAAAAAGTAACAGAGTATATAACTGGTAGAGTACTACTGTACGAAAGATGAAATGACGTGTGAAACGAAGAAGATGAAGATAGTTACATACATGGAGAAAAACACTAATGGGATGTCGTCCACAAATGGTGTTGTCAGTCTCCAACAGGTACCGTTTAAATGCATCTGCATCTCCTGTTTCAATTATCTCCATAGCCATCCTGTCCAATGCCTCAATAGATTTGTAGATAGCACCATGTTGTTTGTCATAATGCGTGTAGTTGAACCTGCCATGAAGTTTGAGATATATGACGAACTTGAGTGACTATCAAGAGTCCATAAATTATCACATACTCCTCCATCAGCTAAATTTACATTTTTGCCAAAATAGTTGTCCCAATTAAACTTACACTTTCCAAAAATGGAAACATTTTAATACTTCTTTAATCCATGAGACCCACTTGCATACTCACAACAACTATTCATTTATTATTCTATACCCCACCTTCTCTTTCCTATCTCACTTTGCATACTCACATCACTTGCACTTTTTCTTAATTCCCATGTCCAGCACAAAAGTGTAAATTTAGCTGGGACGGAGGAAGTATTTGGAAAAATTCATCTTTCGTAAACATGTATAAATAAAAATCTGGGTAGAAAAGATATGTAACCACCTTTTGGGTTGAGAGAACATTCGACCTTATCCCATAAAGATAATCCCAATTTTTTTCTTATAACTTTGATTGAACTTTAAGCAATTTTTTTTTATCTATCCTAATGAAACTCTAAAAATTGTTATTGGTAGTACTTTTAATGTTGGATCCATAGAAATTTTAGAATTTTATTTGGATAAATAAATCAACATAAAATTACTGGTCAAAGTTCAATCCAAATTATCTCAAAAATGTGGGACTATCTTTATGGGACGGAGGGAGTATAGGTTCTCTGGCAATTATGCAAAACTACATGCAGTTTATGGGAAGTGGCAAGGCTCTAAAAAGTAAAGCAACATGAATCTTACAAATGGACAAGCTTGAATTGGCAAGCAAACACATACAGTTGCATAAAAGAACAATTAAGCATTTAAATAGTAATAATAATGATATTTATTTTCATGATAGAAACAAACCGGGAACCCCAATGACAAAAATCTGAGGATACGGAAAAGAAATTTTTTGGGTCATCAACATAGTTGGCTAGCAATCGTCCATACATGGCTTCGTTTTCAGGATTTACAGCACCAACCATAATAGGTATCACTTTTACTGAGTACCTGCAACAACGTTCGCTTAATCAGACTCAGATTGCTACGAATAGAAGTTGCTTTACTACAAGACTTACCCTTCAAATACTTTAGCAATATAAGGCAGGTGCATCTCCATGCTATGTTCATCCTCGTCGACACGAAGATCCATCAAGTCAAATTTTCCGGTTGCCTTAAGCTCTTCATTGACTGGTACAAAACCATGTCGGGAAGTGAACTAACATTTGTCTCAACAAACCAGTTAGCAGTTTAAAGGTGGTCTTACACATCATGAAGCACATACAAACATACAAAATATATGTAAAAACTGAGTCAGGGGGCGGGAGAGAGAGATTTGAAGAAGCTTCATCTCATTCAAAATAAAATCATGGATCATACCTGAAAGCACATTCTCAATACGGATAATAGATAAATGAATTTTGATATGACAGTACAATACCTTCAAGATCTATAGGCAGGTCACCTATTGGCGTCTTGTAAATTGTAGCTCTAGTTAAAGCACATTTAGACGTGTAATGGTGATGAGATGGACCGAGAAGGAATACCCGTGCACTGAAATGTAAAGATCCTCAGATATTAGCAGAGAGAAGTTTATCTTTCAAACTCTGATGTAAAGCTTTAAACATATCTACTTGATCCATTGGTCTAGGAATAATGAGGCCATGAAAAGAATAATTCAGAACAACAAATGGGGAAGCAATATGAGAACAATAAACTCACATATTAGATGGGTCTATATTTGCAAATGCGAAGGCCGCTGCCCGACCTGAATAAGAATAACCTGCATGACTAGCGGTTTTAATCCCACCACGACAATCACGAATGAATTAGAACTGTCATTGACAACCTGAGAAATAGTGGTGGTATACAATTACAATTACTTACGGTGCAATCACACCTCGTACATCTGGGGATTTGGGTAAGCCAGACTCTCTAAGCCACCCATCAAGCTCTTGTCCCAACTTTTGAGCTGATTAATAAAAAAATAAAAATAAAAGACGCAAAACCAAAAAGTGTAGTTTAAAACAAGAGCTTCAGGCAAACTTAACAAGAGTCAAGCTCATTAAGATTACTGTGATCTTTCACTAAGATTGCTTCAGATAAATGAAGAAAATAGGCATTGAAAACCCAGCATGTGTATGTACTACTAAATTACACTTAACGTTCAACAATGTGCATAACTTTAACGTTAGGCGATGGGCTGAACCAACATTTCTGGTCTGAGTCTTTAATTAAAGGTAATATGTTCAGTTTGAGAACTGCATGAGGTTCTTTAGATGAGTTAATACTTTTTCAGTGAAAGTTGAGCTTTTTTCCACTTAGACAAGGAATCCTTGGACTGCCATGGCCCCAACTGAAGATGTATACACCACTACCAGCATATCAAAAACTGGGAATCTATATAAATTTAACCCCATCTGACAGAACCAAGTGTAGGCTGAAGCTGACATGGAGGCTGGACTTAGCCAATAAAAGCAATTGATGCAAGCCTTGAGAGTAGATTAGTAATCCCAAGCACAAGTTGACCCTCAAGAACATATTACGGAGATTGATACTTCCACCTTCCTGATTTGCCCATAATATCCTTTTGGGGATGTCTAAAAGAGACTATGAACTTTCCTTTTTGGTGTCAAAACTAATGGTACTCTTCCTAAAGTGTTCAGAATTTTGAGACATTTGACACACCAGTGAGGAGCACAAGTTCAAAGAACTGGATTTCATAAACATGATGCACCAAACCAAATCTCCTAACAGACTGTATAAATGCAAAAGTATTAAGATGGATTGAAAGTGATTATCGTTGCGACTCCATCACCCAAAGGCAGACGTCTTTTGAACTTGTAAATCCCCTGAACCCCGAAAATTTCCTAACTCATCCATTGCACGTGGCAGAATAGATGCAGGATGACATACACACAAGCACACATACACAGACTTTTTTTCCTGATAAAGGAACCATTTTACTGGACTCAGAGCTAAAAATGCAAAATCAGCAAACAAGCCATGGGGCTTTTTAATACAACAACAACAAAGCCTTGATCCCAAACTAATTTGAGGTCAGCTAACATGAATCGCCGTATAGATTCATCAATGAAGAGATAAGAAAATAATAAAAGGTGGAGAGATGCTAAAAGAAAGTAAAAGGGAATAAATAAATAAATAAATAACTACAAAAAAATTAAAAAACAAAAAATGTAAAAAAAATTGTGAAAACCAAAGAATATATATAAAAGAAGAAAAAAGTGTGAAGAAAATCAAGAGAAATGGGCAAGAAAAAATATATGAAAGATTTGCATAAGTGTGTGTATGTAACAAAAAAAAAAAAAGCAATCATCCACATGGATTTTTTTCTCCACTCCACCCTCTCCAACTTTGATTCCAAATCGACCCATATGTTATCACTTCTCAATTCTCGGAACCTTTTATTCGGTTTATCGCTTGGTCTCCTTCTCATATGGTCAAACCACCTTATAACATTCTCCCTCATCTTATATTCAATGGATGCAACTCCTACTTTCTATCTAATAACCTCATTCCTCACCTGATCATTTCTTGTTAGCCATACATCCACCCTATCATACGTATCTCCTCCAAATTCATCTTATGAATGTGACACAGTTTCACGACCATTGCACGTCTAATTGTTGTGCGGGAGAATTTTCACCTTAATGTATGGGGCATACAAAGATCACACGGAAAATCTATCACACTCTTTCACTTCCACCAACTTGCTTTGATATTATGTGTCACATCTCCATCCAATTATCCATCATTTTGGATAATAGTTTCAAGATAGCGGAAAAAAAATCTGAACTTTGGACAATCATTCAATCTAAAGTATTCTTCTATGTCTCCTTATTACCAACCATGCTAAACTTTCACTTCGAATATTCTGCCTTGCTCCTGCTCAACCTAAAGCCTGGAGATTCCAAAAGTTTGTCTCCGGTTCAAACTTAGTTTCAACAAATTCTTTTATCTAATCAATCAACACAATATGAAAACAAGCCTATAAAATTTCCTTGAACCTTTCTAGAATCTAAAAAAGCCTAAAAAATTTACTCACAAGGGTCGTGGCTCCATTCTTAGCCTTGTTCCTATAGTTTTAAAAGTATTGTGCATAACAAAACTCAAGTCAACTCAGTCATATTATGAATTGTTCGGGGTCGCTACATGAGTCCTTTGCACCATTCAATTAAGTCCAAATATCAGTCATCATATAGGCGACACTTGATCATATGAAATTCCCTCAAAATGATGGATTAGAAATTTCATCAAACAGCTTAAGATCATCATTCTTTTAGAAGAAATTAAAAAGAAGTCACAAATATCTAATTATTAGTATGCATTTGAAGCCCAAAAGAATGACAAAATAGCAACTAAAAAAATAACCATTTCTAAGACTTGATTAGCCAAAAACCCAAAACACAGTAATTATTATAATCAATCAATCACCAATGTCAAAAAGTCCAACTTTCAGATACTAAGAAAATTAGTCTCTCCAGGATATCTTAATGAGTGAGAACAAGAGACTGAAAAAATCATACCAATTGTGAAATAGCTAAAAAGGAAACAGATTGCAATGTCCTGAAAACTCCTGATCGTCAAAATACCAAAAAAAAAGTGCCAAAAAGATAAACAATCACCATCGATTTGTAATGTCAAAGAGTCAGATGAGGTCTAAAATTAACAAATTGAAGAGGAGTGTAAAACTTGGTGAGTAAGTGAAATGAAAACTTACGATTATCGGTGTACCAAGAACCAGCATGAGATGCTCTCCTGATCATTTCCAACAATTAGAAACCCTAGTGTTCTTGAGTTTGGATTGAGAATCGGAGAGGAAAGGGGTGATAAAACAAAATGTAGAGAGAAAAAAGATTCCAAGAATTAAATAAAAAAAAAGGGATTTTTTTCTGAAATAATTCCATTTTAAAATAATAATTCTCAAAATAACTAGCCAAAAACTTATAAAAAATGCGTTTTTTGTTAACTTAACAAAAAACGTGTTTTACCGTCTTCCTAATAAAAACACACAGTTACGTAACCTCTCTCTCTCTCTCCTCTCTCTCTCTATACGCAAAGGGGAAGATCGCGTCTTCTTCGTCTCCCAAGAACCCCATTGCAATCGCCTCACCGTCTTCTCCTTCTCCCAACACCAATCCCCTCTCCGATTCCAGTAAACCAACCGCGGCGTACAACACATAACCGACGATGACTTGGAGAAGATGAACTATTTGAGAGCCGTAATCAAAGAAACCTTCCGTTTACACACTCCATTACCATTACAAAGGATTTGATTTTGAATTGATACCGTTCGGATCGGGACGGAGGGGGTGTCCTGGAATTGCGTTTGCAGCGGTGACGATTGGGTCGGCGCTTGCGAATTTATTGCAGAAGTTTGATTGGGGATTTCCGAATGGGGAAAATGGTGAGGATTTGGATACGATCAAGCACTGTTGTTTTATAATGATTAATCAAGTGCCAGTTGGTGATTAATCAAGTGCCCGTTAGTGTATAATAGAATGTCCGTTAGTGTATAATCAAGTGCCCGTTGGTGTATAATTGAGTGCCCGTTAGTGTATAATCAAGTGCCCGTTAGTGTATAATCAAGTGTCCGTTGGTGTATAATTGAGTGCCCGTTAGTGTATAATAGAGTGTTAGTAAGTGTGTAACTGAGTGTCAATGTATTTTTAAATGCCAGTTCATGTTTTTTTGAATGCCAGTTCATGTTTTTTTGAATGCCGGTTCATGTTTTTTTAATATCAAGAAAATAATTATCAGTGTTTTTGAGTGCCGGTATATGCATTTTTGAGTGCCAAGAATGTGTTTTCAAATGCCATCCATGTATTTTTGAATGCCAGTGTAAAAAGTGCTAGTGCATGTATATTAAGTGACTTTATAAACTAACACTGCACTTGGTTACACTAACACCGACACTTTGTTACACTAACACCTGCACTTTGTTAAACTAACACTCGGCACTTGTTTTACACTAACACCAAAGACTTTGATACACCGACACCGGCACTTTATTACACTAACACCTGGCACTTTTTTACACCGGCACCGGCACTTTGTTACACATGCACCGCTTCGTTGAATTGACCCAAACTTCAGCAAATTAAACCCTTTTTCCACACCATTGAAGGACATTCTGTTTATCCAACGAAAAAACGAAGAGCTATGGAATCAAATCACACAGTTATCTCCAATTCATTATGTACCAATCAATAAAGTACCAATCAATTATATAACGAAGCAGAGTTGACAATGGACATTAATGGCGGAACTAGGGCACGAATTGTAGGTTACTAAATACTCAAACTGAGTGAACGCCGGAGAACGATCGGAGCTTGGAATGGCCAGAGAAGATGATCGGAGCTTGGGATGGCACGAATTTGTGTAATTACAAAAATGCCACCGTTTGTTTTGAAAACACGTTTTTCCTTATCTTAAAAAAAACTAGTTTTTTATAAGACCAACTCAAATAACTAACCTTTAAAACTATTTTTCAAAATAACCATTTTTTTGAAACTCGCTACATGGTGTAGCGATTTCAAAATCTAACCGTTGAAACTCACTACACCAAATAGCAAGTTTAGTTAAATTAATGATCTATGGATTAGAAATTTGGCGTATTAATTAATTAATGTCATAATGAACTCGCTACTGTAAGTACCCCAATCCGGATCGCTCTCCATCCGAGCATGCGGAAAGGACACTAAGGATTCACTTTCCCGCGATCACAAAGTCCCTTGGCTTCCCAAGGATCAAACGGACCAAGAAAAATTAAGGAAGGACCTTTCGGGCATTAAAGCACTAAAAGGACCTCTGCATGAATGACACAAAAGTCGAGACGTTTGATTGATTAAACTCAGAGTCGTGCAGACCAATTGACTGATTAATGTCCAATCCGTACGAACCACTTTGTCAATTCTCAGATCCTATAAATACTGGCCTCCAGCAGTTTCATATTAATTCCAAAAACACCTCACAATCACTCACAATCAATCCATATTGATTCACATTCACTCACAATCACCCACAAACACCAACGACAACCAACAACGACTCAAACAACCTTCCCTCCTCTCTAAGGCGGCCAAAAATTCACGAGTTTAGTGAGAGATAGCGAGAGTTAATTAGGGGAGATTTTGCCATAAGTAAGGACAAAACTTATTTCCTCTTAAACACCACAATCGACCACGCTCCTTCCGAGGAAGATAGAAAGAAACCAACATTGGCGAGATCTCCTTCCGAACCCTATATAAATGTTTTAATTTCCAAGTCTTTAATATATTATTGTTTAAATACTACAACCCCAAACCCGGGATGGTCTCAGTTGCAGTTCGAAAGGTGTTCCTATGCCTCTCTTACGCGTACGGAATCATTCCAAACATCTCATCCTAGCCAGTATCAATCATGCACTATTTGCGTCACACTCTGTCCCAGACTTGGTTGGTTTTTGACCCAGTCCGTGTCATAAAGCCTAGATGTATATCCCATGTTGATCATTTTCTGAGTCAAAACCTAAAAGTCAAGGTCACTTGCGAAAGCAAGCTCGGCAGAATCATCTGTTGAACCTGTCTTGACTTATAGCGTTAACTCATACACTGACCTATATTGGATATACGTCAACGCCCAATGTGACACCATGTCATCGAGCCTTTAATGCCCAGCACATGAAAAAAATGACCTAGTCAAAACCTAAAGTCAAAGACAAAGAAAGGCCATGCCAAATTTTTGCCCCAATCTTCACTTAAGGATATTGGCTTTGTTCACTATTCACATGGCGGAAACATTGAAAATTACGTGACAGGCTCGGTCCTTAGGTTCGTTTCTCTTTTTGGTCGGTTGAAACTGCTTGCCCTATAGGACCTTCGCTCGGGGTTGTCCGCCCTAGGAGGTCGAAATACAGGTGAAATACGAGGGGCTTATAGATGTAGTGACGGATTCCACTGACCCAGGATCTAGAATAGTTGCAAAAAATAAGAGCAATCTTTTCCAACCGTTTGGGATTTTGAGAAAACGTGTTTTAAGTAAATTGAAATAGCCAAAAAAAATAATAATAAATAAATAAAAAAAAGGAACTGCATGTTGCATTAGCTTTCCCCTTTAGCCAAAAAACCCTCCCGAGTCTAAACCCTGCCTTTCGCCTACTACAGCGAATCGAAAGTAGTCGAGGGTCCCCGGTTGCCGTCTTTTCAGCATTGAGGTCACAAGGTCCGACAGTCCTTCTGGTCCAACAGTTTGAACGGCCCGCTAATCCCCAGAAACGATAGGGTGAACATGGTGGCATTCAGCGAAACCTCATGTATGAGTGAGTCCTCTGCACTTTTTGGGTCTGTCAACATGTTTTTTAGTGATGATTGGGGGCGTGATGGTAGAAATAGGTGCTCCCGTAATGAAGAATTTCGAGGAGAAAATCTGAGAATGATTGTTTCCCTACGATCCCTGCCACCACCAAGGCACACCAATGGATGGATTGAAGCCTCCCCAGAAATAAGGCAGTTCGAGACAGACCAAGCAAGCGGCAGCATCAGAAATGGTATAAATTTCACGGATGCAGACCTGCCAGAATGCGAAAATAGGCACAACGAGGCCCTCCACATCCTTGTAAAGTTGGAAAGGTTCTACCTCCCAGATGTTTTGGTTGACAATGGCTCGTCGGTCAATATCCTCGCCGCACGCACAATGAGGCAATTAAGAATCAACCATTCCCGAATGAGACCTTCTTCCCGAATGATCCGAGTCTACGACTCCACGACCCACGCCGTTCTGGGAACGATTACCTTGGACCTCGAATTCAATGACCAAAGGGAGTCGGTGGAATTCCAAGTGGTGGAAGTCGAGTATAACTTCTCCGCCTTACTGGGACGACCTTGGCTCCACCAGATAAAGGCAATTGCATCAACCCTACACCAGTAAGTTTATCAATGTTAAGGGGAACCTTGAGATAATCCATGGAACCAGCATGATGGAAAGCGCCTGGGCAGCGGACTATAACCCGGAAGAGGGTCCCGACATGACTAAGTACTACTTGGCAGACGAAGCTCCAGACATGGTCCAATTCGAAAGGGATCCTTACACCAACGCGGTGGGGTTTGATGAGTTAGAGCCCGAGGAATTCATGAGCCAAGATGAAGAGTCAGAACGATGAGACTGTGAGGAATGCCTAAGGGAGGACCTAGAAATGGACGCCCAAATAGAGCTTAACCTGGGAATAGACAAGTACTTCATCGAAAATCCCCTCTAAGAAAGCATACCTACCTCTAATGCTTTGGGATTTATTGTGAGGACCCCGACCCGGAACCTACACGTGTCCCGAGTTGGAGCATCCTCAAACTAACCCAAATTTACTAAACTTTGAAAACTTTGATATAACTTTCAAACATAACTAGATTAACATAACCATTTCAAATCAACTCCACTACTCTCCACACCAGAGGAAGAGTGGACTAACTTTGAAAATACTAAATTGTTTTGTTACAAAAGATGGTGGTTAAACTTCCATAGAGGAATTATAACAAAATATACTTTCTACGCCAACCTAACGTACCCCGACAATACCCAAAAGCTCACTGCCAAACTCCTTTCCGTCCTTACTTGGCCGGTCCGCCTGTCTCGGGATCTAAAAACATTAAAGGGAGAGGGGTGAGAATAAATCTCAAAGAAGCTATTGCGAATGCAAGCAATATGCCAAATAAATGCAACACATAACAAGTCGCACATAACACATTGGAAAAGTCAGAAACACATTCCATTACCTCGTTTACCTTTTCCCGTCTCGAACAATAGTCGTACAACATCGGGTATAATAATACTCCAATCTTAAGCGAGCTACTTAAGCAATACTCACATCTTATAAGACCCGTTTTTCAGGGAACCAAATAAGATAGTAGCAACTCGTAAGGCTTTCGCTCACTACGATGCTATACCCCACCTCGCCACGTGAGGGATTTGGTCACAGATATAACATAATCCGATCACATTAGGTCACACTTCCATAATTGATCGTATTATGTTATACCCCCAACATCAGCTGATTAACACATTATCAAGCACATAATAGTTACTTGAAACATAATCCACAAAAGGGATAACAATATAGCAACATGGTAAAATATACTCATGTCCAACCAACATCATAGCGCAATGCTTATTCAACACACTATGCATAATATAACCAATGTATATGAACTCAAGTAAGGCAAGGAAGTATCATCAATCCATCCTACAAGGTAATTATACCATAATACATAGCCTCTTTAAAGGTCTAAGACAATTCTACCATGTTGGGATCATATTTGTCAAGTTACCAAACTAGGTTAACTAGCGTTTTCCAAGCAACATTTAAAGTACTTCCCCAATTCAATTTTGATCACTTAAGATGTCATTGTGTAGCCAAAGTATTCTACTTTAATCTAGGTTAAAGATATTTCATTTTGGTTCTAGTTTGATTGGGTTTGAACAGCTTTAAAATTGATGTGAGAAACCAGGTCAGGGCACGACTCGTGCCCCAGGGCACGACTCGTGCTCAATCCCTTAAGTCACTCAGAACGATTGGACCTCCTAGGTACGACTCGTGCTCACGACTCGGCCCAGAAACTGGTATAGCAGCAGCAACAACAACATAATCCCAAAGAACCAATTTTTCCAACCAAGTGACTTCTAATTTGTGATTCTAAAGGAAATTTCCAAGTTTGTTAACTTCATTCTAACTCATTTAACTCCATGGATCATGTCTTAGACCTAGATCATCATCACTTCCATGAATCACAACATTTCCTATAAAACTAACAATTTCCTCAATCCAAGAATGTTTCCCCAAACATCAAAGCCAATAGAACAACCATAACAACATTAATATTCATGCACATTCAAAGAAGGAAAAGGGTCATAATAACTCACCTTAGGATTTTAGAATGAAAGGTTGATCTTCTTAACTTGATTTATTCCTCTAGTTGTCCCAACTTCAAAAATACTCTTGGATTTGGAAATGGATGAGAAATGGCCTTGCTAGAGATCTTGGAAATGAGGCTTCCAATGGAGGTTTTCCATGGAGGGTTCTTGGCTAGAGAAGAAGTGAAAGAGGATGATGGAGGAGGTAGATGGAGTATGGGGAGTGTAAGAGGAAGTATGGGATGCATTGACTAGTGAGGGGAAATGAGAGTAATTTAAGGAAAATGGTCCCCCCACCCTAACTTATAAATTCCAAGGCTTTCAATATTAACTAACCATCTCCTTCAATTTATAAGACATTAAACTAAACCCCTAATTTTCCAAAGCATTTAAATTAAACTCTCCTACTCAAGTATTTATTCCACATACTTTAATCCTCCTTCCACATTTTATTCATTTCCTATTATTATATTTTCCCATTGCTTTATTTTATTTCTCTAGAAATTCTAAGGGCTCTAAATTATTCTCCAACCATTTCATCTTGACATAAGAATGTAAAGACATAAAATAGACACATAAGTTAACATTAATATTAAAAGCATATAATATTATACTAAAAACTGTGCCTAGGGTTAGGGTCGTTACATTTATCAACTCCCATGTGGACGCATTCAAATCCCGAGGAGGTGAGCATGGTGGCGTAATCCAATCCAACATCCCATTACATGGTATAGAGAAAGGATGGAGCAATATTCTTTCAAATGTGGTCAGAGCAGGAAGGATAACATGGCCTGAAGATTCGGCCTTTGTGACTATAGCCCGAGCAAAAACCTTCTCTGTGGGAACATGTTTCTTAACAGTGGTCAACAACAGCAATAGTAGGCTCCAATGCCACGAATACATCACTATCATGGAAAAGGCCCTTCATGATCTATATCACCGAAATATCTCGGGACCTGGTAAAAGAAACAAAGGGATGCTCCCTGGGAAACAACAGTACACCTCTTCAGCTTGGCTTGAGGTTGATGCAGAAATGAGAGTACCCCTCGGGATGGTGCTAATCAAGGAATGGCAACCCGAAACTTTGCCACCTACAACGCCGAGAAGGGATGAGCATATCGAAGCCACAGAGAATGTTTGGAAGGTATATAGTAAGTACCCGGGGGTAGATATGACCCATCTTAGGGACAATATGAAGGGATTCATAATGATATCACCCTTCGGATGTCTGGAAGAAAACTTGAACCAGTTTGAATGGAAGAACTTCATAAAACACGATTCTTCAGGAAGTAACCAAGACGATGTCATCCTTTGGAAAGGATTAGCACCCATCAGAGATGCCGTTGAAGAACTGGGTTACCTTTGCCGGACCCACAACCAGTAGGAAAGAAATGGTTGAGATGCTTGGTGTTGTCTCAAAACCTAACGGTTCTTTTTTAAATACCGCAAGTGCACGGGCTATAATAGTATAGCTAATGCAAGTACGGGTCGATCCCACGAGGACAGGGTTTACTTTGGGATATATTTGCTTTTACTAAGGAATAAAGATGAGATTGGGAGAAATATAGTTTGGATTAAGAAAATGATAAAAACATTCACAGAAATACTTTGGTTAAGCTCTTATAATACGAAAGCTTTCTCGGGATTGGAATTCATATAGTCGTTTATTCATCAATTATTCATGTCTTCGAAAATGTAAATATTCATCAAAATCAAGGATTGTACATTAAGCCTACACTACTTCTCACGATCAAGCAAGTAGCGTTTGTATCCTTCACTAATTATGCCCTATCTCTCGATGACCCATAATTAGTAAGGATTCATTAATGTTCGGAAATCCACGTACTTTCCATTCAAGGAACATCCCTAGGCCATTGAACTACTCTCGTGATCAATGAAACCTAGTTCCTTTATATGGTTTCGTTAATCGAGATTCTCCGCTAGGTACTTCTCTCGATTAACTAGAATCATACAAATTGGACGTCTCCAAAACGTAAGTCATTTTGAGTTTAATATAAAGAGAATTGTTAAGATGAAGAGAATATGACATGACTTTGTAAAAGATGATGAATAAAGACGTTTTGAGTTTCCAACCCCAAGAATTTGGGGGATTACTCACGATCCATACTTAAAACAAACATAAAGAAATAAGTAAGTAAAAGGTAGGAATAGAAGAACTTATTGTTTGTATGAAGAAAAAGGCTAAGAATAACTTTGATATTTTATTCCTTCAATACTTCAAGTAAACTCCAAGAACATAAGTTGAATCTTCGAGAGATTTTGAAGTAATAATTGCTAGAGAGTTTTCGCTATGTATAATATGGTAATTTCTATCAAAATTCAGATCCTTAAAACTGATACAAGAGGGCCTTTAAATAGGCATTCTAAGCTAGGGATGCAATCCTTCAAAAAGCTGTCATCAAAAGGTGCCTTTTCAGTCTGGAACTGTAAGTGCACGGCCATGCGTTATGACTTGCACGGCCGCGCAAGCCTTGGCGCCAAATTCCAATTTGAACTGGCCAGTCTGCAGGATTTGCTACATGACCCCTCTGGCCTGATTTGCTCGGCCGCTCCAGGATTGAAGACTCGGCCGCTCCATTGATTTGGGCCATTTTGGCTTGACAGGAGGAGTTGCACGGCCGTTCCACTTTATAGAGCACGGCCGCTCTAGCTGGAATTTGGCCTGGATGATCATTTTGAAGTTGTCCCTTCCTTAGCTTTGGTCCCTTAGATTTTCCAAGCTTCATTTGTTCCAAGAATTGACATAAAAATTTGTATAAATGCTAAAACATACCAAAAAGCATAAAATCCCATATATAATAAAAGAAGCTAAAAATATAACTAAAAAGCAATGAAATCTAACTAAATGATATAAATACAATGCTATAAATGACTATAAAAATAGTCATTTATCACTTGGACTAACCCCTCATTTCTTAGAGTCTAATTTCGAAAAAATTCAGAGTCAGTTGTATTTGAGTTTGAGTCTCTCGAGTCATCTGACGGCCTTACGCCTGAAGTTTATAAGTTTGTAGCAGATACTGTGTTCCCCTATGCTTTGAATGAAAAGTTCGACCTTTCTGAGTATCCCCTCATTGCCACTTTAACAAATGATAAGTTAACTAATAAACTAAGAACATTTAATAATGATTCACTTGATAAAGATGCAGACACACTAAATGAACAATACATTAAAGAAATCTTCAAGCATGTTATCAAACGAGAGGAAAATCGGGCCCAATCTTCCGAGGAAGTTTTAACCAAAGTGAATTTGGGGGCTGCTGAAGAACCTAAAGAGACGCAAATCGGAGACTTCTTCGTCAATACCGAGTGGCACGCATTGACTGCGCTGCTCAAAGAATTTGTGGATGTGTTCGCCTGGTCCTACCAAGACATGTCCGATTTGGACCCCGCCATAGTAGAACACCGGATTCCATTGAATCCCGAGGCCAAGCCCGTCAAACAGAAGTTGCGCAGGATCAAGCCCGAATGGTGTTTATAAGTCAAGGAAGAAATCGAAAAGATGCTTCGCGTCGGCTTCATAAGGGTGATTGAATACCCAACTTGGCTCTCCAACATAGTCACGGTCATCAAGGCTAATGGGAAGGTGCGATGTTGCGTAGATTTCCAGGATCTCA
Organism: Adenophora triphylla var. japonica; assembly: GCA_022495995.1. Classification (NCBI taxonomy): domain Eukaryota; kingdom Viridiplantae; phylum Streptophyta; class Magnoliopsida; order Asterales; family Campanulaceae; genus Adenophora; species Adenophora triphylla. Next base: position 461,883 of record JAFEMH010000350.1, read on the forward strand.
ACAAAGCGAGTCCAAAGGACGATTTTCCGCTGCCAAACATAGATATGCTGGTCGATACCACGGCTAATTTTGAAGTTAAGTCTTTCGTGGATGGTTTTGCCGGCTACAATCAGATCAAGATCGCCGAAGAAGATCAAGAGAAAACTGCCTTTACCACCCCATGGGGAACTTACTATTACACAGTAATGCCCTTCGGATTGAAGAACGGTGGGGCTACCTACCAACGGGCAGCGACAACACTTTTCTACGATATGATCCACAAGGAAATCGAGGTGTACGTCGATGACATGATCACTTACTCAAAAGGATCAGACGAACAACATCTTACCGAATTGAGAGAATTCTTCGAACGTCGTAGAAAGCATTCAATGAGGTTGAACCCTACTAAGTGCACATTTGGAGTAACCCGGGCAAAGTCTTGGGGTATATGGTCACAGAACGAGGCATCGAGGCCGATCCCCATAAGATCAAAGCAATAATCGAGATGAGACCACCACACCCAGACAGAAGTAAAAAGCTTCATGGGGCGCTTGCAGTACATCAACCGCTTCGTGAATCAGTTGACTTCCATGTTATGATGTCACCCAATTTTTTTTGTGAAAATCAACAGAGTCGCCACACCGTTTTTAGTTTTATGGCCAAAACTTTGAAAAATGCATAAAATTAGAGAAAATGAGTTTGGAGGTCACGTTACACTCCGGGATGGACGTTTTGGCGTGCACCCGGAATGCCTCGTATGACGAGTCTTCCTCACTTGAAACTTTTGTGTGTGTGTGTATGTGTGTGTGTGTTTTTAAAAAGACTTTCTTAAAAAAAAGGTTTTTCTGGAAATAACTGAAATACTAAGGATTGAACTGAAAAATAGTTTGAAAACAGTGATTTAACTGAAAATAACAGAAAACTGGAAAACTGTTTGCAGATGACAATGTTATCCGCGTGGATGAGACTGTAGTGCAGTCTTATCCGCGCGGATGGGCCTGCAGTGTCAATATTTTTTACAGTTTCCAATTTAGTCTTTGTAATTTCCAGAAAGTTAACTGGATTTACAGGACTTAACTAGAAATGTAACTGAAAGCAGAAAATGAAAGAATTGCTTGGATTTTTGGCATCCATGTTTTGTCCTCTCTTTCTCTAGACTTTGGTTAGTGGTCATAATTGATGAATCCACTTAACCAAGCCATCCCGGGGGTACGTTAGGACTTTGAAAACATGTCATTTGCTAGGGACAAGGGGGATTTTGACATGAAAAGTAATTTACCAAGAAAGTTAGGTCAAGATGTATCAACTTTAGTGGAAGATCTCTAAGGTGGTCATAAGAAGACCATCCTTGAGACCTATACTCAAGTGTATCTTATACATCTTGTGTGACCTATTTTGTGAGTCTAGATGATTTTCATCCAAGGAAAGGGTTCCAAGGTGAGCATCTTAGACATGGGGAGAGGGATTTACAAGGAAGAAAAGAATGGAGACCATTTAAAGTGGTCATATATGGAGATGGACTCCAAGATGACCATACTTTAGGTCAAAAAAGCAAGTACCAAGGAATGTAAAAGGGAAATGGGGAATAACATGAAAGTGAATAAAATGTGGATTACATTAGAAGATCATCCATGGAAATGGATTCCATGGATATCCTCTTGGATCCTTGGGACAAAAGGGAAAGGGGAGTCAAACAACAAGTTATAAGTAAGACTACATCATTTACACATGAAACATGTTCATGAATGAGAGAGATATGAGTAGAGGGAGTGAGAGTTTACCAATTTTCTCGAGTTTGTGTTTAGGTTTTGAGGGATTTCAAGGCTTAGAAGTAGTTTTGGAATGGATTTGAGGTTGGATTTGGTCTGGAATTTGAGTTATGAGGGTGTAAATGACTGTTTGAAGGTGGATTTTGACAGAGTAACAGTAGGTTTTCAGATTTTTTGGCTTGTTAAAACTGAGGGAGAAGGGTTGTATTTATAGGTTGGCTGGATGACAATCTTATCCACGTGGATGAGATTGTAGGCACAATCTCATCCGCGCGGATGGGATCAGCAACGTGCCTGGTTTTTGCAGAAAGCAGTTTTGGCTGTTTGCACATGGTCAATATTTTTTTTTATTGGGAATGACATATTTCCAGCGAGGTCCTATGCTATTTTTTTATTCCTAAGAGGTCCTTCCTCATTCAAATTGTCAAAATAATGTCCAAAATGCCTCTAAATGATTATAAATCATTAATTTAGGCTGACGAAACATTAACAACCCAGATAGGGGCACTTACAGTAGCCCCTCGGCGACGGTACTTCCGGTGGAAGTGGGGTCATCGAAAAAATGAGGATCCCAATCTGGCAAATTTTTACCTAGATGGGTGAGGAGGTGACTGAGGCGGTCGGATGGCTGGACCCTTAACCAAAGGATTCCACGTATCCCAAGTGGGAATCAAGCCGGTCATAGTTCAGATCTTATGGGGGAAGGAGTGGTCAAATAAATGGACCTCCCGCCGCATTTTCGTTGTCGAAGGTAGACTCGACTAACGGAGGCATTGCCGAAGATAGACTCGACTAACGGAGGCATTGCCGAAGGAAACTCGACTAACGGAGGCGTTGCCGAAGATAAACTCGACTAACGGAGGCGTTGCCAAAGATGGACTCGACTAACGAAGGCATTGCCGAAGATGGACTCGACTAACGGAGGCGTTTCCGAAGATAAACTCGACTAACGGAGGCGTTGTCGAAGGAAACTCGACTAACGGAGGCGTTGCCGAAGATAAACTCGACTAACGGAGGCGTTGCCTCGACTAACGGAGACGTTGCCGAAGATAGACTCGACTAACGGAGACGTTGCCGAAGATAGACTCGACTAACGGAGACGTTGCTGAAGGTAAACTCGACTAACGGAGGCGTTACCGAAGATAACTCGACTAACGGAGGCGTTGCCAAAGGAAACTCGACTAACGGAGGCGTTGCCGAAGATAGACTCGACTAACGGAGACGTTTCCGAAGATAGACTCGACTAACGGAGGCATTGCCGAAGATAACTCAACTAACGGAGGCGTTACCAAAGATAACTCGACTAACGGAGGCGTTGCCGAAGATAGACTCGACCAACAGAGGCATTGCCGAAGTTAGACTCGACTAACGAAGGTGTTACCGAAGGAAACTCGACTAACGGAGGCGTTACCGAAGATAAACTCGACCAAGGGAGGCGTTGCCGAAGATAACTCGACTAATGGAGGCGTTGTCGAAGATAAACTCGACTAACGGAGGCATTGCCGAAGGTAAACTCGACTAATAGAGGTGTTGTCGGAGGTACTCGACTAACGGAGGCGTTGCCGAAGATAACTCGACTAACGAGGGCGTTGCCGAAGATAGACTCGACTAATGGAGGCGCTTTGTTTGCTTAGCTGGGGAAAACTCGGGCTTGCAATGATTGCCGGGGTTTATCTGCTGGGGGTATGTATTCTTCGTACGGGCTCACGATGACGGCGGGGGTGAGGAAGGGCATGAGCTTCCGTTAACTTTTGTTGAAGAGGTCGGGCTTACGTTGAAGGCCGGGGTTGAAAATAAGGAAGGGAATGAGCTTTCGTTAAGTTTTGGTGAAAAGGTCGGGCTTATGTTGAAGGTCGGGGTTGAAAACAAGGAAGGGAATGAGCTTCTGTTAAGTTTTGGTGAAAAGGTCGGGCTTACGTTGAAGGCCGGGGTTGAAAACAAAGAAGGGAATGAGCTTCCATTAAGTTTTGAGTGAAAAGGTCGGGCTTACGATGACGGCCGGGGTTGAAAACGAGGAAGGGAATGGAATTCCGTTAAGTTTTGGTGAAAAGGTCGGGCTTATGTTGAAGGCCGGGGTTGAAAATGAGGAAGGAAATGAGCTTCCTTTAAGTTTTGGTGAAAAGGTCGGGCTTACGTTGAAGGCGGGGGTTGAAAACAAGAAAGGGAATGAGCTTCCGTTAAGTTTTGGTGAAAAGGTCGGGCTTATGTTGAGGCCGGGGTTGAAAACAAGGAAGGGAATGAGCTTCCATTAAGTTTTGAGTGAAAAGGTCGAGCTTACGATGACGGCCGGGGTTGAAAATGAGGAAGGGAATGGAATTTCATTAAGTTTTGGTGAAAAGTTCGGGCTTATGTTGAAGGCCGGGGTTGAAAATGAGGAAGGGAATGAGCTTCTTTAAGTTTTGGTGAAAAGGTCGGGCTTACGTTGAAGGCCGGGGTTGAAAACAAGAAAGGGAATGAGCTTCCGTTAAGTTTTGGGTGAAAAGGTCGGGCTTACGATGACGGCCGGGGTTGAAAACAAGGAAGGGAATGAGTTTCCGTTAAGTTTTGGTGAAAAGGTCGGGCTTACGTTGACGGCGGGGGTTGAAAATGAGGAAGGGAATGGACTTCCATTAAGTTTTGGGTGAAAAAGTTAACTCCAGTTAACTTTCCGTTAAACTGGGGGTCTGGATGCAGAGGGCCAGGAATTTAAAGGGCGAAGCAGGGATTTCGCCCTGCAATCTTATCCGCGCGGACCAGATCAGCAGGGCGACAGATTTAAAACAGACAGGCGCCGTATCCATCTTCTTCATTGTCAAATACCATCAGCCGAGGCAAGAGAGAGAAAAGAGAGAGAGAGAAAACGTCATTGTTGTCTAAAATCTCCGCGAAAACCTTCAAAATCGAGGCTTTGGAGCGAGAGGGAGGAGCTAATGTAGTCCACCGAGGTCGGGTGAGTAGAGAGGCCGCGGAGAAGAGGCTTGAATTGGTGAGGATGCACCGCCACTACACACTCTCGCAATCGATGAACGAGGAGTTTTACCCGGATATGTGGCAACATTGGGCCACCGATGAGGATCTTCTCATGGTATGACACTCAATTTTGTCGATTTTATTGATTTTTTTTTATCAAAATTGGTTCATGCTAGATTTAGGGCTTGAATGCCAAAAATTTGGGGCTTTTGTTTATTTTGTCGTTGAAATATGAAATTGATGATGCATATGTTTAATTGAAGGCATGGGTAGAAGGAACATGCAATTTATTTGTAAAAAATATGGGTAGTTTGCATAATGTAAAAATAAAGTGGGTACAAATTTGCCGAATTTGGGATAGAGTCTTGCATAAGAGATTTTTTGTGAAAATTTTGTTTGCATGACGGGTACAAATTTGCCGAATTTGGAACGGACTCTTTCATAAGAGATTTCTTTGATGAAAATTTGTTTTGTAAATGTAAAGTGAGTACAAACTTGCCGAATTTGGGACGGACTCTTGCATAAGAGATTTTTGATGAAAACTTTTTTTTTTACAAATTTGCCGAATTTGGGACGGACTCTTGCATAAGAGAGATTTTTGATGAAAACCTTTTTTGTAAATGTAAGATAGATACAGATTTGCCGAATTTGAAACAGACTCTTTGCATAAGAGATTTTGATAAGAATTTCTTTTGTAAAATGGATACAAATTTGCCGAATTTGGAACGGACTCTTGCATAAGAGATTTTGATAAGAATTTCTTTTTGTAAATGTAAGATGGATACAAATTTGCCGAATTTGGAACAGACTCTTTGCATAAGAGATTTTGATAAGAATTTCTTTTGTAAACTGGATACAAATTTGCCGAATTTGGAACGGACTCTTTGCATAAGAGATTTTGATAAGAATTTCTTTTGTAAACCGGATACTTGATAACATGATGCTTAAATGTAAGAAAAGATGCATGAAAAAAATGTGTTCGAAGATGGGACGGAGTTTATTTTCTTTATTTTCTGTTTTTGTCGTTTGTGTTATGTTTGCAATTTTGATGACATACTTGTGATGTGCTTACTTTCAGGGGAGAGCGGATGTCATCCAACGCAAGTTGGATAAGCTAAAGACGCGGGGGTCAGTGGAGGCAGTCGTCAGGCTTTGGGATGCCCCGCTGGTAGGGTGGGTCAGCGGAGTCCTCGCCAGCTCGTGGTGGCTTCTAACCTCTATGGTTTTGTTGAGTGCTTGAGAGGAGTGGCGGGGTTACATAAGAGCAAGGGGGTCTATTTGGCGCTGATCGAGCACTAGTGGGATGTTACCCACACGTTCCACTTCTTTTGGGGGGAGGCTACCGTGACCCCCACTGATTATGCCGCTATCACTGGCCTATCCTTCAAGGGGCTTAGCTTGGAGTGGCACGACGGGTACACGGATGCGGAGCTGATGGATCTGCTGGGGATTGTCCTCGTACCGAGGAAGGGAATGGGCATGGAGTATGCCGTGGTGGACGCGAAGTTGAAAAAGAGCATAGCTCGGTATAAGGGGGGACCAGACCATCTCGGCTGAGCAGATCGCTCGCTGCTTCCTGTGGTTCACCCTTTCTAGCACTTTGTTTGGGCACGCTGAGGGCACAGCCATGTTCGCCTTGCTGGGGTCTTTGGCAGATATTGACAGGGTAGATGAGTATGCCTGGGGAGAGGCAGGCTTGGCAGAGTTGTACTTCGCTTTGGACAGATATAGCAGGAAGGCGTCCACCTCCCTGACCTACTTTGAGTTCCCGTTAGAGGTATACTATATTCTTCTTCTCTTTATATCCCTCGTACATATTGTGTATGCACTTTTGGTATTGATGGGTCTCCTTTGTCGGATGCAGGTCTGGGCTTTGGAGATCTTTGGATGCGCGTTGTGGGACCATGTCCCGGAGGAGGCTTTCGCATACCCGGCTATGCTTTGGTGGACGAAGGATGCCCGAGTGAAGAGGACTAGGATGAAGGTGAGGTACAATGACATGGTATCATTTTTTATGGCGGAGACCAGTGATAGGGTTAATTTTTACCCTTGGGATCGGTTCGAGGTTGATCAGCTGGGCGGTGCTGATCGCTGGACGAGGCAGAGGTGTATCTTGCGGGGACTCACCTGCGATGTCTACTATTTGGGGGAGAGGGTGACGAGGCAGCATGGTTTAGGGATGGCTGCTTTGGCGCCGGCTGAGCCTCCGGCTGACATGATGTATCCCCGGGAAGGGTCGAACTGGCTATGGTTCAGGGGTGGGCTACCTACCATGGAGTATGTTAGTCAAGAGCCCTATCTGGCATTCGTGGGGCACAGGCTTAGGACACCTCAGGTGTTGGCGAGGGAAGGGAGTTCGGTCGTGAGGATCCCTTGAGCTGACTTCTCGTATATCCAGGAGGGGGTTAGGATGAGTGTGCGGATACCCATCCCAGAGGTGACACCGCGAGCTTTCCGGCCTCGACCGAATGCTCAGGTATGTGATGATTGCGTTCTTATTATTTAGCCGTCGTACTTCTTATGTCATTGCTTTGACTGTTTTTTGATGCTTTCATTTCTTCTTTACAGTACTGTCCCGGGTTGTGGATCAGCTTCTACGCCAGGTTGTCAGGGCTAAGAGGTTCATTCGCAACCTCGTGACGCGGGGGAACGCTCGGGGTTCCAAAAGGGTGTCGCGACTAGCGCCTAGTGCCTCTGTGAGAGAGAGGTCGCCTATTCCTGCCAACGGAACTATGCCGGGCAGGAGGTCTATGGAGACTCCTCGTACTCAGCCCAGGGAGTCAATGGACATTTATCCTTCTCCCTACATGGACAGGAGCGTGGAGCTTTCCCGGGATCACATCATTTTCGGGGGCATGGAGGGGCCGAGCTACGTACAGGGCGGAGCTGGTGAGGGTTCCTCTTCGTACCGCGGGGTTTACGGCGCCTTCGAGTCGCAGGGAGATTATGGGACTCCCTTGCAGACTCAGGGGACGTACGACCAGAGTTCTGATGCCTTCTCCTTCGGGTACAACTTATTTGCCGACATCGGGGTGTCGTACCAAGGTGTGCCCACTGATCCTGAGGATACATATTCTGATGCTAAGCAGGACGATGTAGAGCCGGGATGGATTTCCCAGAGGCAGCTGCGGAGGGACCGAGCACGACTCAACGGAGGGTGCGGAGGCACGACAAGGGGATTGCTAGGGAGGAAGATCCCGTTCCTGATTCAGACAGCGATTCTGAGTGATTGTACCTGTTAGGACAGAGAGAGAAAACATATATACATTTTATGCGCATTGTTTTTTTTATATATATATATTTGGAATGTAATAACTAGGTTAATACATTTTATTTCACTATTTTTTGTATTTTTGTTTCGTTAATTCTGTACAAAATACAAGTTGCATGAGCCCGGTTGGGTGTTTTATGTGGGATTTTGAATGGAATCTTTGTTGGAATTTTGAAAAAAAGGGGAATGGGCAACTTTTTGCTGCTTGGCTGTTTGGGGAAATATTTCCTCATTTGGGAGCAGCAGTTTTTACTGCTGTCAGAATTTTTTTTGGACTGGGATACAATCTTATCCGCGTGGATGAGATTGAGGCTGCAATCTCATCCGCGCGGATAAGGGCAGCATCTGGCAAGGTTATTTAAATTTTCACCTCAGATCTAGTTTTTATCACTCAGCTTCATCTTTCTCTATGTTTTTTCTGAAATTTCGAGCAAAACCATAAGAAGCCATGGAAAACATGAAGAATTCTCCTAAATTGCCATAGGAGTTACAAATGGTCTACTTCAACAAATTCAAGGAATGGTCTCGGGAGATCATGCATGGGAACAAATTGTTCTTTCAGGAGAGGTACAAGATCAAATCCTTGTGGTCTCTTAAGAAGCTTGTTCTGGATTATAACTTGATGAGGGCTTTCGCCGCATTTCGGGACACTTGGAGGCACGTCTTTTGCTTCTCATTTAACTAGATGGTTCCCACCCTTGAAGATTTTAGGGCTTTACTTGGAGGGCCCGAGGTGGAAGAGGTTGCACTTTCCTTGCCCGGAGGGATGTCCTTCGTCAAAAAATTGTCTAGTCTCATTCAAATCTCCCCGAAGGAAGCCCGAGGTATGATTCGAGGACCCGACTATTTTACATTTTTGGTCTCCCGAATAGGTTTAGGAGCTTGAGTATGGTTAGTGATTGCTATTGGGATACATTTTCTCTTTGTGCAATTGGGTCTTTGTTCATGGTTTATTCTTTTGGGATGTGTCACCGGTCTTTGTTAGACGTTGTTGTTCACTGCCGATTGGGTCGGGATATAGTTCCCTTGGTCTTGGGAGAGACCCTTCATGCTATTGACCGGTTGGCTACCGGGAAGTAGTATATGCACGGGGGAAGCCCGTTTCCGCTGTCGATGTGGCTGATGGAGAGGCTGAGGGTCATGCGGGAGGCTCCTCATGCATTCAGACCATGGACTTTCGCCAGGAGGGGAGTTACGGTTGAGATCGGGGATCAGGCCTCGTGGGAGCGCTGGATGGCTCAGTGTCATACCCAGGATATCCAATGGTGGATTCCGCACTGGCAGATAGAAACTAGGAGGATGCTTCAGGACGGATCTTAGGTAGTCATGATTTCGGGGCTCTGTTGGTCTACCTTCTACATTCCAGCTCTAGCTCTCCAACAGTTTGGGATGGAGCAGGTTCCTTTTGAGGGCTGCGATGATATTGCCACCCGGGTGGTGGTGTCTGTTTCTATGGATGATTCATCTGCATTTTCCTTCTTCTCCCGAGTATGGAGGTACCATGCTTTTCCTCCTATGGTCCTTCTCAGACGTCCAAAGCATATTTTTTGTCCACTTGGTACTTGGATTGGTATGAGGGACACATGGGGGAGACTCTGGTGGCTCTTATGAGGAGGCGTGAGGCCAATGTGGGACCAGAAGATGTCCCGATTTCAGTATTGAGGAGAGCCGAGGCTAGGGCTAGTTTTTACAACAGGAGCGGGGATGACATGTTTGACTATGAGGTGAGAGTGGAACGTCAGAGAGACATGATTCCCATGGCGTCGCCCAGGAGGCAAGAGATCAGAGACGAAGCCCAGGCGACTCGAGCTCTGATAGAGGCAGGTTTGATGGACCCGACCCCTATGCCGGAGCTACGGAGGAGGAGGACGGACATCATTCCCATGCCTAGGAAGAACATGAGGCACGGTGGGAGGAGTCGAAAGAGGAAAGAAGGGAACGCGAGCACTAGTGGCTAGGGTCTCGAGTATCCACTGATCATCCTTTGCAGGCACATTAGTTTTATGTTATGCATTTTTTTTATATCTTTTCCTTTCAGCTCAGTTGTGAGTTTAAGAGTAGACCGGGCTTGAACTCATCAAAAAGTTTTTTAACTGTAATGAATATGTGAATTGCATTAAAGTTTTTCGAGACGCAGTCATGACTTGATCAACGTGTTGATGACAAAATATGATATTTGTTTATGTTTTAGATCAAACCATTTCCGGCTGCCTACGTTCCCCTTTTCACAAGAGGACTGAGGGGCTCAGGTCTCCGTAGTTGGACTCTATGTCTCTATGAGTTTGTTCTCTCTTTTTTTTAGAAGGGGTAGGTAGAGAGAGGGACGAGAGAAGTGCGACCCTATTTTTTACCTAGGCCACCCTTTCGGGTTTTCAACCTAGTTGGGTATTACTCTTTTAGCACTTTTGAGGGGAAATGACTCGATCTTCAAGCATAGTATCTGCGGAGCTTGTCTCCGTTCACTGGATGCACGAAAGGATTTCCATCTAAGTCTGCGAGTTGCATGGCTCCTCCAGAGAAGATCTTCTGAACTACATAGGGTCCGATCCAGATGGGCTCCCATTTGCCAAGTGAATTGGCGTGGGTTGGAGGCTTCTCTTTTAGCACGAGGTTGCCTTATCGGATGTCTCTATGTTTCACTCTCTTGTCAAAAGCTCTGGCCATTCTTGCTTGGTAAGACCGGGTGTGTTCCATGGCTTTTAGACGACGTTCATCTAGCAGGGCCAACTCATCGTGGCGACTCTGGAGCCATTCGACTTCGTTGATCTGATTTTCCAACAACACATGGAGTGAGGGGATTTCCAATTCGATTGGGAGCACGGCCTCCATTCCGTAAGTGAGGGCAAATGGCGTTACTCCTGTGGCAGTTCTGACGGATGTTCTGTATCCCCAGAGGGAAAGGTGGAGCTTGTCTGGCCAATCTCTGCCTCGGACAACCATCTTCCTGACAATGTTTTCTAGAGTCTTGTTTGTTGCTTCAACGAAGCCATTGGTTTGGGGCCGATAAGGGGATGACTTGTGACGAGTTATCTTGAACTCTGCCAACAATCTGTCGCATTCTCCCTCAAAATGGGAGCCATTGTCAGAAATTACTTCAGCTGGCAACCCGTATCTGCACATGATGTTTTCTTTGATAAAGAGGGCCACCTTCTTGGAATTAAGGACCTGGTAAGACTTGGCCTCGACCCATTTAGTGAAATAATTTATGGCCACCAGGACGAACTCGTGACCGTTGGGGTAACCTTGTCGATGACGTCGATTCCCCAGGTAACGAAAGGCCAAGGGGTTGTCATGCAGTAGAGGTCGTGTGGAGGCAAATGGTTGAGATTTGAATAGCGCTGACATTTGTCGCAGCTTCTCATGAACGGAATATAATCCGTTTCCATAGAGATCCAAAAATAGCCCATTCTCAGGATGACCTGCATTAAGGTTCGAGCATTCATCTGGGGGCTACAGGTACCACCATGTACTTCATTCATTAGCTCGACAGCCCTTTATTTGCTGATGCAGCGTAACAGGGGACCCCGGTAATGCTTTTTGTATAGTGTATCTCCCAGAAGGACGTAGTGGGAAGCCAGGCATTTCAGATCCATCATACTTCTTGCCTTGATTCTTTCTTTGTATTCCCCGTCTTTGTTTTTGAAGGAGGCTTCACCGCTTTTCAAGTATTGGTAGATCTGAGCATACCACGGGTCGTCTACTGGTTCCTCCTCTGCTTCAATTTCGAAATAGTATGCTGGGTTTTCTCTTCTCCCAATCCTGAAGGGTTTGACTGATTTTCCTTCGAGTATTTCGACAAGAGAGGCTAGTGTTGCCAGGGCATCTGCGAATCTATTGCAATCTCTGGGTAGATAGTGGAAGCTGACCTCCTTGAACTGGGCCACGAGGTCTTCCATATAGGCGTGGTACTTTTGCAGACCTGGGTCAATTGTTTTCCACTTGTTGGACACTTGGTTGATGATGAGAGTGGATTCACCGTATACTTCTAATTCCTTGATGTTCCTTTCTAAAGCGGCCTCCAATCCAGCTATGCAGGCTTCATATTTGGTGTCATTGTTAGTGACTTCGAAATTGAGATTTATGGCTATGGGAGTATGTTCGTCAGTGGGGTCGATCGGGAGAATACCTATCCCATTCCCCCATCTGTTCGCTGCCCCATCAAAGAAGAGTTGCCAGTGATTTTCTTCTTCTAGAGCGAAAATTCCTTCGTCAGGGAATTGAGGTTCAGGTCCTTAGCATTCATTACTTGGGAAGTCGGCCAGTTGTTCTGCCATTATCCGCCCTTTCATGGATTTTCTTGTCACATAAGTGATATCATATTCGGCCAGAAAGAATGACCATTTCGCCAATCTCATGAAGAGGGAGGGCTTGTCGAACAGGTACTTGATGGGATCCAGCCTTGAGACCAAGTGCACTGAGTGAGACTGCATGTAATGCTTCAACTTTCCCACTACCCATACTAGGCCTGCACATGTTTTCTCACAAACTGAGTAGTTGAGTTCGCTGCCTTGTAGCTTTCTGCTCACAAAATAGATGTCACTTTCAACTTTGGAGTCTTTCTTCTCTTGTGCCAGTATAGCCCCAATTGCAGTGTCTGTGACAGTCAGGTATAGCAGTAGTGGCTTTTGCCGATGTGGGGGGCAAAGGATTAGAAGATTCACAAGGTATGCCTTGATCTTCTCAAAATCAAACTGGCATTCTGGGTTCCATTAAGTGCATGTGCTCTTCTTCATCAACTTAAAGATAGGCTCACAGATGGAGGTAAGTTGATTCACAACGTGGCTTATATACTGCAGCCTTCTCATGAAAGATTTGACTTCTGTCAGTGCTCGAGGCGGTTTCATCTCAACTATGGCTTTGATCTTCTGAGGGTCTACTTCAATTCCACGTTCAGTTACCATGTATCCCAACTCCTTACCTCGCTTGACGCCGAAGAAGCATTTAGCTGGGTTCAGCCTCATGGAATGTTCTCTGAGACGGTCAAAGAATTTTCTCAAATCGATGAAGTGCTGGCCATCGGATCCTTTGGAGTGGACTATCATGTCATCCACGTAGACCTCTATTTCTTTATGAATCATGTCGTGGAATAGGGCGGTGGTTGCCCTCTGATAGGTAGCCCCAGCATTCTTCAGACCAAAAGGCATGACTGTGTAACAGTTTGTCCCCCAAGGAGTAGTAAAAGCTGTTTTAGCCTGGTCCTCTTCAGCCATTTTGATCTGGTTGTAGCCGGCAAAACCGTCAACGAAAGACTTGACTTCGTAGTTGGTCGTGGTATCTACCAGCATGTCAATGTTGGGCAAGGGGAAGTCGTCCTTTGGGCTGGCTTTGTTGAGATCTCTGAAATCCACACAACATCGGACTTTTTTGTTGGCCTTCGTGACTGTTACGATGTTAGAGATCCAGGTGGGATACTCAATGACCCCGATGAATCCCGCTTTGAGCATCTTCTCAATTTCTTCTTTTACTTGTAACGACCATTCGGGCTTGATCTTTCTCAGCTTTTGTTTTACTGGCTTGATTTCGGGGTCCAACGGTATCCGGTGCTCCACTATGGAGGGATCGAGGCCGGGCATATCCTTGTAGGACCATGCAAACACGTCCACAAATTCCCTGAGTAGTTCAGTCAGAGTTGCTTGTTCGGTCTCGTCGAAGAAACTGCCAATCTGCGTCTCTTTAGGCTCTTCTGCAGTTCCCAGATTCACACGAGTCAAAACCTCCTCGCTAGCTTGGGCTCGGTTTTTCTCTTTCTCGACAACCTGCTTAAAGATTTCTTTAATGTATTATTCGTTTAGTGTGTCTGCATCTTTATCTAGTGAATCATTATTAACCGTTTTTAAGTTATTAGTTAATTTATCATTAGTTAAAGTGGCGATCATGGGATACTCGGAAAGGTCGATCATTTCATTCAGAGTAAAAGGAAGTACAACATTGGCTACAATTTCGTAATCTTCTGGCATAAGGCCATCAGATGACTCTGGGGACTCAAATTCGATGACAAGAGACTCAGAGGACTTGAAGTAGGTGGACATAAGGGGACGAGGGACCAATCCAAGCTTCGTGATCATTTCTTCTTTGCTCGCGGACGGACCAGAGAGAGTCTCCCAATTCTTCAGGGGCATAGTAGACTGCATGGCCATGGCTCGGGGATCCAACAGCTCCTGTCCTCCCGCTTCGATTACCGCAATCATTTCCTTCACTGAACCCAAGTCGATCAGGTCTGGAATGTGTATTTCTTCCCCAAACATCTGTTGCATGACGGGACCATCCCATTCATCTAGGGAGAACTCTGGAGTCTTGGCCTTTGGCATGACCAGTTCAAACTCGGCTTTTGTGGCCTTTTCGACAGTCGGGATGACTTCATTGAGCTTCTCAAACTGCTTTACCAGCTCCGGCACTCCTTTGAAAGTATACTCACTTTTCATGGAGGTAGTAGCCCCAGGTATCTTGGGTAAATCGAGAAACATTCTTCGGATGGGGTTGGATTTCTTGCTAAGATTCTTCTGTAGTTTCAGCCAGCCTTTTGTTGGAGTGGGCTCTTTGAATGCGGCATTGTCCACCTGTGGAGCGCCCTTTATGAAGTAGTCAGTCATGTCAAGACTGAAAGGGAGAGATTTAGGACCATTGAAAGGGATCTTTCTTGCAACAGCTTCCCTCATTTTCCGAGCAATTTCCTTTTCTTTTGCAATCTCCTTTGAGGTTAGCTTGTATCCCAGGCCATGGCGAGTTTTTTGTTCCTTCACTTCAATGACCTTGTGAGTACCTTGTAGGCATTTCCCAAGACCCATCCCCGACAGGTAGTTCATCTTTCTCATCATCCTCATAACGGGAGGGATTTTGTCTCGAGTGACAGTCAGATCCACATTGCACACTTGAGCTTTAGGAGATTCGACTGTGAAGCCGATCAGCAAGAAACCATCTTCATCATGATTGATTTCCAGGATGGGTATTCCACCTGTGTCAGTGCCTTCCAGAGTGACTAGGTCTCCGTAAATGGTTGTTAGATCCCCCTCTGAAATGAACTTCACACACTAATGAAGGCTTGAAGCGACTCGATTGACTTGGTGCAGCCAAGGTCTTCCCAAAAGGGCATTAAAGGTGACTGGGATATCAATGACCTGGAATTCTACAGGTATCTGTTGGTGTAATGCCCTAGGCTATGGTTATGTTTGACTTGAACCGTTATTTATCATCTTTATCATTTATTATGGAGCCCGTTTATTCTTTTCATTATATGTTTGCATGTTTATTATATTGAACTGCGTCCCTAATTGTTGTGAACAACTAGTATAAGTTGGTAATGGATAATCATGGAGATGATTATATGCATGGAGATGCACATTACACTTATGGATACTTGCTAGAGAACAAGCATTGGACTTGACCTACTTATGAGATTTATGACATGGTCTGTTGTCATGATTAAATCTCATGATAGTCGTGTTATTGAATCCTTAGTACCTGAGATTATCATTGTCTTCCACATGACGAAGTGAATGTGTGCTCGCCCGCGGAATTTTGGGTTTTCCAACGGTGAAAAAGAAAAAGGAGTCGCCACGCCTTGTTTTAGAGGTACACTTTGAAAAACCTATGAAAGAGAACGGGTTCGGGGGTCAGGTTACGTGTTGGGAAGAACCGAGAGTTCACCCAACACGCCTCGTCCGTAGACGAGTCTTTCTAATCGAACATCCAAGCAATCCATAAGTGTGTGCAAATCATTGATAATGAACAAGTGTAATAAACATGAATTTTATTGATTTGGAAAGAGACTTACAACTTGTGAACCTATTATTCA
Organism: Adenophora triphylla var. japonica; assembly: GCA_022495995.1. Lineage (NCBI taxonomy): Eukaryota > Viridiplantae > Streptophyta > Magnoliopsida > Asterales > Campanulaceae > Adenophora > Adenophora triphylla. The sequence continues at coordinate 477,643 of JAFEMH010000350.1, forward strand.
GGGAGGCCACATCCCTACTACAACCAATTAGAACAGATTACAAGAGGAAAGGAGTTCCTGCAAACAGGCATAACGTGTCGCGTGACACTAGACATGGATGACCAGATATGTCGCGTGACACAAGATCACCCATGCACGATGTGTCGCGTGACGCATCATGTCCATCTGCAGGAACTTACAGATTTGAACACAATAACAACAATACACAACACAGATCCAATTGATCAAACAGATTAGCTTCAAATTACAGAATTAACAACAATTTGACCCCGGGAGTGTGGATATGGAGAGATCCACACTACCTTGGGATCTAAACAACAATTTCAACAAGTATCCAACAATGAACACACAATTATTCAGATCAACCAAGTTAAATAGAGAGATTGCGATTGGGATTCAGTAATCTAGACGGATAGAGTCTGATTACTGAATCCAAGAGAAGTAAAACAAGAGAATTATTAAATTATCAAGGTAAGAGAGAGAGGGAAAATAGATTGAGGGTGTTACCCTTGTTGCTTCCACGAATTCTGTATCAAGTTAGATACAGAACCCTTCTACAACAGCTTCTGGTCTTGGAGAGCTTGGTAGGATCAGTTGAGGGTAGATCTAAGAGAAGGTGAGGGAATTGGGTTAGATTGGAAGGGATTAGAGAAGAATTGGGAGGAGAGAGAGAGGTATATGTTTCTGGTGTGTGTGTTATGTTGCAATTTCTGCAGAGTAACAATATGTCAAATTCTGGATCCATTTCTAAGAGGGGGAGGGTCTTATTTATAGGCTGCAGTTAGTGGTCACCTTGTGTCGCACGACCTTACGTAACCACTTTCCATGCCTCGACTTGTCGCGTGACACAAGGTGTCACAACTGCTTTTGGCGCAAAAACCAGTTTCTGAAACATTCAGGCATAAATACCTAAAAAGTCCAAAAGGGTTTATTCCCAGCAGCTCCTTTGGCATGAGCAAGGTACCAAAAGGTACTTCCTTCACGGGAAACTTATGAAATGTCTCCGGAAGTCTCGGGATAGGCCGGTAATTTACCAAAACACCCCTTAATGCAATTTTATCATATTAAAATGCACCTAAAAGGGTCGCGAATTGGATTGGCGTACTTACAGAGCCCCTCGGCAATGTCACTTTTGGAAGAAGTGAGGTTGTCGATAAAATAAGACCCAATCCCAATTAGCGGCAAGGGGTAAGGTAGAGGGATAGATGGTGATCTGGGGAGATCGGATGGCTGGACCTTTGGAGAAAGGATTCCTACGTATCCCTGGGAGGGAATCAATCCAAATCGTAGTTCGGAAACAACACTGACACTAAGCAAGAAAGGGTAGAGATGTGTCTTCATACCTTTGCTGTGCTTTCCTGTGGCTACCTGAGGGGTTGGTGCTTCTGCGGGTGGCTAGTAGCTGCTGGGGGGTCTCATGCTACTGCCATTGGTGCAAGGTTGTAGCTGCCGGAGGGTCTCATGCTGCAACTGGAGGTGGCGAGTAGCTGCCGGAGGGTCTCATGCTATCGCTGTTGAAATGTTGTAGCTGCCGGAGGGTCTCATGCTACAACTGGTCTTTGTGGATGCCGGAGGGACTCATACCACTTGTTGTTGGTGCAGGGTAGCTGCCGGGGGACTCACGCTACTGCTGCTGGTCTTCGTGGATGCCAAAGGGACTCATACCACTTGGTGTTGGTGCAGGGTAGCTGCCGGGGGACTCACGCTACTGCTGCTGGTCTTCGTGGATGCCGGAGGGACTCATACCACTTGGTGGTGGTGCAAGGTAGCTGCCGGGGGACTCACGCTACTGCTGCTTCTGCTGGGGATAAGTGTAACTGCCGGGGAACTCACGCTACTTGTTTTTTTTTTTGTTGGTAGTTCACTGGTTTTGCCGAATGCTGGATGGTCTTTGTTGACGATTGACTTTTGTGTCCTGAGCTTTGCTTGGTAAGCCGGGGACTTTGATTGCTAGGGAGCTGGCTTTTGTTTGTGTTTTAGGGCCACTGATCTGGTAGGAAGGGAACTTTGCTTGCTAGGGAGCAGGTTCTTGTTGGTGCTTTGGGGCTACTGATCTGGTAGGATGGGAACTTTGCTTGCTAGGGAGCGGGTTCTTGTTGGTGCTTTGGGGCAACTGATCTGGTAGGATGGGAACTTTGCTTGCTAGGGAGCGGGTTCTTGCTGGGGAGGCTAAAATGAATACGGATTCTTTGTCTCAGTTGAGGGCCAGTCTTCAAGGGTTGATGAGGCTCAGTTGATCATTGTACCTGCGGGGGGAAAACTACGAAGCATCCTCAGGGGACTAAAGTGCAGAATATAAGACCACATGGAGGTTTTTTGGAAAATCTGGCCATGGAGTCACGTTGTGTCGCACGACCACATAAAGCTCATGGCCAGACCATTATAACGCTGAACAGTCTTTATTTTGAAAACATATTTTCAGAGGGAGACGAGCGATTTTGAGAGGAGAGATCATCCCTTTGCACGATTTCGATTGAAATCAAGAGAATCCAAGGTATTGATTTTGCTTCTGGCTTGCAATCATGCCTCCGCGACCACGCCCCACGAAGAAGGGACCTCAACAAGCTTAGTTGGCCGCTCAGAGGAAGAATGTCTAACGGAATCAACGGCCGTTCATTCCTCAGGCAGTGAGGGGAGAATTCTATCCACAAATCCGGGACCATACGTCTGCGCCTGGGAAGAAGAAAACGGTAATTTCGTAACCCTTGTCCTTCGTTGCATTGAAAATTGGGTCTTGTATCAAATTGTTCAAATTTTTACCTGCGAAACTATGGGTTTGCTGCATGGTTTTGAGTTATGAAAGATTATGAATGCATGTTAAATGTTCAACCCTAGTTTTACTTTGGAAAAGGAAAAGTATAAAATTACAATTGATTGACATGCTTCTTTTGGAAAGACTTGAGATATTCATACCTGTGCTGTGTTTACCTGCAGGAGTTGCGTACCCGAGGCTCCCCAGAGGTTGTTGGTCAGCTGTGGGATCTCTTGCCCGGCAGCCAGGAGCTAGAGCATTCGCCGAAGGGCTTGGTGTATGCTGCCGGGCTTGACCGGTTCTTTGAGATGGCGAGGGCCATCGGGGATACCCAGAGGAGCGCGGGGTTAATGAAGGCGTTCCGAGAGTTTTGGTGGGAGACTACTCATTCTTTCCACTTTTCCTGGGGAGATGCGACGGTTACGCCGTACGACTTTGCTGCTATCGCGGGCCTCCCTTTTACTGCTGAGCCACTATATTTGGAGGAGCCGGCCCTTGAGGATGATCCTCAGCCTCCCACCGAGGCATACTTCATGGAGATGATTGGTTTTATTCCCAAGGGCAAGAAGGGGAACGGGTACAAGCTTGGGGAGCTTCACGGTCAGATGGTTGTGCAGAGTAGGGGTTATCCAGCTGAGGTGGCAGATACTGAGGAAGATAGGCTGAGGGCCGTGAGACTGGCTAGGGCTTTCGTGTGGATTGGCTTTTCAGACATGCTTTTCATCAACGGCACGTCTTCCACTTTGATTTCTTTACTGGAGCTTTTGAGAGACTGGGGTGCTGTTGGGACTTTGTCCTTGGGAGAGGCAGGATTGGCTAAGCTGTACTTGGCTCTGGACGATGTCAGCAGGGGGAGGCTAAGTCCTTCAACTGCTGCCACTTAGCTTTTGAGGTATTTCCCAATCCGATTCCATCCTTTGAATATCATTTCTTTCTGTCATTTCTTGCTATTAATCTGACTTGCTTTTCTCCTTCTTTTTTCAGGTTTGGGCTTATGAGGTCATCGGCTGCTATGCTTGGCGGGTTCAGGAGGCGTACCCGGCTACTATGTTTCCTGCCATGAGGCGTTGGGTGAAAGATGCGCGGCAGAAGGTCCGGACAACGGACACCAGGGGACGTGTGATGGCTTCTTATCCTGACACCTTGATCTGTTTGCGAGGGACTCCCGAGTGTCTGAATCTGTTTCCATGGGTTGACCGATATGCTGGGCTTGAGTTGGGGCATGCTTTACATTTGACTGAGTGCCGTAAGCTCTTGGTAGGTTTATCTGGGGATGCTTTATATCTGGGAGAGCGGGTCTACAGGCAGCACGACCCAGGTAGCGTTGCTAGAGTCCTGGTTGATCCTCCTGCTGATATATGGTTTCCTCGGAAACTAGAGGATATAGAGTCTTTGATCCAGGGGGAGACTGCGTTCAATTACACTGAGGAGGATGGAGATTATGGAGCTTACGTGGTGACGAGGTTGAGGTCTCCGCAGGTGGCTCCGAGACGTGATGCTCAGGGTGCAGGTCCCTCTACTGGATACATGGCAGACGCACCTTTGCCTCCTCCTTTTGTTGATTTCCAGGATGGGGATCATTTGAGACGGGCTCCCCTTGATACCAGCAGGATCTATCCTTATTTTCAGCTTCCTGAGGGCACTAGATCTGTAAGCACTGTCTTTTCTTTCTTTATTTCTTTGGATTGTTTATATCCCCTGTACTTTTATCATGACTGGTTTCTGATTCTTCCTCTGTTTGGTTGTACCAGATCTCGGCTGACATTTACTGGAGTTTCGCTCGATATTACACCGGATCCATGGACATGATGGAGCAGCTACAGAGGAGTGCACGCTACTGGAGGGAGCGGTGTCTGGCTCGGAGCGGTGTCTGGCTCGGAGCTCTGATGATGATGATTCTACACCCAGCTTGCCTAGCAGGAAGAGGTCTCGCACTGATATGTCTGCTGATGATACACATAGGCCCAGGACCAAGACTGCCCCTCGTCGCCCACCTAGTCCTGAGTATGAGAGTGACGCTTCCGGAGATCCTCACGAGCTTGAGACCATAGCTATCCCCGCTGTTCATGAGCTTTTCCGAGATGACCCCGTTATTTATCATGGTCCTGCTGTCGACCCAGATCATGCACAAGCGGAGGGGAACGATGCAGATGGGGAGGAGAGCGAGGGAGATGATGATGATGATTCTGATGATGACGGAGATGTCTATGTTTCTGAAAGCGATGGCTCGGAGTAGCCTCTTGGATCAATATATAGCCTTTTGATTGTTGCACCCCCTTTTGGAAGGAAACGGACAAACACTCTCTCTTTTTCTTTTGTAAAAAAAAAAAACTTATTTGCTCTGCACTTTCCTAGTTCTAGCACATTATTACTAGTTATTTGTTATCTTTATTGTTTGCATGAGTCCACTTTTGGGAAGAATGGGAATGAAAGATTTTTTTTCGAGAGATTTTGGCATTGATATGAATGTGGTTTGGATGGTTTGATTGTGTATGACATGTATATGATGGTCTTGTACATATATGAACTGAATGAAACCCTCTCCCAGGTTTATCTGTGGGATGATGGCTTTGATTTGCAGCTTTGAACAAGTCGGGGCGTGCCCTGGTGGAGAACAGATTGCAGTCTTCTGATGTCTGGTGTTGAACTCAAAGTGTCGCACGACTCAGGACAGCAGGGGCACGTCATGTCGCGTGACACAACAAGTCATACTGATAGGCCTTCCAAACTAGGCTTCCACACTATCTCAAAACTTCTCTCTTTTGCCTAGGGTATGAAACTCAGTAACCCCAACACGAAGTATGCCTTTGGTAACAAATCCATTCCCAAGGATCGAGGTTATAGAACCAGCCCCAGGAACTGCACAAGTGCACAAATCGTTCTCTTCTTCTGGCCAAGCCCCAGTCTGACACCTAGTCTTATTGTAGTCAACACAATCATGCAACTCAGGAGGAGGTTATTCTTCAAGTTTCAGTCAGTCAGTCGGCGGACAAGACTTAGGAACGTTTATGTGCAGGGGCATAATTTTCGAAGGTGAAATGAATCCTGAAATTGTGTATGACATTCTCGCTTTAGGTTTGACTCTTTTGGGAGAGTATAAATGTCATAAGGTGTGGAAAAGTGTATGGAAGCTCCTTCTGACCGAAACAATGTTTGGCTCTATCTTCCTATGATGTAGAAAGAGAAGACTTGTCGAGACACTTGAAAACTTGTCTTATTCGTGATGATCACAAAGCTGCTTAAAACCCTTTATTGATGTTCGGGTTAGTCAACCGCCAAAGCCGATATGAACAAATATTTCAATCAATCCTGAGGAGAAAGCCCACTGATATCGAGAATCAAACTCGGAAAGATGAACAGTGTATGGGCATGGTCCTTGAGGAGACCGGATCTTCTGAGATCTGTTTGTGATTTCGACCGAACCAGTTATGGTTGCCTACGTTCCCCTCCTTAGGAGGAGCTCAGGTCGCCGTAGTTCGGGCTTATCTCGAATGAAAAGAATGAATGTTGGAATTCGAGGATCTGAGGACCTTTGAGGATTTTGGGAATTGAAAATATGTCCTCTTGGAGTGTCGATGGGAGACACGGGTGTGAAGCCCCAGTGGGACGTCCACGGAAAGTGTTTGCGGAGGAGAAATAAAATATGCTCACATGCAACGTCGAATGAACAGATGGAATTTGCACAATCTTCGCTTGACGTCTCTTTGAGCCGGGATGGATTTGGCTTCGCTTTAAGCAATAATCTGTTTTAGATCTCGACGATATTGGAATGAAACTGCTATCCGGCAGGAACTGCGACTGGGTCTCGGGGTTTCGATCGGCTATCGGGTGATTCGTAATATAATGACCTCTTAAGATGAGAGGTCGGCTGGGCTTTTTGCTGGCTGAACCCCTAAAGATGAGAGGTTGGCTTGCTGGGATGTGTTTGGGATTTCTAAGGCAAGGGAATCCATGATTGCATCTTCATTGCCTCTAAGAATGAGAGGTGAATCTTGGCTTTGGCTAAAGGCAAAGGTAATGGTAATGGTAATGGGAATGCCCTCTAAAATCGAGAGGACGACCTGGAATTGGTATCGGTAATGGTGAGGGGACATCCATGCTGTCTCTTTATTCGCTCTGAGACTCCTTTTGAGGAACGACCAGATCCTTTGACTTTTGCTTTTGAGAGGATCGCTAGGGACTAGGCTCTCTTTCTTTCTTTCTTTTTCTTTTTCTTTTTTTTTCTATTTTTTTGTTTTTTTGTATTTTTCTCTTCTTTTTTTATTATATATATTTTCTCTTTTTTTTTGAGAGGAGCATTTCAACTAGTCCCCAGGATGGATCGTTGCTTTCTGCAATTCTTGAACTTGGAAAAGGTCGATCTTCTTTTGAATCACGGGAGCCTCAAGGATAGTCCTTCTTCTTCTGGCGATGGCTAAATGGGTTTCAAAACATGTCGATCTTGAACCGAAGGGGTATTGTTTGGTGAGGGTAAGGTAATGGCTTTTCTATGGGTGAAAGGTTTCAACCGCAGTCCCTACCAGATGATTCGAACGAGATCAAGTCTTCATTTGCCTGCTTAAGCTTATTCTGAGGAAGATCCATGCAAATTCATCGAGCAACGAGATGAATTGGTGGAAGAAGATATGTGGGCACAGGAGATGCGAGGTGGGGAGTTGGTGAGCCCCGCTTTGAGAAGGATATCAGTCGATTTTCTCACTCCGATCAATTTAAACATTAGTCATTTCAAAGCATAAGTCGGTGAGCAGCACGAGTGATCATTTGGAATAAGATCATTTCAATTAAATGTAACGTGGGTGTGCAAGTAATGTCTCGAGTCTAGAAAGAATAGAAACAAATATTTTATTATTGAAATAAAAGACTTATAACATGGATGCAATAGACTCAGATCATAGAAACATTCGCTAGCAAAACAAAATAAAACAATCTAGGACCCTACGATGCCTGACTGACTGACTTCTTCACATGGGGCATCCTTGAAATTGCGGGAGAGGATTATCGATCACCTAAGGAGGAGCTTTCTCAATTCTACCCTCGTCAACCATCCTTTGAATCAACAACTTCAGGGGAACGCAGTCGTTGGTGGCATGACCAGGGTACTGATGATAGTAACAGTACTTGCTGCGATCAAAACTCGGATTGGGTTTGAGGGGATGGTAGTTATCAAGCGGCTTTATCATTCCCCTTCACATCAATCCGTTGAAGGCTTCCTCGGTTATTATCCCAAGGTCATCGAATTCCCGCTGCTTGCGAGGTGGAAACTGACTGAGATTTCGGATATTGCTTCCTTCATGGGAGCCCATCTCGATCTTCCCCTCATCAATGAGTTTCTGGATGATCACCCTCAACTTTCTGCATCCACAAGTGTTGTGTCCCGAATATTGGTGATAGTCACAATATTTGCTTGGATCTAGGTTTCTGTTGTGATGAAGAGGGGTATAATTAACTAGTGGCTGAACCAATCCTCCGCTCACCAAAACCTTGAGGAATCGATTCATAGGCTTCCCTACCTTTCCCCAGTACGCTTTCTTCCTTTCTGTCTGAACTTTCTTTGGAGGGGACTCAGGTATTGTTGTCCCTTGTTGGATAGGGTTCACAGCTGGAATAAAAGACATCTGATTCACAGTTACATATGAGGTTGGCCCTGGACGCTGATCCGGAGGAGACGATAAATTGAAGCCATATGAACCCATCAGTGGTCGAGGAGCACTTCCTTGGAGGGGGACTTGGTCAGGGTGGAACAGCAGTGATCCCTTCTGAGTGAAATAATGACATGATCCTTGGGAGTCTGGCTGATATTGACTTTGCAAACCCATTTGATTAAGGGAATAAAAAATCTCGGGAGTCGATTGTCTATCCGGAAATTGAGTTTGAACCACCTGAGGTGCCGGGGAAAGGATCTTATCTTGCTCATCTTCGTCTATCCTTTTCATCGCATTCCCAATTCCATGCTCAATATTACTAGCATCGATGATTTCTTCGTACGACCCATCTTCATGACGAATCAGTATGATCCCTCGAACGCGCATCGCTTCCACAAATCTAGCATGCGTTTCTTCTTCTCGAGCTTTTGCAACTTGGGCGAGCAATTGAGCTTTACATTCACGAACCATGGCAGCCTCAAGAGCAGCTCGCAACTCCGTTACTGACAAATCATTCATGTCTAGCTGACCCGAAGTGAGAGGAATTCCAGACTGAGCAGACAGTATAACTTTTGCACCAGACATCTCGAATAGTAGAATAGATGGGAGCTTCGGAGGAACTGCAAATACCTCGGAGATGCGGACTAATTAATCACTCCTTGTAACAGAGCACGCACCAAACTTGTCACTACTACAAAGGGTAGATACGGGTTCATAAGGTAGTGAAGGGAGATTTTGAAGAACGGGAGAGGGAAAGGAACAAGGGACAGACTCGCACAAACAATCTTATTTATCTTCAAGTATAAATCAGTGTCTTAAATCCTAAGTACGGTTGGGAAATGAGAAACCTTTATTTATATTAACTACACCTTGGGGAAGCCTAGGGACGCAACGTTCGAATCACACTAAATGCTTTGCATTGAAATCCATAATAGGTAATGATACCTAAACAAAACCCAACATCGCATGGGACGGAGAGGTTGTCCAAATTTCTGGGGAAATTTGGGCAGCATAACGGGTATTCTTGAAGAATTTCAAAGAAAAATCCGGCATGACCTCTCGTCGGTGCACGTTGACAATATGGCATGATCTCTCATTAGAACACGCCACGGGAGTGACATGTCCCCATGTGAAATCATGTTGCATTGGCAACATGCCCACGAGGTGAGAGGTTTTGGGGAAGGTATAAGGACCTATGATAAGTTTCAAAACAATTCATTTTGGTGTGATAAAAAACGTTGTATCAAAAACCAACCGCGGGTAAGGTTTAAGTGTGGCGCCACCTATAACGCACTAGGGGGATAGGTTTGATATTAGGCGCTCAAGCGTAGGCGACATACATCACCGTCCGCGATGCCGTCAATCGCACCCGAGGGATCTAGATCTATGTGATAGTAGTGTGCGGATGACTAATTCTTTTATTTACGAAAAACAAGATTTTATTATTTTATTTTATTTACTTTTTTGAAAAGAAACAAAAGAAAACACACACACTCTCACAGGGAACAAGGGGAACAATAATCAACTGAGCCAAATCGATTCAAGGGACTGCCCTCAAACCAGCTTTCTGAAAACCTGTTCAGTGACCATTCCTGTCGCGTGACACAGGACATCATGGGGCAGAGGTGTCGCACGACCAGGGTGATCACTGAACCAGAACTCCTACAAAAATCAAATCAGCCCCTGCCTCCCCATGGCAAGAGACAAGCACAAAAACCAAGACACAACAGAATGGCCACAAAAATATATACAAGGTTCACAAGTCTCCAAATACAACAAAATGCATGTGCTACAAAAGATTATCAAAGATGCACACAAAGATGGATGAGTTGGATGTTCAATTGAATGAAAGCTTGACCCACTAAATTTTGAAAAAACAGGTTTTCAAAGTGTTATCCCCAGCAGAGTCGCCACTGAATGTGCGCTCGCCCGCGGAATTTTGGGTTTTCCAACGGTGAAAAAGAAAAAGGAGTCGCCACGCCATGTTTTAGAGGTACACTTTGAAAAACCTATGAAAGAGAACGGGTTCGGGGGTCAGGTTACGTGTTGGGAAGAACCGAGAGTTCACCCAACACGCCTCGTCCGTAGACGAGTCTTTCTAATCGAACATCCAAGCAATTCATAAGTGTGTGCAAATCATTGATAATGAACAAGTGTAATAAACATGAATTTTATTGATTTGGAAAGAGACTTACAACTTGTGAACCTATTATTCAGGGAGGCCACATCCCTACTATAACCAATCAGAACAGATTACAAGAGGAAAGGAGTTCCTGCAAACAGGCATAACATGTCGCGTGACACTAGACATGGATGACCAGATATGTCGCGTGACACAGGATCACCCATGCACGATGTGTCGCATGACTCATCATGTCCATCTGTAGGAACTTACAGATTTGAACACAATAACAACAATACACAACACAGATCCAATTGATCAAATAGATTAGCTTCGAATTATAGAATTAACAACAATTCGACCCCGGGAGTGTGGATATGGAGAGATCCACACTCCCTTGGGATCTAAACAACAATTTCAACAAGTATCTAACAATGAACACACAATTATTCAGATCAACCAAGTTAAACAGAGAGATTGCGATTGGGATTCAGTAATCTAGACGGATAGAGTCTGATTACTGAATCCAAGAGAAGTAAAACAAGAAAATTATTCAATTATCAAGGTAAGAGAGAGAGGGAAAAGGGATTGAGGGTGTTACCCTTGTTGCTTCCACGAATTCTGTATCAAGTTAGATACAGAACCCTTCTACAACAGCTTCTGGTCTTGGAGAGCTTGGTAGGATCCATTGAGGGTAGATATAAGAGAAGGCGAGGGAATTGGGTTAGATTGGAAGGGATTAAAGAAGAATTGGGAGGAGAGAGAGAGAGAGGTATGTGTTTCTGGTGTGTGTGTTACGTTGCAATTTCTGCAGAGTAACAGTATGTCAAATTCTGGATCCATTTCTAAGAGGGGGAGGGTCTTATTTATAGGCTGCAGTTAGTGGTCACCTTGTGTCGCACGACCTTACGTAACCACTTTCCATGCCTCGACTTGTCGCGTGACACAAGGTGTCACAACTGCTTTTGGCGCCAAAATCAGTTTCTAGAACATTCAGGCATAAATACCTAAAAAGTCCAAAAGGGTTTATTCCCATCAGGTCCTTTGGCATGAGCAAGGTACCAAAAGGTACTTCCTTCGCGGGAAACTTATGAAATGTCTCATCAAGTCTCGGGATAGGCCGAGAATTTACCAAAATACCCCTTAATGCAATTTTATCATATTAAAATGCACCTAAAAGGGTCGTGAATTGGATTGGCATACTTACACGAAGACCGTGTTTGATATAGTCTAACATTATCTTTAATCAGATAGCAATAAGAGCTATGTTAGCACGATTAGACTCATGTAGGGAAGAATGATGAGACAAGATGGGATTTGTCCCTCTTATGAAGAGAGATGTTTGCTTGGGCCCCTCGATGAATGATGTTGATGAAATGTGTGGCCACACTCAAGTGATTTGATAGAGATCAAATGCATTTGGATTATCAACCTATTCGGAGTCGAGAAAGCATTGAACGGAATGAGTTGACATAGACCATGACTCATGTTCAATTGTACATCGTGGACAAATGGATTATGACATTGGATCTGTCATGGAATCAAGCTTTGATGTTATATTTAATTGGGTGGACATAATGATTTGCTAGAAGTCACTTATGTCTTGTGAGGTTGATGTTTCAACTCACTACCAACATAAAATATAATTCCTAAAGGGTCACACACAAAAGAACAAATTTGATTCAAGCTGAAAAATTGGAGATTTTTGGTTCTGGCACGACTCGTGACCAGGAGCACGACTCGTGCCCTGGGTCACGACTCGTGCCAAGGGTTATGACTCGTGACAGGAGCTGATAAACGACTTGTGTTTTTGGTTCTTTTGATCAGAACGAGTTGGACCATGGAGAACGACTCGTGAGCACGAATGGAATGCAAAGGGCACGACTCGTGCCAACGCTGAATTCGTGTCCATACAGTTTCCTTTGCTTGGAAGGTTTTGGTGTTTGACAAGGTTTCTACCCTAATTGTTAGGGGATTTATAAGGGATATAAATACAACCTTTGCAGCCATAATTTTCTCTCTCTCACATCATAATTCTAGGTTTATGAAACTCTAGATTGATTTTGATTTTGAATCAAAGGCTCCCAAATTATTCCATAGTTTTTGGCTTTGATTATTGAATATTGATTCAATAATCAAGAGGATCATCTAGCAATCCAACAAGAAGGTGTTCTTGGTTCGTTCGCGTGTGGATTACCGATAGAGGGTGATAAGTTAATCACCAAGAGCTTGAAGCCATCGTTTGTTGATTCATCACAAGGTTTTGAACAAGGAAGAAGAAGATCCGTTTCGACATCATAATTCCAAGGCTTGAATTTTGTGATCTACTTTGTTAAACTTCATCGCATTCAAGGTATGTAAATTCTATCTCATATAAATTTCTAATCTCTTCATGCTAGACGGATCATAGGGCTAGGGTTTTGATGTTATTTGTAAATCTTCTGCTGCGTTTGTAACCCCAAAACCCAACAGTGGTATCAGAGCCCTGTCTTGCCATGATTAGGATTGAAATTGCATGCTAGATTTAATTTGATTATTTGCCACCATGTTATATGAAATAGATCTAGATTTATGTGTTTTGTTTTTAGTGAAAAACAAGTATATGAGATATACCATGTTCATGATTTATGATGAATTAATTAGATTAGTTTATCACATAGGTTAAAGATTTGTATAATATGATTAAATTAAATTGGTAATTTCTCAAAATTGAATCAAAGTGTTTGTATGAAATTTTGTGAAGCCCTATGTTCATGATTATGTTCACATGAGATCTATGTTACAACCATGCGATGTTTGTTACAATATGAAAACCTTCTAAATATTTAAATCTTATGCCATTCCTTGATTAGAACACTTGTGAAATTTTAAGGTATTTTGATGTAGTTTCAGCTCAGTTGGGTGCATCATTATATATTAATTTGTGATCAAGATGAGATTATGGTTGATGTAGTTTTGGCCATAGTCAAGTTCATCGTTCCATGTCTCATACATTTGAAAAAGGTTTTGATTTAATTGGTACTTTCAAATGAGATTTGACCCAAGGCATAGATGAGATTTAAAACATATTTTTGACATATGATGTCTAAGGAAATCTCATAAAAGATCTAAGAGTCATATAGTGATATGATTGATGTTTCTACCTAAATAGCTTGATTTCGGGTATTAGCTCAGTTAAACCGGAATTAAGTGAAATATGGATCTTAGCCTACTATGATTATATGGTACATGTTTGTATTTGAAGGTGTATAATTTAGTGAGAGTATTTATGAAATACATTATTTGCTCTTAGATGATAAATGTGTTGATATTGATATATGTTTATATTGTTTGCATATTTTATTGTAGAATGGCTACACACAATAATCAACCCCTGTCACTGCGATCAGTCCTTGAGAAGGACAAGTTTGAGGAGAACGGTACAAACTATTCTGATTGGATCAGAAACCTTAGAATTGTTCTAAAGCAAGAGAAGAAACTGTACGTTCTCAATGAACCCATTCTACCTCAATCTGCTCCAAATGCTTCTAGGGCTGATAGGGATGCACATAAGAAATATAATGATGATTCTACAGATGTTGCATGCCTTATGCAAGCCACTATGTCTAAGGCTCTTCAGAAGGACCTTGAGCACATAGATGTAGTATTTGATCTTGCTGAGCGCTTAAAGGAAATGTTTCAAGTGCAAGCAAGAAATGAGAGGTATGATGTGGTTAAGTCCCTGACTGCATGTAAGATGCAAGAAGAGCAATCAGTGGGAGCTCATGTCCTTAAGATGAAGGGTTACATTGAGCGTCTCGATAGGCTTGGAAATCCGTTGAGTTTGGAACTCGCCACAGATTTGATATTGAATTCATTGCTTGAAAGTTATAGTCATTTTATTATGCACTATCACATGACTGACATGGATAAGAATCTCTCGGAATTGTTTGCGATGCTTAAGACCACAGAGATGAATATAAAGAAGCCTAAAACCGATACTGTGTTAATGGTTAACAAAGGGCAAGGGTTCAAGAAGGATTGCAAAGGTAAAGCAAGTGCTGCTAAGCTTAAGGCAAAGGTTGCCGTTGTCGGAGAGGCTCCCAAGGCATCTCAAAAGGATGCGATTTGCTACCATTTCCAAGAGGTTGGACATTGGAAGTGCAACTGCAAGGCTTACAAGGAAGGCCTAAAGGCGAAGAAGGGCAATACGATTGCTGCTGCTTCAGGTATCTATATGATAGATATTTTCCTTTCTGTTTCTAGTTTATGGGTATTAGATACCGGATGTGGATCTCACATTTGTTTAAATGTGCAGGGACTGAGAAATAGGAAGCTACTCAAACAAGGTGAAGTTGACCTGCGTGTTAGGAATGGAGCAAGAGTTGCTGCATTAGCCGTAGGGACATATGATGTAACTTTACCTAGTGACTTAGTACTTGTTTTGAACAATTGTTACTATGTTCCGGATTTGAGTAGGAATATTATTTCTGTTTCTTGTTTGGATAATGAAGGGTATAATTTTCTGATTAAGAATAAGAAGATTTATATTTATTTAAATGATATGCTTTATGGTATTGCAAATTCATTTAATGGCCTTTATGTTCTCGATGTTGATGAGAAACAAAATAGTGTTGAAAATGTTTATCATGTGGACAAGAAGTCTAAACCGAATGACGTGAACAATTCGTTCATGTGGCATTGCCGGCTTGGTCATATAAACGAGAAACGCATTTCTAAACTCCACAAAGATGAAATGTTAGACTCACATGATTATGAATCATATGAGATATGCGAATCTTGTTTATTGGGCAAAATGACCAAACCACCCTTCACTAAGAGTAGTGAAAGGGCTAGTGACTTATTGGGCCTAATACATATTGATGTATGCGGACCAATGAGCTGCATTGCTAGGGGAGGATTTCGGTATTTCATTACATTTACCGATGACTTATCTAGATATGGCTATGTCTATCTAATGAAGTCAAAGAGTGAATCGTTTGAGATGTTTAGAACATTTCAAAATGAATACAAAATCACCTTGGCAAAACTATTAAATCACTTCGATCCGATCGTGGTGGAGAATATTTGAGCCAAGAGTTTGACAATCATCTCAAAAACTATGGAATTGTTTCAGAGTTGACTCCACCCGGAACGCCACAATGGAATGGTGTTTCCGAGAGGAGGAATAGAACCCTATTAGATATGGTTCATTCGATAATGAGTCAAGTAGACCTTCCTATATCCTTTTGGGGACATGCATTAGAGACTACTGCGTTCACACTGAACAGAGTCCCTACTAAATCGGCTCCTAAGACCCCACATGAGATGTGGTATGGAAGAAAACCTAGTTTGTCTTTCATGAGGATTTGGGGTTGCAAAGCTTATATAAAGAGACTTGTCTCTGATAAGTTAGAACCTAAATCTGACAAGGTTATTTTCGTTGGTTACCCTAAGGAAACCAAAGGGTATTACTTTTACAACCGCGTTGAGAACAAAGTGTTTGTTGCTCGATATGGTGCCTTTATTGAGAAACAGTTTCTCAATAAAGTATCTAGCGGGAGTAAAATTGATCTTGAAGAAGTTCAAGAACCCGAATATAACATGGAACCGATAGTAGAGACTGAACCTACTCCATAAGAAGTTGTGGAACCGGTTCAAGATCCACAAGTCCATCGTAGATCGGATAGGTTACGATCCGCACCCGATTCGGATATATGGTTAGAAGCCATGAAATCTGAATTGTAATCCATGTCAGATAATATAGTTTGGAACTTGATTGATCCACCCGAAGGTGTAAAAACCATAGGGTGCAAGTGGGTCTTCAAGAAGAAGACTGACATGGATGGGAAGGTACATACTTATAAGGCTAGGCTTGTAGCAAAGGAATATAGGCAAACTCATGGTGTAGACTATGATGAAACCTTCTCACCTGTTGCCATGCTTAAGTCTGTTAGAATTTTGATTGCCATAGCTGTGTATTATGACTATGAGATATGGCAAATGGATGTCAAAACCGCTTTCCTTAATGGAAAACTGCTTGAGGATGTGTATATGACACAACCAGAAGGTTTTATAGATCCACGACATTCTAACAAGGTGTGCAAGTTGCAAAGATCCATTTATGGATTGAAGCAAGCTTCTAGGAGTTGGAATCTTCGATTCGATGAGAAAATCAAAGAGTATGGTTTTATCAAGAACGAAGATGAACCTTGTGTATACATGAAATTCAGTGGGAGCGTTGTGCTATTTCTCTTATTGTATGACAATGATATCTTACTCATTGGAAATGACATTCCTGCACTTGAGACTGTCAAGTCTTGTTTAGGGAAGTGTTTCTCAATGAAAGTTATGGGCGAAGCCGCTTACATCCTTGGTATCAAGATCTATAGAGATAGATCTAAGAGGATAATTGGTTTGAGTCAAAGTACCTACATTGACAAGGTTCTTAGAAGATTCAAGATGGAAAATTATAAGAGAGGTAACTTGCCAATGGGTCATGGTGTTACTCTTAGTAAGACTCAGTGTCCTAAGACAACTGATGAGCGAAAGAGGATGAATGAAGTTCCATACGCTTCGGCTATTGGATCTATCATGTACGCTATTTGTACTAGACCCGATGTCTTATATGCTTTGAGCATGACGAGTCGATACCAATCTGATCCTGGTGAGAACAATTGGATGGCAGTCAAGACGATCCTAAAGTACTTAAGAAGGACTAAGGATGCGTTCTTGGTATTTAGAGGGATGGAAGAAGATCTTGTTGAAAGAGGTTACACAGATGCTAGCTTCCAAACCGACAAGGATGATTTCTGATCCCAGTCGGGATTTGTGTTTATGCTTAACGGAGGTGCGATATGTTGGAAGAGTTCCAAGCAGAGTACTATTGCCGATTCTACTACTGAGGCCGAATATATAGCGGCATCCGATGCAGCTAAGGAGGCAGTTTGGATCAAGAAGTTCATTAGTGACTTGGAAGTTGTTCCAAGTATCACTAATCCGGTGGAACTTTATTGTGACAATAATGGTGCCATTGCGCAAGCAAAGGAACCAAGGTCACATCAGCGATCCAAACATATACTTAGACGTTTCCATCTCATTCAAGAGTTCATTGATCGGGGAGACGTTAAGATATGAAAAGTATCAACCGATGATAACATTGGGGATCCGCTTACAAAGCCCCTCGCACAAGCTAAGCATGATGGTCATGTGAGGTCCATGGGTATTAGATACATAGATGGATCCTAGTGCAAGTGGGAGATTGTTGGTGTAATGCCCTAGGCTATGGTTATGTTTGACTTGAACCGTTATGTATCATCTTTATCATTTATTATAGAGCGCGTTTATTCTGTTCATTATATGTGTGCATGTTTATTATATTGAACTGCATCCCTAGTTGTTATGAACAACTAGTATAAGTTGGTAATGGATAATCATGGAGATGATTATATGCATGGAGATGCACATTACACTTATGGATACTTGCTAGAGAACAAGTATTTGACTTGACCTACTTATGAGATTTATGACATGGTCTGTTGTCATGATTAAATCTCATGATAGTCATGTTATTGAATCCTTAGTACCTGAGATTATCATTGTCTTCCACATGACGAAGATCGTGTTTGATATAGTCTAACACTATCTTTAATCAGATAGCAATAAGGGCTATGTTAGCATGATTGGACTCATGTAGGGAAGAATGATAAGTCAAGAAGGGATTTGTCCCTCTTATGAAGAGAGATGTTTGCTTGGGCCCCTCGATGAATGATATTGATGAAATGTGTGGCCACACTCAAGTGATTTGATAGAGATCAAATGCATTTGGATTATCAACGTATTCGAAATCGAGAAAGCATTGAACGAAATGAGTTGACATAGACCATGACTCATGTTCAATTGTACATCGTGGACAAAGGGATTATGACATTGGATATGTCAAGGAATCAAGCTTTGATGTTATATTTAATTGGGTGGACATAATGATTTTCTAGAAGTCACTTATGTCTTGTGAGGTTGATGTTTCAAATCACTACCAACATAAAATATAATTCCTATAGGATCACACACAAAAGAACGAATTTGATTCAAGCTGAAAAATTGGAGATTTTGGGTTCTGGAACGACTCGTGACCGGGAGCACGACTTGTGCCCTGGGTCACGACTCGTGCCAAGGGTTACGACTCGTGACAGGAGCTGAGAAACGACTTGTGTTGTTTATTCTTTTGATCAGAACGAGTTGGAGCATGGAGAACGACTCATGAGCACGAATGGAATGCAAAGGGCACGACTCGTGCCAACGCTGAATTCGTGTCCGTACAGTTTTCCTTTGCTTGGAAGGTTTTGGTGTTTGACAAGGTTTCTACCCTAATTGTTAGGGGATTTATATGGGATATAAATACAACCTTTGTAGCCATAATTTTCTCTCTCTCACATCATAATTCTAGGTTTATGAAACTCTAGATTGATTATGATTTTGAATCAAAGGCTCCCAAATTATTCCATAGTTTTTGGATTTGATTATTGAATATTGATTCAATAATCAAGAGGATCATCTAGCAATCCAACAAGAAGGTGTTCTTGGTTCGTTCACGTGTGGATTATCGATAGAGGGTGATAAGTTAATCACCATGAGCTTGAAGCCATCCTTTGTTGATTCATCACAAGGTTTTGAACAAGGAAGAAGAAGATCTGTTTCGACATCAAAATTCCAAGGCTTGAATTTTGTGATCTACTTTGTTAAACTTCATCGCATTCAAGGTATGTAAATTCTATCTCATATAAATTTCTAATCTCTTCATGCTAGACGGATCATAGGGCTAGGGTTTTGATGTTATTTGTAAATCTTCTGCTGCGTTTGTAACCCCAAAACCCAACAGTATCATCTTCTTGCCGAACCTTAGGTTCAAAGTAATAGCCCCAAGTACTGTATGAGACGTTGAGTCATTGGCTTTAATGTAAGGGAAGAAGGCTTCAGATCTGTGGGCTTGATGTCGAGCAGGCTCATGATCTTTGCTGGGAGGATGTTCATTCCAGACCCATTGTCAACTAAGAACCGAGGGAGACGTCGTTCATCCAACTGGACCGTGATGAAGAGAGGTTCATTATGATTGGCTCCGAACTGGGGGAGATCAAGGTCGCTGAAGGTGACTATGTTTCCGTAGTGGATGTTCCCAATTAGTTGCACCACGTCGTCAGGGGTAGCATCAATAGGGACTAGTGTGCGGGCCAGACTTTCCTCCAATTTCATCTTGTGGGGATAAGATGAGGTAAGTAAGGACCACAAAGAGGCATGAGTCTGTTTCAACTGAGTGAGCACATGATCCTCTTTCTCGGTGTCAGGAGTTTCAGCTGTCTTGGCATAAGGGTTACGGTTCTCCCTGGGTGCTTGATCTGCTGACTTCTTTTCTGTCTTGGGATTACCCTGGTGGATCTGCCCGGACCTGGTCAACAGGTTCACTTCTTCCTTCGGCTTATCTGTTACTTCTTTACAGGACTCTTTCAATGCTGCTAGAGTCAACAGAGGAGCTTGCTTGGCAACTGGCCACTGGCTCTGACTAATGTTGTTACAAGTTTCCCGGAGCTTAGCAATAGTGAGGGGCTGAGCTTGGTGATAGTAAGTATTACTGGCTTCTGACTGGGCAGCCTTCCGGATTGCTTCCCAAGTTACGGGTTTCTGAACCTGGGGGTTACGTCATCGTTCCTTGAATGGCCCACCTTTATCGAAGATTGAATTGCCATGTAGCGAAAGAGGCAACCCATCCTTCTATATTTTCTTTAGTCAATTAGTCAACCGGACAAAAGAGATTTTTTTTTTTGGAAGTGTATACCTGCAAGGGCATGTTTTCAAAAAGGTGAGGAGGGAAGTCCCCGATTTGTATTACATACTAATGAAACTAGTACGTGGTGTTGTTCTTCCATAGCTTATCCCTAGCTCCCATAAGGAGGCATTTTAAGAGGAAGTTTAATGGTTTCCAGCCTATATACTAGTATCCTCTTTTTTTTTTGAAAATGGCCTCATTTGCTGAGGGCGTAAAAGAACTCATTTTGGGATTTGGCTCTTTTGAGAGAGCATGGACGTGGAAAGGTGTATGGAAGCCCTTGTTGACAGAAATAAGTGTTTAGCTCTACTTCCCCTATAACGTAGAAACAGAAGACTCGTCGAGACATCTGAAAACGTGTTTTATCCAAAATGATCACAAGACCGCCCAAGATCTTTCATCAGTTTGAAATGCATTTATCACCGGACCAATTTCTGGTTGCCTACGTTCCCCTCGTTGTGAGGAGCTCAGGCCATCATAGTTCAAGCATTTAGCAATACGAGTGATCCTTTGAAATAAGACCATTTCATTAAATGAAAAATAGTGTCTCGAGTCTAGCGAGAAAAGAAAAAGATTCGTACATAAGTTAGATATTTAACTACCCTGTCCATAATGGACTACAATAGCAGATGTCCACGAAGGACTTAGGTGAAAGGAAAATACTAGAGCCTACGAAGGTGGACTAAAAGCCTATTTTAACATTTTCATTTAAGGATAGGTAGCCCCTACCATAGCTACTCCTCATTGGTACTTGGATCGCGAGCCTCAAGATTGTGCAGTCATCTGTGTCGTGGCTTAGGTTTATTAGGGTAAAGGACATAGTAGTCGAATTTCCCTGATGGTTCCCCAAGTGTCCCTACACTGGTATCACCAGCTTCGAACCTTTCTTTCAACTTTTGCTGGGAGGAGGCTTTCTTCTTCTTGGTAGGACGATCCTCGTTTATCTCATCTTGATAGTCCCTCTCGAGACAGTCGGGGCAGTCACAGACATCCCACCAAATGTGTTCGACAGCTGGTGGTGAATTCGGGGCCTCGAGCTGAGCTGCACTGGAGTGGTTTTGAGTTGAGCTGGACTGAGGAGATTTGCTGGAATAGATGACATAGTAATCAAATGTTCCGGATGGCTCTCCGAGGGTTCCCACTGTGGGATCACCAGCTTCATATCTTGCCTTCAACTTTTGCTGGGAAGAGGGCTTTATTTTCCTTTTTGGGGGACAGTCTTCACTGATTTCATCTTGGTAGTCCCTCTCGAGACAATCGGGGCAGTCACAGACATCCCACTAAATGTGTTCGACAGCTGGTGGTGAATTCGGGACCTCGAGATGCTGGTTGCTGGGTTCGCCTGGAAGCAAATGATTGGATCCCAAGGGGTAACGAGAGACATTAGAAACTGGGGGAGCAGGCACGTATTTGTCCTTTAGGGGAGCTCCAGTCAGCTGGGGAATCGTCAAGGTTCCGAAATGGCGTGTGGCTTCCTCGATCCAGGCCTGCTGCTCATTCTGGCATTCCTCGAGAGCCCTGACGGCTAACCATACTTCCTCCATTGTTCGAAAGTTTCCTGGAATTAAAGTCTCATTTCCTTTGCTGATATCTGTTTGGATGGCTTGGGAAGCGCCGGGATTTGCCTGATTGGTACCATTCTGAGGAGGGACACTTGACTACTATTGAGAAATGCCGAACTGACCCATCCCTGACTGCTGCTTTAGATCAAACTGTGATGGCGGCAATTTGAGCTGTTGCTTGAGGGCCGGCTGACCTGTAGGCCGAGAAGCAGGGGTTCTGGCGGTAGTCATATAGGAGGCTGGTGGTGGCATCCCAACATGTTCGGGGTGACAGAGAGTGGGGTTAGGGTCCTCTTCCTCTTCTACGGTGAAAGTGCCATTGGGATTGAGACTGGCGACCAAACCATGGCTCCTAATAGCCTCCAGAATTTTGTTTATCTGAGCTTCCTGTTACAGTCTCATCTGTTCGACCAACTGAATCCAATGCTGATCTGTCTGAGGGATCTCGGAAGGCGGGGTGGTATTGTCCCCATTGTTACCAGCTGATGCAGACATTCTGAAAACTGGAGTTGAAGCAAATGGTGAAGCTGACGATGCGCTTGATTCTTCCCAACTAGCCAGACGGTGACTTGGTGTCCATACCCAAGCTTTGTGAGGTCCTGCGGGAGGAAGATATAAGGGAGGTTCAGACTTTGGGAGTTTGAAGAGAAAGGGGTAGGTGTTTGGGCTCAGGGCTCATGCAACATGCGGTTATTTGTTTGAGTTTACTTAAAACGTGTTTTCTTAAAATCTATGTGGTTGGAAAAGATTGCTCTTTTTTTTTTTGCTATTCTCAGTCCTAGATCAGTGGGACCCATCACTACGCCTGTGGACCCTCAACCTGTAACCTCGAACAAGGGTTCCGTAGGGCCAGCGGGTCCCATCGACCGAAAAGGAAAACGAACCTAAGGTCTGGCGGATCATGAAGTCTTAACGCGCACTCGATGTAAATTACCGGCAAAGCCAGCATCGAGGGTCAAGATCGAGTCAAAGCTGCCTGACAAAAAGTCGGCATGACCTTGACTGATAATAGTCCACAAGGGATCTTGACTCGTCGTTGGTTAAGCAGTAATTAATCATGGATTGACCGTTAATCCTTGATGACTCGGTGTCACACCGGGAGCCGGTGCATAAATCGTGCGGGTCAAAGTCAAAGTCCGAGCCCCAGTCGGGATCAAGTCAAAGTCATGACGGAAAACCGGCATGACTTCGACTGAGTTAGGTCCGCGGGGGATCCTGACTTGGCAAGTTGACTAGGGTTTGACCTACGCGGGGTATACACTGACATAGTCTGACACGGACCAGACCAAAAACCAACCGAGTCTCGGAAATAAGTGTGTCACGGACATGGGTCGTCCCATGCTCGCACCGAGAGACGTAGTAAGGCCTTTCAGGCTGCTACTGTGATTTCCCGAGTTAAGGACTTAGTGTGCAGTGTACGGTCAACGTGCGCGTAGTGTGCGGCAGTCTACATTCTTTTTTGAGTAAAAACAGAAATTTTCAAATGTGTCTTAAAAGCATGATTATAAGTACCCCAATCTGGATCACTCTCTTCCGAACGCACGGGAAACACTGAAGACTCACGCAAACGCAGTCTCGAACACCCAGAACCCTCAAAAACCCTCAAAAACCCAAAAAATCACCAACCAAACCAACGAAGGCCTTTCTGGGACAAAAAGCACAAAAGGACTTTTTAGGAATTTTGCAAAATTTGAAAAAGCACAGAAGGTCCGTACGGACCTCTTTGCATGCTAGAAGGTCCGTACGGACCTCTTTGCAACCAGACATAATTCTGACAAAATCCTCTTAAAGTCCACATTATTCCCTCAAATCCAGGAAAACCAAAATTTTAGTTTTCATGGAAGGTTCGTACGGACCTTCTTGCAAATTTTTGAAAACTATAAATAGAGGGCTCCCCCTCCCTCATTTCACACATCTTCCTCTTCTCCTCTCTCCCTAAGCCTTCAGGCTGCCCCTCTAAGACCCTTTGGGGCACTCCCGCTCCCTTTCGGTTTCTTCCGGGGCCTTCTGAGCTCCCTTGCGGTGCTCCAAAACCCTACCGAGCGCTCCCGAGACACTCCCGCGCTGCCCCGAGGCACTCTCGAGGTATTCTGAGGTCCCTCGTGGTACTCCGAAGCCTTGCCTGGTCTTTCCCGAGACGACCCGGCCCTTTCCGAGCCAAACCGATGATTCCGATGCACGCCTGAACTCTGCCCGAACGCAACCGACGTTCCCGACGCACGCTGAACCTCTGCCCAAATCTAGCAAATGATCCCTGCGATCCCAACGTAAGCCGAAACTCTGCCTGAGTGCACACTTGACAATCCCAAGGCACGCCGAAGCTCTATCCGCAGACAACTGGCACATCCCGAAGCAATCCCGGTCCGTCCCGGAACACTATTCCATCCTCAAACACTATTCCCCAGCGGAAGACAGACACGAACCAACATTGGTAAGGCTTACTTCCATTACTATTTCAATACATTTCAATACGTAGTGTACAATGTAGACATCCGATACAGCATGCCTTTTTAAAAGCACATACACACACACACACAACATTTAAAGAAAGAAGGGGTACCGAAAGACTCGTTTTTACGAGGCGACTCGGATGAGCTCTAATATTCTAATATTCTCTTCTCGAGGAGTAACCTGACCTCCGAACTCGAAATCTCATCACACAAAAACAGTTTATTTTTAAACTGATGCCTTTTCTCAATGTTTTGGGCTTAATCAAAACGGCGTGGCGACTCTACAAAGCAAAAACACAGCGAGACACCTCCACCGACCAACACAAAGCGGAATGCCAGATGCCGGGGCGCAATCGCTGCGCCTCTCGGATCCGGGCAATTTCAGTTGGCAACTATGCTGGGGAATCTTTTGTTTTAAAAACTTTTAAACAAAAACAAAAGATTTTTAAAACAATGATGAGGGTCAAACTTTCATTTTACCCTTTTCTTTAACTGTTGTGTGTGTGTGCATGTGCTTTACTTTTTATTTACAAAGAAAATAAAAATACAAAAAAAATGCATCAATATACATCTGTGTACATACATTTAAAATTCTTCAAAAACTTTTGTTTTACTCAGAAAAAGAATTTTAGAGACCGCACTCGCTCGCTTGCCTTTTTGCCGGTACACCGCACGCTACTCGCTTCTTTGCCTCGGTACACCGCACGCTACGCGCACTGCTGCCTCGGATACACTGCACACTACAACCCTCAACCCGGGGTGGTCTCAGTTGCAGTCCGTTTGGTCTTCCTAGGCCTCTTGGATGCGCACGGTATCATTCCAAACATCCCGTCCTAGCCATTGTCAACCATGCACGCTTGCGTCACACTCTGTCCAGACTCGGTTGGTTTTTACCCAGTCCGTGTCATACAGCCTGGATACATATCCCATGCCGGCCATTTTCTGAGTCAAAGCTCGGAACTCAAGATTCCTTGCGCAAGCAAAGCGATGAAAGGTCATGCTAAAATCTTGACCTGATCTTGATTTCCGAAGCTACACCCAGACGATGTTTCGTCCCGGATATACATCCATGCCTACATGACACCACGTCAGCAAGCCTTTAATACGTCGGCCATGAAAATATGACCCAGCCAACGCCTAACGTCACAGATCCCTTGTGCAAGCAAGGTAAAGAGAGGTCATGCCGAACTCTCGACCAGATCTTGACCCAGGTGCCGGCTCGGCTCACTATTCACATGGCTAACGCATTAAAATGAGCATGACAGGCTCGGTCCTTAGGTTCAATTTTTCTTTTAGGCCGGTGGAAACTGCTTGCCCTATAGGACCCTCACCCGGGACTGTCCACCCCGGGATGTCGAAATACAGGTGCAAAATGAGGGGCTTATAGCCGCACAGATGGTCTCCACTGACCCAGGATCTAGCATAGTTGCGAAAAAGAAGAGCAATCTTTTCCAACCTACCTAGGATTATGAGAAAATACAGTTTTAAGTAAATTAAAACAAAAAAATAAAATAAAAAATAAAAGCGGAAACTGCATGTCACGTGAGCTTTCCCCCCTTTTATCCAAAAGGCCTTCCCATGTCTAAACCTTACCCGTCACCCCCTCCAGTGAATCGAGAGTGATCGAGAGTACCTGGGAACTATTCTCTAGTGTCAAAGCCACAAGGTCCAACATCCTTCCTAGCACAGCCACTAGGGCAGTCCGTCAACTCCCCATGGCCAGATCAGCGGATAACAACGAGGAAAACGGGCCCTTACCCCCGAGGAACTTCCTGACAATGGAAGAGGTGTGGCAAGCCGTCATATCCCTCAAAAAATGCCAAGGCGAACAACAAGCCTGGATCGAAGGTGCCATGCACCACTTCGGAACATTAGCCATCCCCCAACCACTAGGGACTCCCAAAGACATGCCCGCTCCCGCAGCTCCTAACGTCTCTCATTGTCTCCCAGAAGTCAATCTGTTGCCCTCGTACGAGCCATACAGCTATGACATGAAGCCATAAGACCCCCGGGGGAAGATGTGTCCGGTCAACATCCTGAGGTCCCGATACCTCCGCAGAACAATGAACACATCTGGTGGGACGTCTGCGATTGCACCGCTTGTCTGGAAATGGAATTCCAAGATGAAATGAACGAGGATCGCCCTAGAAGAAAGAAGAAACCCTCCTCTCAACAAAAACTGAAGAAGAGATACGAAGCCGGCGACCCCACAGTCGGAACCCTTGGAGAACCATCATGAAAGTTTGACTACTACGTCATCTACTCCAGCAAATCTCCTCAGCCTAGCTCTGTACAAGACCACAACAACGTCTTCTCCATGATCAGCTGGGACGAGCTCCGCACCGCCACCAACGGCCCGAGGGTCCAGACACCCCAACCCCTGTCTTGGGAAGATCTCAAAGCCACTGTTGACGCTTCAACGAAAGCAATAACAGTGAACGAACTAAAATGCTAAGCATGACCCTACGCCAACCAAGGCCCTCTCATTACAGAAATAGGAGAGACAAGCAAAGCAGCAAAGCCAGAGGTGAACGTACTGACACGTTCCGTTCAAATCCCGATGAATCCTCCACGGTCAGACAAAAGGCCAACCATGCCTGAGCCTCGAACTGAAAAGGGGCCCTACGCCAAAGATGCCGAAACTCTTGACCCAAAGGCTGAAGATCCTGTCTTAACTCAGCTCAAGCGTACTCAGGCTAACATCTCACTCTGGTCCTTACTCACTTCCTCTCACCCGCACAAACTCAAGCTGGAAGAAAGCCTGGCCCAGACCATGGTACCCATCACCGTGACACCAGAAGAAGCGGTTCAGATGATCGGCAACGTTCATTACAGCAACATCATCACTTTCACGGAGCTCGACCTCCCGAAATTTGGGGATGACCACAACGAGCCTCTCTACATAACAGTTCAACTTGACGAGCGCCGCCTCCCTCGGGTCTTGGTAAATGGGGGATCAGCCATAAACTTCCTTCCATCCAAAATGATGGATTTGCTAGGGATCAAGACAACTGATGACAATCAAGGCATACGACTCAACGTCTCGCTTAGTCTTGGGAATAGCCACCCTGAACCTGTGGTTCGGAAAGCAGATGGTCCCAACCGATTTCCAAGTCATCGACATCCCGATCACATTCACTGCCATCTTGGGACGCCCATGGCTATACCAGATCAATGGGGTGGCATCCACCCTCCACCAGTGCGTAAAGTTCGTCCAAGGGACAGATCTTACCATCATCTATGGTGACAACATAACCACCGAAGGGACCGACACAAATAGCGTCCCGTTCCTGGAGATCAAACACGACAACGATGGCATGATACTGACAGGGTTCACAGTCGAAAGCCCAAAAGCCCAAAAGCCCAGGTGTGCCACATAGACCTACCTTTGACTTGGGACCAGATCCCTCCCACGATGAAGATGATGAAGCTCATGAACTACATCCCGGGGCTTGCTTTGGGAAAACGCCATCAAGGTACCCAACAAATCATCGAGGTCAAGGAACAGAATACCCTCCATGGCCTAGGATACATTCCCACTCCCGAAGACGCTGTGGAAAATAGAAAAGTTGCACGGAAACGCTCCGTTACTAACAAAAGAGGCTTGCACGCAATCTCCGATCTCCGCCCTTACATCTTCGACATGACCAGGTACTTCACAAAGAAAGCTGGCAGTTTGAACGAAGACATAGAAAAGGAAACAGAGCTGATCAACGCCAAACAAAACTGGCCGATAACCATGGACAAGCTCCAGCAGAACCTTGCAAGATTCAGAGGCCTCAAGACAAATCCAGTCAGAAGAGCATTTCTCGATGCACCAACTCTGCCGGGACCCATTACCACCACTATTCACAATGAATTCTGGTTCGGGAAAACTCCCTATTTGGCGGAAGAACTCGAAAAACTCTCTGTCAACATCCCTGCCACCAACAAGCAGGACGAGTCTGCATTCGAACTAGCAAAGCTCAAGGGATCATCCAACCTCCCATCCAAACGCAAAACCCAAGCAAAAAGGGATTGCCGTCAAGGCCTAGGCTGCTTCAGTCCGCAAATACAACAGAAGGGTCCAAAGTTGGATGCCATCAAGGCTCACAAAAAGAAACAAAAGGCGACAAGAGATCTTGCATCTCGACAAAGCTTTAAAAGTAAACCATAAATCACTAACGATTACAACATTTCTTGATGAGTTCAAGCACGGTCTACTCTCAAGTTCACAACATGCTAAAAGACAGCTTAATACATTTAACAAATAATGTGTTTGCAATGTAATGAATGGATACCTAGGAGGTCATTCCACGCCATCTACGCTTGTCCCCTCGCCATTCTTCCCTTTCTTCCCTCGTCCCCGGTGAGTCTTCTTTTGCTCCACGCGAGTCGGCTCTGCCTCTCTCAATCCAAGATTAGGGGTCCTCCCCGTAGAGTCAAACAATCCAGTAGCTCGCAGGGCTTTATTCGCTCGTGCTTCGACTCGGATCTCCTCCCTGTGAGTCTGCAAAAGAGGACCTCTCTCCGTCAGTCGGTCAACTCTGGTCATGTAGTCAAACAAAACGTCTCCAGTAACATCCTGAGGGTCAGACCAAGCTTCGGCACTCCTAAGGTAATAGCTGCGATGGCAATTGGGCCCCAGAATCGCTTCACGCCTGCTCCCCAAAACCACTTGGGACTGCCCAACACGCTGCTCGTACCAATCCAGGTACTCGGTGGTCAATACAACGCTCTCCCGACGTCGAAGGAGCACCACAGGAGGGAAAGCGGAATACTTCCATACCCTCAGAAAATACAAAAGAGCACCTGGAGCTGCCATACAAAGAGGAGCTACCTCCGCAGTGGCAAGGTCATCCCAGCCCAACAAAGGCTCCTGCCTCATCCCGAACTGCCGGGAAACAAGCGATGGAATGTAGAAGGAGGACCAAGACATACCAGGAACTCTGACAACATAAGACCCTTCCTGAAAGGCCCTCCTAGTCTCAATCCCCCAGTGCGGAACCCACCAACGGATTTGATGCATGTCGAGCTGTGCCATCCATCTCTCCCACGCGGACTGATCCATATCCAATACAAGAGGACGCTGAGCAAAGGTCCACGGGCTAAACGACGCCGGAGCCTCACGCATAGCTTGAAGTCTCTCTCGCAACCACAAAGTGAGCAAAGCGGGGCTTCCTCATCTCATGAACCTATCCCCAGTCACCAGACGATAAATGCCGTTAAGGGTCTCCCCCAGCACCAA
This sequence comes from Adenophora triphylla var. japonica, assembly GCA_022495995.1. Lineage (NCBI taxonomy): Eukaryota > Viridiplantae > Streptophyta > Magnoliopsida > Asterales > Campanulaceae > Adenophora > Adenophora triphylla. The sequence goes on from JAFEMH010000350.1 coordinate 507,197, forward strand.
TGGCACAATATCCTCTCCGGCCCTGCAGTGCCCTACCACATCCAGCAAAGCGCCATCACATACCCCAAGGGAGCCAACCATGAAAAGCGTCGCTATCACGCACAAGGCAAATGCATCCCACGAGACGTCACTCTCGTCATCGCCCATAAATCGCTCCGGCAGGGCAGAAATGTCAATGTGACCCGAATCAAAGGTCATACCCTGCACTTCTTCCAATGAAGTCTGAAGAAAGCATGCAAGCTTCTGTTAGTACCCGGTCCTAAAAAAGGGTATTTTAATCTTGTTCCTAAAAGGATTGTTTTTGGACTGATTAGGGTTGACAAAACCCTAATTACTCTTTTAACATTTTCTTTCTTTCTCGCGCCGTCAACAGCAGCTGGCGTGGAAGCTACGCTTGGTATAAAGGTCCGATCGACCCTTCCTACAAAGGTTCGAACGACGCTTTATTTAGGATTGACTCTTCTTAGAATAGGTTCGATCGACCCTTTGCAGAAAGTACCGATCGACCCTTCATTCAGTCTGGCCCATTTCCCGAGCACTATAAATACGTGCATTCGGTTTTCATTTTCAACACACACGTTCTCAGTGGAAAAAGTCAAGACTAAACTTGATTTTTCCATTCCACGTATCTCCCAATATCGTTCCGAATCTTGCTAGATTCGACCCCAAAGCCTTGCCACAATTGGTAAGTCTTTTATTTAATATTCTGTCCTTTATCATTATTATGCTGCGCTAGTTATTTGCATACTCAATATGTTCTAATTGTGCCTATATGCAAGATTTAGGATTGTTTTAATATATTTAAGTATGTATAGCCGAGGATGATCTAAGGTTTCACCCAAGAAACCCGATGGATCTAGGAACTATTTCTTTCCTTCCACCTTAGTAATAATCCTCTCATGATCAACAATTCCCCAAGGATGAACGTTGATTAGGGCACCTTTCGAGGGCCTAAGTCAAAGGTTCTAGGGTGTGATCTTCAATTAATTCTTTCTCTCCCCTCCTCCTTATGCATGATCCCGTTTCTTCTATCTATTCCTGTAAACACCGCACACAACCAACACCCCACATGCTAGAAAGACCGATCCATCGGGCAATAGGAGTGATAACGTTTCTTCTTCTGTTGTAACTTGACCCCCGAACCCAATCACATGCTTAGCCTTTTTTCAATGCTTTGGGCTATATCAAAGTGGCGTGGCGACTCTCATAAAATTAAATTAATATTTTTTAATATGGTTTAAATCGAGTGTCACTTAATGAATATCCCATTTTGGTCCGACTTTCCATGATTATTTATTTTAAACCTCCGAATGCGTGTTGCATCGGAATGGGGTATTCACAGTGGCGACTCTGATGGGGACTGTTTTGAAACTTTTTCAAACTTAGTGGGTCAGACTTTCATTTTTTGTGGCGTTGTACATTATTTCTCTTTACCCCCTTTCACTTTTAACTATTGCATTCGCATGCATAAAAAAAAATATCTTTCTCTTTTTTCCTTCAAAAGAATCAGATCTTCCACCTCACACTACCACTAGAGTCCGTGTCACACTGCACAGCTACCCCTTAACCCATCGGAGAAGCCAAAGTGCGGGAAGTGTGGTGATCATGTCGCCTCCCTTTCGAGTCTCACTTGGCCATCCACTCATCAGTGCGCTTCGGCTGCACGGTGGGAGCCTGAAACCTAACTCTTGTGTAACCCACTTTGCTAAGAACACACTCCTTGTGACCGGTTGGTTTGACTAGTTTTTTCCTATAGACAGTTAATATAGTATTCATATTGTGTCAACACGAGTCAATGATGAGTCGATATCTATTTCTTTTTAAAGGACGTGCCATGAAAGGTAACTGATCGATCTTGTCCTATCATCGAATTGTCAGACCCATAATGAATATTATAGTAAGCGTCTATAGGCGAAGGTTAGTTGTTAGGATCCACCACTTTAGGAATACTAGATAGTTGTGAAAAAGGGGTATCCCTTCCAACCAAAAGTAGGTTCTATAAAAATAGAAGACTTTTTTTTGTAAATAAAATGCTTAACTATCCCTCAATTTAGGACCTTACAAGGTCCACTCTTCACCTCTAGGACCATTCGCGGTTCGCTCTCTCTAATTTGGACCATCCTAGGTTCACTTTCTCAATCTAGGACCCTCCGAGGTCCACTCTTCATTTCTAGGACCCTCCGAGGTCCACTCTTCGTTTCTAGGACCCTCCGAGGTCCACTCTTCGTTTCTAGGACCCTCCGAGGTCCACTCTTCATTTCTAGGACCCTCCGAGGTCCACTCTCCGAGGTCTACTCTTCATTTCTAGGACCTTCCGAGGTCCACTCTTCATTTCTAGGACCCTCCGAGGTCCACTCTTCATTTTCTTGGACCATTCGTGGTCCACTTTTTTAATCTTGGACCATTTAGGTCTACTTTTCAAACTAGGACCCTCTAAGGTCCACTCTTTGCCTTTTGGACAAGTCGCGGTCCACATCCCTCATCTCTTGGACCATTCGAGGTCCACTTCCTCTACTACGGACCGCCCTAGGTCCAGTCTCTCTATCTTGGACCGTTTAAGGTCCACTCTTCATCTCTTTGACCCTTCGTGGTCCTCTTCCTATACTATGGACCCCTAGGTCCACTCTCCCAATCATGGACCATTCAAGGTCCACTTCTCATCTTTTGGACCCTTCTAGGTCCACTTCTTCTACTATGGACCCCTAAGTCCACTCTCTCAATATTGGACCGTTCAGGGTTCACCCCTCTTCTCTTAGACCCTCCGAGGTCCATTTCCTCCACCGTGGGCCATCCAAGGTCCGCTCTCAAGTATTAGGTCACCCATGATCTATTCCTCTTCTCTTGAACCCTCTGAGGTCCACTTCCTCTACTTTGGACCATTCAAGGTCCACTCCTTAATTTAGGACCCTTCGAGGTCTACTCTCTCTATCTAGGATCATTAAAGGTCCACCCTTCCACCTGAGACTCTCCGAGGTCCACCCCTCATCTCTTGGACCATCCATGGTCTGCCCCTTTATCTTAAGACCACCCGTGGTCTATATCCTTCTACTTGGGACCCTCCGTGGTCCACCTCTCATCTCTCGGACCATCCATGGTCCACTCCTCTACCTTAGACCATCCATGGTCTATATCCTACACTTAGGACCACCTGTCATCTCTCGGACCACTCTTGGTCCATTCTAAGTGTTTTGGTAAAAAACAATCAACAAAGAAGAAATTTGAAATGAAACGAAGGAGGGTGCAATGGAGTAAAATTGGTACAATAATGTAATCAAGATGGCTCGGTCATGTAACGAGGAAAACCCTTGAGATGACTATCTCGCCGGCACAAAACCTCGGGAGGTGATTATGAGCACCTACCTTCCCAAACAATTGTATTATCTATGAATTACAAGATAGAAAGCTATGGCGGATTACAATGTGTTCTTGAGCTGTGTGAGTGTAATGCGTATGTGTATGTGTTCATATATGTGTGTGTGTTCCTTTTTCCAGCCATGAGCTTTAAATAATAAAAAGAAAACAGAAAAAATCAAATCCTAACTAACTCTCCTACAATCTCGGTAAGTCATCCTCATCTTGACTTAGTCTTCGATCCGTTGAAAGGAGTCTGTTGGTCATGGCTTTTCTCACGTGCCTTTTTTATCCCTGTGATAAAATATAACAGAAATAAATAATTGTTATTAAATAATTAATTTTTACCTTGCCCTCGAGTGCGAAGATGTTGACATGCTGACAAAAACTCAAGATGTATCAATCCTGAATTTTACCCATAACAATTGTCCCCAAAAAACTGTCTTTTTAATGAATTTAAAAGGTCAGTTTTTTCTTCAACCTTCTAGAAGCCCTGCGATTTAATTAATGGAGAAGAAACGTGGCGGTTGAGGGGTTAATCTCTTAATTAATTACCGTAACCACTTCCCTAGATCTAGGGCTCAATACCAAAATCCCTTTTCACTTTTTCCTTTACCTTTTCCAATCATTTTCATCCGTTCTTCTTCACGGCTGTGATTCCTGCTTTGTAGGTAAAATCCTTCCCTCCTTTTCTCTTCCTGTTTCTTTTTTTCAAACATGGTGAAATCAAAAAAGGGAAAAGCCGCGAAAAATCCTCCGAGTTTACACGAGGACGGGGGTTTCTCGTGTGAAGGTTTATTGACAAAACCGGATGAAGAAATCTGTGTTTTCAATAACGAACTGATCGAATCTCTTAAAGATCGACACTGCTTCCCAGATTCTACCATCTTTAGGCCGTTCGATGTTCTTCTTAGGTCTGACTTCGTTTCCCCAAAATGGGTTTGTTTTTATGAGTATCCTTTTACTCTAGGTTTTTCCTACCCTTTCCCTGCAATGATAAATGAGTTTTTTAGAAAGACTAACCTTGCTTTTGTACAAGTGATGCCCATGGTTTTGAGAATCTTTTCTTGTGTCTTGAGGGTAAACCGTGAACTTGGTTTAGATATAGGTTTGAAGGAATTAGCCTTTGTGTATGAACTCCAACATTTGGTTCCACGAGATACCTTCTTAAGACTAGGTCTGGTATGAAGCCTTTGTTTTTGAAAGTCACTGTAAGTGATAGGGGTTGGAAATCGAAGTACTTTTTTGTTGAGAAGGACTCTTTGGAGGAAGGAGACTTCTTGGCGACTGAATGGAATAGGGAAGGTATCCCTCTTATAAATTCCAATTTTCTCTTCTTTCCCGCACTTACATGTTGTAATTTCTCTGTTGGATTTTGCAGCCATTGATTGGGTGAAGCTTTTCCCTCCATCTACTGAAACGATTGGGAAGGTGAATGAGAGGTTAGAGTTCTCGAAGGGGAAAGATCCTTTCAACCTGGTGAAGACATAACCGTCTCTGAAAACAAAGAGATACCACCCTCCACTGAAATGTCTACTGGTAAGTTTATTTGATCCTTGTGTTACTTTCCTTGATATCTCTTGATTCTGTATTCTTCTAATAGTGTACTTCTTTTGACAGTTTCAAAATCAACTGCTGCTTTTTCTCTTAAAGACCTTCAGGACTTTGTGGGCCAAACCCAGTCGAGTAGCCAGATGCTGGTGACAAAAAGGGAGATGGAGGCACCTTCTGTTGGAGCCAGGGTAAAGAAGAGGAAAAGCAGTTCTAAGGAGGTAATTGTTTTGGACGAAACGGGCTTAGGAGATGCAGAAGAAGCTTTGGCGAGGGTTGCAGTGGTAGGTTTCTATGAAAAATAGAGTTTCTAACATATTCCTAAATGAATAATGTATCTTAAGATTTATATTTGAATTTTTTGGCTTTTATAGGGTATTGATACGGCTAAGGAGAAAATGAGTAGTCTGGAAGAAAGAAATAGGAAGCTAGTGCTGGAAAATATTCAAATCAAGAAACAGAGTGAAGCTGGGGCAAAGAAGATTGGAGATTTGCAGAAGGAAGTGGAAAGCTTGATGACAGGGATGTCTTCCCTTCAAGACACACAGCTGCACGAGATTGAGGATTTGAAGAAGAATATGATGGTTTCTGCTGCTCAGAGTATGGTTGCAATCAAAATTCAAATGATGGAAGAGTTTTACGCCGGGAAGCATACAGAGTGGAATGTTGAGCAACAACGTTCCCTCTTGAAAACTTTGGAGGCTAAAGGAGAGGATGTAGGAGAAGGATCCTCTGCAGCCAAAGGCAATGATATCTTGGATGAAGGAGCAACATCAGCGGCAGTAGCCACCCCGTGAAGGAACATGGTAAGAAAAAATTTTTGGTTTTGAAAACTTTGAAATATTTTGGTTTTAAGTGGGCTTGTTAGTACCCGGTCCGAAAAAAGGCATTTTAAATGCTTGGCCCGGTTAATTAATGAGAAACCCTAACAAAACCCTAAAAAAGTCATTAATTCGTCCGTACCTGCGCCGTCATTGCTAGCGTGGAAGGTACGCCAGATAGAAGTGCCGATCGGCCCTTTGCCCGTGGCATGGCCGATCGACCCTTTTATATAGAGCCGATCGACCCTTTAGCCCTTGTGCCGATCGACCCTTCAGTGGCCCAGCCCAAGTACCGAGGTATTATAAATAGGGGTGCCCGGCTCCCTACTTTCACACACAATTTCATACGGGAGAAGCGAGACTACACTTGCTTTACCCATATTTCTTCTTATTCTCTTCGAATCGCCAAGATTCGACCCCAAAGTCTTGCTACAATTGGTAAGACTCTTTTTAATATTTTTGTTCTTTATTATTATTGTCTTTATTATTATTATTGTTTGCATGCTTAGTATATTTTAATTACTTTATTTCTTGCTTATGTCATATATGCTAGATTTAGGGTTGTTTTAATATATTTAATTATGCATAGCCGAGGATGATCTAAGGTTTCGCCCTAAGAAACCCAATGGATCTAGGAACTATTTCTTACTTTCCACCTTAGTTATAATTATCCCATGATCAACAATCCCCCAAGGATGAACATTGATTAGTGCACCTTCCGAGGGTCTAACTCAAAGGTTCTAGGGTGTGATCATCAATTAATTCTTTCTCTCCCCTCCTCCTTATGCATGATCCCGTTTCTTCTATCTATTCCTGTAAACACCGCACACAACCAACACCCCACATGCTAGAAAGACCGATTCGTCGGGCAATAGGAATGATAGCGTTTCTTCTTCTGTTGTAACTTGACCCCCGAACCCAATCACATGTTTAGCCTTTTTTCAAAGCTTTGGGCTATATCAAAGTGGCGTGGCGACTCTCAAAATTAAACTAATATTTTAATATGGTTTAAAAGCGAGTGTCACTAAATGAATATCCCATTTCGATTCGACTTTTTATAATTATTTATTTCAAACCTCCGAATGCGCGTTGCATCGGGACGGGGTATTCACAGTGGCGACTCTGCTGGGGAATGTTTTGAAATCTTTTCAAACTAAGTGGGTCAGACTTTCGTTTTTTTTAGTGGTGTTGTATTTTGCTTCCTTTTTATTTTATTTACTCTTAACTGTTGCATTGCATGCATGCATTTCATGTAAATAAAAAAAATCTTTCTCTTTTTTCTCTAAAAAGAATTAGACTTCTCTACCTCACACTACCACTAGAGTCCGTGTCACACTGCACAGACACCCTTTTACCCTTCGGAGAAGCCAAAGTGCGGGAAGTGTGGTGATCATGTCGCCTCCCTTCCGAGTCTCACTTGGCCATCCACTCATCAGTGCGCTTCGGCTGCACGGTGGGAGCCTAAAACCTAACCCTTGCGTCACCCACTTTTCTAGGAATACACTCCATATGACCGGTTGGTTTGACTAGCTTTTTTATGTAGACAATTAATAAGGTCTTTATGTTAAGTCACCACGAACCAATGATAAGTCAAGATCTATCGAGAGATTAAGAGCACTAAAAAAATTGATTTCCTCTCAAAGGACGTGCTATGTGAGGTCGAGTGATATATTGTTAAAGGATCTTGGCCTATCATTGGTTTGCAGTACTTTTCATAAAAATCATATTAACTGTCTATGTGAGAAGGTTAGTCGTTAGGATTCATCACTTTAGGATATTTAGTTAGTTGCGAAAAAGGGGTATCCCTTCCAACCTTAATAGGACTAAAATGTACAAAGCTTTTGTAAATAAAAAAGGTCAAGCTAGTACACTGCATTGAGTCAACCCTTGTCCTAAAACCGAGTCTTTTTTGATACTTCCGCAGAGCTAAGGTCGGGCCGCGTTCTTCATTCAACAATGACAACCTTGCCTCCATCAACTACTCCAGCGCACCCGCCGCCTCGCAACCGGCTCTACACCAGTCACTTCAATGGAAGGTCCTGCCAACCCCATCTTCAATGACATTCCGCCCGCCCGCACGCCTACTTTGCCGGTTTAACCATGAGGGTTGAGAAAATTGAAGAGCAGAATCGCACTTTGAAGAACCACAATCAAGAGCTGAAGGATCATTTTGTTGAGGAACTCAGTAAAAGGGGACACAAGGTTATCTTGATGGGGAATGAAGTGGTCGATGTTGAAGATGAAACTGTCAATGCTCCTAATCCCGCCAACCCCAATGCACCTACCTTCCCTCTACCCAACTACGTTCCAAGCAGCTACAATAATGTTCCACCACCTGTCATGTATGGGAGCTCGAGCAAATCCAAAAGACCTTATCAACCTCCTGCCAACACACCCAAGGACCACTTTGCTAATCTACCCCCTCCCACTTTACCCTTCAATTATTCCGGCCATCATATCCCTACCTACTCCACCTCCCCTACCATCACTCAACCCCCAGCCATGCAGAACTCCAACATTGCTACAGACCCGACTGTGTTAGCATTGATTGAACAAGTGAAGGCATTGACCGAGCAAATGGGAAAGCAAGGTGTGTCCCCCATCAAGATGCTTAATCCGAGCAAAGTTGCACCCCTACCTCAAGATTTCAAGATGCCCAAGATGGCCATGTTTGGAGGAGTTACTTGCCCAAAGACACATTTAGACAGTTATACGTTGGCGATGAGGGCTAAAGATTGTACACCTGAACAAATGGCAAGAATGTTCCATAGCACATTGGAAGGGGCTGCTCTCCGTTGGTTTCTGAAGTTGAACGAGGAGGAAAGGGACACATGGGACAAGGTTAGTAGGGTGTTCTCGAAAAGTATCAAGCAAACATGGATTGGCAAGTGAATCGAGCGGATTTGGAGCACACGCTTCAAAAGAATGGAGAGTCGATTTATGACTTCTACAAGCGTTGGAATGATAAGTTGAGCGAAATTCAGTATCCGCCCAAGGAGAATGAACAGAAACAGATATTTTACAAGTGTTTGTTACCCGGACACAAGTTGGCAGTTGGTAATGGTTATTTTCCCAATCTTAGGGAAATGGTGGATTCAAAGCGTACGTTACGAGAGTGGAATCACCGGAATCGCTCCACCAAAGGACACCGGGCCGCTAATAATTCATTCCGCTATAGAGCTCCCGCAAATACCGCAAAGCAAAGAAAGAGCCCGTGGGGCAAGTAAATTATGTGCAAGGGGAAGCTGCTTTGGATGTTCAAGCCGTAATGAGGGGGAATAACAGTATTCACCGCGAGAGGGAAGTATTTGATGATTTTGGAATGCCAATGGGCAAGGTTTTCGAAGTGCTAGTAAAGAAGGGCTTGGTCAAGCCGCTTGAGAATTATGAACCGTTAAACCCAAAAGAAGGCTTAGATGCTTCTAAGTATTGCCACTACCACAAGTACAAGGGTCACACTACTGATTACTGCCTTCAGTTCAAACGTTTAGTACAAGACTTGATTCGGCAAGGTAAGGTAGAGAAGCCGAAGTCTCCAAATGTTGTGGGGAATCCTCTCCCTAACAACAAGATCCACATGGTGGAAGGTAATTTTATCAGCTTGGTAGAGATGGAAGATGCTTTTGAGAAACCTGGGCCGTCGACGTAAGATGTATTCTCGCCTATTGTCGAAAGGGATTGTTCGTGCCGAAACTCTCCGAGAGTATCTGGTTTTGCTTTGAAAAGGGCCGCGTAAGCTCATCATTGAAGGGAAGGTAGAGAATCCTAGTAAGATAGTTGGTAGTGATGTTGCTATGGTGGAGAAAGACCTCACCGATCCAGCCGAGTCTGTTGTGACAGAAAGGAGGCGCTGAGTCAGTTTGTAATTTGAGTTCAATTTATAAAGAATTTTCTTGTTATATGCTGTCTTTTGAGGAACTGTCCAGAGAAGTTGCCTCGTTAAATGATGATTATGTGGAAGAGAGTCCTAAACCTCTCTCGTTGGCTGAAATTCACGCAGAAGTATCTGACATGGAAAAGAATGGGGTTAATCTACTCACGAGGTCCGGAAAGGTGTATCAAGCAGAAGATAAAGGGGCGAAAAAAGTCTTTGGTCCGAAAACTGAAGTAGTGAATCCCGATAAAGAAGACCCTATTCTCACTCAACTGAAGCTAACTCAAGCCAATATATCCTTATGGTCCTTGCTAACGTCCTCGTATGCCCACAGGATGATGTTGGAACAGAATCTTGCTGCGACTTTGGTGCCGTCTGATACAAAGCCAGAAGATGTAACGCAGATGATCGACAACATACACTTTGGGAATATCATTACATTTTCAGAGTTGGACATGCCGGAGTTTGGATCGGATCATAATGAACCACTGCACATTACTATTGAAGTCAACGGAAAAAGGTTGCCACGTATTTTCATTGATAACGGTTCTGCGGTGAACATACTGCCTTCCAGGATGATGGACGTCCTTGATCTAAGTCCCACAGATTTGAGACCTTCAGTTCATTCCGTGCGAGGATACGATTCTACTAGCCGGTCCGGTGTTGGGAATAATCGCTTGCCTCTTACTTGCGGGACCACTACTATGATTGTTGAGTTTCAAGTCATAGACATACCTTTCCACCTTCACCATGCCGCCGGGTAGGCCATGGTTGCATCGTATGAATGGAGTCCCTTCCTCATTGCATCAATGTGTGAAATTCCGATCGGGCGATCAAGTGACAGCCATTTACAGCGATCCGGTAACATCTCAAGGATCAAGCACTGGGGAAAGCCGGTCCCTACATTCAAGACGAAGAGGGTAGTTCAATGTTCGGCGGTTTTCGGCTAATAGCACAGCAAGGTTTGCGCGGTAGACCTCACAAAGACATCAGACAGAGTACGACCAGCTGTTAGGATGATGAGGAACATGGGATTTGTACCGGGGGGCGGGTGAACATCTCCGGGGACCTACGCAAGCAATGGAAGCTACCTGATCACCGCAGCAGACACGGTTTAGGCTATGTTACTACCCCCGACGATCGGGTCAAGAGAAAAGAATTGAGTTCCTCAAGAGGGCAAAGCTACCCTACGAGAAGCCAGAGATGAGGCCATACCGCCTTTCCCTCAATAGTTACTTTGTCAAGGAGGGCGAAGAATTCTCTTGCATGGAGTTTAGCGAGCCTTGGTTTGATCACACAGGTAAGCTGCAGAAGGGTTTCGAAATCTTCAGGGATACAGAGGTTGATAGGTCGAAGCTGAAGACGGTTCTCATGGATCCACGTCAAAAGAGAGGCAAGGTTGTCACAGTCCAGAGCCGGTACATCATCAAGACTGAAGATGGGTTGGCCGATCAGCTAGGACAGGTATCTTTGGAGGAGCCGTTGGTTGAGAACATTGCAGTTTCAGAGGATGCAGAAGAATGGGATGGTCAGAACCTGTTACAGCATTTGGGGAATTTGAATATAGAAGATGATATGGTTGCAGTCATTGGAGCAGAGCAGGCAGACGATACGGATCCAAGGACGTTGGTGACACCCATGGTTGGAAAGCTGAAGAATTGGTGCATATTTGGCGGACCCGTAGCCACGAAGGAATACATGGTTGAAGAGCTGGGACTGATGCCTCCTCCTGTTGAGTCTCCCCCTGGTTCCCCCAAGTCCTCTGCTTCTTCAGAGTCATCTGTTTTGTTTGAGTCTGATGTGTTTTCTTTTGAGTTTGAGTCTTCTTTCCAAGTCTCGATGACCTCACGTCAGAAGACTATGACTTAGTTGCAAATGTTGTTTTCCCTTTCGCTATGAATGAAAAACTAGATCTTTCTGAGTATCCCCTCATAGCCAATCTTCTTAATGATAAATTAACTAAAAATAATGCTCAACTTAATCAAATTAACTTAGTTAATAATGACTCATTAGAAGAAGCGGACACACTAAACAATGAATATATTAAAGAAATTTCTAAGCAAGTTATCAATCAAAAGGAAGGTCGAGCCCAAGCTGCCGATGAGGTGTTATCATGTATTAATTTGGGAACGGAAGAAGAGCCAAGAGAGACACAGATTGGAAGCTTCTTCGAAGGGACTGAAAGGGAAGCGTTGATTGAGCTGCTTAAAGAGTATTCGGATGTGTTCGCATGGTCATACAAGGATATGCCGGGGCTGGATAACTCGATAGTGGAGCACAGAATACCACTAACACCAGACGCCAAGCCTGTCAAACAGAAATTGCGCCGCATTAAGCCAGAATGGTCTCTGCAAGTTAAAGAAGAGATAGAGAAGCTCCTCCGGGTGGGCTTTATCAGAGTTATTGAGTATCCGACGTGGTTATCTAATATTGTGACGGTCAGTAAATCGAATGGCAAGGTTAGAGTTTGTGTTGACTTCCGAGATCTCAACAAGGCTAGCCCAAAGGACGACTTCCCGTTACCCAACATCGACATGCTAGTAGATGCCACTGCTAACTACGAGGTCAAGTCTTTTGTAGATGGTTTTGCAGGATATAATCAGATTAAGATGGCGGAGGCAGACCAAGAGAAGACAGCCTTCACCACGCCATGGGGAACGTACTGTTACACTGTAATGCCATTCGGGCTGAAGAATGCAGGGGCTACATACCAGAGGGCGGTCACAGCGTTATTCCATGACATGATCCATAAGGAGATTGAGGTGTATGTCGACGCTATGATCATTCATTCCAAGGGGTCAGACGGTCAGCATTTCATTGATTTGAGAAAGTTCTTCGACAGACTGCGTGAGCACGCCATGCGTCTAAATCCTGCCAAGTGTACATTTGGAGTTATTCGAGGAAAAGTCCTGGGTTACATGGTCACCGAACGAGGAATTGAGGCAGATCCAAGAAAGATTCAAGCTATCATGGAGATGAGGCCACCACGTACAGAAAAGGAAGTCAAGGGATTCATGGGACGGTTACAGTACATCAGCCGCTTCATTAATCAATTAACTACCATGTGTGAGCCGATCTTTAGATTGATGAAGAAGACCGCAAGTATAGATTGGGACTGGAAGTGTCAAGAAGCCTTTGAGGAAATCAAGAGATACCTGGTCAATCCCCCTATCCTTCGCCCCCCACATTCGGAGAAACCGTTGCTATTGTACCTAACAAGAATCGATACACCGTTGGGGCTATGCTGGCACAAGAAGCCAAGGACTCTCGGGTGGAGAACACCGTTTATTTTGTTAGTCGAAAGTTGCAAGGGAGTGAGCTAAACTACTCAGCATTGGAAAAAACCTGTACCGGGCTAGTTTGGGTGGTTAATAAGCTCAAGCATTACTTGTCAGCGCATCCGATTCTGCTAGTGTCAAAGATGGATCCTATTAAGTATTTGTTTGACAAACCTTCTCTGTCCATGAGATTAGCCAAGTGGTCGGTATTTCTGGGGGAATTCGATATCACCTATGTGCCGAGAAAAGCAGTTAAAGGGAGAGCCATGGCGGATCATTTAGCAGAGTTTCCAAGCACAGAAGAACAGGGGCTTGAACCGGAATTTCCAGACGAGGGGATTTTCAACCTTGATACAGAAGAGAGATGGCAACTATTCTTCGATGGGGCCGCAAACAAGAGAGGCAACGGAGTGGGAATCCTTTTGGTAGATCCCAAAGATGAGCACACCCCCATCGCCATCAAACTAAATTTTACGACCACCAACAACGCAGCTGAATACGAGGCTTGCATAGCCGGTTTAGAAGCAGCTTTGGAGCGTAATGTAAAGGAATTGGAAGTATACGGAGATTCGGCTTTAATTATCAATCAGACGTCTAAGAAGTGGAAGACTGTTGACCCCTACTTGCAACAGTATCAGACTCATATGGAAGAGCTTGTCAAGCAATTCAGAGAAGTGACATTCCATTATCTACCCAGAGACAGAAATAGATTTGCTGATGCTTTAGCTACGCTGGCTTCTTTGGTCGAAATTCCTCACGGGATGTCTGTAAAACCATTCAGAGTTGGTCGGAGAGAACCCCGCCATCGCTACGAAGCCTACTGCTGCGAGATTCAAGCTGACATCGAGGAGAATAAGGATCCGTGGTACGCACAAATCTATGAGTATCTCAAGAAGGGTGATGTGTCTTTTCTAGGAGACGTGAAAGCCAAAAGCTTGCAGGCATTGAAACGATTGGCCGGACAGTTTGTTCTACTAGATGATATGTTGTACAAAAGACACTACGATGGTCTCCTGTTACTCTGTGTAGACGCGAAACGAGCAGAAATGATCATGGAAGAAGTACACGATGGCTTATGCGGTCCACACATGAATGCCAGAATGTTGAGACAGAAAATCACACGGTTGGGTTATTATTGGGTCACTATAGAAGCCGACTGCATCCAGTTTGTGCGGAAATGTCCCAAATGCCAAATGTGTTCCAATTTGAACCATGTGCCCCCTCACGAGTTGTATAGCATGGTAACCCCTTGGCCATTTGCGACATGGGGGATTGATGTGATTGGCAAGATTACACCGCCGGGAAGCAATGGGCATTGTTTTGTATTAGTAGCTGTGGATTACTTCACCAAGTGGATCGAGGCAAAATCTTACAAGGTGTTGACTTCCAAAAAGGTGGCACAGTTCATTAAGGAGGACATCATGTGCAGATATGGAGTACCAAATGAGATTATCTCGGACAACGGGTCCCACTTCGGCGGAGATTGTGACAAATTACTGGCAGAGTTCAAGATTACCCGGCACAAGTCTTCCCCTTATAGGCCTCAGACCAACGGAGCAGTCGAAGCAGCTAACAAAACGATTGAGCAGATAATCAGAAAGACAACATTCGAGGCGGTGGACTGCCCGAGAAACTACCATTGGCACTTTGGGGATATAGAACTTCCGTTCGTACGCCTACAGCGCGAAACTCCTTTTGCTCGACATATGGGATGGAGGCAAGATTCCGGTTGAGTTGGAAGTCCCGTCTTTGAGGATCTTATTAGAAAATCAAGTAGCGAGCGTTGAATGGCTCCGCACCGATATGATCGCTGGGCCACACTTGACGAGCGCAGACTCAAAGCCATGGAACACATCCGAGCCTATCAAAGATCGACAAAGAAGGGCTTTCAACAAAAAGGTGCAGCCCTTAGACATTAAGGAAGGAGATTTGGTTTTGAAGCGAACTTCCCAATAAGTTCAATCCTCTTGGAAAGTGGGCCCCTACATGGACCGGCCCGTATGTGATCAAGAAGATATTTTCGGGTGGAGCTAAAATGGCAGATTTGGATGGCAACGAATTCAAGGAGCCCACCAACCTCAAAGCAAGCTCGTACGCTACTATGATTAAGCTCTTCCTCCCCTCTAAATAAATAAAAAAAAAAAAAAAAAACGCAAAAAGAAGCCCGCTAGATTGAAAACCCGCAAAGGGCGGTCTAGCAATAAAAGAAAGGGTGCGTTCAAAAGCTCGCTAGATTGAAAACCCGTAAAGGGCGGTCTAGGCAAAAGTTAGAGCAAACAAATAAAATAAAAACATTGTCCCGCTTCTATCTCCCCTTTCTAAAAATAGTAGCTTGATGAAAATGAACTACGACGACCTGAGCCCCTTGGTTCTCATTGTAAAAGGGGAACGTAGGCGCCTTTAATCGGCACGGTCCAAAAATAAATAAAAACCCAATCTGTTTTTTACTAAAGCAATAAACTTTTTCATTCCCACAATCAATGCATGATTACACTTATTTGATGAGTCTAAGCTCGACTATACTAATGACTAAATAACTTGCAAAAGAAACTAAAAAAATTAAAAGACAAAATAAATAACTAATGTGTCTGCATATGACTGTGGGTGGATACTCGGACATATAAGGTCTACTCCTTGGCACTAGGCCCCTCATCTCCGTCCTTCTTCTTCTTGGCAGCTCGTCGAGTCGGCTTCTTCTTATTCTCTCTCTTAAAATAAGGCGAATACTTCTTCTTCAATGGGGGAACCTCCTCGATCGCCTTACCCTTCAACTTCCGCTCCATCTTCTTGGGAGGATTCTCCTCCACTATGTCTAGAGAAATCCCCAAAGCCTCCCTGTCTCTGAGAAAATGGCTCGAAGATATGTTAGGGACCAATCTCCGTCTCAAGTCATACAAAGTCTCCCTCATCGGTCCCAAGTTTTCTTCATACCATGTCAAATAAGCATGCGACAAATGAGTGCTAAGGGTCCGCTGTGCAAGATAGACTCGTGGCATCCCATGAGAACTCCATAAGCTTACCATCAAAACTGAAACACCAACGTCCATTGGAAAGACTTTGGCAGAATCATCAAAATCAGAAGTTCCCCAAGTTTGAGGACGGACCTGCTCCATGCCATATTGCCGAAGTACCCGCTCTGCATAATAAAAGGTGGTGGTCTCAAAAGCTGGTACACGAATCAGGCATTGCCCAAGCTGAAGGCTCCGAATGAAGGAGAGGCCCCAATGCTGTACTCGCCAATGAATCCTATCAGTATCCACCTCCGCCAAATACATCTTCCACTCCCGTTCTGACAAGCCGGAAAGCGGATCAATCTTCCTCCTACAACCATGAAACCAAGGCCTAACACTCGAAGGGGGAATCTCTAGAACAAAAAGTCGATCCTCGAGCCACGTGGTCAGTAATTTGGCACTGCCCCTAGTCATAAGCGGAGCACCCCTAGCTATCTGAGATATACCATGAAGTGTCTCGCCCAAGAGAACCGGAACAATACTCCTCCCCGAACGGGCCTGATCAACCATATCCAAGCATCCACTGGTAGCTACACCCACATAAGGAGAAAACAGAACCTTGGAAAATAAGCAGAGGGCCAGGCAATCCAAAGCAAAATCCGAGTCAAAGTCATCACCATAAGCAAACCTTCCCGGCAAATCACAGATATCTATGTCCACACCTTCAACCAAACCTCTAGCCACAGCCGTAGGGAGGCGCAGAAATTTGGCCACCCTTGTCACCAACGGAACTCGATCCTGCGGAACCGCTATCAAACTGACATCATCCCCTCCACACAGAGCAAGAAAATCCTCGTAGGTGGGTGTAATCTCGTTGTAAGAAAAATTGAAAACGTGATTAGATTCGTCCCAAAAAGCAGCTGCAGCATGTAGGAGATTCCAGTTGGGATGCATGGGCAAAAGGGACCAAACACACTTCACCCCAAAACGTTTGTCAAAAGCATGACGAACAGAGCGAGGTACCTTGGATACCCAAACGGCCAAATCACTCTCAAAATTGTTTTGCTTCTCCATCAAGACAGAGGGATGAGAATTCATTGTGTTTGTCCACGGCAGGAAAAGAAAACAGTACGAAGAAGAGAGGAAAGAAATTATGTGTTGTACCCGTCGGCTAGCAAAGTTATTTATAGGTTTTGGGTGTGGGAATCCGTACAGGAAAGGTACAATGAAGAAATCCGTGCAGGAAAAGGAGAGGTAGGGCCGATCGGCCCATTACTCAGAGCTACAACCGCCGCCTTTTCAGCGAAGGGCCGATCGGACCTTTTAATTTGGGCCGATCGGACCTTTAAATTTGGGCCGATCGACCCTTTAACTCCCCCAAGTACAACACAGCCTCAGCAGATCCCAAGGCCCCACCTTTTTGTTTTATTTTATTTTATTTTTATCTTTATTCTTTATTTTTCTATTTCCAGTTTTTACTTTGTTCTATTTTTGTCCTCGTTTGATTCAGTGCAGTGTACAAAAATAGATAATGTCCAAAAATAGAAAATGTACATAAATAGAAAATGCTAACTCTTATATATTTAGACCATTACATAAAGCATTCATCAGTGAGTCAGCATAAAATCTAGAGTCTGCATGCTCCTACTCTTTCCCTACAGGTACTACATAAAAATGAAAAAATCCTAATGACCCCTACGGGAAGTCGAGGCACGACCGCGAGAAAACCCGGATGTCGAGCTACCATCACCCTGGGAGCGCTGTCTCCACTGTGCCGGGTCCACATCTACTGATCTCCGGGATTGGCAGGAAAGTGCCGACACTGCACTCCTCAGCAGACGTGTCAATACATTGCTATGCCTCACGGACCGCACATAAGACTCCCGAGTAACCTGCAAAAATCAAGTGCGAGAGTTACATCACAGCTAAAGCATAAATACCAAGACATGAAGAAGAAAAGTAAAAGGCATACCCCGCCGACCGCCGGGAGGAAGCCGGGCACCCTCCACCTCATCGGCTTCGTAGGAGCCAAGTCTACCCGCACCTCCCCGTCGGCCATATGCACATAGAAATGATCGGGGAAAGAGAGGCATATCCACTATCTCGGGAGGTGCAACACCCATCGGCTCAGAATAACCGGACCCTGCTCCCCATACCAAGAAATCGGCATCCGCAAAGAGCTCCGCCGCACCACCCTGCGGTGATCTCGAAAAGAGCCACAAAATCTATATAAGGCATGTCAAGGCGGAACTGATAAGCGGGGACCCCATACAGATACTCCATCCTCCTCGGCAATCGGTTTGGGTACCACATATTCTTGGGAGGGTGCTGAGGCGCATAAAGAGGGAGCCCACGCATGGTGCCGTCTCGACACCCGCCGCCCGCATACATCTCATCCGCAAGCAATCCAACCAGCAACTCGGGAAGCAAGAATATCCCGAACGGCACCAACAAAGCCTCGAAGCCTCGTGAGTCCAAGGAAAGAGTAAAAACTCAGTGTCTACCGGGACCATCAAACACAGCCCTCAAATCAGATTCACGAACCGTCTTCGGATACCCCTCAATCCGATTTTCCTTCCTCCAGTACCGCAAGACGGGCACATCCCGAGTCTGGTCCCGTAGAGTGAAAGGCGCAACGCTAAAGATCTCATAAACCCAGGCCTGCAAAAGACACAACAGATAGTTACAAAAAAAACGGAAAGACAAGTAACAAATAAAAGGACAATGAAAATGACAAGAGTTAGCATACCTCCAGGACAAAGTGAAAAGCATCAAAAGAAGAGGTATTGGACCTCGAGACAGTGTCAAGAGCCCGGTACAGCTCGGCCAAACCGGCCCCTCCCCAGGAAATATCCCGCACTAAGTCCAAGTCAGACAAAGCACCCAATAAGGAGAATCGGCACACCGGGCCCGAGTTGGGAAAGAGGGCCACTGATAAGCCGTACCAAAGGAATCCCCGGACAAGCGCGTCCATCCCATACTGACCGACTCTATACCGATCAATGGCAGTCTCAACAAGCTTGTACAGCTTCCCTGCGTCAACACCGAAATTCCTGCTCGGGCCAACACTAGCGCCGAACACTGGATCTCGACGAGCCTTATCGAATGTAGAGTCTCATCAAAGGGCAAAGCTATATCTCAGTAAATCTCAACCCGGTGAGGACGGCGAAGTCTCGTAGGAGTGATCGTAGTCTCACCCCAACTCAGATGGAAAGTATGTGTCGTGGCCCACCAAAACTCACGACACACCTTCACCACAGCATTACACTTCCGGGTCTGACCCATCGCTGAAACCATATCAAAGAAGGGGCCCAACCCCAAGCTCCACACCATCTCGCGAGGACCACCCTCACCGCCGGCAAAAGCGCCCACAACTCACCAACCGCCTTAAGGGAACTACGTCCCTTCATCTTCTTCATCTCGCAGTAAACACAAAGACATGTATGTGTCATTACTCGCATTTTAAAATAATAAAACACTTTGCACATGTATTAATTATTATGTTGTTAAATAAAATTGTACCTTCATCCCGACGCGGGAGCGAAGACCAGTGGATCCATGAAAAGTCAGGCCCGCGTAAAAGTCCGACTGGTTGTGCAACAGAAAGAACAGTCTCGAAGGCCGATAATTACGCGAAGCTCGCCGCCTCCTAGCCTCAGCATTCCCGCCGGCGTCACTCCGGTCACTCTCCCCAGCATCAACATCAACCTCCTCTTCATCATCATCACCACCGCGACCACCACCATCATTTCCACCATTCCCGCCATGGCCGCCATCGTTGCCGCCATACCCACCGCCATCACCGCCATGGCTGCCGCCACCAGCACCACCGTGACCACCACCGCTGCCGCCATGGCTGCCACCTTCACCACCTCCATAACCTCTATATCCACCATCAAAACCTCCACCCATTTGGCCATAACCGCCCCCAACACCACCAAAACTGCGGCTGCCCCCGTCGCCGTGTCCACTAGCTCCAACTCCTCCTCCATAGCCATGAAAACCGCCCGTACCTCCGGTGTATGAGCCCAATGGTGAGTAATTCGGTTGATTGAGCAATTGTTCCAAAGCCGCAACGTCAGGATCCATGGCAAGCAAAACCTTAGCAAAATCTCGACACAAATCGGTGGAACAAAAGAGTTTTTTCCGGCGAAAACCTTCAAGAATTCGACGGAGAGGAAGAAATTCAGAGAAGAAGAAGAAGGTGTGTTGGAGAAGAAGATCGCACGGCTCTTAAGGCCGATCGGCCGACGTTTTAGGCCAATAGGAGTCAAGGGCCGATCGGCCCTCCCATTTTGTGTTTCTTTCAAACCGATCGAACGGCCAGGATTCCATCCTGGCGACCCCGATCCTCGTCCAACGTCCTCAGCCAATCAGAGCATAGGGCCGATCGGCCCTTCAGCCTCTCCGCCTGACGCGTGTCTCCTCGGTCAGAGTGAGTTGACCGGTTAATTTAATAACCATTTCCTCTTCCCAAGAAACTCCCCCTTTTCAAAACAAATCCCCCCATTTTCAAAAAAAATCTTCCCATTTTCAAAATATGACCGTTTTCAAGAAAACCCTTTTTAAAATAATTCCTCTTTTTTTAATTTATTTCATAATTCCAAACATTTTTTGTTTAAATTAATATTTTTTCGGGGTGACTCCCGCAAAAGTCAAATACTTGGCTCCCACACGATTTTCAAAGGAAAAATCAAGACTATACTTGAATTTCCTTTCCACACATTATCTCACAAATCAAGACTACACTTGATTTGTTCCATCACACACAATTTTCAAGGAGAAAATCAAGACTATACTTGAATTTCCTTTCCACACACAACATATTTTCCCACGGAGAAGGCAAGACTATACTTGATTCTCCTTTCCGTACATCTCTCAATATTATTCGAATCGCCCCTAGATTCGATTCTCAAAGCCTTGCCACAAATCGCATCTTTGGCTTGAGACGCTGCACGTCCGCCACTCTCGGGTACTAAACGCCCACGTTTCTGAACTACGACTTGGCTTGATTCCTCTTGGGATACGTAGGTAGCCCGACGTGGGTCCAGCCACTTGACCTACCTGGTCATCCTTTCGCGACTCAGCTCGAGTCCAAAAAACCTCACATCCGCAAGGTCACTTTCCTTACCTCCTGAAATCCCTTTTTTCAGGACGGATCCTATTCTTTTATCGTCGACCCCACTTGTCTTACAAGAAGCGTCGCCGAGGGGCTACTGTTAGTACCCGGTCCGAAAAAAGGCATTTTAAATGCTTGGCCCGGTTAATTAATGAGAAACCCTAACAAAACCCTAAAAAAGTCATTAATTCGTCAGTACCTGCGCCGTCATTGCTAGCGTGGAAGGTACGCCAGATAGAAGTGCCGATCGGCCCTTTGCCCGTGGCATGGCCGATCGACCCTTTTATATAGAGCCGATCGACCCTTTAGCCCTTGTGCCGATCGACCCTTCAGTGGCCCAGCCCAAGTACCGAGGTATTATAAATAGGGGTGCCCGGCTCCCTACTTTCACACACAATTTCATACGGGAGAAGCGAGACTACACTTGCTTTACCCATAGTTCTTCTTATTCTCTTCGAATCGCCAAGATTCGACCCCAAAGTCTTGCTACAATTGGTAAGACTCTTTTTAATATTTTTGTTCTTTATTATTATTGTCTTTATTATTATTATTGTTTGCATGCTTAGTATATTTTAATTACTTTATTTCTTGCTTATGTCATATATGCTAGATTTAGGGTTGTTTTAATATATTTAATTATGCATAGCCGAGGATGATCTAAGGTTTCGCCCTAAGAAACCCAATGGATCTAGGAACTATTTCTTACTTTCCACCTTAGTTATAATTATCCCATGATCAACAATCCCCCAAGGATGAACATTGATTAGTGCACCTTCCGAGGGTCTAACTCAAAGGTTCTAGGGTGTGATCATCAATTAATTCTTTCTCTCCCCTCCTCCTTATGCATGATCCCATTTCTTCTATCTATTCCTGTAAACACCGCACACAACCAACACCCCACATGCTAGAAAGACCGATTCGTCGGGCAATAGGAATGATAGCGTTTCTTCTTCTGTTGTAACTTGACCCCCGAACCCAATCACATGTTTAGCCTTTTTTCAAAGCTTTGGGCTATATCAAAGTGGCGTGGCGACTCTCAAAATTAAACTAATATTTTAATATGGTTTAAAAGCGAGTGTCACTAAATGAATATCCCATTTCGATTCGACTTTTTATAATTATTTATTTCAAACCTCCGAATGCGCGTTGCATCGGGACGGGGTATTCACAGGGCTGCGTCCCAAAAACAATCTTTTTTGGTTTGTAATGGACCCATAAGGGTCAAGACAATATGTTTTTCAAGGGTTGGGTTGGTCCAACTTTTTTATGATTTCTGTAGGAAAATCTTTACTTGGGTTTTTGGAAAAACTTTCCCCAAGTATCTTTATGAAAATGTCTTAAGAAGTTGGTATGTTAACTTCTTCGTAGATGGTAACAACTTGCGAGTGGATGTAGAAATCCTTTGCAATTACGTAGATTGACATGTAAATGTCAATAACCGTTTGTACTTAGATGACACGTAAGTGTCATAACCATTTGTAAAGATCTTAGGGTCTAACCCATTGATTGAGTGATGATGGGTAATTCATATATATTAAACATACGGGCCCACCACACACCTCAATCAAGGTTGACATCGTGCGCTCCAGGCGAGGTGTTTAAACCTTAAAGCGGTGAAAGAAAGTAATTTCTTTAAACCTTTGAAGGGATTAAGTACCTTAAACGGAGGTGAGATGGCCAGTCTCAAAATGGTTGTATTCACGAGGACTTGTATTGAATTTGGAGACTTCTATTTCTTGCAAAATAACAAGTTAATGAAAGATTTCGACATCTTTTCTGATGTCACATTTTATTTGATAAAAGAACTATAAGAATACTTTTTTAAATAAAGAGTAAGAGATAGTTCGTACCTGATTTAAGATGTTAAGTTCCTGGGAGGATGCTTACATCTTAACCAATGAGTTGTATTCTAATGCTTCTTATTTCCTTACAAAACAGAAACATGTTAGAGGTGGGCGTTAGCTTAGCTAACGCCCCTCCGATGCTTAAGTCAGTAATTACTCAAGAATAGAATAAAAATGGAAACAAGTACTTTTATTGAACTTAGTATGGTAAAGATCGTACCTTGGTTTTATTTGAATTGTAATCACGCAAACTTACATAAAGTAGGCTTTGAGGTGGATTGCGTTCCAGCTTTTGGGAATCCTTGCTCCTTCTAGAGTCGATAGCCAATAAGAACCTTTACCTGCTTCAGCATCCACTAGGTATGGCCCTTCCCATTTGGGAGCCATCTTTCCAGCATTTGGCTCTCTTGTGTTCTGAAACACCTTACGCAGGACTAGATCACCAACATGGAATTTTCGCAACCTCACATTCTTGTTATAGGATCTTGCAATCTTCTGCTGATATGCTACTATCCTGATTTTAGCGAGGTCCCTTAGTTCGTCAATGGTGTCTAGATCGTGACTTAGGTTGGCATCATTTTGTTCAGGTGTCACCATCTTGAATCTGGCAGTAGGGACGAAAACTTCTGCTGGGATAACCGCTTCTGCTCCAAACACTAAAGAATAAGGGGTTTGACCTGCTGCGTTCTTTGGTGTGGTTCTATTTGCCCATAGGACAAAGGGAAGCTCTTCTGCCCATCTTCCTTTCTTTTGATCTAGCCTTTTCTTTAAATTATTGATGATTATTTTGTTGCTTGATTCTGCCTGGCCATTAGCTTGAGGATGGACAGGTGAAGATGTCACCATCTTAACTCCCCACCTAGCGAGAAAATCTTGGGTCTTCTTGCTAATGAACTGAGAGCCGTTGTCACATATTATTTCAGATGGGATTCCAAACCTACTAAATATATTTCTTTTAATGAAGGATATAACTTCCTTGTCACGAACTTGCACATAGGATTCAGCCTCAACCCATTTAGAGAAATAATCAGTCATAGCAAGCAAGAAAACTTTTCCCCCAGGAGCTTTAGGCAATTTACCCATTATATCCATTCCCCATCTCATGAACGGCCAAGTAGAGAGGATTGGATGAAGCAATTCTGCAGGCTGATGCAAGATGTCACTATGTCTCTGGCAGGAATCACATTTCTTGGCAAAGATGGTAGCATCTTGTCTCATTGTTGGCCAGTAATAACCCATCCTTAGAGCTTTCGTATATAAGCTTCTACCCCCAGAATGGTTACCACATGATCCTTCATGAAGTTCTCTTAGGACTTCTTTAGCTTGGTCGGCTTCGAGACATCTCAAATATGGTCCTGCAAATGATTTCTTAAATAGCACATTATCTATTAATATAAATCTTGAAATCCTTACCCTGAATGCTCTAGCATTCTTTTCATCATCAGGGATAGTGCCATCTTGAAGATATTTAATTATTGGCATCGTCCAAGATATCTCCATCTGATTATCAGGGATATCATCATCTATACAGAATAGTTCTAATCTTTCCACAGCAGGGATGTTAACATGTATGATTTGGATATTGGTCTGAGATAAACTTTTGAAAGCTGATCCAAGATTGGCCAATGCATCTGCTTGAGAGTTATCTTCTTGGGGTATTTGTTCGAAAGAGAATATTTGAAATTTGCTCGCCAGAATTTTTACTATGCCCAAATAAGCTGTCATCTTGGCATTTTTTGCTGCATAGGAACCGTTAAAATGATTTACAAGTAATAATGAACCACTATATACCTGTATTGCTTTGATGTTCATGTCTAGAGCCACGGATAGGCCCACGATTAAGGCTTCGTACTCTGCCTCATTATTTGTGGCTTTAAAATCACAACTAATGGCCTGGGGCATGATGTCTCCTTGTGGTGACTTTAGGATAACACCTAGCCCTGTGCCCCTCATATTAGAAGCACCATCTGTGTAAAGAGTCCACGTCCTCAGGATGTCCCCATCTTGGAGTTGTTGGACTTCAAGTTCTACTTACAGTTGCATACTTGGACTAAAGTACGCCACAAAATCTGCAAGTGCTTGTGATTTTATTCTTTGTTCTAGGCTCATATTTGATGTCGTAAGTGCTTAACTGAACGGAACACTTGGCCATCCTTCCTGACATTTCTGGTTTTCTCATTACGCTTTTTATTGGATAGTTAGTACGAATGACAATAATATGAGTTTCAAAATAATGCCTTAACTTAATTGAAGCAGAAATTAAAACTAAGATTAATTTTTCAAGGTGTGAATACCTAGTTTCCGCATCGAGCAATGTTTTACTTACGTAGTATATTGGCTGCTTGATGCCATCTTGATCACGGACCAGGACGACACTAACTGCGGTTTCAGAGACAGCTAAGTAGACACACAATGGCTCACCTTCTTGAGGCTTTGAAAGAAGGGGAGGTGTTGATAGGTACAGCTTCAAATCTTGAAAGGCTTGTTCATGCTTATCAGTCCACTCGAACCTAGAATTCTTCTTTAAGATGTCATAGAACGGTTTGCATCTATCTGAGGATTTTGAGATGAATCGATTCAATGCTGCCACCTTCCCTGTCAATCTTTGAACATCTTTTATTGATTTGGGTGACGTTAAGTTGATGATTGCTCTGATCTGCTCCGGGCTTGCGTCTATCCCTCTTCGTGTCACCATGTAGCCCAAGAATTTCCCGAACTTCGTGCTAAAATTGCACTTTGCTGGGTTGAGCTTCATGTTGAACTTGTCTAGGATGTCGAATGCTTGAGTAAGATCTCGAACATGATCTTCAGCTTTCTTTGATTTTATCACCATATCGTCGATGTATACTTCCATAGTGTCCCCAATCTGCTCTTTGAACATCATGTTGACTAGCCTCGGTAGGTAGCACCTGCATTTCTTAGTCCAAAAGGCATTGCAATGTAACAATAAATACTGTTGGGGTGATGAAGGCGGTATCCTCTTGGTCGGATGGCTCCATCTGGATTTCTTTGAAATCACGAAGACGCATCTAGGAAAGTCAAAACTTCATGTCCGCAAGTAGCATCTACCAGAGTATCAATGTGTGGCAAGGGGAAAGGATCTTTCAGACAAGCCTTGTTTAAGTCTGTGAAGTCAACACAAACTCTCCATTTTCCGTTCCTCTTTTCTACTACCACCACGTTTGCTAGCCATCTTGGGTATTCGACCTCTCTGATCATTTTAGATTTGAGTAGTCTATCTACTTCTTCTTGAATGATAATATTCCTTTCTTGTGCGAACTTTCTTCTCTTTTGGTGGATCGGTCTGAAAGATGGATCGATGTTGAGTTTATGGGTGATTACATCCTTACTGATGCCTGTCATATCTTCATGTTTCCACGCGAAGCTTTTAATTATGCTCTGTAAGAGTTTGATAAGGTCTTCTTCTATTTCTGCTGGAACATCTTGGCTAACCAGCACTTTGAGATCTGGGTTTAAGGGATCTAAGAGTATCTCTTTCAAATTATGTTCCTTCGCCTCCAGAACCTCACGAGCCTGTCTCTGTAATTGCTATGCTATCTTAGGGGTCGTTGATGCCTTCATGGAAGTCATGTAACATTCTTTAGCTGACTGTTGATCACTGTAAACCTTGAAAACTCCCCAAGGTGTCGGCATCTTGACACATTGGTGATAGGTGGATGGTACAGCCTTCATTCCATGGATCCATAGTCTTCCCAAGATCACATTATAACAAGTTGTACTATCGATTACATATAATTTCTCCATGGAATTGATACCTTCGACGTAGACTGGAAGTGTGATCTCACCCACTGTACTTTTGGTTTCTCCTTTGAAACCCACAAGCATAGGTCCTCTTTACAATGCTTTGTCTTCGAGGATTTTCATCTCCTTGAGCATCCAACATGATGAGATTCACGGAGTGCCCCGTCTATTAGGATACGTCTGACCTTGCAGTTGGCTATCTGAAGTGCAACGACCAAGGCGTCATGATGTGGATCCATAACATTGTCCCGATCACTTTCTTTGAAGGAGATGGTATCTTGAGACGTGAGCTGTCACATCTTGGAGGATCTCTCGGGTTTCTCATCCTTAGCTTGCTTAGCGAATCTCTTAGGCTGAGAATAAGAAGTACCACAAATATCGGAACCACCACTAATAACATTAATTACCTTTGTTAGGTGGAGGAGATGGTGGAGTGGTTATGTAACGGGCTCTTTGTTCTCCATCTTGGTCTTGCGATTCCCAAGGAGCTCTTTAAGATGTCCTTTAGACAATAGGTAACCAATCTCCTTCCTTAGGGCGATGCAATCTTCAGTAAGGTGTCCAAAGTCTTCATGATAGGCACACCATTTGGATTTGTCCTTCAGTAGGATGACTTGTCGATCTTTCGGGGCCACCTTGCTTTATCTCCAAGATTGCTCATAGCACGAGAGAATACACGAAACATCCACGAGAAAAACAATAATCGAGATAGTTTAGGAGATTCAATATCATCATCCCCGTCATCTTCCACATAATTGACTTTGTTATTTTCATTTACGTGGTAGGGTCTAGATCTATTACATTTTTGATGAGATGACTCTATCTTCTGTCGGGATGGTCATATGTTGAAACTTTATCGGGATTCTTGGATTGTTGCATCTTGTCCTCTTCCAGCCTGATAAATCTTACGTCCCAATTTCGGATATCTTCCATCTTCTTGCAGGGGTTCATCACCGAGGTCTTCATAGTAAGGAGAATCCTTCTTTAAGCCCATTTTGAAAGCTTACGCATTTGTTGCCATGTCCAGGTTGGGAATCTCCAAGACTTCTTTGTTAAACAGTTAACAAAGTCTTTTAATGCTTAGTGGGTTCTTTGAGTGATACGATAAAGGTCATTTGGTGAGCTTTTCAAATTGTCGGCTGCAAGAAAATTGATTGTTGAAGAGGTTGACAAGTTGAGCGAATGAGCCAATAGAACCAGGAGGTTGACGGATCAGCCACTTCGATGCTGGGCCTACTAATGTTGAACCGAATCCTCGACACAAGCAAGCTTCATGAAACTGGAGCGGGATGTGAACGATCTCCATCGTTTCTTGGTAGTGGGCGACATGCTCCTCAGGATCTGAACTTCCATCATATAACTTCATGGCGGGAACGCTGAATCCTTTCGGGATGTCGACATGTGCAATTGTTGGAGTAAAGCGATATTGATTGTAACATGTCGGGGAGACTTGTTGGATAGGCGGGGTGACACCAGGCACATTCATGATCATGTCTCTCAATTCCTGAAGCTGATTCGCAACGTAGGTTCCTGCAAAAGGGTTAGTGGTACGAGCAGTATTATCTAAAGCAGGATTATTATTGAAATTAACGAAAGAATTAACATTATACGTAGAGGATGTCGGAAACGGTGCTATTAGTGAAGATGGGCCCTTACGGAAAGGTCATCCTGTATGCACCGGTAGCTAAGGGTGTTGACATTGCTACCGAAGTAGTAACAGGAGGGGAAGATGTTGACATCCTTATAGATGAAGCCATTGGTAGGAATTCATTGAAAGTTTGAAGGCTGTCCCCAGTGTTGAAATCAAGGACTCTAGGACGGTAAGGAGAAACATTATCCATTCTTTTGGAAAGTAACTCCTGCTCCTTTTGCACCTTGATCAAGCTTTCGGCTATCACGAAGGTGCTATTACATTGACGATCTAGGCGATTTTCATCTCGCATTAGCATGCTCTTGATCTCAAGATCGGGAGATGGTGACATCTCGCTTCTTTCCGGGAATTCACGGTGGAGGAGGAGGAGGAGGCAATGTTTCTTGGCTTCTGATTGTCGACCGGCTACTGGTTTGAGGATTCACACTGCTAGGAAGGGTTTTGGTGACGGCGGAAGTCAAAGGTTGAGTAGACATGGTAGAAAAGGTAAGAATATTGAACCAATTAAAAAACCAATGGCCCCTCGGTGGGCGCCAAACTGTTTTGGTAAAAAACAATCAACAAAGAAGAAATTTGAAATGAAACGAAGGAGGGTGCAATGGAGTAAAATTGGTACAATAATGTAATCAAGATGGCTCGGTCATGTAACGAGGAAAACCCTTGAGATGACTATCTCGCCGGCACAAAACCTCGGGAGGTGATTATGAGCACCTACCTTCCCAAACAATTGTATTATCTATGAATTACAAGATAGAAAGCTATGGCGGATTACAACGTGTTCTTGAGCTGTGTGAGTGTAATGCGTATGTGTATGTGTTCGTATATGTGTGTGTGTTCCTTTTTCCAGCCATGAGCTTTAAATAATAAAAAGAAAACAGAAAAAATCAAATCCTAACTAACTCTCCTACAATCTCGGTAAGTCATCCTCATCTTGACTTAGTCTTCAATCCGTTGAAAGGAGTCTGTTGGTCATGGCTTTTCTCACGTGCCTTTTTTATCCCTGTGATAAAATATAACAGAAATAAATAATTGTTATTAAATAATTAATTTTTACCTTGCCCTCGAGTGCGAAGATGTTGACATGCTGACAAAAACTCAAGATGTATCAATCCTGAATTTTACCCAAAACACTAAGACCCTCCGAGGTCCACTCTTCATCCCTTTGACCAGCCATGACCACCCATGATCTACATCCTTCAAGTTAGGACCCTTCAAAGTTCTACCTCTTATCTCTTGAACCATCCACGGACTGCTCCCTTAGTCTTAGAACCACCCATAGTTTAGATCCTTTATCTCTAGCACCCTTCAGGCAAAGACCCACCTAGGTCAAACCTCTCTCGACTCATCTAGATCAAACCACCATCTAGGGCCTACCTAAGCCAACTTACCAATCAAGGCCAATTTTCATCCAAATCCAATTAACTCGTCTAGATCACCCTCACTTATATTTGACCAAGGATCGAGTCATCTTCCTCTTCCTTTTTCACCAAACGGACGCTTTTACATTCATCCTCTCTCTTTCTCTAAACTTAACCCTGGTTGTATCATCAATCGGGGCCCCCTTGAACTACGGTGACCTGAGACTCGTACCTTAAATGGTAAGGGTTACGTAGGCAACTTCAGCCTGGTCAAACTCTCAAATTGTGGAGATCAACTATTTTCTCAAAGATGCCTTAAGATTAATTATGAGTCTAATTCGACTCATCGGTTTGACTCTGCCATATGTTCTTACAGAATTCTACATCATGTCTATGGAGAAGAGCATTGAAGCCCTTAAAGAAGTCTCAGACATGAGGTTGGGAGTGATCAACCTCCTCAAAGACATGCATGAAATTGAGCAGCGCCATTTGTCTTACATTCACGAGTACTTGAGAAGAGTTCTTCCTCCTGTTCAATTCCAGAGTCCCTACCATCCACATGCTTGTGGTCCCACTTATGGTCCTACACATCAAAATTTCTCATTCAGGATGCCTGCTGTGGCCACCAACCAACGAAGGGCACCAATACCTGAGTCACCCCCAAATTCAATCCAAGAGAAGAAGATCGACAAGGAGCATTTTGATGACTTAGGAATGCTTGTGGGTGAGTTCTTCGAAGTTTTGGTGAGAAAGAATTTGATCAAGCCGCTCGAGAATTACAAGCCTATTAATAAGAGAGCTAACTTGGATACATCCAAGTTTTGCAGATACCACAAGTATGCTGGGCACACTACTGACAACTGTCGGGAACTGAAACGCTTGATTCAAGGATTGATCAACCAAGGAAAAATCCAGGGCCTCATTGATGAAGAAACCCTCATCCTTTAAGGGAAGATTTAGATTCATTCAGTCTTGTAGGTTCTAGTGTGTCTTTCTTACGTCCACTTTGGGCATTTGTATGTAATGTCCACTTTAGAATAGTTACCTCAATAATAAAAGAGTCTTTCTTTCCTTTCTCTCTAGACATGAGACATAGTCTCGCATTACTTTCAAGAAGATTGTTTTATTTATAATTATCACTTGATTGCTAATCTCACTGATAAACTCACCGGCTAATAACTCATAACAAAGTAAACAGTTAATTAATAAATGCTTTGATTGGAGTGAACAACTCACTGTCCCTTCCTCATATACACCATCTCTATGCACCCTTCTACACTCTCTCCATACTCCACCATATACTTTTCGTACACTATCTCCAGACCCTCTCCTTGTACATGCCCTCTATGCTTTCTCGAGCATACACTTCCCCAAATACACTCTCCCCCATATGACCTCCTTTCCATATGGTCAAGACAAGCACAAAGACCGTTGTTGCTCATCATCAGAGAATAGATGCTCACACCACTACAATTTAAAGAAAATGCAAGGGGTTGTTCTTATCCTTCACAAGTGCTACATGAATATCAACTTGGGGCTCACCAACCCCCCAATCTCGCGTCTCCTCTGATTTTCCATTTGATCGATAAGCTTTCGTTGAATATGCTCACATATCTTTCTCATGGTCCGAATATATTTTACCTTACTTAATAAGTCGGTTAAATGAGTTTGCATTTATTTTAAATACTCTTTTGAGAATGCTATCCAGTAGCGATTAAAGCTTAAACCTCTCACCATAGGAAGCCATAACCTTATCCTCACTAAATAATACCCTTTCATTTCAAGATCGACAAGTTTTGAAACTCTAAGGAAGAAGCCCATACTAAGGGCTCCCCTGACTCACAAAGGAAGTAATCACCTCCAAGCTCAAGAAATGCGGAATGCAAAAGAAACTCATACAAGGGGCTCCCTCGACTCATAAAAGAAGGGACCACCTCCAAGCCCAAGAGGGAAAAGGTAGACGTATCCTAAGGCATACGCTAGGGGCTATCGCGAGCAAACGAATCCGAAGGCTTTTCTCGAGAAGAGGGTGTTAAAAAAAAACCTCCATCACTCCGAAGTGAACCTCCCACCTCAAAGGTTGTGAAAATGAGACATCGAGTGAAGGTCCTATCGTGATCAAGTTACCTGCTGAAATCACAACAAACCCACGAGAAGAAGCAACAAAGATTCCCTCTTGGACAAATCCTGTAAACCAATTCCAAGTCCGTTCTCTCGCTTTTAGAGGATTCCATCGCCACCCGTGACCTTGTCAAAATCAAAGTTAACCTCACTCTTTGAGGTTCTGAAGAAGCGACAACAAGAAAATCCCTTCACCTTAGAGATCCCAAACACATCCCTCAAACCAACCTCTCAGCAAAAGGCCCAGCCGACCTCTCACTTTTAGAGGTCATGTTAAGCATCACCCAATGATCGATCGCAACCCAAAACCCAGCTACAACCGCTACCGGATGGCATTCTCGTTTCCCTAAAAGATTATTTAAAATAAATGCATATTCAAATTTTTGAGTCACTTGTTATCCTACTTGAGCATATTACATACTCTCTCCAAGTTTGGAAACTCGTCCTATTCTTGAAAATCGTTCATTCGATTCCTCAAACACTGTCTGCAAAAGTCTCACTGGGGCTTCGCATCCGTGCCTCTCAGCGGCACTCCGGTAAAAGCAAGGAGACACGCGCCAGGGACTACTCCCCTCGGCTTGCGAGAACAAAGGAACAACAAATCTTAACTTGAAAGACAGAAAAATAGAAGGGGCTATAATCAGTCAAGTCCCACTTTTTCTTCCACCCCAATCTTTTCTCTATTTTTCATTCTTTCTCATAAAGAAGATCAATGCAGCGGCAGCCCGCACGACAATTACCACCGAACAGCCCAGAGCAGCAAGCAACAACGGAACATCCTACTCCTTCTAAAGTCAAGCCAGATTTCACCATCAATCGATCTTCTCCCTCTTATTCCAGCTTCAGATCAAAACATTCATTATTTGTTTACTTATACAATGGGAATTTGATAAACCAATCAGTGAGGTCCATTCTCGAGCAATCAAAAGATAATTCTAAATAAAACAATTCTTCAAATGTCTCGACAAGTCTTCTTTTATACAATCTAGGAAGAGCCAAACACTTACTTTCTGTCAAGCAGAGGCTTCCTTACACTTGTACATATACTCGCATGGTCGTCCGAAAAGTCAAAACCCAAGAACCTTCTCTAAAATCTCTCTCCTTTCAAAGTGCCCCTGTGGTATTTCAATACATTTTCTTTCTTTTACTTTTTGAGTCGACTGAATGATTTAAAAATAGAGACGCTAAGGCACTTTGCTCTAAACCTTCATCAAACATTGAGGCTCCCCTCAACGGAAATGGGTCGACTATGTGGTTCTTCAGAAAAGGCCAGGGGCTCTAACAAGAATCGGGGCTCCAACGAAGTCATATCTAGCAAGAAGGGCATTCCTTGTCATCAAGATCAGCATGTGGCAAACTCTTTGAGTTAGTTAGCAACATAATTAATCATAAGGCCTCCTTATCAAATTAACATAATTTCAAAATGCCATCCTCTTTGGCACCTTGTTTACAAAATCACTCTTTGGTCTCCACAAATTTTCAAACTCTTCAAGTCCATCAAAGACGTATCTCTGTGACTCTCAAGATGACTCCGTCCTACCCCTTATCTCTGGACATCAAACTTATCCAATCCCATCTTCTATCATAGACGCCTACTCAGCCTCGCCTTGCTTAAACCATAACCTTTCTGCTCAAATTGCCTTGTTCAGACTTACCACAAACGTAAACCCTAGCTTTAAGCCTAGGTGACAAATACCTCTCAAAACCCTAGCTTCGAGCTTAGGAGACAAAACTCCTCTCTAAACCTTGGCAATGATCCCAATCTTTTTAATCTCTTGTGTTAGGGAAGACGTACTTATCCCAATCACTTGGCTCTTCGGCTCAGGAAGCGATAATAACCCCAATCAAATTTCAAGGGTGACTTCCTTATACGTCAATTTCTAGGGTGACTTCCTTATACGTCAATTTCAAGGGTGACTTCCTTATACGTCAATTTCAAGGGTGACTTCCTTATACGTCAATTCAAGGGCGACTTCCTTATACGTCAATTTCTAGGGTGACTTCCTTATACGTCAATTTCTAGGGTGACTTCCTTATACGTCAATTTCTAGGGTGACTTCCTTATACGTCAATTTCAAGGGTGACTTCCTTATACGTCAATTTCTAGGGTGACTTCCTTATACGTAAATTTTAAGGGTGACTGCTTTATACGTCAATTTCTAGGGTGACTGCCTTATACGTCAATTTCAAGGGTGACTGCCTTATACGTCAATTTCCAGGGTGACTGCCTTATACGTCAATTTCTAGGGTGACTGCCTTATACGTCAATTTCAAGGGTGACTTCCTTATACGTCAATTTCTAGGGTGACTGCCTTATGCGTCAATTTCAAGGGTGACTTCCTTATACGTCAATTTCTAGGGTGACTTCCTTATACGTCAATTTCAAGGGTGACTTCCTTATACGTCAATTTCTAGGGTGACTTCCTTATACGTCAATTTCTAGGGTGACTTCCTTATACGTCAATTTCAAGGGTGACTTCCTTATACGTCAATTTCTAGGGTGACTTCCTTATACGTCAATTTCTAGGGTGACTTCCTTATACGTCAATCTCTAGGGTGACTTCCTTATACGTCAATTTCTAGGGTGACTTCCTTATACGTCAATTTCAGGTGACTGCCTTATACGTCAATTTCTAGGGTGACTGCCTTATACGTCAATTTCAAGGGTGACTGCCTTATACGTCAATTTCTAGGGTGACTGCCTTATACGTCAATTTCTAGGGTGACTTCCTTATACGTCAATTTCTAGGGTGTCTTCCTTATACGTCAATTCAAGGGTGACTTCCTTAATACGTCAAACCCGAGGGTGACTTCCTTAATACGTCAATTCTCGGGTGATTCCCACACAGTCACATCTTTGGCTTAAGACGCCACATGTCCTCCATTCTTGGGTACTAAACGCCCATTTCTTTCTCTCCCCAACAAAATTCTGAACTACGACTCGGCTTGATTCCTCTTGGGATACGTAGGTAGCCTGACAAGGGTTCAGCCGCTCGACCTACCTGGTCACCTTTCATTTGCGACTCAGCTCGAGTTCAATCATCACATCTGCCAGCTCATCATTCCACCTCCTGAAATCCCTTTTTTCAGGACGGATCCTATCTTAATCGTCGACCCCACTTGTCTTACAAGAAGCATCGCCGAGGGGCTACTGTTAGTACCCGGTCCTAAAAAATGGTATTTTAATCTTGTTCCTAAAAGGATTGTTTTTGGACTGATTAGGGTTGACAAAACCCTAATTACTCTTTTAACAGTTTCTTTCTTTCTCGCGCCGTCAAGAATGGCGTGGAAGCTACGCTTGGTATAAAGGTCCGATCGACCCTTCCTACAAAGGTTCGATCGACGCTTTATTTAGGATCGACTCTTCTTAGAATAGGTTCGATCGACCCTTTGCAGAAAGTACCGATCGACCCTTCATTCAGTCAGGCCCATTTCCCGAGCACTATAAATACGTGCATTCGGTTCACATTTTCAACACACACGTTCTCGGTGGAAAAAGTCAAGACTAAACTTGAGTTTTCCGTTCCACGTATCTCCCAATATCGTTCCAAATCTTGCTAGATTCGACCCCAAAGCCTTGCCACAATTGGTAAGTCTTTTATTTAATATTCTGTCCTTTATCATTATTATGCTGCGCTAGTTATTTGCATACTCAATATGTTCTAATTGTGCATATATGCCAGATTTAGGACTGTTTTAATATATTTAAGTATGTATAGCCGAGGATGATCTAAGGTTTCACCCAAGAAACCCGATGGATCTAGGAACTATTTCTTTCCTTCCACCTTAGTAATAATCCTCTCATGATCAACAATTCCCCAAGGATGAACGTTGATTAGGGCACCTTTCGAGGGCCTAAGTCAAAGGTTCTATGGTGTGATCATCAATTAATTCTTTCTCTCCCCTCCTCCTTATGCATGATCCCGTTTTTTCTATCTATTCCTGTAAACACCGCACACAACCAACACCCCACATGCTAGAAAGACCGATCCGTCGGGCAATAGGAGTGATAACGTTTCTTCTTCTGTTGTAACTTGACCCCCGAACCCAATCACATGCTTAGCCTTTTTTCAATGCTTTGGGCTATATCAAAGCGGCGTGGCGACTCTCATAAAATTAAATTAATATTTTTTAATATGGTTTAAATCGAGTGTCACTTAATGAATATCCCATTTTGGTCCGACTTTCCATGATTATTTATTTTAAACCTCCGAATGCGTGTTGCATCGGAACGGGGTATTCACAGCTTCACGCTCAAGGCAACACCGCCAATCAAAAGAAGCGAGATGGCCTCCACCTCCGGCCCTCCCATCAAAGCCCAAAAATCCTCAAAAGTGGGCGTCACTTCATTGTAGGAGAAGCTATACACATGCCTCCTAACGTCCCAGAACTTCGCGGTAGCCCGCAACAATTACCAATCAGGAACCAACTCCTTAAGGGACCAAACCGAGCAAAGTCGAAACCTCACCTCGAAAGCCCGCCTATGGTGCCTCATACGGTGGCACATCCACATTTTTAGCCGCTCAAGGAAGTTTGCTTTCCGTTCCTTCGAAAGCCTCGGCAAAACTCTTGGAACGTGCGAAGAATCCATGGCAAAAATGGAGGTTCCTAGAGAAAATGGGGAAGAAAGCTCGAAATGACTGCAAACGAGAAGTGGGGAAAGTTCAGACATCCTGAAAACACTTATCCCTTCCCCAAAAGCAAAGAAGATCCGTACGGACCTTTTTGCATCCTAGGTGGTCCGTACGGACCTTCTTGCACCTTGGTCCCACATTTTCAGCAAACAGTACAACAGTCACTGCTCCCAGCAGGACCTTGCTCCAAACTGCCCAAATTCTGGCCAAAGCCATTTTCGGCAAGCATACACTACCCACAAACGCACCCCCAGCTCACGTGGCATGCACAAATAATAAACTAGCAACAATTCCTAGGACAATCCCCAGGAATCACAAAATACGACATTACATCTTAAAATAAAATACTTTGATGTGCAAATACTAGTGTTTTATTACAGGTACCAAAATGTCTGTTGCTAAACAAAAAAAAACAACAAAATGGAAAGAGGGAAAGCAAATGAGCCCTACTCCGACTCATCATCATCAACCTCATCGAACGAGAAGTCAGGCATCTCGGCAAACTCGCCAGCCACGCCCTCGTCATTCGAATACTGGGCCCCCTTCTGAGGAGAGTACTCGAGGTAATCCGAGGGATCAAACCCGGTGAAAGGATCATAGAAGGGAGGCGCCGAAGAACCCTCTCCCTGAGCCTCCTGCGCAGGCAAGAACTGGTGAAGAATCGGTGGTCTCTGGGCCCCCGCAGACCTCTCTGCATCCGTACTATGCCGCCCACGAACGGGTCCCTCCTGCTGTGGCCCTGGCTCAGCCCTCGACGGAGGAACGTCCACAGAATGTCTCGAAGGCATCGGCTCGTACGCCGGCACACGCCGCGAAGACCTGCAAGACAGCTTCCCCGCCATCTTCTTCGCAAAAGACCGCATCCCCACAAAACGGCGGGTCAACGTGTCAAAGGATCTCCCCAAGACCTGCACAAGCAAACAGCCAAAGAAACGCTTAGCTAAAGAGATACAGACATACTCAACAAAAAGAGAAAAATACAGAAAAGATGCCAAGATGGAAAAGAGTAAGCATACTCACCGGAGCATCCGGGTCAACCCGATAGGCAGCCGAAGCTTGCTCAGGGACGGGTACCGACACCCTCCGCCTCGACGAATCCCCGCGTACATATGTGAAGTCCGGACCAGGCACCGGAAC
The DNA here is from genome assembly GCA_022495995.1 of Adenophora triphylla var. japonica. NCBI lineage: Eukaryota > Viridiplantae > Streptophyta > Magnoliopsida > Asterales > Campanulaceae > Adenophora > Adenophora triphylla. The sequence goes on from JAFEMH010000350.1 coordinate 544,649, forward strand.
ATTTGGGGGACGTGGTGGGCCATCCCGCCTATCCCTCGCCAACACCTGTGGCATCCTCAGCTTCCTCCTGACGAAGGCCCCGTACTCCTCGCCACACAAAATAAACTCCCGGCACTCACGCCGCCCAGGTACCTGTCGTACTCCAGCACGTCCATATCGCGGGGATGTATCATCCCAAAGGGCGGAACCCTCGGAGCCATAGGGGGCACACCTGGGCCATGCTGCCAGAAGACACTCTCCCCTAAGTACATGACATCACAAGTCAGGCCCCGCAGCATCTTCCTTTGCTGCGTCACCACGGGACCACCCTCGAGCTCGTCGCCGCCATACCGAGCCCAGGGGTACAGCTCAAACTCCACCAGGTTGTCTCTCTCCAAGAACTCCTGCACATCTCGATAGGTGATGGTGAGCTTCCCCCTAACCGTCCTCCTCCTCCTCAACGGACGGGCCCATCCCAGCATAGCAGGATAGGTCCCCATGGCCTCAGCATCCCGATCCCACGGAAAACACAGAAAGATCTCATAAAACCACACCTGCAACAAAAGCAGATAAAGCTCAGGGCAAAAGAAGATGGAGAAATGACAAACTGCTAAATCACAAATAGCAATAAACTCATACCTCTAACGCAAAATCGAAGCATCCCAGGGAACTGGCCATGCCTCGGCTAAACCGGTCCAAGGAAAAATAGAGCTCGGCCAAGCCTGCCTCGCCCCAAGCAATCTCACCAACTCTCCCCAAATCCACCAAGCTCTCCAGTAGAGGAAAAGGAGCCGAGGTAGAGTGATTCGAGAACAAAGTCTCGGAAAGAGCGAACCACAAGAAAGAGCGCGCCAGCTGCTCAGACGTCACCAAGCCGGTGCCCCGGCGATAAGCCCTGATGTTGGCTGTAATCTGTGCCTCCACATCGCCATATAACATGCCCAGGTCCCTACGAGGAGAAGGCGCGAAGCCCAGCAGCTCCGCCAGCGTCCCATCGGACATCCTGTCCTACCATCTCACTGGCCCTCCTTTGAAGGAAAGCCCAGTAATCGCGGCAAAGTCGGTGGGAGTCACCGTCACCTCTCCCCAGCTCAGATGGAAGGTATGCGTGGTGTCCCACCAATACTCAGACAAGGCCAGGAAGATGCTCTTGTTCTTCCTCATCTCTGCAATCCCGGCAAGGTTCTCAACGAACGGGCCCAATCCAGAACCAAAGACCAGCCTCTTATGACTCGGTCTACCCTCCCTGGAGATGTCCGGCAAATGCTGCCACAGCTCAACTACAGCCTCGAGCGACCCCCGAGACTTCATCTTCTTTGCCTTTCCGGACAAAGGCCCCTCATCCTGCAGGTAAACACAGCAAAGGTACGTCAATTACAGTACTTAACGCAAAATACCCAAAAGGAAACAAAAGCATAAAAGTCCATCCCAACACGGCAAAGCATAAAAAGTCCGTCCCAACACGGCAAAGTATAAAAAGTCCGTCCCAACACGGCAAAAGCATAAAAGTCCGTCCCAACACGACAAAGCATAAAAAGTCCGTCCCAACACGGCAAAACAAAACAAAAAGAACCCCCGTCACAAAACACGGCACACATTGCACATAATTTCCCCATGCAGTCCGACACAAAACACGGCACACACTATACAAATTTTCTCAAAAGAGGGATTAGGCCCTACACGACACATTTTAAAAAAACCTGTCATAAAACACGGCGCACATTGCACATAAACTTCCCACAGAGTCCATCACAAAAACACGACACACACTACATGACACATTTTCCAAAAGTCCGTCCCTACACGGCACACACTTTCAGACAAAACCCGTCACAAAACACGGCACATGTCACACTTTTTACAAAGTACGTTCCTACACGGCGATTTTTCACAATGTACACACATAAATAGCATAAGGTACAAAACACCAAAGCATGCATTTCAAAGAGAGGCACTTTATTTTCACAAATAAGATCTAATCTCCACATTTTTGCACAAAAATCACATACCCACAATTATTACATGCTCAATTTCAACAATTCATCACGAATTTCACAAAAAAACATGGCAATAACAAAAGCCCCAAATATGCGAAAAACTAAAACCTAGTTCTAGCATACAACAATTCGAATAAGAATCAAGACAAAATTGATTTCTTACCTCCCCGGCGGTCCTATCTCGCAAGTTGTGCACCTCCAGATCCGGATACAACACATCCGGATTCCTCGACGAAGGCATAAAGGAAGTGCAATTCCTTTGAAGGTCCGACCTACGTTCAATCGCCTCTGAGCCCCTTTGACGACGACCTCTTATCGCTCTTTCCGCCATAACGAGCAATTCAAGCAAATGCGGAGGATTTACTTAGGAAATTTTGGTCAAAAACCAAGGTTTTCTCTCCTTCTCTCTCTGTTTTTCACGAATTGGAAGAGGGAACAATGGGGAATGCCTCGTTGCTAAAGCTGGTCAAAGCCTGGGAAATCAAAATTCCACAAAGGTCCGTACGAACCTCTTTGCAAACAAAGAAGATCTGTACGTACCTCTTTGCATTATTTGGACAAATTACTCCTTTGCCCTTATAATCTTTGCCCCTGGCTGTCCAAAGGCCTTTTTCAGCAGATTCAATGCAGTTTGGTCCTTAACCCAACAAAACAAACCCCGACCGTCATCGTAAGTCCGAATTTCGCCCACCAAACGGCAAAACAAACCTCGACCGTCATCGTAAGCCCGAACCTCGCCCACTAAACGGTAAAACAAACACGAAAGGCGCAAACGCCTACAAACACAAATCCCAAGGCACAAAATGCCTCCAAAACACAAAACGGTGAACCCAACACTGGCCATCAAAGTAAGCCCGAAATCCCATCCTCAGCGGACAAAGCTCAAACGGGAACTCTTGAAAGCCCATACGAGACTACGCGTCCCCAGCAGATGACATCGGCAGTCATCGTAAGTCTAACCTTTCCCCAGCGGACAAAACTCGAGGCAATCATGCCTCTCAAAATCAAAGCATGAGGCAATCACGCCTCTCACAATCAAAACACGAGGCAATCACGCCTCTCACAATCAAAACACGAGGCAATCACGCCTCTCAAAGCACAAGGCAATCACGCCTCACAAAAGGCCTCGCCAGGTTCATACTCATGAACCAAGCTCCAACTTAAGTTCATACTCCTGAACTAAGTCTCAAACGCCAGGTTCATACTCCTGAACCAAGCTCCAACTTAGGTTCATACTTCTGAACCAAGCTCCAAATTAAGTTCATACTCCTGAACTAAGTCTCAAACGCCAGGTTCATACTCCTGAACTAGAACCCACAGTCAGAGGACACAACACATCCTCACGCACGACAAAACTACATTCCGAGGACACAACACATCCTCACGCACGACACAACCACAGTCAGAGGACACAACACATCCTCACGCATGACAAAACCGCAGTCAGAGGACAAGTCACGTCCTCACCACTATCCGCAGCCTGGAAGGCTTTAAATCACTCGCTCCGGGAGACCGCATAAATCAGCCAAATCAATATCCACAGCCCGGAAGGCTTTAAACCACTCGATCTGGGAGACCGCATAAATCAGCCCAATCACTATCCGCAGCCCGGAAGGCTTTAAACCACTCGGTTCGGGAGACCGTATAAATCCACCAAATCACTATCCATAGCCCAGAGGCTTTAAACCACTCAGTCCGGAAGACCGTATAAACCTCCTAAATCATTATCTCCAGCCCGGAAGGCTTTAAATTACCCGGTTCGGAAAGCCGTAAAATTTCCACTCCAGGACACCACCACGTCCTCACAGTCGACGTCATCGGTCACTACACTTCAGGGCACCACCACACCTGCCTACACTCACAATTTCACGAAGTCGAAACTACGATCAGGCTTGATTCCCGCTAGGGATACGTAGGAATCCTATCACAGGGTCCAGCCAACCAACATATATGGTCACACAGAACGCCACCACGTCCTCATAACCGACCTAAACGGTCACCCACAGGACACTGACACATCCACACATAGGGTCTCAGTTGAAGGACATCACACGTCCTCATACACGACAACACTCACCCGACACACGAACTACGGTCAGGCTTGATTCCCGCTAGGGATACGTAGGAATCCTATCACAGGGTCCAGCCAACTGACCTAAACGGTCACACAACAGGACACTGCCACGTCCTCACGAAATGACCTACGCGGTCACCTTCTCTCTCATGCACGCGATCCAGATCAGGATCCTTATCTTATCGACGACCCCACTTCCTCCGTAAGTGACGCCGTCGAGGGGCTTCTGTAAGTACCCCAATCTGGATTACTCTCTTCCGAACGCACGGGAAACACCGCAGACTCACGTAAACGCAGTCTCGAAACCCTCAAGAACCCTCAAAACCCTCAAAAACCCAAAAAACCATCAACCAAACCAAGGGAGGCCTTTCTGGGACAAAAAAGCACAAAAGGACTTTTTAGGAATTTTGCAAAATTTGGAAAAGCACAGAAGGTCCGTACGGACCTCTTTGCATGCTAGAAGGTCCGTAGGGACCTCTTTGCAAATAGACATAATTATGACAAAATCCTCTTAAAGTCCACATTATTCCGTCAAATCCAGGAAAACCAAAATTTTAGTTTTCATGGAAGGTCCGTACGGACCTTCTTGCACATTTTTGAAAACTATAAATAGAGGGCTCCCCCTCCCTCATTTCACACATATCCCTCTTCTCCTCTCTCCCTAAGCCTTCAGGCTACCCCTCTAAGACCCTTCGAGGTACTCCGATCCCTTTCGGTTCCTTCCGGGGCCTTCTGATCTCCCTCGCGGTGCTCCGAAGCTCTACCGAGCGCTCCTGGGATGCTCCCGTGCTGCCTCGAGGCACTCTCGAGGTATGTTGAGGCCCCTCGTGGTACTCCGAAGCCTTGCCTGGTCTTTCTCGAGGCATCCGACCCTTTCCGAGCCAAACTGACGATTTCGACGCATGCCGGAACTCTGCCCGAACGCAACTGACGATCCTGACGCACGCCGAACCTCTGCCCGAATCCAGCCAACGATCCCTGCGATCCCAACGCACGTCGAAACTCTGCCCGAGTGCACACTTGACAATCCCGAGGCACGCCGAAGCTCTGTTCGCAGACAACCGACACATTCCGAAGCAATCCCGGTCCGTCCCGGAACACTATTCCATCCTCAAACACTATTCCCCAGCAGAAGACAGAAACGAACCAACATTAGTAAGGATTCCTTCTATTACTATTTCAATACATTTCAATACGTAGTATACAATGTAGACATCCGATACATCATGCATTTTTAAAAGCACATACACACACACACAACATTTAAAGAAAGAAGGGGTACCGAAAGACTCGTTTTTACGAGGCGACTCGGGTGAGCTGTAATATTCTAATATTCTCTTTTCGAGGAGTAACCTGACTTCCGAACTCAAAATCTCATCACACAAAAACAGTTTATTTTTAAACTGATGCATTTTCTCAATGTTTTGGGCTTAATCAAAACGGCCTGGCGACTCTACAAAGCAAAAACACAGCGAGACACCTCCACCGACCAACGCAAAACGAAATGCCAGATGCCGGGGCACAATCGCTGCGCCTCTCGGATCCAGGCAATTTCAATGATGCATGCAAAAAGATTTTTTTTTGAAAACAATTTCTTTTATTGAAATGATACCAGTACGTGGCGTTGTTCCCCCATAGCTTATCCCCAGCTCCCAGAAGGAGGCATTTTAAGAGGAGGTTTAATGGTTTCCAGCCTATATACTGATTATCATTTTTTTTCGGAGAACATGTAAACACATAAATGCACGAGCACATAAGCACATAAAGTTTAAACAGTTAAGGAAATGGATCCAACAGTCAAAATTGACTTTCCCGGGATGGTCAAATCGATAACAACGCGAAATGGAAAAAACACATACACACACCAAAAACAAAAGTTTCAAGTGTTGAGATGGAAGTTTGACCCGCAAAAGCTTTTTATTTATTTTTTTTTAAAAAAAAACTTATTTAGTTCCCCAGCGGAGTCACTATTGTGATGTCACCCGATTTTTTTGTGAAAATCAACGGAGTCGCCACGTCATTTTTAGTTTAAGGGCCAAAACTTTGAAAAATGCCTAAAATTAGAGAAAATGAGTTCGGAGGTCACGTTACACTCCGGGATGGACATTTTGGCGTACACCCTAAATGCCTCGTATGACGAGTCTTCCTCACTTGAAACTTTTGTGTGTGTGTGTGTGTGTTTTAAAAAAGACTTTCTTAAAAAAATGGGTTTTCTGAAATTACTGAAATACTAAGGACTGAACTGAAAAATAGTTTGAAAACATTGATTAAACTGAAAATAATAGAAAACTGGAAAATTGTTTGCAGATGACAATGTCATCCGCGTGGATGAGACTGTAGTGCAGTCTTATCCGCGCGGATGGGCTTGCAGTGTCAATATTTTTTACAGTTTCCAATTTAGTCACTGTAATTTCCAGAAAGTTAACTGGATTTACAGGAATTAACTAGAAATGTAACTGAAAGCAGAAAATGAAAGAATTGCTTGGATTTTTAGCATCCATGTTTTGTCCTCTCTTTCCCTAGACTTTGGTTAGTGGTCATAATTGATGAATCCACTTAACCAAGCCATCCCAGGGGTACGTTAGGACTTTGAAACATGTCATTTGCTAGGGACAACGGGGATTTTGACATGAAAAGTAATTTAACAAGAATGTTAGGTCAAGATGTATCAACTTTAGAGGAAGATCTCTAAGGTGGTCATAAGAAGACCATCCTTGAGACCTATACTCAAGTGTATCTTATACATCTTGTGTGACCTATTTTGTGAGTCTAGATGATTTTCATCCAAGGAAAGGGTTCCAAGGTGAGCATCATAGACATGGGGAGAGGGATTTACAAGGAAGTAAAGAATGTAGACAATTTAAAGTGGTCATCTATGGAGATGGACTCCAAGATGACCATACTTTAGGTCAAAAAAGCAAGTACCAAGGAATGTAAAAGGGAAATGGGGAATAACATGAAAGTAAAGAAAATGTGGATTCCATTAGAAGATCATCCATGGAAATGGATTCCATGGATATCCTCTTGGATCCTTGGGTCAAAAGGGAATGGGGAGTCAAACAACAAGTAATAAGTAAGACTACATCATTTACACATAAAATATGTGCATGAATGAGAGAGATATGAGTAGAGGGAGTGAGAGTTTACCAATTTTCTTGGGTTTGTGTTTAGGGTTTGAGGGATTTCAAGGCTTAGAAGTAGTTTTGGAGTGGATTTGAGGTTGGATTTGGTGTGGAATTTGAGTTATGAGGGTGTAAATGGCTATTTGAAGGTGGATTTTGACAGAGTAACAGTAGGTTTTCGGATTTTTTGGCTTGTTAAAACTGAGGGGGAAGGGCTGTATTTATAGGTTGGCTGGATGACAATCTTATCCGCGTGGATGAGATTGTAGGCACAATCTCATCCGCGCAGATGGGATCGGCCGGCGTGCTGGTTTTTCCGAAGCGATTTTGGTTTGTTTGCAAATGGTCAATATTCTTTTTTTTATTGGGAATGACATATTTCCAGTGAGGTCCTATGCCATTTTTTATTCCTAAGAGGTCCTTCCTCATTCAAATTGTCAAAATAATGTCCAAAATGCCCCTAAATGATTATAAATCATTAATTTGGGCCGACGGAACATTAACGGCCCAGATTGGGGCACTTACACATGTGCGAGCCAAGCTTTCGGCTAATGAAAAAGAATGCAGACATCGAGTGGAATCCAGAATGCCAAGACGCTTTCGAGAAAATAAAGGCGTACCTTGTGAATCCTCCAATCCTCTGTCCTCCCCACAAAGAAAAGCCACTCTTGTTGTACCTAACTGTAACCGACACTGCAGTTGGAGCCATGTTGGGCCAAGAAAAGAAATAATCAAAAATTGAAAATGCCATTTACTTCGTGAGTCAAAAATTCCAAGGCAGCGAGCTCAACTATTCAGCTTTAGAGAAGACCTGCGCAACTCTAGTATGGGTGGTTGGAAAATTGCGACACTACATGCAATCGCACACAGTGCATCTAGTCTCCAAGATGGATCCTGTCAAATATCTCTTCGACAAGCCCTCACTGTCAATGAGACTAGACAAGTGGTCTTTCTTCCTAGCAGAGTTTGACATCAAATACGTGACCAGGAAGTCATTTAAAGGGCGCGTAATGGCTGAATAGTTGGCCGACTTCCCATGTAACGAAGCCAAAGGTCCCAAACCATAATTTTCGGATGAAGGAATTTTCACGATTGAAGACGAGAATCGATGGCAGCTTTTCTTCGACGGAGCAGCCAATAAGAGAGGTAATGGCATTGGAATGCTCTTTATAGACCCAAAAGATGAGCACACCCCAATCACCATAAAGCTAAATTTTGAGGTTACCAACTACTGTGAATGTGTGCCCAAATTCTATTTTTTTGTGTTTTTAGTTTGGATTCACTCGAGTTTGAAAACATCCAATTTAATTTGAAAAACAGAGTCGCCACGCCATTTTGATTTCCTCAAAACTTTGAAAAAAAGGATTTAGGGTTCGGAGGTTAAGTTACCCCTTGGGAAGAACGGATCATCGTTCACCCAAGGTGCCTTGCCGAAGCAAGTCTCCCAAGATTCCATTTTTCGTGCTTGCTTGCGTGCTTTCTTGTGTGCATGTGTTGAAAAGAGGGGGGGATGTTCCAAGTTGTCTTCAGGACGTATAAACCATTTAGTTGGTTATCGCTCAGGATTCATTGGATTTTATGTGTTTGGAACTTTGATCCCGTCCTCATCTTGGACTTGTGATCATCGCTATTTGACCTTGGGTCTAGCGTGATCAAGAGAAGGACTCTCTTTTATAGTCCAAAATGGGGTTCTTTAGAAAGGATTGTCCTTAGCCCATCAATCCTACATCTTGAGACGATTGAGCCTTCGTAGGGACTACTATACTCGTCTCAAGTGATAATCGGAGATATAGGGTTCAAGGCTTATCCCTTTCTAAAGGGATTATGGCATCTTTAATGGAAGAAACAATGTAAAGATAGGATCTTTACACCGGTCCGCTCCAAAGGATGCATCAAAATACTAATGGGGACATGGGGAATGCATGTTTAGGATAAAAATGACATTTTTAATGAAAAAGATGACATTTTTGGGTGCAAAGGATGCTCTTTGTTTGCAAAGGATGCTTTTGATGTAAAGAAATTTTTTTAATGCAAAGGATGCATTTTTATGTGGAAAAATAGCATTTTATATGAAAAGGATGCATAAAGATGTCATTTTGAAAGCAAAGGATGCTCTTTAATGTTAAAGAGATGATTTTTAATGCAAAGGATGCATTTTTATGTATGACATGGGTTTTAGGTGCAAATGATGCATCTTTTATGTAAAGAAATCATTTTTAAATGCAAAGGATGTAAATTTTATGTAAAAAAGAGATTTTTAGGTGCAAAGGATGCACCTTTAATGCAAATACTACATTTTTATGAGAAAAAGATGCTATTCTAATGCAAAGGATGCAAAGGGAGGGGGATATGATTTACATGTTCAAAGATATGATCTTTAACAACAATATACCAAGTCCCAAGCAAATATATAGTAATATGCAAAGCAAGGAGCAAATGTATCACATATATACAAGTATAATGCAAGATAAGGGGGTGAGAGGTTACCAATGGTGATGACTTCTTTCTCTTTGGAGTTCACCTAGGGAAGGGACCAACTTTTGGAGACTTCAAGGAGGAGGGAGGTGGCTCTTGGCACTCTCAGCCTACTGAATTTTCGTAATGGTGTTTTTGTAGAGTTTTTGTGCTGAAAATCTCTCTTACAAAATGGGTAGAGGAGGCCTCTATTTATAGGCAGGTTTGAAATAGCCAATGAAGCCGTGCGGCTAGGAGTTCCCTCCTAATGCAATCGTGCGGCATTATCCCTTGTGACTCAGCATCTTTCTAGAATCATGTAAGGTGGCATTCTAGAAGGGTTTTTTTTATATAAAAGGAAAACGTGGTTTTTTAATTCCAAGTAATTCCTTCATCCCTCGGAAGGTTTGGAACAGTTCCTGAATAGCTCCGGAACTTTAGGAAAGTCCAGAGAATTGCCGGGAAACTTAATCGGGAGGCATGAGCCAGATTTGGGTACTTACAGAATCCCCTCGGCAACGTCACTTGCAGGGCGAGTGGGGTTGTCGATAGAAAAGGATCCGATCTGGCGAATGCCGAGACGGATTGGGTGACCAAAGTGGTCGAGTGGCTGAACCTTTGAAAGGCTACCTACGTATCCCGAGTGGGAATCAAGCCATAATCATAGTTCGGAATCCACTGGGGAAAGGGGGGTGTCATATGTGATGAATTGGCTGAACCTAAAGTAGGCTACCTACGTATCCCGGAGGAATCAAGCCAGGTCGTAGTTCAGAATAAGATCCGCTGAGGAAAGGTGAAGAGAAACTGGTCTCTTGCTGGGGAAATAGAAGAGAAAGTGACCTAGGAGGTCAAGTGACTGATCCTACTGGGGATATGCTAGAAATGACCGCTGTGGTCGGATATCTAGACCTCTATGAGGAGCTACTTCACCACTGAGGAGCGATGAAGGAATAGGGTGACCAAAGTGGTCGGATGGCTGGACCTTTTATGAAAGGCTACCTACGTATCCCGGAGGAATCAAGCCTTGATCGTAGTTCAAGCATCACTAGATTGTTAGGAACGATGTCTAGGATCCTTGAGGTTTTGACAATTAATGGAGGAGTCACCTGACTGACAATTAATGGAGGTTGTCACCTGATTGACAATTAATGGAGGTTGTCACCTGATTGACAATTAATGGAGGTTGTCACCTGGTTGACAATTAATGGAGGTTGTCACCTAATTGACAATTAATGGAGGTTGTCACCTGATGGAGACTAAAGCTTACGTCACTATCGAGGAGATAGAGTTAGCTAAAGTTTGGAGAACTTGAGCGTACTTCTCAATCTGTGATAGAGGTAGCTTAAGTTTGGAGAACTTGAGCGTACTTCTCAATCTGTGATAGAGGTAGCTGTGAGTATGCCAATCCAATTCGCAACCCTTTAAAAGTGCTTTTTAATGTAATAAAATGGCACTAGGGGCATTTTGGTAAATTCCCGGTCAATTCCAAGTCTTCCGGAAATTTATCTTAAAGTTCTCATGAAGGAAGTACTTGTGAGTGATTTTTTCACATAAAAGGACCTATCAGGAATTATCAGATTTGGACCTATTGGGAATTATCACAGAAGGTTCCAGAATCAGTTGTTAATGCCAAAAACGGTTACATGGCTGGATAGGTCGTGCGGCACAATTGACCACGGAAAAACGAAGCGAAAGGCCGTGCGACACAAGTGACCTCCTCCATGCAGCCTATAAATTGGACCCTCCCCCTCTCATATCAGGGGCCTTTTTCCAATACCCTAAAGTTACTCTGCCCAATTGACGATAGAAAACCCTCTCTCTCCTCAAACCACACCAAACCTCTCCAATTCCAACCTTTTCTCACCCAAATCATACACCCACCTTCATACAACCCACATCCCTTTGAAGATCTGAAGAGAAGCAGCCAATTGGTGTTCATTTGCATCTCCTAGCAGCTAAATTGAAGGCTTCCACACCTAACTTGGTGTAGAAGTAGAGGACTACAAGGGTAACGAATTTCTCTACCTTCCTCTCTCATTTTACTTGTTCATTTTCAATTGTTCTTCCTCCACTTGATAATCAAGCTTCATCTGCTTTAGATTATCAAGTGGCAACTGCCATATCTCTGTTTAATTGGTTTTGTTTGGTTTAATTGCATATTGGTATTGTGATTGTATCTCCCTTGGTTGCTTGGTGCTCAAGGGAGTATGGATCTCCCATATCCATGCTCCCTTGGGTGATTCGTTGCTAATTTGTGTTAATCCAAGTTGATTTGGTGTGCTTAATAGATCTGAATTGATCCCTGTTAGTTTCTGGTTTGAAATTGTGAGATTCCTGCAAATGGTCTACTTATGTCACGCGACACAAGTGACTCATCGAGTCCTGTGTCACGCGACACAAGTGACCCATCTGCAGAGGATCATCTTTCAGTTGTAAGTTTGTTCCTCCCTTTTTCCCTTTTGTTTGTCACTCAAATTAGGGTGTGGATCTTCCATATCCACATTCATTTTGAAGTGACTAGATAGATCTACTTCTCTTTTGTTCAATAATGTAAAACCTCTGCAAAGTGATCTGTAGTGTCACGCGACACAAGTGACCTCTCAGGTCCTGTGTCACGCGACACAACAGGCCTCTGCAGTTGGTTCATTTTAGTTGTAAGTTTTGTTAATCCTTTTTGTAATATGGGATGTGGCCTCCCATTGTCAATGGCTTACAAGTTGTTTCTTCTTCCTTTTGAGCAATAAAACAAAGTACTTCTTTGCATTCCATATATATCTTGTCTCACACACTAGCACACATTTTTAATGAATTAAATGTTGAACGTTAGAAAGACTCATCTACGGACGAGGCGTGTTGGGTGAACTCTCGGTACTTCCAAACACGTAACTTGACCCCCGGACCTAAAAATCTCTTTCAAAAGGTTTTCAATGTTTCCTTAAAAATGGCGTGGCGACTCCTTTATTTTTATTATTTTTCGGGCGAGCGCACATTCAGTGGCGATTCTGCTGGGGACTTGAAACTTGGTTTTCAAAAGTGGGTCAAACTTTCGTCCTTGTTCAACGTCCATTTCATTCATTTATGTGTGCTTTGATTGTGTGACATTTTATGTGCTTAAATGCATCTTATGTGCTTTGTTTTATACCATTCCCTCCTTGTGTCCCATCTTTGTTGTCTTTGTTCTTTGTTGCTTGAAATTTGAGATTTTATGTTGTCTTGGTCTTGGGCGAGGTATTGCATTGCGCTTGGAGGCTGGGGCTGGTTATGATGCTTTTGTTCAGGGTTCTGGCAATGTGACTCCTTCTGTCACGCGACAAAGCGTGCCTTTGATATCATGTGTAGCGCGACAGAAGGTGCCACTCTGCAGGATTTGATTTCATTGATACAGGTTGTGGTTGTGGGGCTACCCCATGATCAGATTATTGATTGATCCTTGATTATTGAACTCTGTGGGAGTGTGTGTGTGAGTTGTTTTCATTTCTTCCCTTTTTCAAATAAAAAAAAAAATCTTTTTTCGCAAATAAAGGAAGATAGTCATCCGCACACTACTACACGTAGATCTAGAACCCTCGGGTGCGATTGACGGCATCGCGGACGGTGATAATATTCGCCTACGCTTGAGTGCCTAATGTCAAACCTATCCCCCTAGCGCGTTATAGGTGGCACCACACATTTAACCTTACCCAAAACGGTTGGTTTTGACACGCCATTTTCAAAAATACTCTAAAATGAATTGCTTCAAAATTTTTAAAAGGCCTTCGTACCTATCCCAAAACCTAGCACGTGTGGGCATGTTGCCATCGCAACATGGTTTCACGAGAGGACATGTCGTTCCCACGACATGTTCTAACGAGAGATCATGTCGCTTTGTCAATGTGCACCGACGAGAGGTCATGCCAGATTTTTCCTTGAAATTCTTCAGGAATACCCGTTATGCTGCCCAAATTTTTCCAGAAATTGGGGCTGCTCGTCCGTCCCATAAATGATTTGGTTTTGTTTAGGTACTATTGCCTATTATTAATTTTGAATCAATACGTTTGGTGTATTTTTGGATGATGTGTCCATAGGTTCCCCCGAGATCTAGATTGCGTGAAATAAAGGATTAGCCTTTCCCAACCGTTCATAGGACTTAAAAGCAACCGATTTCTACTTGAAGATTAATAAAGCGTTGCACGAGTCCATCTCCTTTCCCGCTCTTCCCTCTCCCGTACCTTCTCAAAATTCTCTACCCTCCGTCTATACACGCTCTTACCTCTTCACCTCCGCAAGGCTACGGCAAGTTGGGTGTATGCTCTCGTTCACGGCGCTCATTGGTCCACATTCCCGAGGCGGAAGCAGTTCAAGTGCCCGAGTGATCGTTCATATGATTCGGAATCAAAAACGCTCGGTGCAGAGAAGACTATGGCCCACAAATCTGGAAGTTCATATCCCATGGGTCAGCAGCAAAGTGTAAAAGGTGTGTCCATCAAAGAGTTGCGATCTACACTTGAAGATATTCTTCCTCGCAAGCGGGAGGCCCGGTTGTTTGCTCAGATTGCTAAAGATAAGGAGGACGACTTGTGAAGGACAGAAAGATTGAGAAGGGTCCTCACCGCACCGATGGCAACGATACCCTTCCTCCCGTCCAATGTTGAAGAAGTCAATCAGTCTTCGTAGGTTCTAGAATGTCCACTGTTGGACATGAGTCTGTTAAAGTCCAAGTTGGACCAATTTTGCTTTGCAGTGATAAAAATCTTTGTTTCTATTCTTGCTAGACTCAAGACATCACTAGCACACCTACGTTACACTCGATTGAAATGGTCTTGTTCCAAATGATCACTTGTGCTGCTCACCGACCAACGCATTGAAATGGCTAATGTTTGATTTGATCAGAGTGAGAAAATCGACTGATATCCCCATCTTGCATCCCATATGCTCACACCTCTTTCATAATCTCGTTGTTCGATGAATTTGCACGGATCTTCCTCAAAGTAAGCTTAAGAAAGCAATGAAGACTTGATCTCGTTCAGATTATCCGGTAGGGACTGCGGTTGAAACCTTCACCCTTAGGAAAACCATTACCTCCCCCTCACTAAACAATACCCCTTCAGTTCAAGATCGGCATGTTTTGAAACCCATTTATCCATCACCAGAAGAAGAGGGACTATCCTTGAGGCTCCCGTGATTCAAAGAAAGATTGACCGTCTCCGATCTGAAGAATGGCAGAATGCAATGATCCATCCTGGGGACTAGCTGAAATCCTCCTCTCAAAAACAAAATCAAAAAAAAAAAAAAGAAGAGAAAAAAAATATACAAAAAAAAGAAGAGAATAAGAAAGAAAAGAAAGAGAGCTTAGTCCCTAGCAATCCTCTCAAAAGAAAAAGTCAAAGGATCCGGTCGTTACTCAAGAGGAGTCTCAGAGTGAATAAAGAGACAGCATGGATGTCCCCTCACCACTACCTTGACCAATTCCAAACCGTCCTCTCGATTTTAGAGGACATTCCCATCACCGTTACCGTTACCTTTGCCTTTGCCAAAGCAAAAAATTGACCTCTCATTCTTAGAGGCAGTAGAAGATGCACCCATAGATTTCCCTCACCTTAGAAATCCCAAACATACCCCAAGAGCCAACCTCTCACCTTTAGAGGTCCAGTCAGCAAAAGGCTTAGCCGACCTCTCACCTTAAGAGGTCATGATATCCTAAATCACTCGAAGACCGATCGAAACCCCGAGACCCAGTCGCAGTTCCTACCGGATAGCAGTTTCATTCCAATATCGTCGAGATCTAAAACAGATTATTGCTTAAAGTGGAGCCAAATCCATCCAGGCTCAACGGACCGTCAAGCGAAGATTGTGCAAATTCCATCTGTCCATTCGACGTTGCATGTGAGCATATTTCATTTCTCCTCTGCATACACCTGCCGTGAATGTCCCACTGGGGCTTCACATCCGTATCTCCCATCGACACTCCAAGAGGACATGTTCTTTCAATTCCCAAAATCCTCAAAGGTCCTCAGATCCTCGAATTCCAACGTTCATTCTTTTTATTCGAGATAAAGCCCGAACTACGGCGACCTGAGCTCCTCCCAATGAGGGGAACGTAGGCAACCATAACTGGTCCGGTCGAAATCACTAACAAATCTCAGAAAATCTGGTCTCCTCAAGGGTCGTCCCTATACACAGATCCTCC
Organism: Adenophora triphylla var. japonica; assembly: GCA_022495995.1. Taxonomy (NCBI): domain Eukaryota; kingdom Viridiplantae; phylum Streptophyta; class Magnoliopsida; order Asterales; family Campanulaceae; genus Adenophora; species Adenophora triphylla. The sequence continues at coordinate 560,441 of JAFEMH010000350.1, forward strand.
ATTCCGTCCTTCCAAATTCGATCTCGATATCAGTGGGCTTTCTACTCAGGATTGATAAAAATATTTGTTCATGTCAGTTTTGGTGGTTGAAAAACCCGAACATCAATAAAGGGTTTTAAGCAGCTTTGTGATCATCATGAATAAGACAAGTTTTCAAGTGTCTCGACAAGTGTTCTCTTGCTACATCATAGGAATATAGAGCTAAACACTGTGTCGGTCAGCAGGGGCTTCCATACACTTTTCCACACCTTGCGATGCTTATACTCTCTCAAAAGAGTCAAACCTAAAGCGAGAGTGTCATACAGAAGTTCGGGATTCATTTCCCACGATTCGAAAGATATGCCCCTGCACATACATTTCCGAGTCTTGTCCAGCGATTGATTGACTGTGGTTTGAAATGATGGGTTACCTCTTTGGCCACAAGATGACTTTGCCTGTGATAAAGCTGCATGGAATGTCCTCAAGCTGGGGCTTTGGTTAAGATATCCCTCCGGCTCTCCTTACCAGATTCCCCCCAAGATTGCTTTGCACTATCAACTGGGGCTTCACCAAGCCGGGATTGCTCTCTGCCCCCCTCTGCTGCTTGCTGTCTCAGGCGCGCGATACACTTTGTCCTCACTAGCAATGGACCTGCTGCAACCAGTACTCCCGGGAGCGTCCCTGACTTGCCTAAGCTGCACCATCCATACACCATCACTCATGGGAGAGGGTCCACCTCCATCATAAACACTTTCGTTCCATGCACAATCCCTCATAGCATAATGGCTACCTACATATCCGCCCATCAAGTCGTGCAAAAAAAAAACCTCCCTACTTCCTATTCTCCCCAACTGAGATGGACTTGTGCAACAAAAGATTTATAATGCATAAGCAAGAGTCAAATAAAATGCAAAGTGCCCAGAGTGTTGTGTTTTCCTCCCCCACAGGGTACAATAATCAGGTGATCATAATTTGATCATGAGGACAGCCCCTCGAATCACAATTTTGGACAAGGATTCTAAATCCTGCAGGTGGCAGACCCCGCCTTTATTATCTTCGTAAGGCCCAGACTCATCAGCACCGTCAAAAAGAGCCCCAGTTGCCTCAGCACCCAAGCAATGTTTGTCGAAGAAAAGAGCCCCAGCTGCCCCATAAACCAGGCAATAAAGTTCACCAGCCTTGACGAATTCAAAGACTATTTGGCAAAGATCGCCCCGTGAACGGCCACCCAGCAAGTATCGACAAGTGGTGTAGGTCCATCCGGCAGCTACACCTATCCCCAGCAAAATCAATGATAGCATGAGACCCTCCAGTAGCTACAACTCTCCATCGCCAATAGCAATGGTAGTCTAAGACCTTCCGGCAGCTACAGGTGAGCACATCACAGGTATGAACGCATATTTCTTTCAAGCGTCAAATCATCATATCGCATTATTTTCAAAATTGGTTTGAGACACCGTATGTCTCACGTCATTGTCAAATCGGTTCGAGACACCGTAGGTCTCATGTCCTTTTCAAAATTGGTTAGAGACGCCGTAGATCTCACAACATTTTCAAGTCAGTTCGAGACACCGTAGATCTCACTTCATTTTCAAAAGTGGTTTGAGACGCCGTAGATCTCACAATATTTTCAAAATCGGTTCGAGACACCGTAGGTCTCATGTCCTTTTCAAAGTTGGTTCAAGATGCCGTAGATCTCACAACATTTTCAAGTCGGTTCGAGACACCGTAGATCTCACTTCATTTTCAAAAGTGGTTCGAGACGCCGTAGATCTCACAACATTTTCAAAAGTGGTTCGAGACGCCGTAGTTCTCACAATATTTTCAAAGTGGTTCGAGACACCGTAGTTCTCACAATATTTTCAAAGTTGGTTCGAGACACCGTAGGTCTCACAACATTTTCAAAAGTGGTTCGAGATGCCGTAGATCTCACTTCATTTTCAAAAGTGGTTCGAGACGCCATAGATCTCACTTCATTTTCAAAAGTGGTCCGAGACACCGTAGATCTCACTTCATTTTCAAAAGTGGTTCGAGACACCGTAGATCTCACAACATTTTCAAAAGTGGTTCGAGACGCCGTAGATCTCACTTCATTTTCAAAAGTGGTTCGAGACGCCGTATATCTCACTTCATTTTCAAAAGTGGTTCGAGACGCCGTAGATCTCACTTCATTTTCAAAAGTGGTCCGAGACACCGTAGATCTCACTTCATTTTCAAAAGTGGTTCGAGACACCGTAGATCTCACAACATTTTCAAAAGTGGTTCGAGACGCCGTAGATCTCACTTCATTTTCAAAAGTGGTTCGAGACGCCGTAGATCTCACTTCATTTTCAAAAGTGGTTCGAGACGCCGTAGATCTCACTTCATTTTCAAAAGTGGTTTGAGACGCCGTAGATCTCACTTCATTTTCAAAAGTGGTTCGAGACGCCGTAGATCTCACTTCATTTTTAAAAGTGGTTCGAGACGCCGTAGATCTCACTTCATTTTCAAAAGTGGTTCGAGACGCCGTAGATCTCACTTCATTTTCAAAAGTGGTTCGAGACGCCGTAGATCTCACTTCATTTTCAAAAGTGGTTCGAGACGCCGTAGGTCTCACTTCATTTTCAAAATTGGTTCGAGACGCCGTAGATCTCACAACATTTTCAATATTCGTTCGAGACACCGTAGATCTCACTTCATTTTCAAAATCGGTCCGAGACACCGTAGGTCTCACGTCATTTTCAAAAAGTGGTCCGAGACACCGTAAGTCTCACGTCATTTTCAAAAGTGGTCCAAGACACCGTAGGTCTCACGTCATTTTCAAAATCGGTCCGAGACACCATAGGTCTCATGTCATTTTCAAAATCGGTTCGAGACACTGTAGGTCTCGCGTCATTTTCAAGTCGGTTCGAGACACCGTAGGTCTCGCGTTATTTTCAAATTGGTTCGAGACACCGTATGTCTCACGTCATTGTCAAATTGGTCTGAGACACCGTAAGTCTCGCGCTATTTTCAAATTGGTCCGAGAGTAAGTCTCGCGTTATTTTCAAATTGGTTCGAGACACCGTATGTCTCACGTCATTGTCTTTCCGGTTTGAGACGCCGTACGTTCTCACCCTCTGAACTATGATTTGGCTTGATTCCCTTCCAGGGATACGTAGGAATCCTTTCTTAAAAAGGTCCAGCCATCCGATCCACCAAGTCATCGTCCAACCCTCCGCCTTATCCCCAGCCGCTCATTGGGATTGGGTCCTGTTTGTCGACAACCTCACTTCTTCCATAAGTGACGTTGCCGAGGGGCTCTGTGAGTACGCCAATCCAATTCGCGACCCTTTAAAAGTGCTTTTTAATGTAATAAAATGGCACTAGGGGCATTTTGGTAAATTCCCGATCAATTCCAAGTCTTCCGGAAATTTATCTTAAAGTTCTCATGAAGGAAGTACTTGTGAGTGATTTTTCCACATAAAAGGACCTATCAGGAATTATCAGATTTGGACCTATTGGGAATTATCACAGAAGGTTCCAAAATCAGTTGTTAATGCCAAAAACGGTTACATGGCTGGATAGGTCGTGCGGCACAATTGACCACGGAAAAACGAAGCGAAAGGCCGTGCGACACAAGTGACCTCCTCCATGCAGCCTATAAATTGGACCCTCCCCCTCTCATATCAGGGGCCCTTTTCCAATACCCTAAAGTTACTCTGCCCAGTTGACGACAAAAAACCCTCTCTCTCCTCAAACCACACCAAACCTCTCCAATTCCATCCTTTCCTCACCCAAATCATACACCCACCTTCATACAACCCACATCCCTTTGAAGATCTGAAGAGAAGCAGCCAATTGGTGTTCATTTGCATCTCCTAGTAGCTGAATTGAAGGCTTCCACACCTAACTTGGTGTAGAAGTAGAGGACTACAAGGGTAACGAATTTCTCTACCTTCCTCTCTCATTTTACTTGTTCATTTGTAATTGTTCTTCCTCCACTTGATAATCAAGCTTCATCTGCTTTAGATTATCAAGTGGCAACTGCCATATCTCTGTTTAATTGGTTTTGTTTGGTTTAATTGCATATTGGTATTGTGATTGTATCTCCCTTGGTTGCTTGGTGCTCAAGAGAGTATGGATCTCCCATATCCATGCTCCCTTGGGTGATTCGTTGCTAATTTGTGTTAATCCAAATTGATTTGGTGTGCTTAATAGATCTGAATTGATCCCTGTTAGTTTCTGGTTTGAAATTGTGAGATTCTTGCAGATGGTCTACTTATGTCACGCGACACAAGTGACTCATCGAGCCCTGTGTCACGCGACACAAGTGACCCATCTGCAGAGGATCATCTTTTAGTTGTAAGTTTGTTCCTCCCTTTTCCCCTTTTATTTGTCACTCAAATTAGGGTGTGGATCTTCCATATCCACATTCATTTTGAAGTGACTAGATAGATCTACTTCTCTTTTGTTCAATAATGTAAAACCTCTGCAAAGTGATCTGTAGTGTCACGCGACACAAGTGACCTCTCAGGCCTGTGTCACGCGACACAACAGGCCTCTGCAGTAGGTTCATTTTAGTTGTAAGTTTTGTTAATCCTTTTTGTAATATGGGATGTGGCCTCCCATTGTCAATGGCTTACAAGTTGTTTCTTCTTCCTTTTGAGCAATAAAACAAAGTACTTCTTTGCATTCCATATATATCTTGTCTCACACACTAGCACACATTTTTGAATGAATTAAATGTTGAACTTTAGAAAGACTCGTCTACGGATGAGGCGTGTTGGGTGAACTCTCGGTTCTTCCCAACACGTAACTTGACCCCCGTACCCAAAAATCTCTTTCAAAAGGTTTTCAATGTTTCCTTAAAAATGGCGTGGCGACTCCTTTATTTTTATTATTTTTCGGGCGAGCGCACATTCAGTAGCTAAAGTTTAGAGAACTTGAGCGTACTTCTCAATCTGTGATAGAGGTAGCTAAAGTTTGGATTTCGACAATTCGGAGGTTGTCACCTAGCGTTATTCCATTATAACGGAAGTAACGGAGGCGACTGGGGAGAGAAATTGATTCTTCTAGGAGGTAACGGATATACTTGGAATCACAGCGTTACTCTAGTTAAGAAATAACGGGAGTTGTATGCCCAAGTGGAAAGTCCAGGGGGTAAAGATGTAATTTCTGCTCAGAGAAAAAGAAGCCGCCCGGCATGAGACGGGGGCAAAAGTGGCCGCACGGCTAGAAGTTTATTTTTTCCAGATTATTTAAAATCATATTTGAACGGGCATTGGGCATCATTGCCGCCCTCTGCCGCCGAGAAATAGAGAGAGAGGAGAGAAAGAATTTTCCAAAATCCTTCCAATCCTTTGCTTCTTTGGATTTAGATGGATCCGGAAGGAAATCCTATGCCAAGGCAAGCACGGAGGAACATCTCCGAGGCCGCTCGAAGGAGGAGGAGAGAGCTTGTCTGAACGGAGAGGAAGTACGACTTCAATACGCCTCCTTCCGAGTTTTATCCGGGCAAGAGGGAGCACAAATCCATGAAACCTCAATCGGTTGGGGTAAGCATTCTTGATTTGCTCAATTCCGTCGATTTTGATTGAATTTTGATTGATTTTAGGGCTTGACCCGAGTTTTAGGAATTTCTCGAATTTTCCTAGGATTTTTGATGATGATTTTGGAATCTTGATGATTAACCAATGAGGCTAAGAAGATAAACGATAATGCATGTGCAATTTATTTGAAAAATAATGAGAATGACCCATTTTTCGAAAATAAAGTAAGAAAAATAATTGTCTAAAATGTGACAGAGTTCTTGCATGTGCTAAAACTAGGTCAATTTTTGATCATGGATGAGGAAACGGGATTTTGGACGATGAAAAGGATTCATGCATGCCATTTTTTTGAAAAATTAATGCTTATGTGCAAATAATTTTGAAAATTAGAATTTTGTGCTTAGGAGAACAATGTGCTTGACACGATGCGTTTCAAGTGATGAAAGACACGTTTTCTATGCAAAGGATGCTAGAAATCTTTTATGACTGCTTTTCTTTTGAAAATATGCGCACTTTTGAGTATATGCATGCTTTTGAAATGAGATGAAGGACTTGACACATTTTTTGTTGTGTTCTCCTACAGGAGAACAAATCTAGGGGACCTTCCGAGATTGTTGTGAGGCTTTGGGAGAGGATGCCTGATTTTGAGAAGGATGGGGTGAACCCCAAGCAGCTAGTGAGGGCTACCGGCTTTGATTTGTTTGTTGAGGCTATCGGCAGAGGTATTCACATAACCTCGAAGAGCAAGGGCTTGATCCAGGTCCTATCGGAGTTCTGGTGGGACACCACCCACAGCTTTCACCTTAGCTGGGGAGAGCTTACAGTGATGCCCACAGACTTTACTACTATTACTGGCTTACAGTTCACCGGGAGGCCTGTGACTTGGAGGGACCATATCACGGAGGAGGAGTTTAGGGCTCTGGTGGGATTTGATCTCCAGCCTAAGGGGCTGGGGATGGAGATGAGGAATGTCGAGGTGGCAGTCCAGAATTGCATGCAGGAATTTGCCGCCAATGAGGTGACCGCCCACCAGCTTGCGAGACCTTTTTCTGTGGTTGATGCTGTCAGCCACCATCTTTGCCAACTCTGGGACTTTGGCTTTGGTTTGCCTTCTTGACTCCTTGGAGGATGTGGATGGGATTGGGACGGTCTCTTGGGGTGAGGCCGGATTGGCGGAGCTTTACTTCTCCCTGGATTTGTATAGCCGGAATAAGGCTGCCTCGATGGACTGCTTCTCCTTTGCTCTTGAGGTATTCTCACCTTCTTTCCTTTCTCTTTTCCTTTCTGTCTTTGAGACTTTATGAGAGAAAATGACCCTTCTATGTTTTGAACATGCAGGTCTGGTTTTGCGAGGTGATCAGGTTCTTTCCGTGGAACCAGCAGAGTGATTCCACCATCTTCCCTGCTATGATCCGCTGGAGGGGAGATGCTAGGGACAAGTTCACCGGGAAGACCCGGATCACTTTTGACTACAAGATGGTTAGACCGGTCATCAACAGGGATGGGCACGATGGAGTTGACTTCTACCCTTGGGGGAGGTACCCGAAGATTCTGCTAGGGGATGCCGTGGAGGCGACTAGACAGAGGCGGTGGTTGACTGGGCTGACATGCGATATCATTTATCTGGGGGACCGCTTTTCCAGGAAGCATGGCCATGTCCCTTCATTGGATGCCATTACTCCCCTCGATCCTCCAGCACGGATGCTACAGCCTAGGGACTGGTCGGCGGATGATATAGCGAGGTATCAGGCAGGCGTGGCAGCTGAGGAGTATTTTGATCTGGCTACCCCATATGCCACCTTTGTGGAGAAGCGATTGAGGATGCCACAGAAGCTAGTGAAGCTGGCTTTCACTCAAGGGTATGGGGAAGCCGAGCCTACTGACCCGCCGATGCCTCCTGCTCATCTCTCTTATGTTGTCAACGGGGTACCGAGGAGGTTCAGGATACCTGTCCCCGACACTAGGGAGCCCCAGTATACTCTGCCGCCCGACAGCACTGTGAGTACACTTTAGGGTCTTTTCCCATTCTTTTTTTCCAGATTTCTTTGCTTTTTGCAATTCCGAGATTTTTCTGAGATTTTCTTCTCTTTTTCTCAGGTTCCAGCTCGCACTTATGACGGCTTGGTCAGGCAGAACAGGGGCTGGAAGGATGTGTGCCGGTCCCTTGTGAAGAAGCTGGCTTGCGCTTCAAAGGCTGCAGCGAACGTGCAGGAGCCCGTGCGCAAAAGGAGGCACGTAGGGAGCACGGAATCCACCTCATCGGCTTTAGAGTACTCTTCTAGTGCCCTGCCTCGGGGACAGGGACCTAATGCCGGCATCCTGGAGCAGCTAGCCGAGTACGAGCATGTGAATGTCCATCTTTCTGATGTGAGCGACAGCGAGGATTTGATGAGAGACCCTAGCTTCTATGAGCTAAGTAGTGACGAGGAGGGATCGGAGGCCTAGGAGGTCCTTAGGGTTGATCTATTAGGAAGAAAACAAACAATGAACAGTTTTATGCACATTTTGTTTATTTTTTGCTTTATTTGGGCACCGATGGGGCGAAAACAATGTATTACTGGTAGGCTAAATCGCACGCCTACAAATTACTACAAGGACTCCTAATAATGTATATAGTGGAAGTCCAGGATCGATCTCAGGGAACAGTATTGCAAACGATCAAGTCACGCACACAAATGGGGGGGTTTTGTTTGTTGAATAATTATAATCCTACGACGGGAATTAAAATCTAAGTTATGAATAATAATGTAAACGAACACTTTGGATATGCAAAATTATCCCCGTCTATCAATCAATATCACCGGAATGATTCTTTCTTTCTTCTCCCTAATTACTTGATCACAAGATGTAAAATCTTTATCTCTTCTTTGTTAATAATTACTAGCGGCGACACGCTCAACTAATAACCCTAATCAATACCAAAACCTAGCCGACACGATCAAGATTCAAAGTATTAATCGATAAAAGTTTTAAGAGATTAAGATCAAGAAATTAACCTATTGTTATTTCAAATAGAATTAAAGCCAATTTTACTTTAATTACAATCCAAGATGAAACATTCAAGAATTGCAAAAGTGATACAATGATAACCCTAGTCCGACACGATACATGGGAGATCTAGCAATAATCAATTAAAAGGATAAAGGGATTGATCAATTTCTCAAAACCCTAGAAATCGATTGAAATTAAGAACAAGTAAAATTGCAATTAGGGGAGAGTAATCAAAAGAAATCAAACCTCAATTGAAAGTAAAGATGGTTCAAAAGTTACAAATCCAAAGCAAGAGACTTTAGCCTTCCATGGAGATTCAAAGCTTGAATATTGTTTGAAAAAGCTAAATGAGAAATAAGATCCCCTCAAAAGACTGCTGAGAGAAAGTATTTATACTTCCTCCCTAAACCCTAGCTAAAAAGGAAAAGAAAATAAATTAAAAATAAAGAAAATTGCAAAATTAGGACATTCCAGCGTTCAGGGCACGACTCGTCCCTAGGGTCACGAGTCGTCCCTTGGTCTTCCTTCAATGGGGACGAGTCGTGATGTGGGGGACGACTCGTCCCTGTCTGCACCCCTCTCTGAATCTGGCGTCCCCCCTTTGGGGAATAGTTGAGCCAAAGGGGGACGACTCGTCCCCTGAAGCAAAAGCACTGATTTCTTCATATTTTCTCTTCAATCCTTGGCTTGCTTCCGGACTTCCTTGGCTTGACTTCCATGGTGTAAAAATTGATGTCCTTGAGCTGCTCTTGAGGACCAAAACACTTACATCATGAAAATCTCTACAATTCTCTCAAAATACATAGTTTTTTTCTCAAAATCCTCACAATACATAATATCACTCAAAAGACATCCAACCTAACAAATTACATGGAAATAACACAAAATAATACCGGAAAACATAGGAATTACATAGTCTAAATCCGCGCTATCAAATACCCCCACGCTTAGACCATTACTCGTCCCTGAGTAATATCCTAAACTCCAATCTAACACCGGTCTAAAACAGATGCATGGAGGGTATTGATTCCTAGTCTCCTCTAATCCGCCAACAAGTCAATCAAAAGTCACAAACAGATTATAGGAAACTCCATCTCCTTATATCACCCATAAATATGATCAATGAAAACAAATGACCTTAACTTGATACCAACTCCCAAAATAACAGTATCCAAGCTAAGGTCCTCACACAAAAGCCAAGGGGAACTAAATATAACCTACGTTTCCCCCACGCTTGGCTCTCACTACATCATCCCTCAAAATAAAAGTTGTTCGGGTGTTTAATCCCTCACAACTACCTCATGAAAACAAACACCTACTCCCCCTTATAACTCCAGAATGAATGAGGATTTCTAACCTATCTCCTCTAATCCGAACCTCCTACACCAAAGTGAACATCCTTACCCGAAACTCCGAACCCCCCTTATGACTTCAACACCGGTGAATAAACAAATTGAAAGAATTTCACTCACTCACCTTTTGCCTAGGTGCCGTTTCCGGTTTTCACCTAGCCTCTCGTTTTTTTTTTTTTTTTTTTTTTTTTTTTTTTTTATAACACGCTCTCTCCTTTTGCCTAAGTGCCCTCTCGGGTTTTCACTTAGCCTCTCTCTCTCTCTCTCTTTTTTTTTTTTTTTTTTTTTTATAAGAAACTGTAAAGATAGAAATATCTACATATAGAAACATCCCCCATACCCCCACGCTTAAACTACACAGTGTCCTCAATGTGTGTGCAACAATAAAAGTGCTAGGACAGTAAAAGCGTAAAAGGGGGAAAAATAATACCATCACTGAGGTGGCCACTGCCACGGCTGCCACTGCCACTCCGGTCTTGCCACCGACCACCGATCGCGATCGCGAACTAGAACCCGCGTCAGGAGCAGGCGTCCGTCTAGATGCACGCCTCAGCTCACGGGCCTCACTACGGGACAACAGACTGGCATACTGCTCATCCGCCACAGGAACATATGCGGAAGGTCCCTGCTGCTGCATCATCCAGGACTCCATCTGTCGCTGGCGGCTATCCATCGCAATCTGTCTGTCCTGTATCTCCTCCAAAGTATCACCATACTCCGCCCACCTCCTATCCTCAAAAGCCACCCGGCTCATGAACCTCTGATCCTCATAAGCATATCTCTCCTGGGTCCTCCTATCCTCATAGGCATATCTCCCATGCTGCTCATCTAGAAACGCCCTCATCTCATCCCACTGATTAAAAGAGCCCTGCTGGCCCTGGTTCTGCTCTGCCTCATCATGACCGCCCTGCTCCTGCTCCTGATCCTCATCATCATCCTCCCCAACAGGATCCATCTCATCCTCAACCCCAGGCATACGCCAATGCCTAGCGTGTGTGCCAGTCGGAAATGTGGCTCCTGCCATGCAAGTAAACGTCTTCCTCGGATCACCATACTCAAATAATAAGGAAAAGTTTCCTGCCCCCCTCGGATCCCTCACAAACTTGTCATATTGAATAAGCCACTCTCTCGAATATAGACTCGTGCCCCCTGTCAATTTAACCGCCTCGGGCTTTAATTCCCCCACACAGGCTGCAGCAATCATAGTGATCATCCCACCTACAGAAATGTTGCCCTTTTTTGTAAGGGCAAATGCCTCACATCTCCTCACAAAGATATTCACCCAATCCGGGACCACCTGGTAACTCCTCAACCCCGTACGCAAAAGATTTATCATAGCAAGATTTAATTGCGCAGGCTCCCCATTCGCCAACCATGTCATAGCCAAACCTCTATAAAACAACTTCCAAGCCGGGTGAGACAAAGAAGAAGCCCTAAGAAATTTCTTAGTGCAAGGCAACCCCGTAAGCTCCGTAAAGAAAAAGCAGCTAGCTCCATCAACATCCAACCAATCTCCCCTCGGCTGGTCAACCCCCAGGATCTCCCTCAACTCATCATAAGACACTCTAAAAACTTCATCATCAACATGAAACCGAATAGTATTTGCATTTGCCCCCTTTCCTACCTCCAAAGTTGAGAGAAATTCCAGTGAATATCTCAAATAAGAATCCGCTCTCTTTCCCAAGAAAGTTCCCAACCCGGCTTGGTTCATTAAATCCGCAACTAAGGTTTCTAAACCCAAATCTCTTAACACCGGCAAATGGAGAAAGGTGGTGACTTGAATTTTCCTACTCTCCAAATTCCGCCACCTTTTCTTTTGAGCGGAAGACAAATTGAGCAATCCCATAAAAGGTAAGGAAGCATTAGGGGGAGGGGGATCATTTGGGACCTCGATTTGGGTTGTTATTTTAACTCTTTTATTGCCACCCCCTCGAGCATCACTTCCCCTAGAAGTCATTTTACTCAACAACAATTCACCACAACTCCACACAAGATTCACAAAATTTCCAACAAAACAACCCACCACAACAAAAACAAACTCCTTTTAAATCCCAACCGAACCGCCAAACAACAAATTCAACAAGTCCCAAGTATTTAAAGTGCAAGAGAGAAAGATGAAATTTTACCTTACTAAAGCCCCCAAATCAGTCCAAAACAACCCTCCTTGTATCTCCAACAGAAACCGCCAACAGAATTTGACCAAAATTTTGAATTTGCACTTCTAGGGCTTGGGGAGTTTTCTAAATTGGGTGAATTGAATGCCAAAATTGAAGAGGGTGGGTCGGAATTAGGGAGAGATGGTGGATTAGGGCTTGGATTTAGAAGAAAAGAGAGAGATTTGGTGGAATTTTCGGATTTGGGTAGAGAGAGAAAGCTTAGAGCTTTAATGGTGGTTTAGGAGGTTGAAGAAGAAGATAGAGGGAGGGTGAGGCTCGGCTTTAGTTAGGGAAGGGTAGGAGAGTAGAGATTTTGGTTGTAAGAGAGGAAGAATGGTGGATTTAGGTGGTGGGAATGGTGGGTTTAGGGATTGTTTGTAGAGAGAGAGAGAGAGAGAGAGAGAAGGAATAGGGGACGACTGGGAAGAAGGGGACGACGGCTGAGGGTTATTAAAACCCCTTTTGATTTTCTGATTTTTGTTTTTTTTTTTTTTTTTTTTTTACAAGCCCAGGGGACGAGTCGTCCCATGGGTCACGAGTCGTCCCTTTTCTGCCCCTCTCTGATTCTGGCGTCCCCCCTTTGGGGAATAGTTAGTTGTTTCCAGGGGACGAGTCGTCCCTTGGCCTGTTCCAGCAACTTTTTGCATTTTTTTTTTAACAGGCCCAGAGTTTGATCCTCACTCCTTGCTACTCCCTGCACACCACCACAAAAACAAATACCTTAAGTAGCACCGATTCAAAAATGATAGAAAGTAAATACAACAACAATAAAAACTAAGAATGAATGATTAAATCCCGGGTTGCCTCCCGGTTAGCCGCCCTTCTTTAACGTCTTTAGCTAGACCAAATGCCGGGTAAGCCCCCGGCTAGCATCAAATTTTTAAGTCCTTGACAAGACTCAGAAATACGGTCTACTCATAATTAGGATTTTGGAGATAATGCACCTCCATATCCTCATTTATTCCCACGCCATCATGATACAATTTTAGGCGTTGACCATTTACTTTAAAAACCTTGTCTCCGGAGAGACTACCAATCTCAACCGCACCATGCGGATATACCTCCCTCACAATAAAAGGTCCGGTCCACCGCGACCTTAGCTTTCCGGGAAACAACCGGAGACGGGAATCAAATAAAAGGACTTTTTGACCAACCTTAAAGTCCTTTCTATTGATCATTTTGTCATGCCAAGCTTTTGCCCGCTCCTTATAGAGTTGGTTGTTCTCGTAAGCGTCTCTCCTGATCTCATCCAACTCACTTAGTTGCAACTTTCTCTCCTCACCGGACCCATCTAGGTTCATATTAAATTTCTTAATGGCCCAAAATGCTCTATGTTCCAACTCCACCGGTAAATGGCATGGCTTCCCAAACACTAACCGATATGGGGACATACCGATAGGTGTCTTATAAGCCGTCCGATAGGCCCACAAAGCATCATCAAGTCTAAGACTCCAATCCTTCCTAGATGGATTCACAGTTTTTTCAAGAATGGACTTGATCTCCCGGTTGGACACCTCAGCTTGGCCATTAGTTTGGGGGTGATAGGCGGTCAAAATCTTATGAGTAATATGATATTTCTTAACCAAAGCTTCGACCGTCCTGTTACAAAAATGTGTCCCCCTATCACTAATGATGGCCCTAGGCATACCAAACCTACACACAATGTTGGTCTTAAGGAAATTGACCACTACCCGTGAATCATCGGTGCGTGTGGGGATTGCTTCAACCCACTTGGAAACATAATCAACCGCCAACAAGATATACAAGAAGCCAAAAGAATTGGGAAAAGGACCCATAAAGTCGATTCCCCATACGTCAAAAATCTCACAATTTAAGACGAAGTGTTGTGGCATCTCATCACGTCGACCTATGTTACCAACTCTTTGACACCTATCACAAGATTTGCAAAAATTATATGCATCATAGAACATGGTAGGCCAATAAAAACCACTCTCAAGCACTTTCCTCACCGTGTTTCTAGCACCGAAATGACCACCGCATGCATGCTCATGACAAAATCTAAGGATAGAATGAATCTCACTATCGGCTACACACTTACGGATCACTTGGTCCGCACAATGCCTCCACAAATAAGGCTCATCCCACACATAATATTTTGCCTCACTCCGGATTTTATCCTTCTTAGATTTATTAAGTCCTGGAGGGAACTTTTGAGACACAAGAAAATTGACCAAATCTGCATACCACGGTGCGCACCAGTGAACCACCCAAAGAGACTCATCGGGAAACTCACCCCGAATTGAACAATGATTAGAGGGCTCATCCTCTTTAAGCACAAGACGACTCAAATGGTCGGCCACAAGATTCTCGGCCCCCTTCTTATCTTTCACCTCGATATCAAATTCACTCAATAAAAGGATCCACCTAATAAGTCTAGGTTTCGCCTCTTTCTTGGTCATAAGATACTTAAGAGCAGCATGGTCGGTGTAAACAATGACTTTGGTGCCTAAAAGATATGACCGAAACTTCTCAAGAGCAAACACAACCGCCAACAACTCCTTCTCGGTTGTGGTATAATTCCTTTGAGCATCATTGAGGGTCATAGAAGCATAATAAATGACATGGGATGCCCTCTCAACCTTTTGACCCAAAACAGCCCCAACCGCATAATCACTAGCATCGCACATGATCTCGAAGGGGCGAGACCAATCGGGTGCTTGAATTATGGGGGTGGTGGTCAACCTAGACTTCAACTCATCAAACGCTCCCTTACACCTCTCATCAAAATGAAAATCAACCTCTTTTTGTAATAAAGTGCATAGAGGAGAGGCGATTTTTGAAAAATCCTTTATGAAGCGCCGGTAAAACCCCGCATGACCGAGGAAAGACCGGACCTCACGCACATTAGTGGGATAGGGAAGGGAAGAAATGACATCAATTTTCGCCATGTCAACCTCTATGCCTTTCTTTGACACCACATGACCCAACACAATGCCTTGCTCAACCATAAAATGGCATTTTTCATAATTCAAAACCAAGTTTGTTTCAATGCAACGGTCCAAGACAAGAGCAAGGTGAGCAAGGCATTGGTCGAATGAGTCTCCATGAACAGTGAAATCGTCCATGAAGACCTCCATGAAATTCTCAACAAATTCGGAAAAGATGCTCATCATACACCTTTGAAAAGTCGCAGGTGCATTACACAATCCAAACGGCATCCTCCGATATGCAAAGGTGCCAAAAGGGCAAGTAAACGTAGTTTTCTCTTGGTCTTCCGGGGCAATAGGTATTTGAAAATACCCGGAATAACCATCAAGAAAATAGTAATACGCCCTTCCGGCTAACCTTTCAAGCATTTGATCAATAAAGGGGAGGGGAAAATGATCCTTACGTGTTACCTCATTAAGGCGCCGAAGGTCGATGCACACTCGCCAACCCGTTTGCTCCCGGATTGGCACCAACTCTCCCTTATGATTTATTGAGACGGTGATCCCGCCTCGCTTTGGAACACACTGAGTGGGACTCACCCACTTACTGTCGGATATGGGGTAAATGATCCCCATCTGCATTAACTTCAACACTTCCTATTTTACCACCTCCATCATTGGTGGATTCATCCTCCTTTGCGGTTGCTTAACCGGCTTTGCATCATCCTCCAGAACAATCTTATGTGTACACAAAGATGGACTTATGCCTTTAAGATCGGCAATAGTCCATCCAATCGCCTCCTTCCTTGCCCGAACCACCTCTACCAATTTCTCTTCCTGCACCTCATTCAGATTGCTTGAGATTACCACCGGCAACGTATCATTCTCTCCCAAGTAAACATATTTCAACTCTTCCGGTAGGGTCTTCAACTAGAGCTCAGGTGCCTTCTCAATAGATGGCACGGGCTTCCCTGGCGGAATCTCTAACTGCACCTTCACATACCCCGGAGTATTACCTGATAAGCTCATTACTGCTTCCTTCAGACTGTCAGAAATTTCAAAATCCAACTCCGCCAACCCCAAGGCATTCTCTAAAACCGCCTTCAAATCATCATTGGTGCTGCTCACCTCAAAAACATCCTCTACCACAGGCTCAATTACATCCATGAAACATAAGGAGTGGACGTCCTTTGGGTATTTCATGGAGTCAAAGATGTTAAACTCCATGACCTGCCCATCGAACTCCATAGACAACGAACCATTGGCCACATCCAACTTGGTTCTAGCTGTAGACATGAAAGGCCTTCCAAGAAGAATGGGGGCCTTAGGATCAGAATCCATATCCAACACGTAAAAATCAGCCGGAAAAATCATCTTACCAACCCGGACGAGAACATCCTCTACTAACCCCTTCGGATAAGCGTTGGACCGGTCAGCCATTTGTATAATTACCGGTGTCTTGCAATGGCCCCAATTTTAGGTTCTCAAACAAGAAGGCATCACATTGAGTGAAGCCCCCAGATCGAGCATTGCCTTGTGCTCCGATGAATCCCCTAGAGAAATAGGGATCACAAACATTCCCGGAGCAGTGCACTTCTTAGGCAATTTCCTCTGATAGACGGCGTAAACATGCTCATGAACCTTTGCCTTTTTCTCGACTCCTCAACCTCTCGGTCTCTCTTAGTGGTACACGGCTCCTTCGTAAACTTGGCATACCTCGGGACGACCAAGAAGGTCCAGAACGGAATGTTCACCTCAAGCCTCTTGAAAGTATCAAAAATTGCCTTGTCGGGCTCGGGTTTCCTTAACTCTCTCAAGGCTTGAGGAAACGGCACATCTGGCTCTACTACGGTGGCACCGACTCGGATGCGTACCCTTCTCTTCCACGACTTTTACGTCGGCTCGGTCTTCTCAACCTCTAACTCCGGTTCCTCGTTGATCACCTGTGTCTATCAACTCCTTACCACTCCTCGGTGTTACAAAGACTCACGTTTTCGATTCGGATTCGGTTACGTCCTTGATGGCAACTTTCCCGACTGAGCCTCCAATCTACCCACCGTATCGCAATCTGTCCCATCGCCTCTCAAGACCACCGATACTCGTATCGGTCCTTCTGTCGATACTTCAAGACCGCTAGATAAGGTGCTCATACTTTGAGCCAATGTGCGGAACATATCTTCGATGAGATCGTCCCCTGTGGTGACTGCTGCGGCTTCTTCTTTGCCGTCGAAACCGTTCTTTGGAACTGCTGTGGCTGCATAGGTGGCCTAAACTGCATTGGCTGCTGAACCGGCAGAAAACCCCGCGGATTACCGAACTGATTACCGAACTGCGGCTGCTGCGCCCCATTCGGATTGGACCAACTGAACCCAGGGTGATTCTTCCAGTTGGGATTGTAAGTGTTCTGTCTCTGGCCTCCGAAACCCACTGCATTCACATCTTCATACTCACCTGTTTGTAAAGTCGGACACGAATCCGTCGGATGAGTCACATCGTAACAAATACCACACTGCTTCGGTGGCTGTCCTAGCATCATCGCTTTCATCATACTTTTGATGTCCTCAACATCTGTTTTAAGTTGATCCGCCACCCCACTACTGGACCCAGCTGCATTGACCTGTCTGACACTTGACCTCATACCATGTGTCCGGGTACTCTTCGCTAACTCCTCCAATAATTTTTGAGCTTCCGCAGTAGTTTTGTTCAATATGCTACCCCCACACGAAGAGTCAACCATCCTTTTGTCCTGATCAGTAAGCCCTCCGTGGAAGTACATAATCAGCTGATCCGCATCATACCCGTGGTAGGGACAACTCCGAGTGAGAGTGTGAAACCTGTTGAAGTAATCATAGAAAGATTCATCCCCCTTCTGCTCCATGTTACTTATATCCCTTTTCATCACATTGATTTGATTCACGGAAAAAACTCATCCAAGAAAGCCTCCTTCATCATCTCGCTGTGTGGTAATGTTGTTCGGGGCCAGGTGATAGTACCATACATTGGCCCTGTCCTTCAATGTGAAAGAGAAAGCTCGGAGCAGAAGCTGCTCAATTGGAAGATCCGAAGGCTTCATACTGTTGCATACTTGCACAAATTGGGAAACATGCTGATTCGGGTTTTCACCAGGTAACCCATCGAAACTAGGTAATTGATTTAGAAGCCCGGTTTCAACTCAAATGTGACTCCCGCCGGCAATGCAGAAAAGTAACCGCACCGCGGTTGCTCCGTCCCAGCTTTGGAGTGCTTTTCCTCAGTGTCTGCGCTGCTCTATCCCCCATCTCTGTCTCCCAACAATTATAGTTCAACCTCTTGTTGGCTTTACGTCCTTTCCTGAAAGAACGTTCAATTTCTGTATCAAGGGGCACAAGTAGATTGTTAGTAGAACGGGTGTGCACCATGCACGGTTACACACCACAGGAGAGCAGGGTATATCACTTAGCAGATAACACAAATACTAAAATAAAAATAAATAAAAAGAAAAAGAAATAGATTAAGAACAGAATATGATCGTAAACAATTACACCGTTCCCCGGCAACGGCGGCAAAATTTGGTAGGCTAAATCGCACGCCTACAAATTACTACACGGACTCCTAATAATGTATATAGTGGAAGTCCAGGATCGATCTCAGGGAACAGTATTGCAAACGATCAAGTCACGCACACAAATGGGGGGTTTTTGTTTGTTGAATAATTATAATCCTACGACGGGAATTAAAATCTAAGTTATGAATAATAATGTAAACGAACACTTTGGATATGCAAAATTATCCCCGTCTATCAATCAATATCACCGGAATGATTCTTTCTTTCTTCTCCCTAATTACTTGATCACAAGATGTAAAATCTTTATCTCTTCTTTGTTAATAATTACTAGCGGCGACACGCTCAACTAATAACCCTAATCAATACCAAAACCTAGCCGACACGATCAAGATTCAAAGTATTAATCGATGAAAGTTTTAAGAGATTAAGATCAAGAAATTAACCTATTGTTATTTCAAATAGAATTAAAGCCAATTTTACCTTAATTACAATCCAAGATGAAACATTCAAGAATTGCAAAAGTGCTACAATGATAACCCTAGTCCGACACGATACAAGGGAGATCTAGCAATAATCAATTAAAAGGATTAAGGGATTGATCAATTTCTCAAAACCCTAGAAATCGATTGAAATTAAGAACAAGTAAAATTGCAATTAGGGGAGAGTAATCAAAAGAAATCAAACCTCAATTGAAAGTAAAGATAGTTCAAAAGTTACAAATCCAAAGCAAGAGACTTTAGCCTTCCATGGAGATTCAAAGCTTGAATATTGTTTGAAAAAGCTAAATGAGAAATAAGATCCCCTAAAGATCACGAGAGAAAGTATTTATACTTCCTCCCTAAACCCTAGCTAAAAAGGAAAAGAAAATAAATTAAAAATAAAGAAAATTGCAAAATTACGACATTCCAGCGTTCAGGGCACGACTCGTCCCTAGGGTCACGAGTCGTCCCTTGGTCTTCCTTCAATGGGGACGAGTCGTGATGTGGAGGACGACTCGTCCCTATCTCGCACCCTCTCTCGACCGGCGTCCCCCTTTGGGGAATAGTTGAGCCAAAGGGGGACGATTCGTCCCCTGAAGCAAAAGCACTGATTTCTTCATATTTTCTCTTCAATCCTTGGCTTGCTTCCGGACTTCCTTGGCTTGACTTCCATGGTGTAAAAATTGATGTCCTTGAGCTGCTCTTGAGGACCAAAACACTTACATCATGAAAATCTCTACAATTCTCTCAAAATACATAGTTTTTTCTCAAAATCCTCACAATACATAATATCACTCAAAAGACATCCAACCTAACAAATTACATGGAAATAACACAAAATAATACCGGAAAACATAGGAATTACATAGTCTAAATCCGCGCTATCATACGCTTTAGTTTTTCCAACTTAAGCTACCTCTATCTCTGATTCGAAAGAGATAGTGAAGTACACTTTAGTTTTTCCAACTTAAGCTACCTCTATCTCTGATTTGAAAGAGATAGTGAAGTACGCTTTAGTTCCTCAACTTTAACTACCTCTATCTTTGGTTCAAAAGAGATAGTGAAGTACGCTTTATTTTCTAACTTTAGCTACCTCTATCCCATAGATAGTGAAGTACGCTTCAGTTTCTCAAAACTTTAGCTACCTCTATCCCATGGATAGAGAAGTACGCTTCAGTTTCTCCAAACTTTAGCTACCTCTATCTCACAGATAGTGAAGTATGCTTCAGTTTCTCCAAACTTTAGCTACCTCTATCTCTAATTCGAAAGAGATAGTGAAGCACGCTTTAGTTTTTCTGAACTTCAGCTACCTCTATCTCTAATTAGAAAGAGATAGTGAAGTACGCCTTAGTTTTCCAAACTTCAGCTACCTCTATCTCCTCGATAGTGAAGTACGCTTTAGTTTTTCCAAACTTCAGCTACCTCTGTCTCCTCAATAGTGAAGTACGCTTTAGTTTTCCAACTATAGCTACCTCTATCTCCTCGATAGTGAAGTATGCTTTAGTTTCCCAACTTTAGCTATCTCTATCTCCATTAATTGTCAAATCAGGTGACTCCTCCATGAATCGTCAAAACCTCAAGGATCCTAGACATGTTCTTAACTATCTAGAGAGACTTGAACTACGACCAAGGCTTGATTCCTCCGGGATACGTAGGTAGCCTTTCATAAAGGTCTAACCATCTGACCAAAATGGTCACCATGTTCATTCATCACTCCTCAGTGGTGAAGTAGCCTTTCATAAAGGTCCAGCCATCTGACCACAATGGTCACCCTATTCATTCATCACTCCTCAGTGGTGAAGTAGCCCCTCATAAAATTCAGATGTCCGACCACATTGGTCACTTCCTTCATCTAGCATATCCCCCATAGGATCAGTCATTTTACCTCCTATGTCACTTTCCTTCCATTCCCCTATGCAAGGGATCAGTTTCTCTTCGCCATTCCCCAGTGGATCCTGAACTACGACCTGGCTTGATTCCTCCGGGATACGTAGGTAGCCTACTTTAGGTTCAGACAATTCGTCACATATGACACCCCTTTCCCCAGCGGATCTTTTCCGAACTACGATCATGGCTTGATTCCCCCGGGATACGTAGGTAGCCTTCCAAAGGTTCAGCCACTCGACCACCTTGGTCACCCAATCCATCTCGACAGTTCGCCAGATTGGATCCTTTTTTATCGATAACCCCACTCGCCTTGCAAGTGACATTGCCGAGGGGCTTCTGTAAGTACCCAAATCTGGCTCATGCCTTCCGGTTAAGTTTCCCGGCAATTCCCCGGACTTTCCTAAAGTTCAGGGGCAATTTGGGAACTTTCCCAAACCTTCCGAGGGGCGAAGGACTTGTTAGGAATTAAAATTCCACGTAGTCCCTCGCTGGAAAGACCTTCTAGAATGCCACCTTGCATGGTTCTAGAATCAGGCTGAGTCACTAATGGATAAGACCGCACAGCTTCATTAGCCAAAGGTTACAACCGCACGACTTCATTAGGAAGCACAAATCTGCCTATAAATAGAGGCCTCCTCTATTCATTTTGAAAAAAAAGGAATTTTGAGCACTGTTACTCTGCCAAAATACAAACACGAATTTCCAGAAATCTGAAACTACTCAAAATCACCTCCCTCCTCTCCAAAACCCCTCCAAGGTTGCTCCTTCCTAAGGAAATCTTCAAGGGAGATAGAGGAACACCACCATTGGTAACCTCTCCTCCTCTTCTATTTAAAATATACTTGTCATACTTGCTATATTGCTCTTTGCTATTTATATTGCCATCTACTTGCTTTATATTTGATTTATTGCCATAAAAATCAAGTCTTTATCTATGTAGATCATAATACCCCCATTCCCCTATCACATGGGATTAATGGAGGATCCATCCCAAGGATGAACAATAAGACCTCAAATGGATTGTTCTAGGGTGGATCTCTCACATGATGATGTGAAAATAGCATTTTTTTCATATAAAAATGTCATCTTTTTTCATTAAAAATGTCATCTTTATTCATAAATGTCATCCCCCTTCCCATAGACCTTGCTTCCAAGGATTGTCCACCTAAATGGTTCTTAAAGGACATAGGAAAGCCATAAAGGTCCTCCCTTTTCATTCCTAGTCCTAGCTTGCATCATTTTCATTACATATGTTAGCATAAAAATGTCATCTTTACTTTAAAAATGCATTCCCCATGTCCCTCTTGGTTGGATCACTCTCCAAGGATTGCCTAGTGACCTTCTTAAGGCACAAAAAAGGCATAGGATGAGTATAAAGATCCAATCTTTATACCCCTTCCCTTAGTCCCTTTGGTACTTGAAGAATCTCTTGGGGTGTAATGGTGTAAAGGTCCTATCTTTACATCATTTCCTCCACATAAAGATGCCATAGCCGGATATTCCTTTAGAAAAGGATGAACTTGAGCCCCTACATCTCCGATCATCACTTGAGACGAGCATAAATGTCCCGACTAAGTTCAAATCATCTCAAGATGTAGGATTGATGGGCAAAGGTCCTTCCTTTCTAAAGAGTCTCATCCTTGGACTATAAAAGAGGTGTCCCTATTTCGATCACATGTGACCCAAGGTCTCATAATGATGATCATAAGTCCAAGATGAGAACGGGATCAAAGTCCCGAACATATCAAAATCCAAGGAATCCCGAGCGATAACCAACTCATGGTTTATACGTCCGGAAGACCACTTGGCACATCCCCCCTTTTATCAAAACACATCCCACACACGAAAGCACAAAGGCAAGCATGAAAGTCAGATCTTGGAAGACTTGCTTCAGCAAGGCTCCTTGGGTGAACGCCAAACGTTCTTTCCAAGGGGTAACTTAACCTCCGGACCCAAATCCTTTTTTTCAAAGTTTTGAGGAAATCAAAATGGCGTGGCGACTCGGTTTTTCAATTTAAACCGGATTTCTTCAAACCGATGTGAGGCGGTGACCCCTTACAAGAGAAAGCGGTTCCAACATATAAAAAAATAAACGGAAAAGAGAGCCGCGATCTTGGGCACCACATTCACAGAAAGGCGAGTATTCAAATACAAACTACGAAGCCTCTATAAATAATTTTAATGATCTTGACTTTTGGCACAATACGTGCGTCACCCATGATTTGCATCTCAATAGAAGCATATAACTACTCATTTGTAGCGTCAATCATCCTCATACCGCTGCTAGCTAATAAGTAGTGATATCACCAACATATAACGAAAGACTCAAATTTATGTTATTGGACTATATAGTGATTTTTCTTAACCATAAAAAAATTTGATTAAAGTTATCGTTTAGGCATAACGAACTTATCATCTAGATTTGAGATTGTAAATGGACATATGAAGCAACACACTTTGTGCTTTTGTCTCCTTGACTTCTACCCCTTTGACTAAGTCATGATGATCTCTTTATCTAGTCCTCGACTAAGAAATTTTATGTAAACATGCATCTATAATAAATTCTATATCTCAATCACTACACTACTAATACAAGGTAAACATAGAGAAACCTCACCACTAAAGAGAATGTCTCTTTAAATTCTTATTTGTATTGTTCTTATTTTGCATACTTGGACATTCATTCATCCTTCTAAATAAAACACATTTACTCTTTGGTAGAGTAGCATACTCCCACTAGAATAAGCATTTACCACTACAAATATCATTTTGCAACACACTTCGTGCTTTTGTCCTTTTGACTTCTACCCCTTTGACCGAGTCATTGTGATCTCGTTATCTAGGCTTCTACCAAGGAATCTTATTTAAACATCCATCGACAATAAATTCTATATCTCAATCACTTCACTGCTAAGATAAGGTAAACAGAGAGAAACCTCATCACCAAAGAGAATGTCTCTTCAAATTCTTATTTGTAGAGTTCATTATTATGCATACTTAGACATTCATTTATTCATTCATCCTTGTGTCCTACAAAAACACATTTACTCTTTGGTAGAGTGGCATACTCCCACTGGAATAAGCATTTACCACTACAAATATCATTTTAACTCTCGCAGACGATCACAACTGATTAAGTAGAGACAATTCCCCACCTTCGCCTAGAGAAGTCAAAAGTTCATGGGATCCTATCTTAGTCATTAATTACAACAATTTATTCAGCATACATAATATAACCCTTGTGAAATCACACATGACTTCTATAGGGAAATATTTCCAAACTTGATTGGAAGTATTGTATTTATAACTTGTATAATATAGAGGTATAGATACTCCAATTAGCTTTTGACCTTCCGTAACTCACAATAGTTACTGACTTGTAAGACAATATGTTAAGGATGAAGTTGCAATCAATTTCTGTAACACAATTGAGAAAATATTACATTAGCATCTACCTAACAATTTGAAGTATCATATAAGTACTTATATCTATAACACTATTTTGTTGCGAATAAAAAGTAATCATCAACTACACACATATCTCATATTTTCTCACACAAGTCTAGAATTGATCAAAAAAATATTCACAAAAATAATATGTTATAAAATCACTTACACTCTTATCCTTTTGATCCCAATCATTGTTAAAAAAAATACTTAAACAAATCAAGTATTTAATACTATGAGTTAAAAAGTAAGCAAAAACATCTTGTGTATATTTATCGATAAATTAAGATGATGATGCCAAAAATGTCGGATCATCCCAATTCCAGCGCGAGGTTTTATCATGTATGCTTGAATAGACAGAAAAAGATGAGCAAACACATAAACTAAGTCGGGGCTTCACCGGCGAAGCCCCTCCGACATGAGAGTAAGTATTTGTATTTATGATAGAAAATCAATTGACAATAATAGTTTAGAGTCAAAGAATGCATTACCAGAAAATTGTGATTTATGGCATGTATTTATAGGTCTAAGAGATAGTGTCCTGCATTGTCAATGATAGGAAGTTAGGAGAGATAACGAGTCAAATCCTACTCAGATCCTAATTCCATGAAATCCTTATTGTAGTAGGATTAGAAAAGTATTCTGTACGTATGCCTAAGAGGCTTGCTGCTCAACATAGTGTGCTGGTCGGCACAGTACTATGCCGGGTAAGAGTTATGTCTAAGGGTAGGGAAACCCATTCCCCTTATAAATGAGGCTTGGTTTTATGGATATTGCCTCTAGTCGACCTAGGAGTATGCTCTGGTCGACATAGCTCAGTTCTCTGGTCGTCCTAGTCACAGGAATGGATACTTATGTCCAGGTCAACATAAGGACTAAGACGAGGTGGAAGTTATGATCATAGGTAGGGAAGCCCATTCCCTATGCCGTATTTAGGACTTATGTACATTTTCCATTGGGCTTAATTCATTGGGCATTGCCCGTTTTATGGCCCATGGTCATACTCGGTTTATACCGTTCAGTGGCTCCCGACTTCCTAGCTCGGCTGTGCTGATGAGGAAGTGTAGTTCGTCCTCAGTTTTACAAATACCAAGAGACTTCTCGAATTTCGAGGTGGTTCAATCATTTATCCGCTGGTTATTTGACATTGACAGGCACGCCCATTATTGACAAGATATTCGCATTGGGAACACGCCAAGGCATTTAATGTGGAGTTGGGGACACGTGATGTTAGGCCCAATTGGGGTGAATAGCCTGATTAAACTTCTTTTCAAAACCTTTTCAAAATAGCCAATTAACTTATCAAAAGCTAAACCGATATTAACCAGTTACGCAGCAGATAAAGTATTACTAGTTTACTTACATAAATAATCGGTTAAGTAAAAGGAGTTTCAAGTAATTTAAAATATCACACAAATTATATTCCAATAAGAAAGACAAAGCAAAGTATTTAAGGATTCGAAGGGTTATAACCAATGATAGAGCTCAATCGGTTACAGGACAAGACAAAATGAGCAAACACAGAAACAAAGAGACACTGTTGTTTGGAGAGGTTCACAGTGTTAACTAACTGATATATGTCCTCTACCAAGTTTGGTCAAAACTTGGATTTGTGAAAATTTGCACTATTAATGTCACTAGTCTATTACAAGCTGAAAACCTTAACCTACAAGAAAGGTTGAAGGCTGCCTAAATGAAAGTGATCACTAATGGATCGTGATACAAGTTTGACCAGGTATTTTCAAGAGATGTGTTCACAAGATGAACTGATTTCTCTTGGGTGTGTAGTGTGATCAATCAATGTGTTCCAAACATAGTCTTGTTGGGGAACACTTATAGGAATTGATTGAGTGTGCACAGTGTTTGTCATAATAAATGATCTAGTGAATATAAGCACTTAATGTCTTGAACTTCAATGCTTGAGAAATTTCAGCACTTACAGTTCTTGACAATTATATTCTCAAAGTCTTCAATGCACCAACCCTCTTTAATGCTTTAAGGAAGGTATTTATAGTGTCTTCAAATGGAGCTGCTATCTTTGAAGGGGTTGAAGGGATGACTTGGACTGACAAGCATTAAATTAGTATATCTTCTGCATTGAATGCTTGAGATTTGAAGTTAAACCATATTTGAATTTTCCATTGGGTAAAGGATCGATGTGAGTACTGGTAACTTGAAAATTCCTTGAAGTAGTTTGTTAGTCAAATATTTGTATTAAATTTAGAAATTCCTTAATCCCAATCATTAAATCATTATTGAGGACTCATAATTTTAACTAGACTGCTTAGAATTTTCTATATACCCTTAGGATCCCCTTAGTGCTAGTGCCAGTGTTTTTATACTTGTATTTTATCAAATATCAAATACTTAAAGACCTTAAGATTTTCCAAGAAAATATTGGTTCACTTGTTCAACTTGCCAAGGCCTCAACCGGTTGACTCCCTTAACCGATCATGCCCTTAGCCGGTCAAACCACTCAACCGGTTGGGACAGTCAACCGGTTATGCTCCAGTTACTGCAATTAGTCATGCTTCCTCAACAAGCTTCCTATCAGTTGAAGCATTTATTGTTGTCACCTATTTAGCCTTCAACTTAGTTAAAGTTGATAGAACAGTTGCTATGAAGACTTTACTGCTACCAACTCAGTAACTACTTTAGGGAATGTTCAAGTTACCAGTACTCACAACAACTTCTTTATCCAGTGGAAAATTCAAATATGGTTGTCCTTCAAATCTAAAGCATTCAATGCAGAAGATATTCTCACTTAATGCTTGTCAGACCAAGTCATCCCTTCAACCCCTTCAAAGACAACAGATCAATTTGAAGACACTATAAATACCTTCCTTGGAGCATTGAAGAGGTTTGGTGCATTGAAGACTTTGAGAGTGAGATTGTCAAGAACTGCAAGTGCTCAAGTATTGAAGTTTAAGACATTCTGTCCTTATATTCACTAGATTATTTATTAGGACAAACACTGTGCACACTCAATCAATTGTTGTAAGTGTTTCCAAACAAGACTATGTCTGGAACACATAGATTGATCACACTACACACCCAAGAGAAATAAATTCAACTTGTGAACACATCTCTTGAAAACACTTGATCAATCTTGTATCACGATCCATTAGTAATCACTTTACTTTAGGCAACTTTCAATCATAAAGCTTGCAACTTCTAATACACTAGTGACATTAATAGTACACCTTTTCACAAATCCAAGTTTTGACCAAACTTGGTAGAGGACATAGCAATTATTTAACACTGTGAACCTCTCTAAATAACTGTGTCCCTTTGTTTGTGTGTTTGTTCATTTCTATTGTCTTGTAATCGGTTGAACTTTATCACCGGTTACAACCTTTGAATCCTTAACTGCTTTATTTGTCTTACCTATTGGAATATAACTTTCATGACCTTTTTACTTGCTTTTGAAACTCCTTGTACTTAACCAATTTGAGTGAGTAATACCAGTAATACTTAATCCGCTGCGTAACTGGTTATTATCGATTTAGTGTTTGATATATTACTTGGCCATTTTCTAAAGATTTTGAAAAGAAGTTTAATCAGGCTATTCATCCCCCCTCTAGCATGTTTTCCCACCAATTGGGCCTAATAATTGGTATCAGAGCTTTCAATTTTTGAAATCGTGGAACATGGCAATGATACCCATGTTAAATGAAAATGAATTTCCAGTATGGAAGAACAGAATCATGCGGTACATAGATTCAATTGATGACAGATTAATGACTATAGTTAGAGATGATCCTATCATTCCTATCAAAGTCAACACAATGCCAA
This sequence comes from Adenophora triphylla var. japonica, assembly GCA_022495995.1. Lineage (NCBI taxonomy): Eukaryota > Viridiplantae > Streptophyta > Magnoliopsida > Asterales > Campanulaceae > Adenophora > Adenophora triphylla. The sequence continues at coordinate 588,469 of JAFEMH010000350.1, forward strand.
GATCCCCCAAAACTCCTCTCATGGATCATGCCGATAGATCATCAAAACAAGAATTTGAAGTTTATAAAACTATTGTTCCAAAGACCTGTGAAGAATGGACTGAAGAGGATAAGATATGTGTAGCCCTCGACAAAAAGCTATGCACATTCTGACCTCTGGTATAGATAACAGGCTGTACAAACAAGTACAAAACTATGAGACTGCCCAGCAAGTTTGGCAAAGTATCCTAAGATACTTTGAAGGAGATCGTGGCAAAGGACAGCCAACTGTACAAAAGTGTAGCTGAGTTCGAATCATTCAAGAAGAACCCTAGTGAGTCCCTTAGAGAAACGTACGATCGATTTTGTGTGGTAAGCAACTCTTATGCATCTTTAGGTAGAATATATACTATGTAAGATCTTAACATGCGTTTCCTTGATTCTCTTGAATACCTATGGCATGTTAAGGTAGCTATTCTTAAAGAATGTTGAGACTTGGACAAGACTCACATTCAGAATATTGTTTCCACTTTATTTCTGTATGAGGAAGACCTCAACAGGCTTGGTGGAGTTCAAAAACAATTTAAAAATCTCTCTCTGCCAGCTCAAACTGAGATCTTCCCAGGCTCTTACTTGTTCAATAATCTATCTGCCAATAACTCCCCTTTAACCTCTCAGTCTCCACCAACCTAAACCAATGTCAACTACAATAAGCCTTCTGAGGAAGATGAATTTGTGTTCGTTTCAAACCTAACGGTTCTTTTTATATCGCAAGTGAATGGGTTATATACCCTCAACCGGTAACCTCAAAGAAGGGTTTCATAGGGCAAGCGGGGCCCACCGACCGAAAAGGAAAATGAACCTAAGGTCTGGCGGATCATGAAGTCTTAACGTGCACTCGATGCAAATTACAGGCAAAGCCAACGTCGAGGGTCAAGATAGAGTTGAAGCTGCCTGACGAAAGGTCGGCATGACCTTGACTGATAAGCATCCACGAGGGATCTTGACTCGTCGTTGGTTAAGCGGTAATTAGACATGGACTGGGCATTAATCCTCGATGACTCGGTGTCACATCGGGAGCCGGTGCATAAGCCGTGCGGGTCAAAGTCAAAGTCCGAGCGCCAGTCAAGATCGAGTCAAAGTTTATAACGGAAAATCGGCATGACCTCAACTGATTTGGGTCCACTGAGGATCCTGACTCGGCACGTTGACTAGAGTTCGACCGACACGAGGAATACACTGGCGCGGCTTGACATGGACCAGATCAAAAACCAACTAAGTCTTGGACAAAATGTGAGTCACGGACAAGTGCAGGACGTAGTGTGCAGTGTACGGTCAACGTGCGCATAGTGTGAGGCAGTCTAAATTCTTTTTTGAGTAAAAACAGGGATTTTCAAATGTGTCTTAAAGGCATGATGTATGCAAAAGATTTTTTTTTGAAAACAATTTTTTTTTGAAATGAGACCAGTACGTGGCGTTGTTCTACCATAATTTATCCCAGGCTCCAATAATGAAGCGTTTAACAGGAAGGTTAATGGTTTCCAGCCTATATACTAAGTATCATTTTTTTTAAATCATGTAAACACATAAGCACATAAATTTGAACAGTTAAAGGCATTGATCCAACAGTCAAAATTTGACTTTTCCCGGGACGGTCGAACCGATAACAACGCATCATGGCAAAACATATACACACACACAAAAACATAAAGTTTCAAGTGTTGTGACGGAAACTTGACCCACAAAAGATTTTTTTTTAAGAAAACAGGTTTTATTTATTATTATTTTTTTGAAAAACGATTTTTTTTAAAAGCTTATTAGTCCCCAGCGGAGTCGCCACTGTGATGTACCCGATTTTCTTTTGGCGCCCGACAAAACCTTTTGGGGAAAAAGTTTTGTGAAAATAAAGATTTTTTTGGAATGGGATTAATCTTTATCGGACTTTGAAAAATCAACGGAGTCGCCACGCCATTTTAGTTTAGGGGCCAAAACTTTGAAAAATGCCCAAAATTAGAGAAATGAGTCCGGAGGTCACGTTACACTCCGGGAAGAACGTTTGGCGTTCACCCGGAATGCCTCGTATGACGAGTCTTCCAAACTTGAAACTTTTGTGTGTGTCTGTATGTGTGTGTGTTTTGAAAAGGACTTTGTATAAAAAGGGTTTTCTGGAAATAACAGAAATATAAGGGACTGGACTGGAAAACAATTTTAAAATAGTGACTAAACTGAAAAATAACAAAAACTAGAAATTTGTTTGCAGATGAAAATGTCATCCGCGTGGATGACTTTGTAGTACAATCTTATCCGCGCGGACTAACATGCAGTCTCAATATTTTACAGTAGCCTAATCAGTCACTGTAATTTCCAGAAATTTAACTGGATTTACAGGACTTAACTGGAAACTGTAACTGAAAAAAAAATAGAAAATAAAGGGATGTTTGGATTTTTGGCATCCATGCTTGTCCTCTCTTTCTCTAGACTTTGATTAGTTGTCATTAGTGATGAATCCACTTAATCAAGTCATCCCGGGGGTACATTTGGACTTTGAAAGCACTTCATTTGCTAGGAAAAAGGGGGAATTACGTGAAAAGTAAATTAACAAGAAAATTAGGTCAAGATGTATCAACTTTAGAGGAATGTCTCAAAGGTGGTCATAAGAAGGACCATCCTTGAGACCTATACTCAAGTGTATCTCATACATCTTGTGTGACCTAAATATGTAAGTCTTAAGGATGTTCATCCATGGAAAAGGTTCCAATGTGAATATTTTAGACTATGGGGAGGGGACATTTACAAGGAAGTAAAGGCTATGGTCCATTTAGAAGTGATCACCTATGGAGATTGACTCCAAGATGACCATCTTCTAGGTCAAGTGAGCAAGTATAAGCTAGGAAGGTAAGGGGGACATGGGGGAATAGCACAATAAAAATATGAATACTTTTAGAGAATCATCCATGGAGATGAACTCCATGGAGATCCTCTTGGATCCTAGGACAAAGGGGGAAGGGAGGTAAACAACAAGTGAACCAACCATTCTACATCATTTATGTATGAAATATATGTATGAATGAAGGAGATTTGAGTAAGGAGAATAAGGATTTACCAATGTTTTCTTGGGTTTGTATTTAGGGTTTGAAGAATTCAAGGTTTAGGAGTGGTTTTGGAGTGGATTTGTGTTTGGTTTTGGTGTTAGATTTGTGGAAGATGAGTATTGAGGGCTGTTTTGAGAGTAAATTCCGGCAGAGTAACAGTAGGAATTATGAATTTTTTGGCCTTTTGAAACTGAGGGAGAAGGGTTGTATTTATAGGTTGGCTGGGGTGCAATCTCATCCGCGTGGATGAGTTTGTAGCTACAATCTCATCCGCGCGGATGGGATCAGCAGCGTGCCTGTTTTTTGTAGAAAGCTGTTTTGGCTATTTCTATTTAGTCAATATTCCCTTTTTTATTGGAAATGACAAATTCCAGCGAGGTCCTATGCCATTTTCTTATTCCTAAGAGGTCCTTCCTCATTCAAATTGTCTAAATAATGTCCAAAATGCCCCTAAATGATTATAAATCATTAATTTGGGCTGACGGAACATTAATGACCCAGATTGGGGCACTTACAGTCGGAAGTGGCTGAATTCCCCATAAACAGCTTTTCGCCATTTTCCATAGCTTCAAAAGTACTAAACATGTCTTTGTTAGAGCACACATGTTTAGTAGCATCGATGTCAATCCACCACTGATTTGGATTCAATCCTACCATATTCACCTCTGAAACTACCGCTGCAAGGTGTATATCGGACACATCTCTAGCTTTGTCGTCCACCATGTTCGCTTCACGAGCTTTCTTTGGCATCCTACATGTCGAAGCCTTATGGAATTCACCACCACAATTGAAACAAGTTCCCGTGAACCTCTTCTTGGAAACCCCTCCTTGAGGCTTCAAATTGAAGGACCTCTTAGTTGTTCCAACTTTGGCTTTACCCTTGCCTTTGTCTTTGGAGCTTTGGCCATGCTCCGCCACATTGGCTTTGGCCACTGAAATTACCCGGATCGTGCGCGGAAGAACGCGGCGAGCGGCATTTCGCGGACTTGGGACCTCACCTGGAAAATGGAAGGGAGAGTCGCCACGCCGTTTTGTATTATGAGCCCAAACTTTGAAAATGGCTTCGAAGAGTGTGACGTTTTAATTGGTAGCCAAAACTTGAAAAAAGGCTTTGAAAATGTGACGTTTTTGATTGGTAGCCAAAACATTAAAAAAAAGCTTTGAAAATGTGACGATTTGATTGGTAGCCAAAACTTGAAAAAATGCTTTTTAGGACTAGAGATTGTTAGGTTCGTAGGTCACCTTATGTTTCGGGAAGAGTATGTTGAGATCACCCGAAATGCCTTGTATGACGAGTCTTTCTACCTTTCTCGAAATTGTGTGCGTGTGTGTGTTTTGTGTTGCATTTTGAATAGGAGCTTGAATGACAAGCTTTAATCTTGGTTTGAATGACAAACGTTGATTTGTGGTAAAAGAAGAGCGTTTGAATGATAAACGTCAGTTTTGAGTTTTGAGAAGCGGGTTCGAATGACGAACTGAAATCTTTAGTTTGAATGTCAAACGTTGATTTTAATGAAAGGAGCGTTTGAATGTCAAACGTCGGGTTTCGCGTTGTTTTGAAAAGGAGTTCGAATGACGAACTCCGGTTTTGAACCGGGCATTACATTGTTACCAATTTCATGAAAAAAGGCATTACTCCCTCCATCCCAAAAAAGCTTACCCGTTTACTGTTGAGAACGAAAAATAAGGAATAATGTTATTAAAGTAGGAGTTGTGAGTGGGTAGGAGAGAGAATGAGTGGAGAGAATAGTAAATTTGAAAAGTGTTGTGAGTATGACAAGTGGGTCCCATGAATAAAGAAGTATTAAAAAGTTTCCTTTTAAGGAAAGTGGGACTTTAAAGTGGGACGCTCAAAATAGCAAAATGGGTAAGGTAATATGAGACGTAGGGAGTAAATGATATGCGATCAACGAGTAATTTTGTGACTCGGACTTTAGTAAGTAAATACTATCACAAACCAAACGGTTCGAACTTGTAAATGACAGTATTTAAATTGCGGTATCAACGGAATCAAACGATCCGAACAATAAAGATGCGATCGATGTCAATCCACCACTGATTTGGATTCAATCCTACCATATTCACCTCTGAAACTACCGCCGCAAGGTGTATATCGGACACATCTCTAGCTTTGTCGTCCACCATGTTCGCTTCACGAGCTTTCTTTGGCATCCTACATGTCGAAGCCTTATGGAATTCACCACCACAATTGAAACAAGTTCCCGTGAACCTCTTCTTGGAAACCCCTCCTTGAGGCTTCAAATTGAAGGACCTCTTAGTTGTTCCAACTTTGGCTTTACCCTTGCCTTTGTCTTTGGAGCTTTGGCCATGCTCCGCCACATTGGATTTGGCCACTGAAATTACCCGGATCGTGCGCGGAAGAACGCGGCGAGCGGCATTTCGTGGACTTGGGACCTCACCTAGAAAATGGAAGGGAGAGTCGCCACGCCATTTTGTATTATGAGCCCAAACTTTGAAAATGGCTTCGAAGAGTGTGACGTTTTAATTGGTAGCCAAAACTTGAAAAAAGGCTTTGAAAATGTGACGTTTTTGATTGGTAGCCAAAACATTAAAAAAGGCTTTGAAAATGTGACGATTTGATTGGTAGCCAAAACTTGAAAAAAAGCTTTTTAGGACCAGAGATTGTTAGGTTCGGAGGTCACCTTATGTTTCGGGAAGAGTATGTTGAGATCACCCGAAATGCCTTGTATGACGAGTCTTTCTACCTTTCTCGAAATTGTGTGCATGTGTGTTTTGTGTTGCATTTTGAAAAGGAGCTTGAATGACAAGCTTTAATCTTGGTTTGAATGACAAACGTTGATTTGTGGTAAAAGAAGAGCGTTTGAATGATAAACGTCAGTTTTGATTTTTGAGAAGCGGGTTCGAATGACGAACTAAAATCTTTAGTTTGAATGTCAAACATTGATTTTAATGAAAGGAGCGTTTGAATGTCAAACGTCGGGTTTTGAGCGAAAATGAGCGTTTGGATGCCAAACGTCGATTTTGCGTTGTTTTGAAAACGGGGTTCGAGTGACGAACTTAAATCATTAGTTTGAATGTCAAACGTTATTTTAATGAAAGGAGCGTTTGAATGTCAAATGTCGGGTTTTGAGTCGAAAATGAGCGTTTGGATGCCAAACGTCGATTTTGCGTTATTTTGAAAACGGGTTTCGAGTGACGAACTTAAATCATTAGTTTGAATGTCAAACGTTGATTTTAATGAAAGGAGCGTTTGAATGTCAAACGTCGGGTTTTGAGTTGTTTTGAAATGGAGTTCGAATGACGAACTCCGGTTTTGAACCGGGCATTACATTGTTACCAATTTCATGAAAAAAGGCATTACTCCCTCCGTCCCATAAAAGCTTACCCGCTTACTGTTGAGAATGGAAAATAAGGAATAATGTTATTAAAGTAGGAGTTGTGAGTGGGTAGGAGAGAGAATGAGTGGAGAGAATAGTAAATTTGAAAAGTGTTGTGAGTATGACAAGTGGGTCCCATGAATAAAGAAGTATTAAAAAGTTTTAAGGAAAGTGTGACTTTAAAGTGAGACGCTCAAATTAGCAAAATGGGTAAGGTAATATGAGACGTAGGGAGTAAATGATATGCGATCAACGAGTAATTTTGTGACTCGGACTTTTGTAAGTAAATACTATCACAAACCAAACGGTTCAGACTTGTAAATGACAGTATTTAAATTGCGGTATCAACGGAATCAAACGATCCGGACAATAAAGATGCGATCAACGAGCCAAACGGCTCTGATTTATAAAGGTACGTAAATTAAATGACGCTATCGACGGATCAAATTATTCGGATTTTGTAAATGATGATCACGAACCAAACGGTTCGGACGGTAAACATACGAATCGACGGATCAAACGATCCGGACTATAAATGACATAAACGTAAAACAGGGGCCGAAACGCCGTTTTAACCCGAAATTACTTCTCTTATGGGAGAGAAGATGATTAAGGGGTAAAACGTATCGAGCCCCGTAGACGGCATTACGTCTACATTTAGATTGTTTCGACCGGATCGAAACTAGCGTTTGACTCGTAAATCGAGGCAAAATGGAGTTTTAGAGAGAGAGAGAGTTACCTATGGCTAAGGTTGACTCTTTGGCTCGATTTACGTATACGGGATACGGTTTTGGTATTTGAAAGGTGTTTCGAGGTTGTTTAGTTCGTGTTTGGTCGGAAAACAAGATTTTCACGCAAATCGAGACAAAATGGGGCTCGGGAGGGGGTTGAATGGCTTTGGGCCGTGGGGTTTGTGAAGGAGAGGTAATGTTTTTCTCTTTTTTTTCTACAAATGACAGCCCTTGTATTTATAGGGGTGAAAATGCAAAACAGGTCGGACGACCTAAAGCTCAATTTGGGGGGTTTTTGGATATTTTGGAAATTTGGAGGACTTGATGAGAATTCTGGTTCTTCAAGTAAAACAGGCTGGCCGGCCTATGTCTCAATTTTAGGGGTATTTTGGTCTTTTCACCCTCGAATTTGATTGATGTTGATTTGGGGGCTTGTGCATGCGTTCCAAGTGTCCCGATGAGTCACCCGGGCTAGGGTTTTTGTCCCGTTATTCCCGGTTTTATCCGTTTTTTAAATAACTGTCCGAAAAATGTCTGAAATGCCCCAGAAAGTCCCGAAAAGTGCGTTTTTTGAGGAAAGTTGTACTTTTACGTGTGATAACGTGTGTTGAGTACACTTTGATGTAGGGATGCACGGGGCAGTCCCGGGATGTCTCGTTGACTCGGGAACAGGGAGTTTAACGAGTTTCGGTTAACCTGGGAAGGGCCAGTTAATGGATTCTGATTAACTCTTAACGGATTTTGACGATTCGGATTTGGGTACTTACAGTAGCCCCTCAGCGACGTCACTTTCGAAGGAAGTGGGGTCGTTGAAAAAGATAAAGATCCAAATCGGGGATGCCTTTCTTGGAGGACCTGAGAGGTCAGCTGGATGGACCCTTAGCGAGAGGATTCCTACGTATCCCGAGTGGGAATCAAGACGATCGTAGTTTGTAGGTGCGAGGGTATTTCGTAGGGCCTCGACCTCTGGGGGAATGATTAGGAGGAGTTCGTCCTGGTTGAGACTGATTCGGAGGTGTCTAGACCTGAGTGGAGACTGTTCGGAGGCGTCTGGACCTACGGGAAACTATTCGGAGGCATCCTAACCTGAGTGGAGACTGTTCGGAGGCATCTTAACCTAAGGGAAACTATTCGGAGGCATTCTAACCTGAGTGGAGACTGTTCGGAGGCATCTTAACCTAAGGGAAACTATTCGGAGGCATTCTAATCTGAGTGGAGACTGTTCGGAGGTGTCTGATCCTACGTGAAACTATTCGGAGGCGTTTTAACCTGAGTGGAGACTGTTCGGAGGTGTCTGATCCTACGGGAAACTATTCGGAGGCGTTCTAACCTTGGTGGAGACTGTTCAGAGGCGTCTGATCCTACAGGAAACTATTCGGAGGCATTCTAACCTGAGTAGAGACTGTTCGGAGGCATCTTAACCTAAGGGAGACTGTTCGGAGACGTTCTAACCTAAGTTTCTGAAAGGGTATGAGAAATTTCCATCCCCACTGGCGTATTCTGAAAGGATGTGAGAAATGTTCGTCCCTGACGGTGTATTCTGAAAGGATGTGAGAAATGTCCATCCCTGACGGCGTATTCTGAAAGGATGTGAGAAATGTCCGTCCCTGACGGCGTATTCTGATATACGGAGGAAGTGGGATCTCATGCTGGGGATTCGACAAAAATGATGGTCGAAGAGGGATTGTTGTGCGGGCTTACGTTGATTTGCCACTCGTCTTTTATCTGCTGGGGATATGGTGTTCGGGCTTACGATGATGGCCGAAGAGGGATTGTTGTGCGGGCTTATACCGATTGCCGCTGAAATGAGGTGATCGGGCTTACGATTGACGGCAGGGGAGATGATTGTTTACCTGATGGGGAAACAGATACTAGGACTTACTATGATGGCCGATTTACCTTCTGAAGGTGGTAATGAGATTTAACGTCCGAGGACGGTTTGAGATTTAACGTCCGAGGACAGAATGTTAGTGAGGACTAACGGGAATTTTAACGTCTGGAGACGGAAATGAGATTTAACGTCCGAAGACGATTTGAGATTTAACGTCCGAAGACAGAATGTTAGTGAGGACTAACGGGAATTTTAACGTCTGGAGACGGAAATGAGATTTAACGTCCTAAGACGGTTTGAGATTTAACGTCCGAAGAGAGAATGTTAGTGAGGACTAACAGGAATTTTAACGTCTGGAGACGGAAATAAGATTTAACGTCCGAAGATAGTTTGAGATTTAACGTCCGAAGACAGAATGTTAGTGAGGACTAACGGGAATTTTAACGTCTGGAGACGGTTCGAGATTTAACGTCCGAAGACAGTTTGAGATTTAACGTCCGAAGACAGAATGTTAGTGAGGACTAACGGGAATTTTAACATCTGGAGACGGAAATGAGATTTAACGTCCGAAGACAGTTTGAGATTTAACGTCCAAAGACAAAATGTTAGTGAGGACTAACGGGAATTTTAACGTCTGGAGACGGAAATGAGATTTAACGTCCGAAGACGGTTTGAGATTTAACGTCCGAAGACAGAATGTTAGTGATGACTAATGGGAATTTTAACGTCTGGAGAGGGAAATGAGATTTAACGTCCGAAGACGGTTTGAGATTTAACGTCCGAAGACAGAATGTTAGTGAGGACTAACAAGAATTTTAACGTCTGGAGACGGAAATGAGATTTAACGTCCGAAGACGGTTTGAGATTTAACGTCCGAAGACATAATATTAGTGAGGACTAACGAGAATTTCAACGTCTGGAGATGGAAATGAGATTTAACGTCCGAAGACAGTTTGAGATTTAACGTCCGAAGACAGAATGTTAGTGAGGTCTAACGGGAATTTTAACGTCTGGAGATGGAAATGAGATTTAACGTCCGAAGACAGTTTGAGATTTAACGTCCATGTTAGTGAGTCTAAAGAATTTTAACGTTCTGGAGATGGGAATGAGTTTTAAAGTCCGTAGACGGTTTGAGATTTAATGTCCGAAGACAGAATGTTAGTGAGGACTAACGGGAATTTTAACGTCTGGAGACGGAAATGAGATTTAACGTCCGAAGACGGTTTGAGATTTAACGTCCGAAGACAGAATGTTAGTGAGGACTAACGAGAATTTTAACGTCTGGAGACGGGAATGAGATTTAACGTTCGAAGACAGAATGTTAGTGAGGACTAACGGGAATTTTAACGTCTAGAGACGGGGCGTTAGAAATGTCTTACTGGATATTTAACCTCGGGAGAGGGGCATTAGAAATGTCTAACTGGGGAATTTTTGACTTTTGAGGAAAAAGTGTCAAATTCGGAATTTTGGAAAGATGAGGGGCTGAATTGGCATTTGGGCTAAAATGGCCCATGGCGTAAAAAAGGCCGGACGGCCTCTGTGTCAAAATGTCCAAATTAAAAGACTGTCGTCGGCCATTTTGAAAACAGAGGGAGAGAATTCGTGAGGAAGAGAGAAAAGGGAGAAAATCTTGCCACTTTTCTGCGATTTTTGTTCAAATCTTTGAGAGATTATCACTATGGAAGTGGGATTAGGACGAAGGGGTCGACATGGGAGGACCGACAAAAAGAGGGTGAGGCTAAAGAGGATGGTGCGAACTATCGCTCTTCCTTTGGATCCAACCGAGTTTTATCCGGCTCGGGATCGCCACAAATCCAAGGAGGGGATCGCGAGGAAGGTTAGCATCCTCTAAATTCCGTCAATTTTTAGAATTTGCATTCTTGAATTTTAGGAATTTTGACTAGAATTGAGTTAGGGTTCTTGGTGCCCGATTTGGGGCTTTTGACCTTGCGATGCCCCTTTGTTGAAATTGACTGTAGCTTAGTTCAATTGACGTTATTGGTAGACAACGTAGAAATTTTGGTAGAAAAATTCCATGTCTAGGGGCATTTTCCAAAATTAAAGTAAGTTTAATTCGGGACAGAGTAAATTTTGAAAGTTCCGATTTGGACGGGTTTTTCGAAGTGTTTTGAAAGTTCCGGGTTAGACGGAATTTTCGAAATGTTTTGAAAGTTTCGGGTTTGACGGAGTTTTCGAAATGTTTTGAAAGTTCCGGGTTCGACGTAAATTTTGAAATGTTATGAAAGTTCCGGGTTCGATGGAGTTTTCGAAATGCTTTGAAAGTTCCGGGTTCGACAGAAATTTTGAAATGACTTGTAAGTTCCGGGTTCGACGAAAATTTTGAAATGCTTTGAAAGTTCCGGGTTCGATGGAAATTTTGAAATGCTTTGAAAGTTCCGGGTTCGACGAAAATTTTGAAATGCTTTGAAAGTTCCGGGTTCGACGGAAATTTTGAAATACTTTAAAAGTTTCGGGTTCGACATAAATTTTGAAACGTTTTGAAAGTTCTGAGTTTGACGGAAATTTTTGAATGCTTTGAAA